>CM037877.1:79848690-80448690 GCA_021292165.1 Shinisaurus crocodilurus | reverse complement strand
AACTCTGCATTTATTTGAACTTGGATGCTCCCTAACCCTTCAGATTGATCCCAGTTTTAATCTCTTATGGCCAGGAAAGATCCCACATTTAAAGAAGCATAGGGTCTCCTGGTTCAGTTGTTCACTTGTCTTGCAGAGAAGGAAACATGGATGTTCAAGTCCTGTTTCCAATCTCCCCCAGGGTGCAATCTTGAAGGAAAATAATGTCAGGACAGAACTACAGCTCTGGTGAATTCAATATAGCATGTACCAAATATTGTATATAGCTGTTAAAATAACATGATATTAATTTATTTTTCTCCTTCTAGTTTTGCATCCCCACTCATTGCATGACTAGAAATGATTGAATCAGTCAGAATAAGAAGACAGTGCATCTTGGATTTTTACTCTCACTATGAGCACCTTTGTGCAGTTCAAGGCTGTGCCCCTCTAGCATCTGTGCAAGCTAAGAAGCATCATGGTGTTCTTGATATAAATGCAGATCGCATCAAAGCTGCTGATTGGGTACCCCTCCTGAATGCTATCAGGCACAACAAGACTTTGACTTCTATCGCGGTAAAGAGCTTTCACCATCAGGGGCATGGAGACTCAGGTAATGGCCAATTAAACTGTGACATGGCTTGTCACTGGGAGTTTCCATAGATGAACACTAAAATTTCTTGAGCATCCCAATGACTAATAAAATCAAATTACGTTCATTTTGTTGTGTTAAATTAAAAATAAACAAACTTAGTCTTAATATAAGACTTGTGGTTATTTTGCCCTTTTTGTTGCATTTTTCAGTCCCCTTTCTCCAGCTTTTCTGTTGGAATCCCTTGCTCCTTAGTATTTATTTCTCCAAGTACTAACAGCAGAGCACTAATTCCTGCTTATGTTTTGGAATGCCTTTGGCCACAGTGTTATTGGTACAAAAGAAGTTGCATCTGATTGCAAAGATAAGATGGTTGTGGTAGGCAGAATTAACATACTGTGTGAATGGCCTATGTAAACATATTGTGTATTTACTAACATCAAAAGTGATCTACGGTAATTTGCTGTTCTTTCTTGATAGGTGTTGAAAGACTGGGAGTACATATAAGAAGAAGAATTCCAGCAATTCGATCCAAAGACTTGACAGGCCAGCTATGTAAAGCCATCAAAGGTTGTCTGATGGTATCAAGTACCCTGGGAAATCTGGAACTACAGGGACTGCTTTTGAGGGAAAAGACTTAATATTATTGACAAAAGTAAGACTACTCAATTGTAACAAATGTATTTTTAGGAAAAGACTGCTGTTCTATGCCCACTTTAAAATTATTAATATTCTTTGTTTTGAAGGGGTTGGCTAACACATCATCTTTAGAGAGACTATCTTTAGCACACTCACCAATTGGTGATGGAGGTTTGGAAAGTAAGTTCTGAATTTTCTAAAGAAAAATAGACATATGTGTGAAGCAATGTAATTTTTTAAAAATAGATTACATCTCACTACTGTTTGTGCCGAGTCTTGTACATTCATAATATTGTTGCAAAAAGTAAAGTTAATGTAACATTTCCTTTTTAGTCTTGATCTAGTTCCTTTCGCATGTTAAAGAATTTTCCATATTTGAAATGAAATTATGGCGTTCTGTTAATATTTTATGTTTTGACTTTCTTCTGCTGAAAGTTCTTAGAATATCATGATGAGTTAAACAGTACAATCAGTCATGTACTGTTTAAGCTAGTCCTTAGGATTGGGATTTAACACCAGTTGTTGGGCAAATGTGTAGTCAGTAGCTGTTCCTTTGCCAGTATATTGAAAGCTGAATGTTGATGTGGTGGCCATGTACAGTCTTGATTTCTAGATAATAACTTAGGTTGCTTCAGGTGCATTGATCTGGTTCGCCCGTCATGGCAGCAGTTCCTGGGTTGTTTAATCCAGGAATTGCCAGGTATGAGAGGAGTGCAAGAGCCATTTCTGATTTTAATCAACAACCCAGGAATGCCTCGTTCCTGGGTTATTTCGTGACATCCAAAACCAGAAACACTGGGGTTTTTTAGGGGTTAAACTATCCAGAATTAACCCAACAATCACTAATGATTTGTTGTTGGACGGATGTTCCTGGATTGTTGATTAAAATTGGAAATGGCTCGCGCACAACTCGCATAGTCCACTTGTGCGAACTGTGTCATTGATTTGTAAAGAGGACCAAATGTTTCTGAAATTTACAAAAAAGTATAGTCCTTTTTGGGTGTTCTCCCCTCACATGATTACAGTCAGGGAGAGCTGGATCCTTGCTGGCCCTACCCCCCCACTATCCACATGTGTAGAGCGGGGGAAGGTCTAAAGCAGGAAGCCTGTTGTACGTGTATAAAACTCCTTACATAATTTAGAATCCTGCAGGTTCTAAATTTCTTGAGGTACCTACATGTGTTCAGCAACCTTCAGACCTTCTCTCTCCCCCCCTCCCCCTGGACCCCCAGTGTGTGGACAGCAGGAGTGGGGCCAGTGCATATGGCCAAAAAGGTAAAATCCCCCAAAGGCTTTCATCTGTCGCAAACTTAGTGGCTGGTTGTGTTTTTAACCAGAGGGCATTGTGATTTTTATTCTGTACAAATGGCTGGTCTTTTACAAATGCAAGTATCTGATATCATGTCCCCTGTTGTCTGCTTAGTTGAAACAACCTGCTCTGTCCTTGGGTTGTTTGTCTGTGACGTCCTTGGGTTACAAGTCTGGGTTGTTCCTCCCCCAACAGCCCACAATTCTGCATTCAGATGTCACGGGCAACAACCAGAGTTGGAGCGTCCCTGGATTGTTTCAGTCAGTGGGAGCTGGCAGGCGGCCGGGAACCAGCTCACTTGCTTGCTCCCACTCGTTCATGGCTATCTAGGGTTTAAACCCTAGGTAGCCGTGACATGTGAACCAGGTCTGTCTAATGGCAGGCAGGTAGTAGTTTCATACCACAAAGGCACATGCTAATATATTCTCTGTAGCATGTTTCTTTGCATTCCATTTTCAGAGAATACGTACCATCTGATTTTGACCACCAGGTGGCAGTTTTTAAAGGCCTGCTTTCTTATGCATGGTGTTGTATAGTTTTGCTCCTTAGTTGCTGGGTATTGGCCCCCATATTTGCATAACCAGCTGTTCCTAGAGTTAACCCCACTTCTATTATCTCCCCATTAGTTTGAGTATCTTCCAAAACCAATGTGTGTTAAACCCTTTGGAGAAGCACTTTGTCCTTGGAGTCTTGACCTGGAACTTAAGAGGTTCTCTTCCTTCCATTATCCTTGAAATGAATTTATCCCGTTTATCTGCTGAAACAGAGAAAGATTTCCATGGTGTATAGGGTATACTTGATCAGCTGGTTGTGTCTTGGCTGTGAAATCATTCTCTATTCCTTGTTGCTCAAAAGCTGTATTCTGTTAATAGTTCTGAAACTGTACGAATAGCATGTGCAATTGCATAGGAGAGTAACTTTTGCGCAGTGGATTTTTGAAGGGACTCCAGAAACATGCCACTGATAATAGCTGCTACTATTGAGCAATGAGAGAAGAGCTTCAATCAAAGGAATGGAAAATGACATGCTGGGTGTAGAACCAGTGTTTGCTCATTTTACATGAAGTGTATGTTCGTAGTCCATGTAAATCAGTTCCAACTGGATCTGCGTGAACCAAAGCTGCTATACAATAGGTTCTCTCCCCACCCCCATTTTACTATGTGATAAGAAGTGTAAATAAGTAGGTAAGATTGAAATTTAGTGAAGTACCTAGATTCCCCCCTTTAATTGTAAACTATTTAAGATGGCAACCGTAGCTATTTAAACAGTGAAATGTATTCTTTTTATTTTCAGTAATTTGTCAGGGTGTGAAGAATTCAGCTTGCATCAAATCTATAGATTTTACAGGGTGCAATTTGACCTGGCGAGGAACAGAACACATGGCCAGCATCTTGAAGGTAAAACCTGCTTTTATAAAAGCCCTTTTGAAGATTGCTTTCTAATGTGAGTCTGGCTTCCTACCTGGGTTTGGGACCGAAACTGCCTTGGTTGCCCTGGTGGATTACTTGTGCCAGGTAATAGATATGGGGAGTGTGATCCTATTTGTTCTCCTGGATCTCTCAATGGCTTTCAAGAACATTGACCATGGTATCCTTTGGGACTGTCTCTCTGGGATGGGGTGTGGGGGCATGATGTTGCAGTGGCTTCAGTCCTTCCCAGGAAGACTGACCCAGAAGATGGTGCTGGGAGACTTTTGTTCTACCCTTTGGCCATTGACATCTGGGGTGCTTCAAAGTTCTGTTTTGTCCCCCCATGCTTTTCAACATCTACATGAAACTGCTGAGAGAAGTCATCCAGAGTTTTCGACTGAGGTGTCATGAATACGCGGATGACATGCATCTCTCCCTCTCTTTTTTAATCATCTAATCCCAGGAAGGCAGTTGAAACCCTAGATGGGTGTCTGGGTACATTATTGGAATAGATGAGGGTTAACAAGCTGAAACTTAATCCAGACAAGACGGAAGTACTGTGGGTTGGGAAATCTGCTAATCTGGATGGAGGTTTATATCTGACTCTGGATGGGGTCACACTCCCCCTGAAGGGCGAGGTATGCAGTCTGGGAGTGCTCCTGGGCTCAGTGCTTTACACGGAGGTTCAGGTGACATCAGCTGCTAATAGTGCTTTTTACTAACTTAGGCTGGTTCAGCAGCTGCAGACCCATCTAAAGTAAGCTGACATAGCCACAGTTATATCCAGATTAGATTACTGCCATGCACCCTATGTGGGGCTACCCTTGAAGTTTTGGAAACTAACTTGTGCATAATGCAGCAGCTAGAACATTTGTGGGATCTTGGTGCTCAGATCATATTACTTCTATTATTTATAACTTTTATTGACTGCCTGTTAGTTTCTGGGCCCAATTCAAGGTTCTGGTTTTGGCCTTTAAAGCCCTAAATAATTTGGGCCTATGTTATCTGAAGGTCTGCCTACACCTGTATGAGCCTGTCCAAGCATTAAGATCAGTGTCAGAGGCCCTACTCTCTGGCCTACCATCAAGAGCCATTAGACTGACAAGTACTAGGGACTAGGCTTCCTCAGTAGTGTCCCCACCCTTTGGAACTCCCTCCCATCCATTCTTGGATGCATTTAAGACTAACACAACACTAGTGGTTCTAGACATCAGAAAAAATCAATTAGTAGGTATGCATACTTCTGTTTTACTGTCCTAAAGTAGAAAAAAGCATATTCATTGCAATTTGACCAATGGTTTCATCACTGCTGGCTTAAAAAAACAGCAACTTGGTCATTTATTCCAGTCTGCATTTGGTGCTTAAAAATCATTAGTTGTTGCTGTGTGTGTGTGTGTGTGTGTGTGTGTAATCATAACTGTATGTTCATGTTTTTCTAATACTGTAAAGCCACCTTATGAGGGCAGTGCAACTTGAAAGGCAAGTTAAAATATCTCTTAAATAAAATTCCTGCCTGTCTTTTTATATGTGAACAGAATGCTAGCAATATCTGTGTATTGATTAAAGAGCCTTGTTGCAATGTGCTATCACTTCTGTGGACTCTACATACCAGCTCATCTATAAGATTATTTTTTTTGTCCTACAAGATTAAAAAAAATTAAATTGAGAATCAGCTTTAAATTATGATAACTGTAAGGGGTTAATTATGGATGTGCTGAACCATGGTCCTTCAGCATGATGTTCAGGATGTTTACTGGGAAGCAAATCCTGCTGAGTTTAGAAGCACTTACTCCTTAGGGTATTTGGAATTGTAGCTTTTGTCTTCTGTTTAGTCTTCTAATTTAATAAATTTAACAGAATGCCATTGTCTTTAAAGAAGTAGAATTTGTGGTGGTGATAAAATGCTCATGTCCCAAAGCATTACTTTTATTGAAATCTTAATGTTGTAACTTGTTAAACATTGTCTGATTTTTATTTATTTTTGAAGTTCACAGCTAGGTAAGCCATTCAAAATTCTGCATCTTGGCTCCTAAGGAATTTTATCAAACTATTTGTCTTCACACAGTAAAGAATGAATCTGAGATTTAATGCATTCTCATATGCGTGTTTAATACTACTTTAACTATGATAATAGCCTCAACAATATAATGGTCATTTGATTTTTATTTCTCCTAACTAGCCTTTCCAGCAGCAATTTTTATTGATATTTTGGTGGTTTTGTTTTTTAAAGCACCAGGCGATGAAAAGACATGGTGAAGCTTGGGCTGAGAGCTTGCGGTATAGGAGACCTGACTTGGATTGCATGGCTGGCTTGAGGCGCATTACTCTCAACTGCAACACGCTTATTGGTGACCAAGGCGCGACTGTTTTAGCCGAATGCCTTGGAGAAGACCTGTGGCTAAAAGGTGTGTGCTAATTCTAGAAAGGTGTGTGCTGATTATAGATACAGCTGTGAGCATATATCTGTTAATTTTTGCATATTTTACAATATCCAGTCCTTGGTATTTATTTATTTATTTATTTATTTGATTTGTGCCCCACCTTTCTATCAAGAAAAATGGCAAAGTGGTACAGGGTGAGGAATGTAAGGCTGTCTCTCCTTTTCTATGAGATACCTTATAGCCCTATCATAGTCCTTTAAATAAAGTTTAGTTCATGTTATTTTTCGTTTTTACATATTTTTAATAACACACCTTAAACCTTCAGTTATATATGGACTCTGTCTTTAAATAAATTTGGCCCAACACAGGTTCGTTCGTTCTCTCTCTCTCTCCCCCCCCCCTCTTCTGCCCCCTTTTCATCTCCATGGGCTTTATCAACAAGGACCTTAATTCTAAAGAATGTGCAGAAGTCTTTAATCGAGGGCCTCAGCAGCATGAGGAATGAGGACTTTAACCCCCTCTGTTCTGTTACCAGGAGTACCTTGCTGCTTGGAGTAACACTAAATCTCAGTCAAGCAGCTGAAGCCAAAAGAGTGGGAGTAATTGCTGTGTGAAAGTCATATGCAAATTAATGTGTAATAAGCCTGAAATGGACATGGGGATTGGCAAATGTTTTTAATGGGCTAAGTGTATATAACATTAGAATATGATGCTGAAATAACTTACTACTTTCTTCCTGAGTTTTAATTATTACAGAATGTAGATTAGAGCAGACAGAGTGCATTCTCTGAAATTCACATGGTTTATATATACTCTTATGTCTCTGCTTAAATACTTGTAGATCATGCCATAGTAACATTAACCCTCTTTAATATTCTAGCACTTGATTTGCAGCAATGTGGAATTACCAGTGAGGGAGCAAAATCATTCTTGGATGCATTTAAGACTAACACAACACTAGTGGTTCTAGACATCAGAAAAAATCCATTAGTAGGTATGCAGACTTCTGTTTTACTGTCCTAAAGTAGAAAAAAAGCATATTCATTGCAATTTGACCAATACAATGCATTTTATAGGCCATGTGATAAGTGTTGTCATCTCTCTCCCCCCACACCCTTTAAATGTTGGGACATTCAGGGCACTCTTTATAGTAACTTTTCCTTTTGAGGAGCAAGACCAAAGACTGATTTAATATAATGCACAGACTGAACAATTATTGCAGAGGTGTAGCACCAACCCCCTATGGTTTTGACTTTTAACAGAGGCTGCTGTTTGAATTGAGTAAGGCTTGGACAACCATCAGTGTTGCCTCCACTGACAACTCACTTCCACAAATGTGAGATAGAAGGGGCACATTGATTTCCCTCCCTTCTTGGCCTGTGTTTAGGCATTTCTGCTGCTGGCTTCCATCCACCAGCCAGTAGAAACACATAAGGAAGTGAATAACAGATGTGTATAAGGGGAAAATTGAAATGTGTTGCCTGAAGTGGCAGCTCTCCTAGCTTAAGAGAGAAAGTAGTCCTTTAGCAGTGGGAATCAAGCAGTTATTGTCTTAATAACCCAGAACTCTAGAGCTCCATTTAGCAGTGATGGAAGTATTACATGGCTGGTTTTTACTTTTTCTCCCCACTAGCATTTAAGAGCCAGCAGCTCTCTAACTCGGGAGAAGAAGAAAATGTATTTAGGCACTATAGCTTGGACATGTGCTAGACGCAAAGGTGAACCATTGAGGCCATACGTATGAGCAGTTCAGTTCCATGTTTATCAGGTGCTTTTTCATGCAGAAAGCAGAGAAGAGAAGTGGCTGAGTGAGTGACACAGTGGATGGATAGTTTTTAAAAATACCGTACCATACAAATACTAACACCTTTATTAATCTTTTTTTTTTGTAGATAATGCTTTAATGAAGAAAATAATTGAAAAAGTCCTTATGAATGCAGATGGAACTAATTTGGAGGTATAGTCTAGGCAGATTTGTTTAATGGTTAATAGTATGGTAAAATCCATTAAGTACTAAATAAACAATATTGGCGTCCCCCTACTTTCCACCCTTACTTGAGTTGCTCAAAGCTCTGATAACTGGGTGACTTTGGGCCAGTCACTGACTCTCAGCCTAACCTACCTCACAGGGTTGTTTTGAGGATAAAATGGAGAGGAGGAGAAGGATTATGTAAGCCGCCTTGGGTTCCTTTCAAGAAAAAAGGTGGGGTATAAATATAATAAATAAATAAACTATATTTTGGACAATCAAACTATTACAAGAACAAGTTCTTGAGTAATAAAGGCAGGGGCTTTAAAATTCAAAATATTATGAAGATGTTTTTCAGTATGCTCAAAGTAGGCTCCTTACCTGTTCAGACAATGAGACAGTTACCTTTATCTATTGCAATCATGTTAATTCTGTCCAGATCCTGAGCATTTTCCACCAGCTTGTGATGATAACGTGGCCGGTTATTTAAATTTTATTTCTCTCCCTACCACCTGGCTGTTTGTTCACATTCACTAACCCAGTGGCTGAGATATGTTAGCTCCAGGGCATCAGTTCCCTCTGTGTCACAAGATTTCCCCCTCTCATCAGACAAACCCGAGAGGACAATCTGTCTGTGGGAGATTAACTCTTAACATACCAGGGCTGGTTATTGTGGTGTTTATTTTCTTAAGTAAACATTTCTCTAAGCAGGTATAACTCCTTTTCTCTAACACTCTAAACCCTAAACCCTCAACTAAACTCCTCTCATACACACAGGCACATATAAATATAGAGCTCCCCCTTCCCATCAGAACCCTCTCCAGGCGAGCCCCGATAGGTTGTTGGGCACATCTACTCTGCCTAACTGTTAACCCATTCAATGGTTCTAAACTAAGACAGCCTTGGCACCCAATCCCAAAGCTCTGAATGATGTCACCCAGTGGTTTCATATAGATGTTAAATAATATTGGTGGCAACACTGAACACTGTGGAACATTGTATGGTGACTTTCACAACCCCAAAGACCCTATCAGCATAAGAGATCTGATCAAGTCAATCCAAGCAACTGATATATATATATAGACTACCGGTATATATCATCTAGAGTGAATTTGAATGACTTTTATCAGTGAAGCATCTGGCAAAATTGTCAGAGCAAGGTATGAATGGTTTGCCTTGTGGTGACATGCTCTTTGGGTCTAATAATCCTTGCACCACTTGAAGCAGCTGAGCTGAATGCACTTCTGCTGATGCAGAAGTGGAAGTTATTTGCTGTTGTCTGGGAATAGGTTCTTACGGCATACTTAATGAAGTTTGATGTGGGTTTTCCACTGGTGTTGCTTTAGCTATCTCCTCACTAAATGTTCCTCATTAAACCAAGGAGGGGAGCCAACAAAGGGGTCTTTGACATGTTTTGGGTGTGGTGCTTTGAAATTCAGAGTGGGTGGTGGCTAGCTTTAAAATTTAGGATTCCATTGCATTGGCTTCTAGTGATGGCTATGGCCAGTTATGCCCCTCTGTGAAAGAAAACGTTATAGGATTATCAAAGCAGGATCACTGAAGCTGGTATATGCTTTAAGATCTTAAAAGAGGACACAATTAGATGCAAAGACTATAACTTTTTGGTCTGAGAAATGGTAACAATGGAAAAAATGGCTGGAAAGCAGAAATATCTTGTGTAGTTGTACCTGTGTTGCATTGATTGGAAAGCAGTGGGAATGGTCAAGTGGATTTTGCTCCTCTAATCCCAAATACCTATGCTGTTTTAAAAACTTACTATTCATACTTTGAGAACGTGTTAGCATGTACAGTAATACCTTGGATTGCAAGCATAATTCGTTCCGGAACCGTGCTTGTAATCCAAAACACTCTTATATCAAAGTGAGTCTCTGGTGGGTGTGAGCGGGGCCGATTTTGGCACGCTCGAGGCGAGCGGTTACATCCCTACACTTGTATTACAAGACGTCGCTTGTTTATCAAGTCAAAATTTATTTTAAAAATTTGCTTGTCTTGCAAAACGCTCTCAGACCAAGTTACTTGCAATCCCAAGGTATTACTGTTTACTGTGATGACAATATTTAGTATTTTGCTAATATTTAAAATGTTTCTGTAGCTTCCTTCAGGTTTCTATCTTTTTATGTTGTGGCATGTATAAGATGCTTTTGTGTGAGATTGTGTAGAGAATTGGAATTGACAGTAAGTGGCCACAAATGAGCAAGGGGGAGGGTCTGCAAATGGCATGTTAATTTTGGTGTTCTCCAAATTCTAATATTAGTATGAGTAAGTACACACTCTTAAAGGTGTGTGAATATTCAAGTAGTAACTGCTGAACCAAAGTACCTTCACTCTGTTTTCTCTGTTCTAGTACAAGTGGCTTCCATCTCCATCCTCAAAAGATGTTAAAAATAAACCTAAAAAAAGAACAGTTGTCTTGGGAAATGGCAGGAAAGGAAAAGCTACTATTCGTATTGGTAACTATATTTATTTATTTTGTGTGAGTTGATATACAAATTCACTGATGCTTCAATGAGTTGATATCTTGTTGTAGATCGTCACATTTATTTAGAGGTGACCCTGTAAAAACAATGAATTGTAAAAACAAATTTTGACAAAATGCTTAATGAGCTGCTTAATAAACTGAAGAGGATTCTCCAATTCTTCATCATCATCATCATCATCATCTATTATTATTATTATTATTATTATTATTATGCTTTAAGATTTTGGAGAGTAAGCTGTGGTTATCCCTTGACTGTTCTTGATCAGTGGAGTAGAGCAGGCAGGAAAGGGTTAACTTCCTCTTCTATGGAAAGCAGGGCCAATGTAAAAATATGTGTCCTTCTGGAAGGGGATGAGCACTCTCAGTCTTGGCTCTAGTCCTATACTTCAATGGAAGGCAAGCTCTCAAGCTAAGCTTGTGAGCACTTCCTTTTAGTCAAGGCTTCTTTTTCTTTTTACCCTACTGTAATTAATTAATGATGGTGACAGGGCTTTTTCTGTTGGGGCTAGTCACATATTTTAATCTTTGTAATGAAAATGACACAAGAATTGTATCAATGTATTTCAACTAGTTGAAAGGTTCCCCTTCTCTTTTTGAATTGCATTCTGCAGAGATCAAAACTGTCTGTTCCAATTAGACAAAGACAGGAGAGACCAACTTTTTTTTAAAGTTCTGAAATACTTTCTCATTTTCAAAGTGTCATTATTTTTAAAATTCTAGTACCGGTATTTATATATGTATATACAGTCACACGTGACGCACACATTCACACACACACACACACACACACACACACACACCTTAGTAAATAGAGCTAGCATTCTGCAAGCATACATACATTTGGGCCTTCCATTTTAAATCCCTTCATTCACAATTTAAGCCTGAGTCAAATGTGTGATATGGAAATGGGACTCCTAAAGTCCAACATTCTATCTATGGGGGGCTTGACTTGGTCTGTGCTAGCCTTATGCAATAACTTTAATGTCCTGAGTTATATTGCATAAGGCTAGCACAGAGGAGGGCCTTTGATAGGGGTGAATACTCCTTCCTAGTCCTCCTTGATCTCTCAGCGGCGTTTGATACCGTTGACCATGGTATCCTCCTGAACCGCCTGGAGGGGTTGGGTATCGGATGCACTGTACTGCAGTGGTTCTGGTCCTTCCTCTCTGGAAGGTACCAGAGGGTAGTTCTTGGGGAGGAGGTTTCGGACCCTTGGCTGCTCACTTGTTGGGTGCTGCAGGGTTCCGTCCTATCCCCGATGCTATTTAACATCTACCTAAAGCCTCTGGGGGCTATCATCAGGAGGTTTGGGGTACAATGTCATCAATATGCGGATGACACGCAGCTCTACCTCCCTTTCAAGTCCTCACTAATGTTGGCCGTTGAGACCCTGTCCAAGTGCCTGGAGGCAGTGGCTGGATGAGAAGGAACAAGCTGAAACTGAACTCTGACAAGACCGAGGTACTTCTGGTGGGAGACAAGGGAAGGTTAGGGGATGTTGACCTGGTGCTGAATGGAGTACATTTGCCCCTGAAGGACCAGGTCTGCAGCTTGAGGGTCATTCTAGACTCCCAGCTGTCCATGGAGGCTCAGGTGTCAGCTGTGAGTCGGGCAGCACTGTATCAACTCCATCTGATACAGCAGCTGCGCCCCAACCTTCCTAATCATCTGCTCCCATCAGTGGTTCATACCTTGGTCTTCTCTCGCCTAGACTACTGTAATGCGCTCTATGTGGGGTTACCCTGGAAGATGGTTCGGAAGCTACGGCTGGTACAGAACGCAGCGGCTCGCCTGGTTAAAGGCAGCCGCCAGCATGATCACATCACTCCAGTTTATACTGTCTTAATTGTGTTATGTCGGTTTTATTATTGTGTTGTTGGAGTGTACATCACCCAGGGTGGCCGGGTGACTGGCCAGATGGTCGATTCAAAAATGTAATAAATAAATATATTCAGTTAGACACAAAAAGCTTATTTTCAGGCTATAATAGTAACTGGAGTTCTTTGTTCTAAATGTGAGTTTTTTCATTGGTATGGAAGACCCTTAAATTGATGACTCATGCGTGAATCCTACACTGATGCTCAATGATTTAACTTGAAGCATATCCAAAATGTATGATCTTGCTTAATTTATCTATTTGGCTATGTTTCCTACCTCTGCTTCAGTAATTTGGAGACACAAAGGTAAGCATACAAAAGAGTGTAAGATATTTGGAAACTAAGGCTGCTATCCTGTGCACACTTCACCTGAGAGTAAGCCCCACTGAACATGTTTGTTCCGTAAACATGTATAGGATTACGTTATGAAACTGAAATCTGTCTTGGGTATAACCCCACTAAATTAATAGGGCTTTTTTTCCTATGTAAACATGGATAAGATTGGACATGCAATTGCTATCTTACCTAAGAAGTGAGCTCTATTCAACTTGGCAAGACTTTGTCTAAATTAAGCACACCATCTAATGTAAAGGAACTGTTAAGCCAAAAATACATAAATATATAATTTTCACTGGGATTTCAGCAACAGCATACTCTAGTGGCTGGAATATGAATTGCTGTGGTATAACTTTCATGTCTGATGATGCACTTGCTATGCAGCTTGCCTTAATATTAGTTGCTCCTTTGTAAAATATTATTTTAAAAACATGCTTAATGAGCATGAAAAATAAACCCTTATGAAGGAAGTTATTGGGTCTCACAAAGTTCTATGAACCTATGGGTGCTTCCAGATGAGGCTTTTACAGGCAGTCCAGATACAGTCTTCAACACATAACCCATGTTTTCTTACCACTTCTGTCATTGCTCTTACTGTAGAAAATCCATTAAAGAAGAAGGAAACCTGGCACAATGCCTTCTCATTAATAATGCTAGAAACCCTCCATCTGGAAGCACTCTATGTGGTTGAAACAGGCAGGAAGAGAGTTATTTGTTATTGGCATCTGTCCATGCTACTGCAACTGTGTGGTAGCTTCCTGTTGTGGAGCATAACTTCCAACAGCCTGACGGCTGAATTCCATTTTGGTGAAGCTCTCGGGCCACATTCCAGTGGTGGGTGGACCAAATGCAAAGGGGAGAGCCAAAATACCATAAAAACCAGTATATTTTAGCTTACAGTTCTTACTGGCAGTAACTAAGCCTATGGAGAGGCATTTCAACCTTTTAGAATGAGGGGGGAAATGGAACAAAAGCTAGGAAAACACCAAACGACTGGTGGTCGGGAGCCAGGAGAAGGGGGCACAGCCATCTGGAGACACCAAGAGGGCCGAATTGGAACCCCAAGGGAGAGTCGGTTCTGCACCCCAGCCCTGAGGTTCTGCACCCCAGCCCTGAGGTTCTGCACCCCAGCCCTGAGGTTCTGCACCCCAACCCACACCTTATGAAATGAACACAGATTCTGGGTATTATTATTATTTACATTTATCGCCCATCTGGCTGGCAAACCGGCCACCCTGGGCGATGTACATAAGATAAAAACAGGATAAAATACATTTAAAACAGTATAAAATTTTAAAATCTTAGCCCACCCCATACTCCCGCCTGAACAGCCAAGTTTTTAGTGAGCAGCGGAAGCTCAGCAGAGAGGGGACATGGCGGAGGTCACTCGGGAGAGAGTTCCACAGTACGGGGGCCGCCACAAAAAAGGCCCTCTTCCTAGTCCCCACCAGTCTAGCTGCTCTGGCTGAAGAGACAAGGAGAAGGCCGTCTGTGGCAGATCTTGTTGAGTGGCCTACTTGGTGTTGGGTAAATTCAGTAGCACCCTTTTTTTTTTTTTTTTTAGATGATTGGCAGCTTGTGTAGTTTTTGGATTGAGAGTGGAAACCAGTTCTCAACTACCGTACTTCTATATCTGAATCTTAAATATTCTATGTTTTTTCCCCTGTGGGTTAACTATAACAACTTCTCTTGCCTGATACAGGATTTTCTTCCAAAAAATCCTTAAGTCCTGGTAAGATGACTTCATGTGATCAAGACAGCTATGTCCCAAAGCCATTGCAACCAGATGTACATGGTTTTCTGCCTTGGCGTACGGCTGAACGTGCAAAACGGCGCAGGTAATGTATATTGGAGGCAGTGAGAAATCATAGCATGCAAACACCAAGGATCATAACGTGGGGAAGGCACGTAGATGATTCTTAGGTAATACTGATGGAAGTTTCAGATATGAAAACATCATTTCAAAGATAGGTTCATCATCATCATCATCATCATCATTACATTTTCCAAAAGAAAAATACATGTGGAAAAAAACACATAAAACATATCAATACTAATACATAGCCCCCTCCCCAATCCCTCCACCAACTTAATCCATGTTAAATTATCCTGTTTCATTTCTTTATAAACTTCTTTTTTCAAGAATCCCACAGTTTTCTATACGCTTCCGTCAGCAATCTATGTAGTTTCGCCAGTCCTTAAAAGTATCTTTTTTGTTTATTCCTCTATACATTCCTAATTTTTGAGTTAACTTTTCTTTAACTGCTATATCCCATATTTTCTTTTTCCACATAGATATTGTCAGCATCTGAGCTGTCTTCCAGTTGTTTGCTATTAATTGCCTTGTGGCTGTCAACAAAAAAACCAATTAATGTTTTCTCTCTTATCTCTCTATTCTCATTCACAAACATGTTCAATAAAGCTAGCTCTGGTGTTTTACATATCTCTTGCTCGGTAATTTTTTCTATTGCTTTAAATATCCTATACCAGAACTTGCTTTCCTTCCTGCATTCTCACCACATATGTATTTGTGTTCCATTATTTTCACATCCTCTCCAGCACAAAGGTGATAAATTCTTATTTATTTTTGCCAACATCACCGGTGTCAGGTACCACTTTTGAATCAGTTTTAATGCACCCTCTTTTATTTTAGTTGATATTGTTTGATAGGGAAATCTGTCAAAAATTTTGACAGAAATTTATCTGGGGATAAAATGGAGGAGCGGAGGAGGAGGATTATGTAAGCCGCCTTGGGTTCCTCGTAGGAAAAAAGGCGGGGTATAAATATAATAAATAAAAATATAATAAAATAAATAAATAAATAAATAAAAATTTGCCCCCATTCTTCTTCATAGATTCATAAATCATAGAGTTGGAAGGGACCTACAAGGCCATCGAGTCCAACCCCCTGCTCAGTGCAGGACACTAGAGGAGGGGGTCTCCCATCCAAGTAATAACCAGGCCTGACCCTGCTTAGCTTTCCAAGCTCAGACAAGCTGAGCCAGCGTGAGCCACAGGCCTATGGAGGAAGACCTTTCCAGTTCCAAAACATGGCTAAACATATGATAGAAAACTCAAAATTTAACCAGAAAATGATGTAGGAAAGAAGGAGAGGGGAAACTTCTTGGAAGTGTTTGGTGTTTGTGGACACCAAACACTGTACAGAAAAACCTGTGTGAAATCTGTGAAAACTTAAGATGGAGAAAACAGTCATTGAATGCAAGTAAAGGTGAGAACTAGAGATCCTCCACACACCAGCAAGAACAAACATTCGCTTGAAGTGCCAAAAGTTACTTTCTCTGTTGGTGTGGGAGGGTCTCCAGGCTTGGATATGAAAAACCAGTGGGTGGGTCCTTCAGCAGAACTCCCTTGGAAAGTCTGTTGGGATTATTTCAGTTCCTAGTTCAATGGCCCATTCTTGGATAGGAAACGTGGCCTGTGAGGGTATCTATGATGGCAACCAGATATTATATCTGCAAGGATGGTGGGAGATGATTTTTTGGGGACATTGAATAAGAAATCATGAAATTGTAGGCATGTTAAAGTTGTATGAAGGCCTCGTTGGGCACTAAGGAGGGAAACCAGAGAAGCAAGCCATTTAAGTAAGATATGAATGCCTTGGAGGAATAGACAGGTGACTAGGGAAACCATACGTTTCATGAATACTCTTGATAAGAGGATGAATGGGAGGGCCTGGCATTGAAATTATTCTTCCAATAGCAATACTGAAGGAATTTGTGGTGGGCAGTGGAGGCATGTCTGCATCTGACCTATAGTGGATAGGAGATCTCCTATTTGTAGACCCTCCTTCATAGATGTTAAAGTTTCCAGGTAGAACCTCTGGTAGGATACAATTTGTTCAGATTTTCCTCTTCAATATTTATTTATTTATTTATTCATTACATTTATACCCCGCCTTTTCTCCTGCAAGGAACTCAAGGTGGCTTACATAATCCTCCTCCTCCTCTCCATTTTATCCTCACAACAACCCTGTGAATCTCTTTCCCATATCTGTTTTATTGTTGCAGTCCCCCTTATCTCTTGTTTTATTAAAATTTTATATATTTTGGATATTGTACCCTTATCTCCTAATTCATATTTGTCTATAAATCTTTCCCTTTCTGTTAAATCTCTTGTACTTTGCCTTAATATCTCTCTGGTTCTAATAAATTTATTAATTTGCATCCATGATAACCATGACACCCCCATATTTTGTGCTCGATTATTCCACATTTCTTCTGTTATAGAGCACTGCTCTTCATAAAATATTCTCATTTGAGTCAATCCTATTTCTCAATGAAGGTAGGTTCTTCATGGCCTCTGTGCAGTTCCATATATGGGTTCTGTGCCTGCACAGAGCTCAGTTCAGGAAATATATACCACTAGACTAGAGTTCTGGTGTTCACCTTGCCCACAGCCTTTCAGTGCACACTCAAGGGGGCATGGCTCCCACTTTCCCACTCAGTTCTCTTTGGATGCAACAGTGGGAACTTCTAGGAAACTAGTAGGCTGCACATAGCTAGACAAAAACCAAGCTTCTTTTATTTGTACTTTATTCAGTTCTTTCTGGTTTCTAGTTTCTTTCTGTTTTGCAGTTTGCTTGTTTTTGGTTTTTTCCTCAACACCTCTGGCAGGTTCTCTGTCTATCTTTTTGGACCAATGGCTCAGAATATGGCTTTCCCCCCACAAATGATAACAACCCACTGTGGCATAGCATGACGTGCGAACCCCGTCTTTGACCAGGTTCACATGATCAGGAGGAAAAGGAAAAGAAACCACAGTGGCTTCTTTTCCCCACCGCCCCACACATGCCAGTTGCACACCTCCTCATTTCATAATTACCTACACAAGGTGCGGGTTGCCGTGTCGTCTGGACTCGGGACACAACAAGGTGGGCAGCGGGGGTGGCTTCCAAACCATCCCGCAACCCATGGCTTGTTCTAGGGTCCTGGGGTGGTTTGGAAGCCATCCCACTGCCCACCTTCTTCAGGTTCGGATGACACAGCAACCCGCACAAGTGTTTATGGAAGTGAGGCGGTTTGCAACCGGCATGCGTGGGGCTTCTTTTCCTTCCCCGATCATGCAAACCCCATCTCTGAGTAGGAATTACCAATTCTACAGATAAATGTGGGAAACAGGAAAAGCAAAGGTAGTGAATTGAGCAAGTAGAATATCTACCCACTATTGACATGTATATATGTTAAGTTCTCAGGATAAAATCAAATTCTGTTAACTGAGTTAATCTGTGGATTGATATTGCAAACTCAGACTTTCTCTTTTCCTAAAACATTGAACTTGTTTTTAGGGCTTCATCTGCGAAGAAGACCCATGAATTTCCATTGCAAATCCAGGTAACATGATTTTTACTTAGTTCTAGGAAATGAGGTAAAGTTTTATCATTGGTTTAGTGAAGTACAGCTTAAGACTATTTTTAACAATGTAAAGATGTTTCTTTAATTTAGCTAAGAGTTTAACATAAATATTACCGTTCAGTAACAAGTACAGTGTGATCTTGATTTATGGAAGAGGTGTATTCTGTGCCAACTTAGAGAAAAAATATCTAATTGAAACATTCACAATATATTAGCCTAATTAGATCTATGTATAATCCTGCCATGCCTCTTTCATGTATACAGGCTGGTATTCCTGTGAAAGTTACTGTGGAAAGTGCTTCTACATCTGAAACTGAGACAGATGGTGCCGTAGAGGATGCTATCTGTGAAACTGATGCCACAAAGTCTCCAGAAATAATTAACTTGAAACAATGCCATCAGTTACAGGTATGGTTACTCTCTTAAATTTTATAAAAGACAGATTTAATTCAGTGATCCTGTTTTAGTACATGGGACTTTGCCCATACCAACAAGTCCACACTCTGAGATCAGCATCGGAGACCCTACTTGTGTGCTTGCCTGTAAGAGTAATTAGGCTGGTTGGCATGAGAGAGAGGGCCTTCTCAGTAGTAGACCCATCCACCTTGTGGAACTTGGGTCCAATTGATATCCATGAGACCCCATCATTACAGGCCTTCAAGCAGGCCCATAATTCTTAACTCTTTACCTGTTTAATTGAGTTAAGACTTCATTGGCCACTGTTGTGTGTATGGTGCTGTCTAATTTTAATTGTTAATTTAGTCTCATCGTTGTTTTTATAATGTTATTGTTTTTTGGTTTTAAATCTTACTGTGTACCGCCTTGGGAGGATTTACCTTAAAAGGCAGCTTATAAATCATTTAATTAAATATGTAATTTTGACTTCTCTAAAAAGCATCTTGAATATAGGTCTTTAAAGGGATAATCATAGAAATTAATTGCAAATACAGTAATACCATGGATTGCAAGCATAATTTGTTCCGGAACCATGCTTGTAATCCAAAACACTCTTATATCAAAGCGAGTCTCTGGTGGGTGTGAGCGGGGCCGATTTCAGCCCGCTTGAGACGAGCGGTTACATCCCTACGACTTGTATTGCAAGACGTCGCTTGTTTATCAAGTAAAAATTTATTTTTAAAAATTGCTTGTCTTGCAAAACGCTCTCAGACCAAGTTACTTGCAATCCAAGGTATTACTGTATAGGCTATATTCCAGATGAATACTGGCAAAGAAATCATACATGCTTTTGGGACTTCCCTTCATTTTTTCTGCTACAGCTCCCATAGACCTTGGAGTAAGCTGCTTGATTCATTGACTGGGAGCTGCAGTGGCAAAAACTAGAGAGTTCACTGGCTGCCACGTGCTTTGGTCACACACAATTGGGTTCTTTTGCACTACATGGATAGGTAAGCTTGACCATATGGTGTCTCTTGAAGGCATAATGATCAAGCAGCTGATATGGGACAAGTTGTAATTAAGAATGTATTTCTTTGAAATCAGTGTCTCGGGTGTCTTACATTTCTTTACAGAAACTGTTATAAGAAAAAAAACAACCGAAACACTTCTTAATGATCAACCAGAGAAGCTTATGAGCATATGAAGTTGCAGTCAGACCATTGATCTATCTAGCCCATAATTGTCTCTGACAGTGGGTGTCCCTGGTCTCAGGCAGGGATTTTTTCCCCCGAGCCTTGATATCTGAGCTTTTTAAAAAGCTGCCAGGTCTACAGATTGAACCCAGAAGCCTTTACATACATCTGAACTATGGCCTCTCCCTTCTGAGAGATTCTCCATAGGA
This sequence comes from Shinisaurus crocodilurus, assembly GCA_021292165.1. Classification (NCBI taxonomy): domain Eukaryota; kingdom Metazoa; phylum Chordata; class Lepidosauria; order Squamata; family Shinisauridae; genus Shinisaurus; species Shinisaurus crocodilurus. Next base: position 80,428,529 of record CM037877.1, on the reverse strand, counting down.
CATGGGGTGTCTCATTTCTCGCTCAGCTTGTTAGCTCAATACTGGATCCTAGGATTATTGATAATGAATGACTAGTACCTGGTATAGCTTGCTCATAAATTTAAAATATTTTCATTAATTCATTATAGAATACTTCATGTGTGTGTACAGGAGAAATTAGACCTTTAAATGGCTCAGTTCCTTTGACAGCCACTCTCTAGTTTCTTTCCAAAGTGATGTCTTTTTGGTTGTAGGCTTTTTCTTTTCCATTGTAAATGCTGTTTCAAACAAGGGCCACTAGAGGGAATCAAAATTTCTTGAAAGAATTATATGGAAAGTTGTTGTTTTTTTAAGATTGTTTTTTAAGAAAGGTTTTTTTTTAAGATTATCAATAATAGTTGAGTGATGCCTAGTTTAATTGGATTTACATCCATGTAAGATGCTTCTGATCAGAGTGATAGTAATACTACTTAGAGTACTGATCTTGAAAATAAACTGTTGAAACAAACAAGAGAATATATCTAAGATTTGCAAGATCCCTACAAATTTTACAAATGTTTGAAGTATGGTTTTATATAAAGTCAGGACAATAATGTGTGCATTTAATTTGATTTAACCTCTTAATGTTAAAACCTCTGACTTTGAGAGTAGAGAGTGTATTTTAATCTAGCAAATGTTGAAAATTCCAAAATTCTAAATATATCCAGAGAGAGAGTCTGATTTGAGTGCAGTGCCCATAGAATGATATTGGCAAGTGCCTCAAGAAACCACAATTTTCTTTTTCTGACAGATGGATTATGAAGAATGTCAGTTAAGATTAAAAGAAGAAAGAAAAGCAAGGGTAACTGCTGAAGAACGGATAATGGAGGTAGCACACATCTTCTTCCTTAACCTTTTTTTTTTTTAAGAGCATCACTCCATAGTTACGGTAAATAATCTAACATGTCCCATTTTAAATATAATTCAGTCTTTGTCTCACATAGGCAGAAAATTGAATTTTCTAGGACTTTAGGTTTTAGGGGCTTTCCAAATTGAGTTCAACTGAGCATACAGAGTTTCTCAGCTTTAAAGCCATAAAGACATCGACATTCAGTAGGATATAATTCCTTTTCTGTTCAAGGCCTTTGAACTCCTCCTTATAATATAACCCCATTTAAATGAGTATATAATATTGGGCAGGGTAGGGGCGGGGCAGGAAGAGGCATCAGCTTATTCTCCACTGAGGGCTGTATATGAAACCTGCTAGTGATATATGTGTGGCTTACATGGCACACATGTGTTATCTGGTAATAGCACTGCAGTGTAAGTTTTGCATTGTAAAACTTATGCTATAGGTATACAGCTAGATATCTAGCTGTTCTGACTGAGCAGAAAACCCAAGGTGAGGCCAAGTTTTGTTTTCCTCCCATTCTTCTTCGTGGTCTCTGTGCATCACACATATGGGCTCTGCGCGTGCGCGGAGGCCGCTTCGGGAAGGTTCTATAGCTGAGGCAAATTTTGGGCGGGAACCCCTCCCCCCTGCGTCTCCCTTGCGTGGGTTCCCGCCCTCTCCCTCAGTTCCTCTTCGACCGCCATCGCGTGTGGCTGTTTCTTTGAGAGGTTCTTCGATTCTTCATAGAATCCACCTAAAACTGAGTATTCTTTACATCTTCCCCCCGTTTTTCGTCGTGGGATCCTTCAATTCTGGTTATGGCTCCGAAAGCCCCCTTCCGCAAATGCGTAAGGTGCGGGACGAAGCTTCCTCCGGCCGACGGACACTCGCTGTGCCTCGCCTGCCTTGGCGAAGGCCACAATGTGGACGCTTGCCATCATTGCCAAGCGTTCACCAAACAAGCGAGGAAGCACAGGGCGGACAAACTGACGGCCATTCTATACAAAAAGGCCCTCCAACCGCCCGCGGAAAAGCCTATCCCTTCGGCTAGGCCTAGTACGCCTCCGTCGCACACGGTCTCCTCAGCGGACTCTCAGGAGGCCTACATGGCGGCGATGATATCGAAGAGCAAAGCTAAGAAAGCTCGTCGAGAAAAGGAGGAGAAAAGGAAGAGCAAGGAGCGAAAAGATAAGGCAAGGAGATTGGCAAAGAAATTGGCTTCGTCTCTCTCGGGATCGAGATCGATGGTAGCCCCGGATCCGACGGACGTCGTGACCGCTGAACGCCCGGCTGGGCTGCAATCTCCTCCCGCACGGGTTCCCTTGGGCTCGAGGGACCCTCCTCCTTGCTCATCTCCAAGAGTCCCCTCGGGATCGAGGGAGACTGGACTGAAATCGCCTCCACGGGTTTCCTCGGGCTCGAGGGACCCACCTCAACGCTCTTTGCCAAAAGCCCCCTCGGGATCGAGGGAGGCTGCCCGCACCTCCGTATCTGAAGGCGAGATACCGGACTCACCTTCGGAACCGAGACCTACGGCCACTGCATTGGAACCGACTATGGATCTCCCAGCTCTGGCCTCACCAGTTCGTGCGATACGGGCTCGTACTCCACGAACTCGATCTAGCTCCCTCGAGATCGAGGAGGTGCTGATCACCCGGGACCGGGCATCCTCGAGGTCATCCGATTCCCGTAGAACCCGGGACCCCCGATGATACAGGGAAAGGTCCCAGGATTCGAGAGACTCAAGGGATTCGAGATACTCCAGGGCGTCGCACTATAGTTACCACCGAAGGCGCTCACCTGTGTCTGATTACAGGTACCAGACCAGGGTGTACCGTTCCAGAGAGAGGTCCCCAATTAGGAGACGCTCTCCGAGAAGGGATGAAAGACGTCCTCATCCCAGACAAGAGGGGACGCGTGCCGACCTCAGGACGTCTCCTTCAGCCCGCGCTCTGGCCCTCCCTTCTCAAGTGGAAGAGAGAAGTGGAAGAGAGAGACGATCGCCTAGCTACGGCCTCGATGGTATCGATGTCCCGCTCTCGCAGGTCTTCGACTCCGCGGTCTCCCATAACAGACTCGGACTCGATTATCTCGTTGCCCCCATCGTCCACATCTCCGGACCAGGTCGTCTCCACTCAAGCTGGTGTGTCCCCCTCAGAGGATATGGGCACCTTCCAGGACCAGGTCCTAAGGATGGCTCAAGCTCTCGGGCTTGAGACTGCGGCTGAAGAGAAAAAGCAAGTAGATCCTCTCTTCGACGCGGTCTCCAAATCCTCTTCGGGCCCGACTCTGCTCCCTATCACCCCGACGATGCTGGAGACGGTGCAGGGATCGTGGAGCTCACCATCCACAGCTCCTCCTGCGGCAAAGCGTCTGGACGCACTGTACAAGATTAGGCCGGACACAGCTAAGTTTCTCTTCTCCCATCCCACACCGAACTCGATGATAGTCGAATCAGCGCAGTCGAGATCGGGGAAACAGCATTCCACTCCGTCCGACCCCGAAGGAAAAAGGTTAGACAACTTCAGACGAAGAGTCTACACCTCGAGCGCCCTGGGGATCCGGGTTGCCGGGTACCAAGCCACGATGGCTCGATACCAACTCTTCCTTTGGGAAAAGATGGGTGGACTGATTGACTACCTCCCGGACGAGAAGAGAGACTTAGCCAGAGTCTTCCAGGCCGAGGCAACGAACACCTCCAGACAACAAATCCATACTGCCAGACACCAGGGGGACTGCCATGGGAGATCCCTCGTGAGTGCGGTCGCGCTCCGCCGTCATGCATGGCTAAGGTCTTCCACTCTGACCACAGAAGCCAAGGCCAAAATTGAAAATCTGCCCTTCGATGGAGTCGGCCTATTTAACGATAAGACGGACAACTCTCTCGACGCGGTCCAGAAGGCACGGGTGAATGCGAGGAAGATGGGCCTGCTCCCGCAAACATCTTCCAAAACATTCAGACGCCGCAGGTGGGCCCCGTATCCACACCCAGTGGCGCCGGGCCAACAGGGCCAGCAACTCCAGCAGTGGCAGGACAGTCGTTCTCGTCCACAGCAGCCCCGGGCACCGAGCCGTCAGTTCCAGCAGCAACGGTACCGGGGCTCCCGTAAAGGAGGCGACTTTCAAAGACGTCGGGTTTGACGCGACCCAAGGCACGACCGATTTCTCTCCGATCCTCCCGGCTCGACCTCAGTTCGGAACCCGACTATCTCTCTTCCTACCATCATGGAAGAAAATTACCACCGATCGTTGGGTTCTGGACATTATCCGGCATGGGTACAGGATCGAGTTCGATTCTCTCCCGCCCTTTCTTGGCATCCGCACCACGCAGCCATCCCAGACGCTGCGGGAGGAGGTCGCTTCTTTGATACTCAAGGGGGCCATAGAGATGGTTCCCCTCCACCTGGTACAGGACGGCCTTTACTCCAGGTATTTCACGGTGTCAAAGAAAGATGGAGGGCTCCGCCCGATCCTGGATCTACGATCAGTGAACTTCTACATTCTACCCAAGAAGTTCAGGATGGTCACTCTCCAATCGATCTTACCTCTCCTTTGCAAAGACGACTGGTTTGCTTCCATCGATCTCCAGGATGCCTACTTTCACATAGGGATCCATCGAGACAGCCAGAAATACCTGAGGTTCAAGATCGGATCCGAAGCCTACCAGTTCAAGGTGCTTCCATTCGGACTTTCGACGGCACCGAGAGTGTTTACCAAATGTATGACAGTAGTCTGCGCAGCCCTACGGACCCAGGGGGTGACCCTCTATCCCTACCTAGACGACTGGCTCATCGTTGCTCCATCTGCTCGGGAGCTTCGGAGCGCCCTCCTTCTGACTACAGACACTTTGTCCACTCTCGGTCTCTGCCTCAACGACAAGAAGTCCACTCTATTCCCAACTCAACGGATTCAATTCATCGGGGCTTTATTAGATGCCACGGTCGGTCGTGCCTTTCTGCCAGAAGACAGAACTCTAAAAATTCTTACCCTCGCCTCAAAACTGCAAAAGGCGATGTCATGCAGAGCCTACTCGATTCAACGACTCCTCGGTCTCATGGCCTCGTCCATCCCGGTTGTTCCTCTCACTCGACTTCGTATGCGCCAGCTCCAAAACTGGTTCATAAGGTCGTTCGATTCCGAGAGGAATGCACACCGAACGAAACTGACTATTCCGTCCAGCATAAAACAGTCTCTCCGCTGGTGGATGATCCACTCCAACTTGACGAAAGGGCTACCCTTCCAACCCGTCTCTCCCTCGCTTACGCTCACGACGGACGCTTCTCTCCTGGGCTGGGGAGCCCACTGCGGGAGCCATACAGTGCAAGGACAGTGGGGCCCACGAGACCGAGAGAGACACATCAACGTTCTAGAACTCAAAGCTGTCTGGAACTCGATGAAATCCCTCGAACACATGCTCGTTGCGAGACACCTACAAGTAGTCACGGACAATACTACGGTTGTGGCCTACTTGAACAAGGAGGGCGGCACCCGCTCGTTGCGACTGACAAACCTAACTCTCCGTATGTTCGACTGGATGATCCCTCGTCGTATTTCGGTGAGGGCCATCCACATTGCAGGGAAAGACAACACACTGGCGGACGCGCTGAGCAGGTTGTCACTAGACTCCCACGAGTGGCAACTCGACACTCGAATTCGACAGTCACTGTTCCACCTATGGGGAACCCCAACAGTGGATCTCTTCGCCACTTCAACCAATACAGCCTGTCACAATTTCTGCAGCAGAGCAGGACACGACATTGCGTCGATCGGAGACGCATTCCAGATAACTTGGTCCGGGACTCTGTTCTACATATTCCCACCAATTCCATTGCTAGCCAAAGTAATTTCGAAAATCCAATCCGAGGGCACGAACTGCATCCTGGTGACTCCGTGGTGGCCGAGGCAAGCATGGTTCGCACCACTTCTACGACTCTCCAGGAGACAGTATCGTTATCTACCGAACACATCAACGATACTCTCTCAAGCTCGAGGCACGCTGTTACACCCGAATCCGTCCATCTTGAAACTCACGGCATGGCTAATCTGATACCGAGCGCACTCCCTTCGGAGATCAAGCTCGTATTGCAGGAAGCGTGGAAACCATCCACCAGAGCTTCATATGCCAGAAAATGGAAAGCCTTCTGTGATTACCTCGGTCGGATTGAAGTGCCTTACTCGAGCGTTCCTATTCAGCAAGTACTGCAATTCATGCTTCATTTGCATCACAAGGGGCTTAAAACGGCCTCATTAAAGGTCTATTTAGCTGCCCTGTCAGCGTACCACAATGGTCAGGATGGGTCCACCCTGTTCTCGAACCCGCTAGTCAAGCGTTTCATGAGGGGATTGAAGAACATGACCCCTTCGTTGAAACCAGTCACTCCGGTCTGGGACCTCCAGTTGGTGCTGCAGGTACTCATGACTAAACCTTTTGAACCAATGGCAACAACGGATCTCCGCTTAGTGACTTTTAAGACTGTATTTCTTGTCGCAATCACCTCTGCTCGGAGAGCATCTGAACTGGCGGCTCTAAGAGTCGATCCTCCATACCTCAGCATCCACAAGGAGAAGGCTGTGTTACGCCCAGATCTGGCCTTCATTCCTAAGGTCATATCCTCTTTCCACTTAAACCAGGACATTATTTTACCGGCTTTCTTCCAAAGCCCGTCGACTCCATTGGAACAGCAACTCCACATGCTGGATGTGCGAAGGGCCCTGTTGTTCTACAAGTCCCGCACTGAATCCATAAGGAGATCTCCCCGCCTCTTTATCTGTTACGGTGGACGCTCCAAAGGGCTACCGGTCTCGACCCAGCGTCTATCTACCTGGATTGTCGATTGCATCGGGTTGGCCTACGAACTCAAACATCAGCGATTGCCGAGCTCGGTGCGAGCTCATTCTACCAGAGCCGTATCGGCCTCGACGGCTTTCGCGAGAGGAGTATCGTTAACGGATGTCTGCAAGGTGGCTACATGGTCCACGCCTTCGACGTTCGTTTCACACTACCAGGTCGATGTCCGATCCCGGAGGGACAATGCATTTGGCAGAGCTGTCCTTTCCTCGGTTCTTCAGTAACGACGACACCGACCCTCCACCGGTAAGTCAGCTTGCTACTCTGCCCATATGTGTGATGCACAGAGACCACGAAGAAGGACAGGTTGCTTACCTGTAACTGTGGTTCTTCGAGTGGTCATCTGTGCAGTCACACAACCCGCCCATCCATCCCCGCTACGGTGTCACTGTCGAGTTCGATGGTGTACTGAATCGGGACTCTTGGGCGCACTACGGTCGGTACCGTATAACACCATCGAATTAGAATTTCGGTACCTCTTTTTGGGGAGGTGGAGAAACCTTCCCAAGTTCTCCCTTAGTACTGGGATCGCGATGGCGGTCTCAGGGGAACTGAGGGAGAGGGTGGGAACCCACGCAAGGGAGACGCAGGGGGGAGGGGTTCCCGCCCAAAATTTGCCTCAGCTATAGAACCTTCCCGAAGCGGCCTCCGCGCACGCGCAGAGCCCATATGTGTGACTGCACAGATGACCACTCGAAGAACCACAGTTACAGGTAAGCAACCTGTCCTTCTCCAGCAATCCTACACTGAGTCTTTCAACTCTGGGTGCTACAGACCAGAACAAATGCCCCTCATGCTTTTGAAAAGGCTGCTGCATCTAAATCCTGAACATGTTGGTTTAGACTTGTGTAACTGCTAAATATAAAAGATGAATATACTGGGGTAACTGCTTTGAGTTTTGTTTTGTTTCCAATATAGCTTCTAGGTATATTTGCTTTGAGAGAACTGATTGTTTGCCTAGGCAACTGAAAGTCTCAAAGGTTTTTTATAAAGGTATCAGGTACATTTCTGATTACTTGTATGATCTGGCTACCACAGTGTTGAGCTATGGTAAGCTTTCTCTCACGCCAGTGATAGGTAGTGTAAGGGCAGTTTGGCCATTTTTGGTCTTCTAGGGTTTTCCCTAAGAACTGCAAATCTGCAAATGAGTTGCCATCGCACCAGATGGATCTTCAGATGTGGCCCATGGACTTGATTGTCTACAGTCCTTCACTCACTGCCCCTAAGTGTTACAACTGTATAAATTGTAGTTATTGCACTTCTCACCTAGGATACTGGGGAGTAGGGAAGTGTATTCTGAGGCCAAAATGTTGGGGATGCCAGTCGAATCCACTTCAATTCCAGGTTGTAACCCAACAAAATGTGGAAATGTCAAAGGGGGGTGAATACTTCTGCGAGGCACTGTACCTAAATTTTTAAATTATGGCACTTAGTTGTTACTATCAGCTGTCTGGAAAGAGGCATTTTCAGTATTAAAGCAATTTTGTTTCATGGTTTCTTGTAGCTAGAAGTGGAAAATACTCGGTTAAGGAATCTAAACTGCTCTCTGTCAGAGGTTCTCCATGCACAGTCAGTAGCCAGCACATTTCTGGAAGATGAAGGAGTTCTGGGTAGCATTGAGAGCTCTTTCCAGAAGTTTCATGCTTTCTTAGATCTTCTTAAAGATGCTGGGTAAGAGACTATATATCTTCTTTTGAGTTTCCTCTTCTCCAGATGTCCTTGTTAATATATCACGGTCTATGCCATAACAAAGTTCAAAAACAGCAGTGCTCCATCTTCTGAATGTCTCTCCCCTCAAAAGATTGCTTAATCAATTTATTAGATTGTCATCAGGCTGCGTCCATCAAGCTGGTCAGTCAGTAAATTGACTGCTGGTCATCCTGAATCATACAAGACCCTTAACACAAGACCAGGCAAAGAGTTTTCTTTGAAGATGGAATGGTGCTACAACCCATGCACCATTTTGTAGAAAAAAATTGACTGATACTAAACACAAAATATGGCTCACAGATGAGAAACTGCATTTTAGAAATAAATTTGATTGTTATAGGGTTGTATCCCAAGGTGTTCTTTTGCATGTGGAATGTATCTTCTGCTTGTGGAATAGCTGTATTACACCTTGTACTAGAGGATTTTGTGAGAAATTTGAAACTAAATCTAAATACGTTCTTGTTCAATAGATATGAAACTTTTTGCAGAAGCATCGGGGCTGTTATAGAACCGACCTATTATCATTACACTGTGTGAACTCTTTCGCAAGCTCTTATGTATTTGTGGAACAGTGCTAGCTCTAGTTCTGTGCACAGTCTTTTGGATCAAACACAGTTTTTAAAAGATTTTTTTTAAAAATTACCCTGATGCAGTCAGAGTATCTGAAACTGCAGAAATTCTTTTCATACTCCTAACAAGAGGCGGTGACTACTTCTTTTTTATTGCTGTGCATGTATAAGATTGGATGCACTACACCAAAAGTGCAATACAGAAGGAAGATTCAAGATGCCTCTGCTCTACTGGCAGAGTTGGGGAAACATTTGAGGTTTCCCTACATTTGAGACCAAGATATTCAGAGATCATCTTGAGCATATATTGGTCTCCAGCTAAACGGTTAAAATAGTTACTATCAGAGATAGGTGTTTAAGGAAGTGGGAGGATACAACATTCCACCTTTGGCACTAATTTGTGATCCTCTTTTTCTCCCCAGACATAGGAAGCAGAATGAAGTTTATGATCCGCTCATTTGTTTATGATCCTGACAGTCACTGTGCAAAAATGTTCTAGGGATTCAGTTATGGAATGCTCTTGTGTTTGTGTTGTACTAATTGGTTTGAGTATTGTTTGTGCTGCTTTTTATTTGTTGATTTTAGTGCTTAGTTTGATTATATAAATTATATATTAAGTTTTTATATTTATTTACTGTTTTTGTTATAGAGAAACTCATTAATTATGAGTTTATTATATTTATCTATATAATATCACTTTCTTCTATATACTTGTGCTATGAACAGCTGCATTTAGCATATGATTTCTTGTATCTTGCAGACTTGGACAGCTTGCAGCAATGGCTGGGATAGACCAATCAGATTTTGGCTTATTGCACCATCCCCAAATGACTTCTACTGTAACTAAACCTGCAATAACACAAAGGGAGAAGTCATTTGAAGAAGAAAGACAAGAACACATGGAGAATTTCAAAGTAAGTGTAGTGACAAGGAATACTGTCTGCTCAAAATTAATTACGTTCTTAAAATCCATCCTCCTTTTGCTCTTACCTACAAGCCTTTCTGTATGGTTTCTTTCTTAACACTGCCCCTTCCCTTTATGCTCTTGTGGAGCCTTGTAAATAAGTTCACAAAAGTTACTAGCCTGCAGATTTTTATTTTTTTTACTAGCCCACTAGGGGCTCGCAGAGGAGGGACGGAGCACTCCATCCTTCCTCTGCCAGCCTGCTCACTCACTTACATGCAATTCCTTGTCACCTATGGCTACCAGGTGACTGCTTAAGTATAAGGCTGCTCTTATATGTCTCCATCCCAGGAAACTGTGCTCCAAGTACTTTACATAAAGTGGTCTCCATTCAGATCCTTGGAATATCTGCCCAAGGGGAATGCATGGCTGTAAAGTTTGCAGTGAAATGTCTAATGATTTGATAACAGAACTTTTAAACCCCTAACTGTAATAGAAACTGTTATGGATGCATACATATATGCACACACTGTGTACCTAATACAGTCATGCCTTGGATTGAGAGCATAATTTGTTCCGGAAACGTGCCTGTAATCCAAAACACTCTTATATCAAAATGAAATCCCCCCCAAAAACATTTGTACAGAGATTTTTAATTTAAGCCGTACTACAGTACTTGTATTGCAAGACTTCGCTTGTATATCAAGTAAAAAAAAATTAAATAAATATTTAAAAATTTGCTTGTCTTGCAAAACGCTCTCAAACCAAGTTACTTGCAATCCAAGGTATTACTGTACACATACAATTAACCCTAAAAAGCCAACTGAAATGCTAAAGCCTCAGGGTGCTTCTAAATGATACTTGATCTTTAAACCTACATGTAAAGAAAGTTCCATAGCTGGGAGTAGCTGTGTAGAGAATTTATCTTCATGTCCTAATTGTTCTAATGTTGCCTGGATTATGGTGGTAAGAAGGTTCTCTAAGTTCATCTTAACTCTTTGGTCAGACATACCAAGTGGTCAAGTGGATTTTGTTTATACATAATGACCTGTACTTCCAAGTGTTGAACTCTTAACATTTAGGGGAGTGGTCATCGTTGTGACTGAAAGCAGCGTATGCCAGCAAAATTCCTAAGAGATGGGAATAGACTTAGCCAACAAATGAAGGAAAGAATTCTTAGCTGCACACTTTCAATGTGATAAGATTTGCTCATTCTCACACTTTCCAGCTACCTTCCCCCTTTTCAGTGTGAATAAAGCAAGAAAGAAAGTGGCAGTCAATTCTGAGCATATTGAGGATGTCTTATACCAGGTGGAGCAATCTTTCTCCCATAATGCTTGTTAAGTTTATAAATACAGCACAATTGTTGAGGAGGTGCAGTTGGTTATGATTTTTTCTTCTTGCTAGAATGCTGGATCAGCTGTTCTTCCTGGTTCTGTCTACGTCCAAGCTAATTCAGGTCCAAGTCAAGTTCCAAATAATGCCCTACCTGCTACAACAAAAGTACAAGAACTTCAGGTCATTGGTCAATCCCAGCAAAGCTTATGGCAAGACATTGAAGGTAAAATTGGTAGTTGGAGATTGGAAGAAAACGCATCAAAAATCAGCCAGGCAACACCTTCTGTAAAGAGCGGCCCATCTGTGGAATTGGAAACGAGAGATTCCTCTGTGAGGCAACCAGTTATTAGTCAGCATTCAATCTCTGATCCCAGTGTAAATGTGTATAGTGGGTATAGCAACAAATTCAGCACCCTAGCTAGTGAAAATAGTAAAGTCACTTCAAAAAGACTTCCCTATACTGCAAGCTTTGCTGCTAGAGGAGATCAAAGTATACATCAAAGTGCTTCTTCTAGAAATGACACATTAGGGTCTGATTCTGAAATACAAGAGAGCATCCATTCTATGGCAAGTGTTTGAAAAAGCCATTCCCAGTGGGTAGCTTGCTGAGAACTATTCACTGTGTGGGTCTTTTAAGAGAAATGTTTTCTTAAACTTTATGCAACAACCTACACTCTGTGGGTCTACTTCATGTCTATTTTCTTGCTATGTAAATCTTAGCAAGAATACTTGTTAGCAGTATCCAAAAGAATTGATTGTGCATTTTCCTTTTATATGATTTTATAAAGGATCTCATGTGTTCAGATAATTCTCATGTGTAATTCTAATGTGAGTAAAGTTTTAAAATGATGCCATTCCAAGTGAATAAAATGACTGAGTGATTTTTTTAAAAATAGTTTATTATGTCTGTAATTATTTTGATGGGAAATGTAATGCCTAATGTTATATATAAGGTATTAATTGGCAAATTGAATTTCCATTAATTTGGGGGATCAAATATAGAAATTAAAAATGCTATACCTTCTTTTTAGCATTGCCCTTTTAAAAAATTTTTGAAATTAAACTGAGTATTTCAAGGGCTTTTGTTTCTCTTGTAATTAATTTATTGCTTGCCTCATAACAAATTCTGTAGGTGACATACAATCAATTAAATATAAAACAAGATTAGGAAACATAATTGTAGTACCATCAAATTACACATTAAAAACCAAAGCCAGCACAGAAGAATAAAATGTTTGCCAACAATTTTTAGTGAAAAGCCACCTCAAACTAAAACCAGCCTACTGCCATCAGTCAACAGAGACTCTATTACAATACAGACCTTCAAAGATATTAAAACAAATAAACCAGCTGTGGAGATTCTGTAAATACCATTACTGATAACATAATGTTAAATTTGTATACTTTATGAGGATGCAAGTGAATACTTTGTGTGGAAAAGTTAGGCAATTACTAACAGGGTTAAAATGCAAGAGATTGCCATGCTGTGTGTGTCTGCCTTAGCTATAAAATTGAGTTTTTGTCTGGAATAGATGCCTGAATGTTGATGAAGGTCATAGAAATACCACTAAATACCATTACTGTTGTGCCAGTATGATTTTCCAAAAGACTGTTTTTTAAGTGGGTCTTGGAGCTTTTAGAAATTATGTCCCATTGGGATATATAATAATACAGGCGCAAGAGTGCCTCTTTAGTTAAGAAGGCTGGCATTCTTCCATTTTAAAGGTTGAACTTTCTATTTCCTTTATAAAACCAAAATAGTTTTTACTGTCATTATGAAACTTAGCTGAGGCAGGGTATAATCAGCCCAAATTTCAGGTCAATCAATACAAATAGCCGAGTTACAGCACTTAAATTATTTTTCTTTGAACAGGAGGTGTCAAGCAAGTGTTTATGATTAAAAGACTGACAAAACCTTTAGTCTTTTCAGCATTTCAGTTGTGAAAGATTCAAGCATTTGCCAGTGTGCACCCTTCTCCATTGGTTATTTGAAAATTGCTTGCACAGGTCAAGTTATATTATTTTTAAGACCCCATTATATTGTTATATATGTTATATAACATATAACAATGTTATATTTAAGTTCTGGGCGCAGGGTTCTCTCACCCAGGGTGTCCCCCATTAGTCTCTCCTTTGTTACTCCACCCTCATAATTTCTTTGCAGTTCTCCTTAAAGGGACAGAACACTGCTTCACTGGAGGCAACACTTCCCCCAGGCAGTTTTCAAAGGCAGCTGGGAATCGATGGAGGCTTGTACCACAGCACCTCCATGGAGGTACTGCAGATTCCTGACTGTTTTTAAAGCTGCACAGGGCCATTGCCAGCACTTCAAGGGCACCTTGAAAGTCTCCACGGATCCGTAGCTACTTAAAAGCGGCTTTACATATAGCTTTTTCTTCCTTTTTTCTTTTTTAAAGAATGCACTTGGTTATTTATTTATTTTGGATATTTATAAACAACCTTTCATCCAAAGATATCAAGGTAGTGAACAATAAATATTTACAATCGTAAAACAATAAAAGGCAGTAAAGACCATAAAACAGACTAGCCAGCTTAAAATGCCCAGGCAAACAAATGTTTTGACCAGACACCAAAATGATTGCAAAGTCAGTGTTGCACAAATGGGGTGCCACATCAGAGAAGGCTCTTTCCCTAGTTGTCATACAATAATTGAGAGGCATTCCTTCAGGTATTTGGGTTCCAAGCCATTTAGAGCTTCATGCGTAAGCACAAACACCTTGAATTGGAAGCAAATAGTCAACTAGTGCAGCTCCCATAGAATTGGTGTGGCCATTTGACCACACCCATTAACATTCTATAAGCCGCATTCTGCACTAGTTGAAACTTCCAAGGGCAGTGCTACGTGCAGCACATTTCAGTAGTCCAATCGGGGGTGTGGGGGTGGGGTGTTTGCCCACTGTGGCCAGACTATCCCTATCCAGGAATGGTCATAGCTGGTGAACCAGCTAAAGCTGGTAAAAGGGACTCGGAGGCACTGAGGCCACCTGGGTCTCCAGTGACAAAGCTGGATCCAGGAGTACCTCCAAGCTACACACCTGCCCTTTCAAGGGGAGTGCAACCCTATCTAGAGTAGGCTGCTCATCCAATTCTTGGATATGAGAACCACATACCATAGCGCCTCTATCTTGCCGGGATTCAAATTCAATCTATTGGCCCTCAACAAGGGCATTACGAGTCCAGACACCAGTTCAGCAGTTGCACGGCCTCTCCTGACTCAGATGACAAGGAGAAATGGCGTGAGGTGTCATCAGCATATTGATTGCATCTCACTCCAAATCCCGAAGGACTTGCCCAAAAGCTTCATACTGATATTGTATGTAAACTTAAGTGGGATATAAATATTAATAAATGAGGGATAAATAAGAGTATGAGGGATAAGATGGAACCTGGTCGAACTCCACAGCATAAATGCCATGGAGTCGAGCCAATAAGAGCCGAACCACAGTATCACCATGCCGCCAATCCCCAAGCTGTAGAGTTGGTCCAAGATAGCAGGTTCGATAGTATTGGAAGCCACTGAGATCTAGGAGAATTAACAGACTCCCCCTGACTATCCTAAGAGAGCTCATTCATCAGGGCAACTATGTCCATTTCAGTACTGAGGCTGGGCCTAAACCCATGTCATCTAAAAGCCTGGAATGGAGCTGCCGCCGCCACCTCCAAGACCTTGCCCCCTAACTGGGCAATAATTATCAAGATCTCATAAGTCCAAGGAGAATTTCTTAAGGAGTGGCTGCTTCTTTCAGGTGTCTGGGACCATCTCCCCATCTCTTAAAGAGGCATTAATTACCTTTTGGACCCATCTAGTCAATTCCCCCCCCAACTGTCAATAGTGAAGATGATCAAGGATACAGGTGGTCAGCCACACCCCTTGAAGTATTTTTTTTTCAAGTTCTTTGGTAAATTTCTACCTGGACATTTACTATTAGTATGTGGCATTTTGGAAAGCACTATGTCTTGTACAGAAGCATAAGGCAGAAATTCATTAGGTGCATGTACAGCAAGGGATTGGGAAAACTGTTGCCCTTGTATAATTTTTTTTGGACATTCACTACACTTGATGATATGATGTGGGAGCATTGTGAATTGCATGGATGCATCAGACAGAAATTGTGTGTGTGTACACAGCAAGTGTTTGGAAAAGCTATACCTGTTGAATTTCTGCCCCTTCCCTGTGTTGAGCTGAAAGACCAAGGCAAAGTGTAGGTGCATGGACCATAGTTTGTAAGCAAGCATAATATGCAAGACGGTGCAAAGACTTTTGCTTAACTCAGCCTTCCCCAACATGGTGCCCTCCAGATGTGTTGGACTACAACACCCACTGTCCCCAACTATAGCCATGCTGGTTGCGGATGATGAAAGCTGTAGTCCAACATATCTGGAGGGCACCAAGTTGGGGAAGACTGGCTTAAACTCTGGAAGTTAACTCATGAACCATAATTTACAATTTCCATGGTTTTTGGAGCAAAATTGAAAATTGAAAATGACTTAACTTCCCTTAAACCACAGGTTTTTATATATGTATCAGAATGACTTTGCTTGTGAAAGTGACAGCTTTGTGGGGTGACATTTGTTATGTCTAAAGCAGAGATGAGGAATGTGTGGCCCTTCAGATGTTGGACTGCAACTTCCATTATCCCTCACCATTGACTATGCTGGCTAAGGCTGATGGGAGTTGCAATCCAACATCTGGACAGCCACAGGTTCTCCATCTCTGGTCTAAAAGGAACAAGACAATAAGAGTTTTGTCTATGCTCTAGTATACTTACAGCAGCCTTCTGCAACCTGGTGCCCTCCAGGTGTTGGACTGTATCTCCCATAATTCCCAGCCAGCATGGTAAGTGGTGAAGGACAATGGAAGTTGCATCTAACACATCTGGAGGGTACCAAGTTGGGAAAGGCTGATTACAGGGAACTTCTTTAAGCTGATGACCTGTCCTTTTGTGTAAGAATGGAGAACAAGTCTGGAAAACTGATACCATGACATGAGAAATCATAGGATGTAACTTGGTTAGCAACCTGGAATACATTTGAGACAATTATTTTTGCACTAGAGAAAACCTCTATTCTGGTCCTTGAGTACCGTACTTGTACTTTTAGAGATAATTTATGACTGGGAAAATGATAAGTAACAGATCCATGCCCCAATTAAAGCATAGAGATAGACCAATAAATAAAAAAAAGCTATATAGGGAGACTAAATCCCATATTAACTAAAGTAAAATCTGAGTTTTATGATACAATTTGCATTTCCTTCTCTCTCTCTGGGCGGGTTTGCACATCACACTAACCCACCTTGGGAATAAGTCACGGTGGGTTGGTTGTTGCCCAAACAACCTACGGTGCGCCCAACAGATCATCAGCCACATCATGAGTTGTCCCCCGCCTTCCACCTTGGTCCTCCTGTGGGTATCCCAGGGGACTCCATGGCAGGACCAACTTATCTCCTCTCCCCCCGCTGTGATCGCAAGCCCCTTTTGGCTTCCCCCCCTTTCCTGAAGATCATAAACAGCGATCTTCAAATTGGCAGCCAGTGACAGCCCCTGCAAAGTGCTCAAGCGGCACATTGGAGCGGCTGTCACTGGTTGGCCACTTAAAAAAAAATAATTGTGCTCTGAATGTGTACAATTTTTTTTGGTATATTTTTAATTATTATTTTTTAGCCAGTCTTATGCAACTCCGCAGGTGTACCATTCTGTTGGTCAGAAAATGGGAAGCCTTGCCTGGGTAATGTCTTGAGGGGTACCTGCTGTCAAGGTGCAGCAGGTACCATCCCTTGACATTGAGCCAGAGAGGCACCAAATGGGTTTTTTTTTCACTTTCCTTTCCCCTGACAGCTGTCAAAAAATGAACTGTCAAGGGAAAACAAAGCTGTGAGTGATGTTTGCTCATGAAAGGGGGCAGCCAGTAGATCACCCCCTTTGCAGCAAGATCCTCTACACTTTTTGCTGGAACTGACCCTTCTCAATGTCCTGCACCTTTTCCACCCTTTCCTGAGACTCTAGGTGCTCAGGAAAGTGGAAAGGTGTGAGCCCCCCCCCTTTACAGGAGCACTGAGTTTTGACAGCTAGCTGTCAAAACTCAGGCTTCCTTTTAAAATGGGTTTTTTGACAGTGCTAATAAGGGTTTTTTCCCCACAGGGACATATACATATGTATATGCATATGCATATGTCCCTGTCAAAAACACACCCACCCAGATTAGCCCTGTCAAAAACCCCATTTTAAAAGGAAGCCTGAGTTTTGACAGCTGTCAGGGGAAACGTGGAAGAAAAAAAACCCTATTTGGAGCCTCTCTGGCTCAATGTCCAGGCAGCAGGTTACCCGCCCAGGACATTGCCCAGGTGGGGCTTCCCATTTATGAACCCATGGAACTGCGCACCTGCAGTTGTGCAAGTCCGACTAAAATAATAATCGAATATAAATGACCAAAAAAAATTGTGTACATTTGGAGTACAATTTTCTTTTCTTTTTTTTTAAAGGTGGCCAACCAGTGGCAGCTGTCAAAACTCAGTGCTCCTGTAAAGGGGGGGGGCTCACACCTTTCCACTTTCCTGAGCACCTAGAGTCTCAGGAAAGGGTGGAAAAGATGCAGGACATTGAGAAGGGTCAGTTCCAGCAAAAAGTGTAGAGGATCTTGCTTGTGTCGCTTGTGGACTTTGGAGGGGCTGTTACTGACTGTCAATTCGAAGATCGCTGTTCACGATCTCTAGATAAAAAAGAAGGAAAGGAGAAAAAAGCCACAGTGGGTCACAAAGAGCTTGCGATTGTGGCGGGGGCACTGAGCTAGTGAGGGTCGCCCCAAAGTGCCACTTGGTAACTTGTGGGGAGGCTGTCACTGGCGGTGGCCTTGGTGAGCCCAGCAAGAACACCAAGGGGGTTTTGCCACTCTTGCCAAGCCGCTCACTAGTCACTTCCTGGTACGACGGGGTCGGTCAACTGGGTTCAGACAACACAACAACCCATTGTGGGTACAACAACCCCTAGAACAAGCATGGATTGACTGGGTTCAGACAGCACGATAACCCACACTCAAGGGTTGAGTATGGGTTGTTGTTGAACTGTGAGTTATTGTGTTGTTTGATCCCAGCTGAGATAACAACTATGGTGAACAACCCACAGTTCTCAACCCAACAGCAAACCATGGGTTCTCTTCATGGGTTGTTTGTGGTTAACAAGCCATGGCTTATTACCGCGGCTGGGTTCAGACAACACGATAACCCACAGTTCAAAATAACCCATGGTTCAACAACAACCCACACTCAACACATACTCAACCCTTGTCTGAACCGTCATTGGTTATCGTGTTGTCTGAACCCAGTCATTGTCAGGGTGGTTTGTTGCCCTCAAACAAGCTGTTTGCATGACACGACAACCCACCATGGCCTGTCACCCATGATGGGCTGTCATGTCGTGTGAACCTAGTCTTTCTGTGTGTTTGGAGCAGGAGTGAGTAAATTGTGGCCCTCCCAGATGTTTTGATAGACAACTTCCTCACTCCCTCACCATTGACAAGACTGGCTAGGACTGATGCGAGTTTTAGGCCAAAAGATCTGGAGGGCAAGTTGCCCACCCCGATGTAGAGCTTAATTTTTGTGCATGTCAGCTAAGGTTATAAAAGAAAAGCTTTCTGGGGCAACTTTAGCAGATTAGTTTTATAGCTACGTACCTTCAAATAGAATCTCTGAGTCAGATTTAAATTTTTTGTATATATAGATGACCTTTTGCTTTCGTCGTCCAATTACTGTACTGTTACGAAATTTCCATAATGTTTAATCTGACCCTGGCCTCCTGAAATTAAGCAAACTTTTCTTTTGTATGGAGCTGTGGAGAGCTGCTCTCTCCTTTTATGACAACTACTTAATTTAAGGTTATTGCATCTGCTCTTACATACAAGACTGGCACATTTTCATAGTGCAGTTTTTGCATGTGAAAGATCTGTAAATTAACAAGGTTACATTGGCAATATGCAACCTAGGCTCTTGTACACTGATGATAAACGAATTAAAGATAAGTATGCTACATTCCTTACGTATACATGAATGCATGCTCACTTCTAGTAGAAACTGAGTCCCCTGCCCAAACCACATTTCCAGCCAATTAAATATAAATAATCCCTGACCTATATAGCTAGGACTGTGCCAATAGATGCCTTTAAGGAGCAGAAGTGTAACTAAGCTTTAAGGAGCAGGACTGTGCCTTTAAGGAGCAGAAGTGTAACTAAGCTGAAAAGAATGGAGTTTAAATCTCTTGATAGGCTCATTGATTTTGCAGTAGGTGCTGTTTAATGTAAGGTAAAGTGAAGTAGAAAAAGGTCTGGCTGGGAAAATCAGCAAGTGCTTTTGTACTATTTTGAGTTAGGGAACGGGAGTGATACCCGGAGTAAATGGAGAAGAGTTTGTATGCCAGTTTGTTACGTGTGAACCAGGTCCTTGTTGCGTCTATAATGCAGTTTTTGGAGCAGGCTTCTGGTTCCCTTCCAAAAGACAGACCAAGATTCCAGAAACTTAACCGTGTTAGTTTTCAAGATGCTGTAGCTCTCTTTGTCCTCTTGCTGTTACAGACTACAGTCCAAAGCTGATTGTGTGAAACAGATTTCAACCACACCTGTGTAATCCCTTCTTTTCCGATGACCATCTTCTCATGGCTGCAACTTTGCAAGCTGTTTCATGGGAAGCTGTTTCATACAAACTGCACTCACATAGTTCTACATCCATACTACAGGATTAGGCCTATGATTTATTGCAGCATGATCTTTCATACAAATAGCTAGTAAGAGTTCTCTGAGGAAATAACAGCATCTTTTCTCAGAAATAATGTTCAATAAAAGTATTAATTACAAAGGTATGGAAGAAAACATTCTGAGTCAGCAAAAGAGCAAAGAATTTTCTGTAACATCTAGCATGATTTAAAAGGATATCATTTAATTTCTTTTCACGGTTATTTATTTATTTATTTATTGTATTTATATCCCACCTTTTTTCCTGCAAGGAACCCAAGGCCGTTTTCATAATCCTCCTCCTCCTCTCTATCTTATCCTCACAGCAACCCTGTGAGGTAGGTTAGGCTGAGAGTCCTTGACTGGCCCAAAGTCACCCAGTGAGCTTCATGGCCGAGTGGGGACTAGAACCTAGGTCTCTCTAGGCCCAGTCCAACGCTCTAACCACTACACCAAAGTGGGTCTCAGACTGCTGTAGTGTATTATGTGTGGGGCTACCTTTGAAGACTGCTTGAAAATGTTCGCTAGTTCAGAACAAAATATTTTGTCGTTTGTATTAGACTTAAAGCCTATTTGGTCTTACTATGTGTTCTATACAGTGCCTATTTTTTAGGCATTCAACAAGCAAAAAATATTATATGTATATGCATGTGTGAACCAGGTCTAAGTCATATTAGATGTCAGCCTACAGAGAATAATTTGGTACCTTACCTACATTAAAAAATAATTATCTTTATCATTAAACCTGAGTTGACTAGAAAAACAAACAGATTTTGTTTTCCATAGAGAGCCAGTGGGTCAAGAATAATTACTTTTTCTAAGGCTAAAATGGCAGAAGAATTTCATAGTACTTTAGTCTTGACTAAATGGAATATATGAAGTTAATTTAACTGCTTTTCGTGCTAGTGGAAAATGTTTGGCCTTGATTTAAGGCTTTTTTTGTTTTTACAAAAACAATATGTCTCTTTTGTTTTAAACAGCACATAAGTACTGTATAAGGTATGGAAAAGCATTTTTAAAAAGTCTCCATTATAGTTGCAATGTGGTTAAAAAAAAACCCAACACCATGCATGATGGTTAATGATTTACTTCTGAGTACTTCATGTTTGAGATGGCAAAAGTTTTAAATCAATAGACTGACCTTTTTTGTTGCATAATTTATCAGAATATCTTGCAGTGTCCATTACCTGGATTTCTCATTTTACAAGTTTTGTTCACTCCTGATGATGCAAGTTGAAGTGTCTGCTTAGGTTGGCTGCTTGGACAGTTTCTGAGTAGTTTGCAATTCTTCTGCAAACAATAATTCTGCAATTCTTCTACTCGAGGCATTGGTCTCTTGGTCCTTTTATAAGGTCTTCTGCAGTGATTTCATGACTTTTTTGTCAGCTTCTTGCATAGCTGACGAGGACATTTGTCCTTCATATAATGACATCACTTTGTCCATTTCATAATCTGTGGAATGTGCTGTGAGGGCACATCCACACCCCTTAAAAATCAGTGGCTTTTCCCACCCCCTGCACTGTATGGCTTTCAGTGGGGTGAGGATTGCGCTATTTGCCTCCTTGAGTAATTGAACGTTAATCTGAATTAATACAGGAGCTTCTTTACATTTTCCCAATATTACACTGAAACAGTACATCATATCCCCGATTCCCAGCCCCTTCCCAATGAGACAAATGCAGAAAGAATTGGTTTTCTGACAGGGTGAACGTAGGAAGCTGCCTTATACTGACTTAGACCATTGATCCAACTAGTTCAGTATTGTCTATACTGACTGGCAGTGGCTCTCCAGTTTCAGAGGTCTTCCACAGCCCTACCTGGATATGCCAGGCAGGGACTGAACCTGGACCTTTTACCTTAACAGTGAGCAATGCCTCTTCCATAAAAGGAAGGCTTCAAGTTGTTCCTGGCCTTTCTGTTCAGTTCTACCCATTGTATTTAGCCATTATGAGTAAGTCCAAATGAGTTCAAGTGGAAGGATGAAGGATATGGAGCAAGTGACCAAGGATGCTTACAGATGAGGCT
This sequence comes from Shinisaurus crocodilurus, assembly GCA_021292165.1. Lineage (NCBI taxonomy): Eukaryota > Metazoa > Chordata > Lepidosauria > Squamata > Shinisauridae > Shinisaurus > Shinisaurus crocodilurus. The sequence continues at coordinate 80,406,546 of CM037877.1, read as the reverse complement.
TTTATTGTGCCCTGTCTCACTCACAAAATTTTACAGGGGGTCCAGACTATCATTTTCCACTTGTAACTCTCATGTGTTTTGCCACTGCTTCTTCCACCTTTTTTCTTATTGCGGAAAATTCTTAGAGACTGGCAGACAACAAACTATAGAATAGTTCCAGCCCCTGTATCAGTAGTTGAAGGTCTCTAGATCAGCAATTCTCGAACTTTTTTTTCTCCTTGTGTACCATTTAAAAACTGGTTGGGCCGTGGGGGTCGCAACAGACTACTTAACTATTTTTGTTCCACAAATCAAAGTGCACACATAATTCATATTTTATTTTTCTTCAGCACCAGCATCATAATAAAGAATAGCACCATGTTATGAAGATCAGGGGCCCTAGTCCAGACTCCTGAAAAGGATCCCTTTTAACTGCTAAATTTTAGGGAAATAATTAGGAGACTGCACTAATGCTGTATTATGAAAATCATGTGCCCTGAAGAAGGCCTTGTTAGCCTATTTGGTAATCCAGCCCTGGTCAAAAGGCCTCAATCTCTGTTGTCAGAAAAAATCAAATCAAATGCAAGGCCAAGTACAGATATTCTTGACTGTTCTGTAACCTTTCCACAAACCACATAAATGGAGCTTGTGGACCACCAGCAATCCATGGACCACAGTTTGAGTATTTCTGCAGTAAACAACAGGGAATCTAAAGCAGAATCTAAATTCAGAATTTGTGAATCTAAAGCAGAAATTTGATGTTTGACACTTTGCAGCTTAAAGCTGTCTAATTTCATGCTTGTAAGGTAGCAGGTGACTGTAGAATTGCAGTACACACATTCAGGCTGAATTGCAGACTATTGCAGCTGTGGTATAGATGGAATGCAACAAGTAGAGGACAGCCTAATTGTAGCAAACAAGGACAGTTGTAGCAACAAATCAGCATTGCTCAGTCACATAGTGCTTTGAGTTTAGGAATAATTACTGTTGCACACAGTGCAAAGCAGTTGCATACAGAACTGCATTGCAACTGGTGTGTTTGGGGTGGGCTGGGGGAAGAGAAGTAGGATCAGTACACTGGTTGTTTTTGAATCATCTATTCTATCCAGCTCTCAAAATCCATTTTAGTGCTGCTGCCTCTTTCAGCACCTGCTGGCAGAGTTCTGTGAAGGATTCCCACTCTTGTTCACAGGGGCACATAGGGAGCCCCTACCCCCTAACCTGGGGGTTTAAATCCCATCCCATTTGGGGAGGGGGCGTAACTCAGTAGTAGAGCATCTGCTTTGCATGTAGAAAGTCCTGGGTTTGATCCCCAGTATCTCCAGGTAGGGCAGGTAAAATTCCTGCCTGAAACCCTGGAGAGCAGCTGCCAGTCAGTGTCGACAATACTGGGCTAGATGGACCAAGGCTGTGACTCAGTACAAGGCAGCTTCCTGTGTTCCACTTCCCTCTCTTCAAAGCAGCGTTAAACTGGGGTGGGGGTGGGGCAAAAGTCACCCAGCAGTGAGCTTCATAGATGTGTGGGGATTTGAACTCTGATCTCCCCAATCCAAGTCCAAGATCAGTGCACCGCACTGGCCCGCTGAACGGCCTTAATACAGTCATGCCTTGGATTGAGAGCATAATTCGTTCCAGAAACATGCTTGTAATCCAAAACACTCTTATATCAAAACGAAATTCCCCCAAAAAAATTTGTACAGAGATGTTTAATTTAAGCCGTACTACAGTACGTACTTGTATTGCAAGACTTCGCTTGTATATCAAGTAAAAAAAAAATTAAATAAATATTTAAAAATTTGCTTGTCTTGCAAAACGCTCTCAAACCAAGTTACTTGCAATCCAAGGTATTACTGTAGTCATCTTTTGGAACAGGTCTGGCTGTTCCACACCCAATCGCCCTGGCAGCCATCTAGAAGGAAGGACAATACTTTACCAGCTGGCTAGCTGCTGGACAGGATATCTTGGCTTAAACGCAGCCCGGCGTCGAAGATTCAACGCATTCCTATGGCGGCCGCTGTGAAGACGGAGCGAGTGCATTCGTGCCAATCCTTTTAGCGGGTCATAATCTGTTTTCGCACAATCCTCTGCCTTGGAGTTACTTGCCTGCATCAGCACAAGGGCGTCCATGCACCTAATTTGTTTAAATTGCTGGAATGAGATTACAAATGGTATGTAGCAGCGTGGGATCCCATAATTCCTGTTTACCCACCCTATAACCAGAGGGCATCCTGCTTCTTCTTTTTTTAAAGCACTCCCTCGTTCCTATTATTACTTTATTATATATTACTGCTGCCCAGAGAACAAGAACCAACAGCTCCTTTAGCACCCTGCTGCCAAAGGGGCGTAGCTGAAGAGCGTGTCCAAGGCCGCCACTGACTCGCCGAGCTTCACCCCGGCTCCAGCACCGTCGAATGTTGCAATGTCCCTTCTGCCTTGCACTTTCGTGACGGGACGATCACGCTGCCCGCTCGTGGCCGTCCGGGCCAATGACTAGGCCAGCTGGAAGCCTTTGACCAACCGGCGCGTGGCAATTACCATATCCATGCACAAGGAGCCAATAGGAAAGCGGCACCCCTGAGCGTTGCTATGGTTGAGGGAGCCGCCGCGTTCGGAATATCTGGAGAGGCTGCGCTGGTCTTAGAACCAGTTCAGCCAGAAAGTATCTTGGAGAGCAAGAGGCACTATTGTTCGGAACCATGGACGCCAAGAAGCACGTGGCTAACTTCGGCGCGGGACCTGCTAAGCTGCCGCGATCGGTAAGTGCTCTGTAGGTTGATTCTGCATGCGATGGTTTATTCTGAGCCCTCGACGGTGCCTTGTGTAAGTCCTGTAGGATTTCCTTTTCAAAAAATGGGAGTGTGTGTTTTTTAATGCATTTTTTAATCCATGCATTATTATTCAGAAGTCAGTCGTGCTGTGGTTGCAGTGCCCACTTACCTGGGAGTAGGCCCCATTGAACTCAGTGGGACTTGCTTCATAGGCATGTACAGTATTGCACTGTTGAGTTGGTTGAAGTGGGTCTTACTGCCAAGTAAGCGTAACTACTAACATTGCTCTCTTGGGCTGACCTTCGGATAACAGCCGTGATTGCGTCGGGCGGGGGTGCTTCTTGGTGCCCTCTGTACGATGGAGATCGCAGCCTTAAGACTTGTAGATCAGGGGGAGACTTCCTAAAATCAACAAATCGTCATGAAAGGGTTATTGCACAAGGTGTTCCAATTCTTTGATGCTGTTGTGAAAGAAAGGTAACAGGCTAACAGCAGCTATGGTCCATAGAATTGTGGAAGAAACGCCTCTCAAAAGACCCATTTGCAAGCCTGTTGTTTTTCAGAGCAGAGGGGAACTGCGGATTGAGGGTCCTTCTAAGAAAGGATGTCAGCAAATTGAGGCAAAGGAGGGATTTAGTAGTTATAGTTAAGAATGGAGCCTTTTAAAAGCCTTTAAAATGTGATCTACTGTATAGAGCGTCCCGTAGCACTGTGATGGTGGAGCTTTGCCAGGTAAACTAAATATGCTGGCGTGTTAGCACTAGCTTGCCTATTTTTTTCCCTTCTTCCTCTTCTTCTTTTTTTAAAATCCTGGCTTGAAATCATACTCTGCTTGGTATGCTGCTGGGGTATTCTCTTTCTTTCTTAAAGCTGCAAAAATGCAGCGAGAACTAGAAGAGCGCTTCCTGTGAAGAGGCATTTGCACTTGGGAGAGCAAGAGGTTAAGAATGGTGAAGTGGCAGGAATGCCTCTTTCAAGGGCGTTCGGGAACATCTGTCCAAGTGGATTGCCTGCATTGCAGGGTATTTTCTCTTCCCTGCATTCCCTCCTTCTTTACCTCCAAACCTCATGCCTAGTTTCTGAGGAGCTCAAAGCACCTTTTGTGGTTGCTGCTGTTTAAAGGACATAATACTCATCCTCTCTCTTTAAAAGTGTCAGATCTCTCACCTGCGCTGGCAAATCTCCAGCTGGTTAGGCATGTTAATTTCATGTCACTCTTGAGTCCAATTATCTATTGAGCTGATAGGCTACTTCATGGTTTTATGAATAGTGCATGTTCACTTTTTGTGTGTGTCCCATCAGCAATTAAAAATCTGAGAAAAGCTACCCCCCCTCCTTGCTCCAACAGCTGTGAGAAGGGGGGGGGAAACGGATTTCTTGTTTTTCAGGTTGAGAAAGCCAGTTTCTCAGTGCTTGGAGGTTGTTGAGGGTTTTTAAAAATTCTTTCCCCTTTGGTTTGTGCATTCACAAGGCTACTATTTAAAGAGCCCATTGTCTTCCATTACTGAATCAATCCTTTGTGAACATGGAGGACAGAAGATAAGTGTTTGCAGATATGCTAGTTTAATTCCAGGCAGCTTCATGCTAACTGGAGGAATAGATTTTCAGGGACATACAATGATAACGTGTAGGGTATAGACTCATCTGTTCAGAAAGTTGCATCAGCAGCTCTCTTGATCCAATCACATCTGGGAGAGGCGTGGCTCCTGCAGGATATATAAAGTTTTCCAACTTTCCACAATAACTGCATGCTTAAGCACCTTTTTACTTTAAGTATTCATAGATTCACAGATCATAGAATTGGAAGGGCCATCGAGTCCAACCCCTGCTCAATGCAGGAAACTAGAGGAGGGGTCTCCCATCCAAGTAATAACCAGGCCTGACCCTGCTTAGCTTTCCACAATCCACACTCTGACAAGCTGAGCCAGCCACATTTGTTGTACATTGTTCTTGTTCAGCTATGGAAAGCTGTGAAATTGCTTTTAATTTCTAAAGTCTATTTGTATTAGAATGTCACAGTTACTATTTTCCAGAAAATATTTTATTACTAGTATTATATATAAGCTTAGATATCTGTTATAAAGGTTTCTATGCCAGGGTCTTATTTGTGGCACTAAATCAACTGGGGTTTTGTTTTGTTTTTATCTAGAAAGGAGCTTTGATAAACATCAAATTTGATGTAGCACCTAAATACATGTGTGTGAGTGAAAAAATGCCTTGATTTGTTCAGAAGTTAACTGGAAAAAAATTATTAGTAGTGCCACATTTAGTCTCTGAAAACCTGACCTTAAAGTATCTTCTGCTGTCATTTTCAGATAACCTAAACAGTTAAGTGTGCAATCCTATGCATGTTTAGATAGAAAAGAAGGCCTACAACTCCCAGCGTTACCCAGCCAGCCATGCTGGAATGTAAACCTGGAATGCTGGAAGTTGTAGGACTTTTTTCCATCTAAACATGCATAGGATTGCTCCCTAGGTCTAATGAAAATAGTCTAAAATGCCTTGGGTGATGATGAGCCTTGTTCATTGTTCCAGAAAACTTGCACATCACCACAAGGAAGGAACTAGTTTGGACATAAGATACTAATTTGTTAACAAAGCTTTTTTTTTAATTTAATATTTTATTAATTTTTTTCACATCTTACAGCTACTAATGGATACAACAACAAAAAAATACAGCATAAACATTGTGCACCCCCCCACCTCTTGGGACCAAGTTATATTTCTCCCCCCCAAAATTTATATATATATATACAAGATATTATTCTATATTCCAAAAATATAACAAATCTTGACAAGGTTTGTTCCCCTTCCCCTTCACCAACACATAATCCAAAAATTTACCCCAAATGTTCACAAAGGTGTCTTTCTCCAATTGTCCTTTTTGACACTTAATATTACAAGTTAATTTATCATTTAGCGCGATATCCCATACCTCTTTATACCATTCAGTAATTGAAAAGACATGTTGAACCTTCCAATTCCTAGCTATCATTAATTTTGCTGCTGTTAACAAGTTCACAATCAATTCTTTTGTATTTTTTAAACAAACTAACTTTTCTGTAATTGTTAACAATGCTAATTTTGGGCAGACTTCTAGTTCTATTCCAATTATTTCTGATATTTCTGCAAATACTTTCTGCCAAAATTCCAGAACATTTTTACAGCTCCACCACATGTGGGCATATGTACCTTTTACATTACATCCTCTCCAACACAATGCGGAACAATTTTTATCTATCCGATTTAATCTTACTGGAGTTAAATACCATCTCCATACCACTTTATAAAAGTTCTCTTTTATCCTAGTTGACATAACTCTTACAATACGTCTATCCCAAATATTTTTCCAACTTTGTTTCGATATTTCCTCATCAAATTCATTATCCCATAACACTTTAAGAGTATCTTTATGCTCTTCTTCTTTTTGTAACATCGTATATAAAACCTTAGTTGTAGCTCTTGTTGAAACATTACCTTCTATAGCTTCTCTAGTCAAAACTATCTTTTCAAAATTGGTTAATTCTCTTTCGCTGTCCATTCTTGTCCTCCACTTCTTTAACCTGGACTTATATACCTGGACTTCAGCAAAGCTTTCGACAAAGTGCCTCATGATATCCTGATTAGTAAGCTAGCTAAGAGTGGGCTAGATGGAACAACTATCAGGTGGATCCACAATTGGCTAAAGAATCGGACTCAAAGAGTGCTATCAATGGTTCCTTCTCAAACTGGGGAGAGGTAACGAGCGGGTACCACAGGGCTCGGTCCTGGCCCGGTGCTCTTCAACATTTTATTAATGACTTGGATGAGGAGGTACAGGGAATGCTTATCAAATTTGCAGATGACACAAAGTTGGGTGGAACAGCTAATACTCTGGAAGACAGAAACAAAATTCAAAGTGACCTCGATAGGCTGGAGCGCTGGGCCGAAAACAACAGAATGAAATTTAACAGGGATAAATGCCAAGTGCTGCACCTAGGGAGAGGAAACCAAATGCAGAATTACAGAATGGGGGACACTTGGCTGAACAATACTACAAGTGAGAAGGATCTTGGAATTGTGGTAGATCACAAACTGAATATGAGCCAGCAATGCGACGTGGCTGCAAAGAAGGCAAATGCAATTTTGGGCTGTATTAATAGAAGTATAGCTTCCAAATCGCGGGAAGTGATAATTCCCCTTTACTCGGCACTGGTTAGGCCTCATCTTGAGTACTGCGTCCAGTTCTGGGCACCTCACTTTAAGAAGGACATAGACAAACTGGAGAGGGTTCAGAGGAGGGCAACAAGGATGATAAAGGGACTGGAAACAAGGCCCTATGAGGAGAGACTGAAAGAACTGGGCATGTTTAGCCTTCAGAAGAGGAGACTGAGGGGAGATATGATCGCACTCTTCCAGTATTTGAAGGGATGTCACACAGAGGAGGGCAAAGATCTCTTCTCGTTCATCCCAGTTTGCAGGACACGGAATAATGGGCTCAAGTTACAGGAACCTAGATTCCACCTAAACATCAGGAAAAATTTCCTGACTGTCAGAGCAATAAGACAATGGAATCAACTACCTAGGGAGGTGGTGGGCTCTCCCAGTCTGGAGGCATTCAAGTTGCGGCTGGACAGACATCTGTCAGAGATGCTTTGACCTGGATTCCTGCATTGAGCAGGGGGTTGGACTCGATGGCCTTGTAGGCCCCTTCCAACTCTACTTTTCTATGATTCTATGATTCTATAACCACGGTTCCAATTGCATTGAATTTAACCAGTTAATAAATCATTCTAAGTGTGGGATGGTGTAGCTGAAACAATAAGAATTATCTTATTGTCTGGCTGCTAAACTCTAGAAATAAGGCTCCATAGTGAAATAACCATCGGCAACACATGATTTGATCCTATGATGAATCCCTGGGGTACTTCAAAGGTCTAAATGGCATTAATTTATTTCTGATACTTTTATGCCGCCTTCCAAGGCAAAACCCTCCCAAGGTGGGTCTCATACATAATTAAAAACATAAAATACCACTAAAATTATACGAGAGATTGGATGCAGACCGACAGTGCAGTGGTAGAAAGCACACGCTTTGCATGCAGAAGGTCCCAGGTTCAATCTCTAGTATCTCTGGTTTAAAAACCCCTAAAAGGATTAGGTGATAAAAAAGACCTGTGCCTGAGTCCCTGGAGAGCAGCTGCCATGCCAGTCAGATTAGATGGTACTTGGCTAGGTGGACAATTTGACCTGATCTAATTATGCCTTCCTGTACTTCGATAAATGTTATACAGTAATGCATTCATAACTCTGTGTGTGAAATATATAGCATCTGGAAAGTGTGCGATTTGCCATTGACATGTGCCCAATTGTGTTGAATTATTATTATTTTCCTTTGCAGGTATTGTTAGAAGCCCAGAGAGAATTGGTGGATTATAAAGGCCTCGGCATTAGTGTACTTGGTAAGCTTCTCTTATTTATTCTGGACGCCTTTTTAAGCATTTGAACTTTTTAATTGTATAAAATGAATGCAACAAGGAAGAGCTACATACCGTATGTCAGTCTGGATGTTCCCTGTTTCAGAATTGTCCTTTTGGAAAGATCTGTTTATTTGAAGTACTTCTAGGCCACCTTTAACAACTAATAAAAGCCAACAGTAAAATTAAAACCAGTCCCTTCCCCCCCCCCCGCCACACACACACACACACACACACACTCAAAATTAAGATCAGTAACAAACAGAAACATCTCTATCCTATTTTTATTCCACCCATTTTACGAGATGCTCAAGAGAGCATACGTTCTAGGGATGTAACCGCTCGCCTCGAGTGGGCGTAGCGAGCCGAAATCGGCCCTGTTCACGCCCGCAAGAGGCGAGCGGGCCTTACCGGGTCCCGGTGCCCGCTCGCCTCTCCACAGCGAGCCAGCCGTGCCGGTCCCATCGCGTCACTTCTGACTGGCCGGAAGTGACGTGCTGGGACCCTGTGCCAGTGCACCGGGACCCCAATTCTACATATTTTCCGAAGAAACCAGTTAAGCCATGTTGCCCTGGTTTCTACGGAAAATACGTAGAATTGTGGTCCCGGCGTGCGCTGCGGAGAGGCGTGTTGTGCCCCCCCCCCCAGGTTTGTGGACATCCCTAGTGTTACCTTCTTTTTCCTCACAACTCCCATATGTGGAAGGTTGGGCTGAGAGACCGTGGTTGGTCCAAGGTAACGCAGTGCGCTTCATAGCTGAGCAGGGCTTTAGCCACTCCTGTGCAACACCAGTGCTCACTATTCCCCTTTCACTTCTCTTATGAAATGAACTGAGGTTCTAGCTACTTTTGCTGTTTATTCCACACCAATGCTGTAAAGCAGGGGTGGGCAAGTTGTAGGCCAAAACATCTAGAAGGCTGTAACTCCCATCATCCCTTACTCTTGGCTATGCTTGTCAGGGCAGATGGAAGTTAAAGGCCAAAACATCTGGAGGGCCACAACTTGCCCACCCCTGCAGTAGACTGAAACATATCACTGTGATCCAGTAGTATCCTGATGCGTGTTGGAGCTTTGTTGTACATAGGAAGCCCTAGTACCTGGAAGGGTACAGCTCCATTCATTTTAGTGGAGGAATGCACACACGTTCTGTACCCACAGATCTGACTCTATTCAAGTGTAGGGGCAGCGTGTGTACGAGTTTCATGTGCTCACTGGCGCATGGGATGGTATGTGGAGCAGCTCACATGCAGGCCTGAAGTATTAAGACCCAGAAAGCAAGAGCTGGTTCAAGCTTTTCCTCTATTTAAAAAAAAACAAAAGAAAAAAGTTCCACGTTGCCCACAGCATCCCTGCTGACTTTAGCAAATTAATTAATTCTGCTTGCATGTGGTATGGCTGGTATTCTGGTGTTTTTGATTTATTTCTTTTGTCACAGAAATGAGCCACAGGACGTCTGATTTTTCCAAAATCATCAAAACAGCTGAAAATTGCTTGCGTGAACTCCTGTGAGTCATAATTTTTATTCACACCATAATAAGACTTTCCTCTGAAGAGATTATAGCTGTAGTACAATTTTTTTACTGTATATGTGTGAGGTTATTTAATGTAAGTTCAAAGTGTCTGCTTTATTGATATGGAAATAAACACTGTCTGCTGCTGTTTTCAGCATGGTTTGTTTTTAAAACTTTACAAATCGATTCTGCTATGGCTTCTGCTGTTATGGGTCATGGGTAAAGCTACCTGCTACACACTAACACCTGTAACCATGCCCAAACACCATGGATTAGATCTAGCCCAAGAGCAAAACCCTTTTTTAGACAGAAAAAGGTCTTACAACTCACAGCATGCCCCACGCTGGCTGGGGCGTGCTGGGAGTTGTAGGACTTCTTTCAGTGTAAGCATGCATACGGTTGCACCCCAAGTTATTTGCACTTAGTTCCCATTAACATCTTTGAGACTTAATTAGTCATGACTAACTTTTCAGATTGATTGAAATGGGACCTACATGCGACTAACTGGATCCACCTCAATATTTTTAAAGAGCAAAGCAATTTAGCAAGGAAGAATTTAAAGTGGAGAATTGGTAGGAAGGGAGGGGATCTTGGCAGAAGTACAAAACCTCTCTGCAGGGGTTGTCAACATGGTATAAGAAGATATAGAATGTATGGCTCCACTTGCTCAGAAAATATCAAGAGCAGGCCTAGCTTCGTGCTGGTAATTTCTGGACTGCCTTTAGGGTGAAAAGGCTGCCCCTTTGGCATACTTGAAGGCAGGGATGCTCCCAGATATTTCCCCTTCCAGGGTCTGTAAAGGAACCCTGGGTGCTGGCTGGGGCAGAACCTTTTTTGGAATGGGAGCACAATCTGCTTCATTGCAGTGGGTTTCAGCCTATTCTGAAAATACGTACTATCATTTGTGGTGCACACAGTGGGGTGGTGAAAATACCATCCACCATCTGCACCAAAGACTCAGAGCCCGTGAGCTGGTTTCCTAGCTCAGAGATCCCCATGAAGTTTTAAGAGGCTGCCTAGCATGCCCAGATTACATCCGTGCATCCAGCAATTGGCGTGTTTGCACATTGCTGCCTGTGCTGGAAGTTTGGAGCATGTAAATAACTTCCTAAGGTGGCCAGGGACATCCCCAGAATACTAGGATCCTGTCTAGTGTGTCTTGGAGGCTTGGAGCATTCCTAGAGCAGTACCTCGCATACTCCAAACTGGACATTGGAGTATGCTAAAACTTTGTGGAGCAGCACAAATGGGGCATGGTGTTGGTGGAGGGAAGGCCAGATACCTTTGTATGTATCTAGCCTGGAGTGAATTATAGAATGAATTCTGACTTCTGCAATTTACTCTGGAGTTTTGGTTACATTGTGTGCTCTGCTAAAACTTTGTGGAGCAGCCCAAAGCTCGTTCCTTCTTGGTTATAACATTACCATGATCAGCAGTCATCCAAATTTAAAAATAGATAAGCAAATTTATGTGCACTACCACAGAATTAATACATGTTGTTAGTCTGATAGAACAGGGTTATATTGATATGTTGTGTATATGTTGAATAACTGGATGGTGATGTGGTGGTGAGAAGCTACAATAAAACAATATTTTAACTTTTAATTAAAAAGAAGAGTTTCATCTCCCTGCATGCTGTCTTTTAAAGTTGGTATATTCACCAGGCATCTGATTTGAATAAAAATAACATAACCAAAGAATGTTATAAATCCTGAATTGATAGTGTTCTTTTCTTTTATCCATTCTTCTCTTTTGCATAGCAATATACCAGACAATTACAAAGTGATTTTTCTCCAAGGAGGTGGATCTGGACAATTCAGTGGTATCCCACTTAACCTTATTGGACTAAAAGAAGCAAGGTGTGCTGATTATGTGGTTACAGGAGCTTGGTCAGCGAAGGCAGCCAAAGAAGCTGAGAAATACGCCAAAGTGAACCTTGTTCATCCTAAACTCTCTAGTTACACAAGTAAGATAACTTTAAGCTTAGAATTGGTGAAAACTACAGTCACATGTTCCAGAATTCCTTTCTTTCCTTTTTATGGTCCCTGTAATTTGTTAAAAACCACATCCAAACTATGAACCTGTAAACAAAACGAAAAATAATAATCTACATGCAGGGGAATTTATTCAAATCCTGAGGAAAACACCACTTTAGATGTTTTGGCATGAACTTGTATATCATTACAGAAATAAACATTGTTATGACTGACCTGGATAGAAGGTTTTCACTCTCTCTTCCCAACCCTTGCCTTTCCTACCTTTGTTAATGAAGCCATAATAATAATAATAATAATAATAATAATAATAATAATAATAGGTGTGGAATAAGCTCCCCAAAGAAGCTCACCTGGCGCCCACATTGTTCTCTTTCTGGCACCAGGTGAATACCTTTTTATTCTCCCAGGCATTTTAATCATTTTTATCTGGTAGTTTTTAACTGTTGCTGTAGTTTGAACTGCTGCTAGCCTTGCTGTTTGTTTTAATCTATGGTTTTAAATTTTATAGTTATATTATTATATTGTATTTTATGGTTTTAACTGTTGTAAACCGCCCAGATAACTTTGGCTATTGGGCGGTATTAAAAAATGTATTAAATAAATTAATAGGTAGTCATCATCAGGCGATCACTCGTGACCGAGTAAGATTGTCTTCCGGGATAAAAGGAGGAAATTCTAAAGAAGATTGTGTAGACTCTAGCGATGGGTCCGTAAGTGACTGTGGAGGCCAATTCTAGATCCACACAGCTTCCCACAGCGAGGACACAGGTTACCAGATAGAAGATGGTCCTGTAAAGGATTCATTTGACGTGCTTTTCGCTTAGCACGTTTCTCCCTTTCACCTTGCACTCGGGCTTCTTCAAAGTCCATGGAACCTTTGTGAAAGGCCAACCTCCATTTAGATCGTTCATGGGCCAGAGCTTCCCAGTTTTCGATGTTTATATTGCATTTTTTTAGATTAGCCTTATGAACATCTTTAAACCTCTTATATTGACCACCGATATTCCGCTTTCCATCCTTGAGTTGGGAGTAAAGTAACTGCTTTGGGAGACGGCAGTCAGGCATTCGAACAACATGACCGGTCCACTGAAGTTGGCGTTGAACGATCATTTTTTCAATGCTAGTAGTCTTTGCTTCTTCCAGTACACTGACATTTGTTCGCCTATCTTCCCAAGTAATTTGCAGGATTTTCCGGAGGCAACGTTGATGAAACCTTTCAAGGAGGTGGAAGTGACGTTTATAGGTAGTCCATGTTTCGCAGGCATACAATAAAGTTGGTAATACAATGGCTTCATAAACCAGTGTTTTGGTCTTCTTACAAATATCCTGATCCTCGAACACTCTATGTTTCATTCGAGAAAATGCGGCACTTGCGGAGCTCAGACGATGCTGGATTTCACTGTCGATGTTAGCTGTAACAGAAAGATAGCTGCCAAGATAGAGAAAATGATCAACATTTTCCAGTATTGTCCCGCCAAGCTGGATAGATGGCATCACCAAAGGATTGGCTTGCACTTGCTGATGAAGCACTTTGGTTTTTTTGATGTTAAGTGAGAGACCAAGTTTTTCGTATGCTTCTGCAAAAGCATTTAGGATAGTTTGGAGATCATCCTCTGAATGTGCGGAGACCACATTATCATCAGCATACTGAAGTTCCACAACTGGAGGTTGTAATTACCTTACTTTTTGCTTTCAGCCTGCTGAGATTAAAAAGCTTTCCATCTGTTCGATATATAATTCCCACACCGGTGGGAAGTTTCCCCTTGACAAGATGTAAAACCATGGCGATGAAAATGGCAAATAATGTTGGGGCGATAACACATCCCTGTTTAACACCTGATCCCACTTTAAATGGAGCACCATGAGAGCCGTTGTTGTCCAAAACCGTTGCGGTCATGTTGTCATGGAGAAGTCGCAAGATATTCACAAATTTATTGGGGCATCCAATTTTCATAAGGATAGTCCAGAGAGCTGTACGGTCTACAGTATCAAAGGCCTTAGCCAAATCGATAAATGCCATATAAAGGGGTTGATTTTGCTCCCGGCATTTTTCTTGGAGCTGACGTGCAGTAAAAATCATGTCTACTGTCCCTCTAGAGGGGCGGAAACCATATTGAGTTTCAGGGAGGATCTCTTCTGAAATAGATAGAAGACGGTTTGCGAGAATCCTAGCAAATATTTTACCTGCGGTTGCTAAGAGAGAAATGCCCCGATAGTTTCCACAGTCTGTTCTATCACCCTTCTTAAAGAGGGTGATAATTATGGCATCCCTGAAGTCTTCTGGGATCTCTTCTCTTATCCAGATTTTTTCGATGAGTTTATGAAGATGTACAAGTTCGGGGCCCCCTTCTTTAAAGATTTCAGCAGGAATCCCATCTGGTCCACTAGCTTTGTTGTTCTTCATTTGATTATTGGCTTTTTTTACTTCATCCAAAGTGGGGAGTATTGCAAGTTCCTCTTTAATTTGTTTTTGCGGGATTTGCGAAAAAATCTCATTATCCACCTTAGATTTACGATTTAAAAGGTCATAATAATGCTCTTTCCAACGCAGTGCAATAGACTCTTTGTCTTTTAAGAGTTTGGTGCCATCTTTTGATTGTAAAGGGTTTGTACCATAGGTTTTTGGTCCATAAATGGCCCTTGTGGCCTTAAAAAAGCCCCGTGCATCATGAGATTCTGCAAGTTGTTGAATTTCTTCAGCTTTCTTTTTCCACCAAACGTTCTTAAGTTCTCTTGTTCTTCTTTGGACCTCAGCCTTTGCGCTAGCGTAGGTTTTTTTCTTGGCAGCGCAGTTAATATCATTTTGCCATATTTGGAAGGCTTTCCTTTTTTGGTCAATTATATATTTAATCTCATTGTCATTTTCATCAAACCAATCCTGATGTTTCTTAGTTTCATATCCAATAGTTTGTTCACAAGCTGCAGTAATGGAGGTTTTCAGCTTAGACCAATGGTCCTCAATGTTGTCAGGAGGTTCCGTAGGTAGATGTTCCTTAAGAAGTGATTGAAGACGAGTTTGCTTAATAGGATCTTGAAGGACTTGGATGTTCATTTTACGCCTTGGTTTCCTTCCTTGAAGGTAGTAATAGTGGCATTACTGAATTTGCACCATTGTACCTGTGTACCTATTCACCATCGTTGCTTTGCTAATTTCTTCTGCCAGTGTAGTTTTAGGAGAAACTAAATCTGGCTACTTTAATCCCATCTAGGCCCTCTCCCCTTTAGGGAGCACATTGCATCAAAAGAGTTGGGTTGAAATTTTGCCTGGGGAAAAAACAGCAGCCACCCAAGCACATGGGATAAGTTAGTACAGGGAGAATGAAATGCAATTTGACAAGAGTGCTGATCTGGAAATACCCAGAGTGTACAACAGTAGGACAACTGGCTCTGCGTACAAAAGCATTGTTTTGTCGATTTTAACAAACACATGACTTGATGTATTTACTGTATTGTCTGCAATGCAATGATGCTAAGTCTAGTTTTATAACCTTCCACTAAGAATAAATAAATGTAGGCTTCAAAGCTACAGAGAAGAGCATGAGACAGTGCAAACAATGTTTGGAAACCAAAGCAAGCCTTGGCAAGGCTTCCAGTAGTTTTCGAGTGGAATTTCAGTTCTCTATACAGTGCCATGCTGCTTTGTCTGGTTTTTACTCCCTATGCTTGCTACCTCATATCTCTCTCATTTTTTCCAAGATATAATTAATTCTGTCATTCAGAGGGCATAGAAGCAATTACATGTCCATTGCACAATTACCACAGTGAAAGCAGAGCGCTACATTTTGAATTCCTTTGACATAGTGTACTCTTATCCAGATCTCAGGTTGTGTCGGTCTCATGGTTTGACTTAAAGTTTCAGGGTTTTATCCTCCATGAGAAGGAAGTTGAGGCTGTAATTATCATAACCCTTTCCTTGGAGTAAGTGCCCTTGAACTCAAAGGGGCTTACTTTAGAAATGCATGGATTTTCCACTGTCAATTTCAAGGTAAGGAAATTGACCGTGCAATTCAAGAATGGAGGGACAAACTATTCTCCAAAGTTTCAACCACCCCTTTCCACCCAAATGTTCTTCCAGTGTTTCTTTCTGTGGGAGAGAATAATGACTGAAAGGTAAATACCAACAAAGGCATAACAAAGATATATTCAAAATGATGGGAAAGATTGCAATAATCCTGAACTAGAGAACAGTTAGGAGAGACTTATCCCTCTTTTTAAAAAATAAAATAAAAAAATCACCAAATGGCATCAGAATCTGCCTCTACCATAATAAGCATCTCCTGTGAGCTCTCAGACTGTGCCCCCTGCGTCTCAGGGCCTGAGCTTCAGGAGATGTGGGAACTCTGTTCATAGCCAGTATTACTATGGATTACTTTAACCTGCGTGCTCTTTAGGCACAAATAATGCTGCTTTCACAGGTGATGCTAAGAGTGTCAAAGAAACATACAGTTCCTTTGAAGTTATGAAATATGGCTAGTGTGGGAAATTATCTTTAATATGAAAGAGAATAAAATATTGTTTATTATATCTTTATTAGAAATACATGTATACTAAATATAATAAAATCTCTAAGCTTAATGTTTACATACAAAATATTAAAAATTGCAATTAAAAGTACATATGTAACACACACACAAATTCTTTTTTTTTAAAAGAGAGCTAAATGTTCCTTTAAGTCAGGGCTCTCCAACCTTGGGTCCCCAGATGTTGCTGGCCTACAGCTCCCAGCATACCCAGCCAGCAAGGGATTCTGGGAGCTGTAGGCCAGCAACATCTGGGGACCCAAGGTTGGAGAGCCCTGCTTTAAGTGGACTAAATACCTATTTAGTCCACTTAAAGCTTGCTTTTTCAGAAGCTTGCTTTTTGTTCTCAATGCTGGGCTTATTTTGAGTAATAGTCTCTTTTGGCATATTGAAGTGAGCCGGTATCTTGCCCATTGAACAGATGCTGCTGCTTCCAGTAGGATGCACAATGGGTTTTGTTTTTCTTTTTAGCTTTTTTTAATAGCAAGTTTTACCTTCCATAGCAAGTCCAAAAATTAATACACTTCGCTGGCAAAGCAATAGGAATGTGTTGAACCAGACTTGCTTTTGAAGTGCATTGTTTAAGGAGAGCTTTCCAAGTCTACCAGTTTGGAAATGTAATCATTGCTTCTCTTTCTCTCATCTTACCTGCTTCAGAAATCCCTGACCCAAGCACTTGGAACCTTAACCCTGATGCCTCTTATGTCTACTATTGTGCAAACGAGACTGTCCATGGTGTGGAGTTTGACTTTGTACCTGACGTTGGAAAGACAGTCCTAGTTTGTGATATGTCGTCAAACTTCCTTTCTAGGCCGGTGGATGTCTCTAAAGTAAGTTCCCCAAAAGCAGTTTTTGCATGGTGTGAACTAGTATCTCAAGCCTTCAGGTCACGAAGGCCAATTCCTGTGTTGCTTTTACTGACCCTAGGGGATATCTGCATTTTAAGCTTATAATATCCTTTTTGAGGTGCAGTGACCAAGACTGTACATAGTATTCCAAGTGCGGTCGCGCCATGGATTAGTTCGATGTTCAATTCCTTTCCTAGTGATCCCCAACACAGAATATGCCCTTTTCACAGCACCTGCACACTGGGTCAATACTTTCACTGAGCCATCCACAACAGCCCAAAGATCCCTTTTCTAGTCAGACACTGTCAACTCAGACTCCATCAGTGTATATGTGAAGTTGGGATTTTTTTGTGGATCGCTTTACACTTGTGTACACTGAACCGCATTTGCCATTTTAATGCCCATTCCTGAGGTTTGGAGAGAGCCTTTTGGAGCTCTTTGTTGTCCCTTTTTGTTTTAACCACCCTAAGTAATTTGGTGTCGTCAGCAAACCTGTCCACCTCGCTTGCTCACTCCTAGCTCCAGATCTTTTATGAACAAGTTTTAAAAGTGCTTCGTTGTTTTTAAGCCATATACAGCTCCTTGCCATCCCTAGCTCTCCTCTCAGACCTACAATTTCAAGGATTCCCTGAGGAGAGGGAATAAAAACCACTTAACCAGTTTCGAGAGCAATCCTATCTATGTTCCAGGGAGAGTGTCCCAGGGACCATAGGATTCTTCGGAATCCCCCCCTCGGGGGCCGTAGACACTGCTACGACCTCGGAAGGGGGACTCCAGTATCCGATTCCTCCCCCCCTCGCAGCTGCTGTGGAAAGAACCACCTGGCTGCTTCCTGAAGTTACAAAAGTGGCCTTGGAGAGGTCAGAAAGGGGGCCTGCAGGTGAGCAGGGAGGGGAGGGGAGAGACCAGCATACGAAGAATCCTATGGCCTCTCGAGTCCCAATCCCGTCCCCACCAGCGTACCCTTTCTAGATGGGCTCAGAGGGCCATCTAGAGAAAAAAGCAAAACACGAAGGACAGAGAGGTAAAAATCGCCTAGGTCATTTCTCCCGCCCTGCTGGCAGCAGCTCAGCAGGGCATTGGATACATAGAAGCCCCCAAGTTTGGAGGCTTCCATCTCACAAGGGCGCAACCCATGGAATTGCTCTCTTAATGCTGTAATCCTGAATACACCTACTAGCAGATAATTCCCACTGAACCTTATGGAATTTACTTCGGATTGTGCTTTTCGATATGCTCTACAAGATTAACACTTTAAAAATGAAACCTATATGAACCTTGATGTAGGAATGGCTTGGTGAGTGTTTTTTTTTTTTTTTCACTTGCAGTGTATGGGTTGGTTTGCTAATGTTTGTTTCCAGTGAAAATGTGACCTTTTCCCCTTATATTGCATATGCTTTTTCCTGACACAAGGGGAATGCACAGTATCAAGAAAAAATAATAATTGGGGCACAATCCTATGCATGTTTAGACAGAAACAAGTCCTACAACTCCCAGCATTCCCCAGCCAGCCATGTAGGAGTTGTAGGACTTCTTTCTGTCTAGACATGCATAGGATTGCACCCTTAATCCTTTTATTAACTACTAATAGCCTCTAAGCTTTTTCAGAGTTTGTTATCACTTTCCGCACTTGCTACATGGAAATGTAGCATGGAAAATGGATACCCATTATCTATGGTCTTTTCTTCATTGAGGTATTGAAGCACTGGTGTAAGTTCTGGTTAAAATGTACAAACAAGTCCATAAATTTAATATCTGTTTCCCCCTCTCTTCCCCGCCCCACTTCCCAATGTTAAGTTTGGTGTCATTTTTGCTGGTGCCCAGAAGAATGTTGGATGTGCTGGAGTCGCGGTGGTAATAGTACGTGAGGATTTAATCGGCTTTGCGCTCAAAGAGTGCCCTATAGTGTTGGACTACAAAGTGCAAGTAGAGAACAGCTCATTATACAACACTCCCCCGTGCTTCAGGTAGGTACAATGTCGTTCATCCTGTTAATTACTTGGATATCATTTGCTATGTAAAGCATTTGCTTTTTGATCAGAGATGGGAAAGAGGACAAAGACAACATTGCTTTGTATCCCGGAAAGCTTTGTTAGACCCTTTGCTTGCTGGCACCAAAATGGTAGCATCGTGCAGACTCACTTGCCTAGTCACATTCTCCTGGATATATTGGCATAGTGGAAATGTTAGTGGAGGTCCTGCTTTTTCTGGATTGGTCCTCTCAGCTGGGCTGGCTCCAGGCCTGAGGGTACCCTTGGTATGATGCCTTTTTTCATCACCATCCTACATCAGTGCCCCCTTCCCCACAAGGAGGCGTTGTATTTGTAGTTGTAGCTTGGTGGCCTCTGATGATGGTCCAAACAGAGCAAAGGGATTCTCTGCCTGTGATTTCACAATCCCTTCTGCTGTCTAGGTGAGAATCTGCTCATATTACCATTTCCCTAGATCAAAGTCCAAAAAAAGGGGGGGGGGACTGTTTCTTTCCACTTAATTGTTGCCTAGGAATCAAGATTACAAAAGAGCAAGTCAGTTAGCAGCTCTGGTTGCGAATGAGGCAAAATTGAATTGCATGGTTGCTCTTCTTGCCTCTGAATTGCTGACAGCAGGGAAATCATGCTTTGTTAGTAGGGTAATTAGGAACTAAACGTCATGCTCGAGGTGAGCGTGTAACTGTCAGTGTGGATCTCAACCTTTGAATACTGAACCAAAAAGTCTCAGTGTGAGCACTTGAATTACAAGAACAGAAAATTGAAATTATGCAAGCCGTTTGTACAGCTTTTTCTATAATGGGTCAGGTATATATAAAATAGACATTTCGTTTTCTTTTTAGGCTTCTGTTGTGAATCTGCATTCTAAAGTCTTCTTCAGCTTATGGTCTGTTAGCTTGTCTAGAGAGGCTGGGCGGCGGGTGGGGTGGGGTGGGATAAGCTTATCAAATCCTGTGCTAGAAAAAGCAGAACTTTCTATATTTAATTTTGTAATTGGTGCCTAGCAAGTGCAATAGGTTGGTGTCTCTCCTCCCTGTTAATAGCTGCTAAATCCTTTATTTCATTCCCATTTCTTTCCACACATGGCAAAAGATATTTATTCTACGTTGAGTGAGGGCAGTGTTCTTGAGCGTATCAGTCTTTTATCCAAAGACTGACTATTTATTTATTTATTTATTTATTTCAAAGGTTGTCCTTCAATTAACACATTTTCAGAGTGGTTTATAACACCATCAAAAAAAAGTACAGTGTTCCCCTACCCCAAAGACGATATAAGCATCTGCAAGGCTTTTTAACTTTTGAAAACATAAACATGCTTAGTCTTGTCTAACATGATCAGCTGTTTCTGGTTGGCTACGAGTAAAAAAGCTTCTGGGCAGAGATAGAAGCTGGGAAAAATACATTGATATTGATTAACTTGGAGCAAAAATACCTTTGGGGTTAGTGTTTGCAGATTAAAGCTGCAATCCTATGCATATTTAGACAGAAAAAAGTCCTACAACTCCCAGCATGCCCCAGGCAGCATGGCTGGCCGGGGTATGTTGGGAGTTGTATGACTTTTTTCTGTCTAAATATGCATAGGATTGCAGCCTTTAGAGACATTTCCCTAAATCAGCGATGGGCAACTTGTGTCTCTCCAGATGTTTTGGCCTACAACTCCCATGATTCCTCACCATTGACTATGCTGGCAAGGGCTGGTGGGAGTTGTAGGCCAAAACATCTGGAAAGCCACAAATTGCCCACCCCTGCCCTGGGTATAGGGAAATCTTTTTGGTAGTGGGGAGGAAGAAGGAAACAAAGAACCAGTAGCAGCCTTGTTATGGCTGTTTCAAATAGCTCTATTTCCTGTGTCCATATTTACCCTGTTTGGTTGTCTTAAATCCTCCACTCACGGAGGGAAAGTAGGGACAAGAGTTCTAGCTTAATCCCCCCACCCATATTACCCTCCACAAGTTGGAGGGTGACTCTGTAGTGGGGAGCCTTTTCTGCTCTTAAGTTACTCCTCATGCAGTTTAAAAACCTGATTTTTCAAATCCTGTGGGGAGCTTAGAGCAGGCTGTGGACAGTCTCCTGCTAGTTCTAATCACGTGAGGGAAATCAATATCCAAATTGGGCTACAGTGACTCCATTTTGGATCCTGAGTGAAGGCTTCTTTGCCATCATAATGCTTCCTTCTGTCTTATGCCTGTGTATTGCCTACTTCCAAATCTAAAGGCACTTAAGAACATAGGAAGAGCCATACTGGATCAGACCAAGGGTCCATCTAGTCCAGCATTCTGTTCACATAGTGGCCAACCAGTTGCCCACGAGAAACCTCCAAGCAGGACAAGAGCGCAACAGCACCCTCCGGCCCATGTTCCCAGCAACTAGTGTGCATAGGCTACTGCCTCTAATATTGGAGGCAGCATATAGCCGTCAGGACTAATAGCCACTGATAGCCTTCTCCTCCATGAATGTGTCCAATCCCCTTTTAAAGCCCTCCAAATTGGTGCCCATCACTACATCTTGTGAAAGTGAATTCCATAGTTTAACTATGTGCTGTGTGAAGTCCTTCCTTCCATCTGTCCTGAATCTCCCTGTGGCTCACTTCCGCCAAATGAGTCAGTAGTTGTGATTGAAACTAAACTAGATGTAGATTAGAAGTGGCCACACATTTCAAACTAACATCCCTTTCCTGTGTCTCCTAGTAACATCTGGTTGAAGCAGATAGCTGATGTGACATCATCATGCCCAGCAATCCCCCACCCCTGTGCCACTCCATTAATTGCCAGGAGTGCGAAAACCCTGGTTGTGATCTCATCCTATCCCTCACCTGCTTCAGCTAGACCAGAGGTGTGGAACCTTAGGCCCCGGGTCCCAATCCAGTCCTCCTGGGTGTCCCCAGATGGCCACGCCCCCTTCCCCTGGTCCCACCCCCTTCCCACCTGAACACCAATCATTTTATTTATTTATTTTATTTATTATATTCACCTTTTTTCCTGCAAGGAATCCAAGGCGGCTTACATAATCCTCCTCCTCCTCTCCATTTTATCCTCACAACAACCCTGTGAGGTAGGTTAGGCTGAGAGTCAGTGACTGGCCCAAAGTCACCCTGTGAGTTTCACGGCTGAGCGGATCTCTTGAGTCCCAGTCCAACACTCTCACCACTACGCCACACTGGTTTCTCGGCTTTGGTGGAATTTTTCCCCCATTCTAAAAGGTTGAAATGCCTCCCCTAAGGCTCAGTGACTGGCAGTAAGAGCTTTAAGCGACAATAGGCTGGTATCTTTTTGTATTTCTGGCCCTGCCCCCTTTGCCTTCGGCCCTGCCTGCCACTGGAATGCAGCCCCGAGAGCTTCCCCAGCCTGCCGCTCACTAGATGCTTTGGACTCCCGACTCCAATCAGCTCCAGACGGCTTGCCCAATGGCTAGGGGTTCTGGGAATTGTAGTCCAAAACATCTGGAAAGCACCAGTTGGGGAAGGCTGTGATAACCTTACTCTGGAGGGAAATTCTTAAGCATGTAGAAGAGAATTAGATTTTAGAAAATCTCTGAACGTTGCTTGAAGCGATAATCTTGCAGTTATCATTAGTAGCATGTATAATCATTGTCTAACAGGAACAAATGCTCCCCCACCCACCCACCCAACAACTGCGACCTTCTCAGCTCAATTTTTTTTTGGGTAAGGATTTTTGGTACATGCGTGCTTGTGACGCATATGGCAGAACATACCATGTTACAGTGTTGTAAATATTAACCTGCGAGTTGGCAGGATGTGTCTACCTTGAGTTTGCTTTTAAAATGCTACTTGTGTGTTGCAAGAACATTTGCCAAGCTTCTTTTCCTTTTTCAATTTTTGTCCCCCTCTGCTTCTCTTTCTTCTCCGTGCTGGCATTCGTGGGTTGGGAACCTGAACTGAATGTTCATGAGCTGGCGTAGACAAGCACTGAATTAAATTAGTGCAGTGTGGATCATTTTAACCTCTATCCAAAAGCAGCCCTGGCTTGCTGACATTAATCTCCTGGGTGGAGATTAATAGCGTTTCCCCCCAGAAGAAATCTCATTTCCTTGCTACACGGATTTGCCTGATATTTAAATCTGTGACTAAACCTGCTTTGGGGATGGCACTGAAGCTTGCTATGTAACTTTTAAAGTGGGTCATTTAATTACCCACCCACCCACCCATGTAGAGGATGTGCTTTGGATAGTAAAGGCTTAGGTGAAATTCAGTCCAGTGCAGAATATAGAACATTCCATATTAACTCTCTGGGATACACAGGAATGCTCCTGGGGGTCCCACCTTTGCAACTGGTCTGCAAATGCAGAGGGGTGTGGGAGGGAAACAGAACTAAACAGCTGATTGACAGAATACCTGTAGTAATAGTTTTAGGCTGCTTGTACACTGCTTAGGCAGACAACGTCAAATACAAACACTGAAATCAAAGAATCCATTTAAAAAAGCCCCTAAAAAATCTAAGTCAACTCAAAATACATATTTCAGATAAGTAAAAATGGAACAGCGAAACCCCAAAACAACAGCAGCAAAATATCAAATGCAGTAACTTGGCGGTCAGTACTCTAAACCAAGGCCCAACAAAACAGAATGGATGCTGTCACGGGTTTCATGGGTGTTGGAATTGCTGTAAGGTGAGGGTCATCTGACCATCCCACAGGAGGGTATTCCAAAGCCTAGGTGCTGCTACCGAAAAGGCTCTGTCTCGTGTCACTGACAAACACACCTCTGATGATGGCAGGACACAGCACCAATTTCAACCGATGATCTCAATGAGCAGGCCAGGTTCACGTAGCAGAAGGTGTCCTTTTAAAGCCATACATGGCTTGGCATCCAGATATTAAAGGTAAAGAATTGTGCTTGGTTGGACATGAAGTAAGTTGCCTTGTGTAGCAAGCTGTTGCCATGCCACTGCAATAACTATGCATCTGTTTCAGTAACTGCAGCCCGAACAACTGTTCATGTTACAGCATCTAAAATTCTGTCCTTTGCCTGGAATAAGGATAGGGCCCCTCAGGTCTGTCCCATGCCAGCTTCAGCACAACTGCCACTACGCATTCCGTACAACTGTAAAAAGGTCCCAGGCTGGAATTTGTGTCAGTGAAAGGGCACAGGAGCACATAGGCCACTGAATGTGGACCTTGTCTGCCTCACTGAATGCCAGCGCCTTTTCTTTAATGTGCTGTGTTGAAAGTGGGGCAGGTACCTGGGTGGCATGGCAGATCCATGCAATGCTGATGATAGGGCTGGGACCAGGTCCAAACCCTGGCAGAAGGGCAGCGCTGCAATTGCAAGGCATGTCTGCATGGCAAATGTTCACGGTCCTTGTTTCAAAGTAGTGACCAGCTGGAATGTCCCTGGAGAAGGCAGGGCATCCCTGCATGCCAGCTACGTGGTCAACGATGCAGGCCAGTGATGCAGCCTCTCTGCGCACGGGGGCCGTAAATATCAGTTGACTTTGCCCAAGCATACCCAGTCACTGCAAGGTGGGAGACGCAAATTAGTGTGAATTGTAAGCCAACATCCTGGGTCCAGAGTGTGTTTGTTTGAACATAATCTCATGCAGTTCAGTGAATGCAACGTCCTTGTTATCTCAGAGAGGTTAAGAAACGGAGCGTCTCTGGTTCAAGTGGCCTTGGGCCACCATGATCTCTCAGGTCCCATCTGTGATATGGAGATAATAATACTGGCCTAGCATACAGGGTTGTGTATGGCAAGTGCTTTGAACCGTCTTGAGAACTATATAAGTGCTAAGTTTGTAGTAGTAGTAGTAGGTATGTCTAGGCTTGTAGTCTGAAGTGTTTCAGAGTTTATCCTGTAAATAAATTAAACGTCAAAGTTTAAAATGGAATCCTCCAGTATCCATTTAAGATACATTCATAGTGTAATGCAGCCTTCCCAAGCCGGTGGTCTCCAGATTGGCCATGGTGGCTGGAGATTATGTGAGTTGTAGTCCCAACATATCTGGAGGGCATCGTGCTGGGGAAGGCTGGTTGAATGGCTTCCGGAGCGTCCCTTTGTAGATAATAGAGAACTTACTGGAAATGTGCCATTAGAAACACACACACACAGACATGGCGGGCAGTTTATTATGCAAAGTAGCATCCATGGGAAATACCTGTGCTTAAAAGTACACCGGCCGGTGTGTGTTTTGCATTCTTGTTTTCATTCAGTAACTGTCCTTGCAAATTGTTCATCAACGGCTGTAGGAAAGGAACAGGATTCTGGTAGTCTCTGCTAACAACATGCCTTGCAATGCATGCCACATATTAACTAATTGGTTACTGCAAAGAAAACAGATTTAGGCGAAAAGTTTAAGTTTACTTTAAATAGAAACAGCTTATTGGTGAAAAAGTTAATGCTCGCATCCACGAGAGGGCAATGGCAGCAATATATTTGGCAGGTTCCAATTGCCTCTCTGCCATTTTGAGCCAACATTCTTTTAATGCTACCCAGCTTTTTCAGAGCTTTTAATAAGCTCTCATTTGGTTTAGACCGGAGTAGGTAACGTTGTGCCCACGGGCACCAGTGTGCTCTCGGATGCTGTCCTTGGCACCCGCTGAGGTGTCCGGCCCCTCCCATTTTAAAAATAATAACAGAGTTTCTTACTGGCAGCTGAGATTGCTTCAAAACACAGTGAGGGCCTTTTGCCGCTCTCATCTTTTCCCCTCCCAAATGTCTCTGGACCACATGTGGGGCTCAGAGACATCCTTAGGAAATGAAGATGGCAGGTGGCTGCAGGCCAATGCTTTCGTTTGCACCATTTTGTAGTGGTGCCCAGGACAGTTTCTCAAGTTGCCAAATGTGACCATGGTCCCAAAAAGGTTGCACACCTGTGGTTTAGACCATAACTGTTGTAATTGTGACAGGACCTAAACAGAAGAAGTTTCCAATGGGAATTTTACTCCAGTTTAAATCTTCAGCCCCCATTTGTTTCTGGGGTGTTAGAAGTCCTAGAGCAAAGTTCACTGGAAGCTAAGTTGTTACCAGAAAACCTTAAGTTATATAGGAAGCTATCCTGTACTGGGAAGATGCACTTGCCATTTAAAAAAAAATAAATCTGTGTTGCCTTCACTTGCTTGAGCCACTTAAAATGGTCAGCTCTGCGCACGCCTTGCTTTTAACATACCGTACTTCAACTCTGCATGGCACCCACTGATCTAGATTTCTGGGAGTGTTTGTGAGAATAGGTGAGAGAAATATTGAAGTTTTTCCCTCAGATACGGTTGGCTTTCTCTCCTGTTCCTCCTCACCCACACCCAGGCATGGTTCTATGTCAGCTCTATAAATGTTTGCTTAACTAACATTCTATATCAGTGTTCTCCAACGCTGGCTGGGGCATGCTGGGAGTTGTAGGCCAAAAACATCTGGGGACCCAAGGTTGGAGAACACTGTTCTATATCATGTAAGCAAAACTTGCTGTTTTGTTGTTGAGACATGTTCAGAATTAATGAATGAAGTTTATTGCAAGTAATAATTGGTGCCTCCTCTCTTGATTCCAGTATCTACATCACGAGTTTGGTCCTGGAGTGGATAAAAAACAATGGTGGAGCTGTGGCTATGGATAAACTTAGCAAAATTAAATCAGAGATGATTTATGACATTATCGACGGATCCAGTGGATTCTATGTGTAAGTTGCTCTACCTTTTATTATCATTACTGTAATGTAAGTGGCTTATAGTAAGGCATGAATACCGGTAACTGGCTTATAGTAAGGCCTACACATCTGTCACCTCAAAAATAGGGAAATAAACCAGCCTTCCCCTCATCTGGTGGGCACCAGGTTGGGGAAGGCTGAATGAAATCCTTTAAAATTGCTGCTGACACTTTTCCAGATATTAAAGCCATGTGAAGCAGGGAAGGAAGTTAATGATCTCTAGGATGGCCTTGGATGGCTTCCCCCCCCCCCCCCCCAATAAGCATGCTAGGAACAAGGTGACTCTGTCGCAACAATATGGCAAGCTCAGTTGAAGCTTTACCTGTACGGGTGTGTACAAATACTTTGGATTTCTTATTGTATCTGTTGTAGTGCAGGGCAGAAGGCTGTCACCTGTGGCAAGATTTAAAAAAATTAAAATGTTGATTAAATGTGAGCTAACAGCTCTTAAAATTGTGCAGACTTCTACTAAACATATGAATTTTGTCTGGGTTTGGCAGTAATGGAGAGTAAAAACAGAGCAAAAAATGGCAATTGGGTTTCATAGAATCATAGAATCATAGAAAAGTAGAGTTGGAAGGGGCCTACAAGGCCATCGAGTCCAACCCCCTGCTCAATGCAGGAATCTAGGTCAAAGCATCTCTGACAGATGTCTGTCCAGCTGCACCTTGAATGCCTCCAGAGTGGGAGAGCCCACGACCTCCCTAGGTAGTTGATTCCATTGTCTTATTGCTCTGACAGTCAGGAAATTTTTCCTGATGTTTAGGTGGAATTCCAACTGGCATTAACGCACCTTACCATGTAATTGCCTTTCCCCCAGTAATCCTCAACATACAGTATTTGGGGAAGGGCCATGTCTCAGTATTGGAGCACATGCTTTGCATGCAGAAGGGCCCAGGTTCAAACGCCGACATCTCCAGGTAGGGCTGGGAAAGAATCATGCCTGAAACCCTGGAGAGCCACTGCCAGTTACTGTAGGCATTCAGTACTGAGCTAGGTGGACTGGGTCAGTATAAAGCAGCTTCCCCTGTTCCTATGAAATTACAGTCATGCCTTGAATTGAGAGCATAATTCGTTCTGGAAACGTGCTTGTAATCCAAAACACTCTTATATCAAAACGAAATTCCCCCCAAAAAATTTGTACAGAGATTTTTAATTTAAGCCGTACTACAGTACTTGTATTGCAAGATGTTGCTTGTATATCAAGTCAAAAATAAATAAATAAATATTTGGAAATTTGCTTGTCTTGCAAAACGCTCTCAAACCAAGTTACTTGCAATCCAAGGTATTACTGTATCCTTTCACGGTATCAAAAGCAGCCTGTATCTATGAGGTAACTGTTCATGTTAATTCTATTGCGAGAAACTCATAGGAAGTAATGGGAGCAAATGTAGAACTGTTCCCTGCCAAACTCAGGAGTTGTACTGAGCTTTGCTTTAATTTTTTAATTCCATGAATTTAATTTAAAATGAATTAGGATGTTATTAGATTTTATTAACCTGTCACTGGCTCTCTTCACCAGTATATGAGGAATCTTCCTTTTGAACAGGGGATTTTGTCTGTGTGTTTCCTATGCCCCACTCTTCTTCGATGTCTTTAACTCCTGCCAGAGCGCGCCTCTGCTATGTTTCCATACTTTGTGGTCCCCATTCTTCCTTTCACATTTGCTGCTGACAACTGACTAGCAGCCTTTCGTCAAATCAGATATTCGAGCAGTCGTGTCCTACGGAGACCTTTCATGGGACTTTGCTTATTTAGGAGATTTAACTTGGGAGCGGTGCTTTCCAACAAAGTCTCCATGCATGTGAAAAACTTGCACATCACAGGCTTGTAGCCTAGCTTTTTCCCTGATGGGCCAGCTTTTGGTGGGTGGCTGGGTGCTGTGAGGACTGTAGCACACTGGAAACAGCACACTTTGACTGGTAAGCCAAAAGTAATCTGTAATATTTTTACCTTCGTGCTACCCATTCCCCAGTTCTAGCTGTTGGTTCTGAAGTGATTGGGGATTTAAGTGAGTTTTTAAAGCCTGGAGAAACTTCCCCCCCCCAGACAACTAATTCAGGTTTTGCCTCTGGCAGATAGACTCTCTTTAGGAATTCAAAACGGAGGTGGTGGCCATTACTGTGATGGAATTACAGCACTGCTGAGCGTGTGCATCTTATCAGTATGTGCTGCTGTATTTTGCAGCTCAGGTGGCAACGTCTGTGCCATGCTTTTTGACTGAAGGCAAAGCCTTATCTGGAGCAGGGCTGTTTACCTGTGAAATGCCACCTAAGCAACGAAATGCCTCGCTGGATGGACCAAAATGTGACCAGCCTCTAAATGCACTGACAATCATATTCCATCTCGCACACGGCTGCAGTCTGCCTGCATTTTATCCTGTGCTTCCATTTGCTGGATCTAATATAGGGGTGGTGTGAAACAGTTAAATTGCAACTTCAAAAGTGACTTGTGTATAGTTGTTGAAGGAAGGCTGCAATCAGCTGCCCCTGACCATGTTTAGTAGAAAATTTCGAGCCAGTCAAATTGTGATCACACTTTTAGGTCTTGAGCATTTGTAATGTGCAACACACTTTCTTCGACCCATTTCAACCAGGACCAGAGGTGGACTGTATAACCAAGGTCCATTCTCTCTTCTGGGTGTTGAATAGTGGGCAGTGGTCTGCTGTTGTATGAGCTTCAGGGTCTTTGTAGTTGAGGGGCCTTCACTGATCATGCTAACTGCAGGGTTGCATGTCCTTTGTTGGCAACTTTAGGTGCCAATCTCATCTGGATTTGATGAGAATTAGACTGAATGTAATTTCTTGTTTTTATTATTATTTATTAATCAGATTTATATACCATTTATTTAATCAGCTTTAATCAGAGCCAGTGTGGCGTAGTGGTGAGAGTGTTGGACTGGGACTCAGGATATCCGGGTTCTAGTCCCCACTCAGCGATGAAACTCACTGGGTGACTTTGGGCTAGTCACTGACTCTCAGCCTAACCTACCTCACAGGGTTGTTGTGAGGATAAAATGGAGAGGAGGAGGAGGATTATGTAAGCCGCCTTGGGTTCCTTGCAGGAAAAAAGGCGGGGTATAAATATAATAAATAAAAATAAAAGAAATAAAAGAAATATGCCGTTTCCCACAGAGTTACTAAAGCGATAAACATACACTATCAGACCATCAGAAACAACAATAAAATATAACGATAAAACTACACAATAATAAAAATGCTAACCAGCAGTAGAACTAGACACTCTACTGTGTGCTACAGACCATGGCTGGCTGGGTCACATTTCAGGGAAAGGCTGTGTGAGGAGCAGTGATGTAGTGGTAAATTTTGAAGTGCTGGTGCTCATCATGACTGTCCCCATAGCCACACCCCGAGGGAGAGTCCAAAAATTCAGGCAACTGTGTTGATCCATGTCAATAAACCAGTTCTACCAGTTTTCATCTCCCAACAGGAGCAGATCGTTTTAAAGTGAATGGGTCTTAATTGCCCATTCAAGAAAAAAATATCTTGTATTACAACAGGGAAGCCTCTGGCTTACGCTGGCTCAGCTTGTCTGAGCTTGGAAAGCTAAGCAGGGTCAAGCCTGGTTATTACTTGGATGGGAGACCCCTCCTCTAGTTTCCTGCATTGAGCAGGGGGTTGGACTCGATGGCCTTGTAGGCCCCTTCCAACTCTATGATCTATGAATCTATGAAATATAATGTTCCTGGGAAAACTCCTTTCCACACCAGCTACTGTGAGGATTGCAGCTAAACTCCGAGGGAACAGGGAAGTCTCAGGTGGGGGTGGCAGATGACATCAGCATCCCTGCTAATAAAAAATGTTGGCCCTGCGTCCTGTGAGTCCTGGCTTCACTACTACACCACTGGTGAAGAGATGGGTCTTGAGAAGATGTCTAAACATCAGAACTCTGGGGACTTGTCTAAAGGCAGTTGATAATGCATTCCAGAGGGTGGGCGCTGCAACATAAAAAAAATATAATCCAAGGTTCACAGCATGTTCTTCAGCTGTGCACTGAGCCCGCCTTCACACTGGAACTGTCAGACAGGTATAACTGCCCTTGTCTTGATTCTGCTCACTTGCTCTGTCACTTGGTGCTGCTGCTGCCTGCTCCCCACTACTCCCTCCTCTTCTTACAGGCCTGTGGCTCACGCTGGCTCAGCTTGTCTGAGTGTGGAAAGCTAAGCAGGGTCAAGCCTGGTTATTACTTGGATGGGAGACCCCTCCTCTAGTTTCCTGCATTGAGCAGGGGGTTGGACTCGATAGCCTTGTAGGCTCCTTCCAACTCTATGATCTATGAAATCTATGAAATCCTCCATTTGGGGAAAGCTCAGGCACCCAGTTGTGGGGTGCTACATTAGCTCTCCCCAGCTCAATAGGCCTGATAGTGACACTTCTTGAAGATTTCATTGGTTGTATACCCCACTTTGGGACTATTTTATAATGAAAAGTGGATAACAAATGTCATAGTAAATAAATAAATTAATAATAACAGGTGCTTTAGGGCAGGGCTCTCCAACCTTGGGTCCCCAGATGTTGCTGGCCTACAGCTCCCAGCATACCCAGCCAGCATGGCAAATGGCAAGGGATTCTGGGAGCTGTAGTCCAGCAACATCTGGGGACCCAAGGTTGGAGAGCCCTGCTTTAGGGTATGGTCCGTTCTCCCTTCAGGCGCAGTTGGGGCTTACACTTGGAGCAGGCAGGGAGATTGCAAATCCGTTAAAACTTCTGTACCTTCTTTGAGAGCCTGTCCTCTAGGCATACTACATGGACTACTTGGGCTTGCAGGAGCTATTTTTGTTACTGTATAAAAACATGCATGTTTCCAGTTAACTGGCTACTCTAGGATCAGAAGAAGCATGCCTTTGGATATCAGTTGCCGAGGAACAGGGTGGTGGGAGGGTGCTATTGTGTTCATGTCTTGCTTGTGGATTTCCCATAGGCCTCTGGTTGGCCACTGTGGGAAATAGTATGTTGGACTAGATAGGTCCTTGGTCTGATCCAGCAGGGCTCTTCTTATGTTGAGCGTTGTGTTTTAAGCTCAAGAAGAGTCTTAACTTTTAATGGATGGGGTCTTTTTAAACCTTATTTAGGAAGTGTTGTGTTTATACTCGTGTCTTTCTACATAATTTTTCTCACTGCATTATCAAAGGGTTTTTGTTTTGTTTTCTAAATATTTAGCTCTGTGTTTCAATGGGCGGGTTTGCACAACACGGCAGCCCACCGTGTGAATAAGCTATGCAGTGCGGGCTGTTCACAGAACAACCCACAGTGTGCCCGATAGATGATCGGGCTTACTGTGGGTTGTTTTCCTCTTCCTCCTTCCCCACCCCACAGTCCCCCAGCTGGTATCCCAGGATCCTGCACGGCAGAACCTGTCTTTTCTCCCCCTCCCTGCTCCAATCGCAACCCCTTTTTGTTCACAGTGGGGGGGGTTTTTCTGGAGCCCCATGCCACTGTCACTGACAGCTGCTCCACTGATGTCCAATTGACACTTTTGGAGCAACCATCACTGGCTCCTTACCCATTTTGCGGGGGGGCGGGCAGCATAAATGAGCGCAATTTTGTTCATAATTTTTTTTTTCATTGTTGTTTTCAGTCCTCTGCAGGTGCACACTTATGGCTGCCCAAAATGTGGAGCCTTGCCTGGTTAATGTCCTGGTAAGTGTCTGCTGTCAAAGTGCAGTATGTAACATCCATGGACATTGACTAAGTGAGGCTGCGTATAGGTTGCTTTGCGCACACTTGATAGCTGTCAATTTTCAAGCTGTCAATTGAAAAGCAAAGTAGCAAAGGGGTTTTCCCCCCGAAAGGGGGTAGCAAGTATACCTCCCCCTTTCAGGTGTGATCCTCTAGTTTTTTAGTATGGCCCTGACTGTTCTTAGTCCCTTTAACCTTTTGCACACTTTCCCGAGCCTCTAGGTACTCTAGGGGGAGAACTTCATCCCGCTCCTTTTTGGAGAGCATTTTCTTCCAACCTATCTAGGAAACCTGAGCATTTAAAAAAAAATTTGGACGAGGAAATAATATGTAATTTTCATGGCTGTATGGGACCCACTGCTTGTACAAGGGGGCTTTTGAGTTACTAAAAAAAACCCAGAACAAGTGGAAACGCTAGTTTCCGGAATGGGGCAGGTCAGCGAAGCTCACAGAAGGGAGCTCTTAGCTGACCTGTCTTGATCCTGTCATTTCCAGAGTTATTCTTAGAAGCGCAAAAGCCCTGTTGTGCAAGCGGTCGGTCCCACTAGCACAGCGGAACCAGCAGAGGCGGAGTGGCCCCTTTGGATACTGCCCATTGTAAATGAATAGTAAAAAATTGGGGCATATTTTGTTTACTTCAGTAGTAGCTTTGGAAGGCAGGGTCATGCTTTTATGTATTACCCCCTAAAACACAGTGCTTATTTAAATTGTCTTTTTGTGTATCATGTAATTATCTTTCTAGTAGCCCCTAAAACACAGTACCCCCTAAAACACAGTGCTTATTTAAATTGTCTTTGTGTATCATGTACCGGTAATTATCTTTCTAGTAGCCCTTGAGAGATTACACAGGGAAGTGACCTTTGTGGCTGAACAAACCATGTCACTTAGATACACACTATAATTTATTAATATGCACTGAATTTATAACATGTCAATAAAAATAAGGCTATAATAAAACATACTTCTGTGACCTTTTCAGATGCCCTGTGGAAAGAAAGAACAGAAGCAGAATGAATGTTCCCTTCCGGATTGGCAGTATTAAGGGTGATGAAGCCCTGGAAAAGAAATTCCTTGATAAAGCTGTAGAAAACGACATGATATCCTTGAAAGGGCATAGGTGAGAGAGAAATCTGTGAAGACATTTTGGCTGAGGTCACTGTACGATACGATGGAAAAAGCAATGCCAGTCATACACACACAAAAAGAGTGATAAAAGTATCTTAATTTCTCAGAATTAATTGTGAAAAATATAGCCCTTACTCTTATTTAGGCTATACTGATTAATAATCAATTTTCAATATATTGAAAATATATAATATATTGAAAATATGTAAGTGTTTCAATATTTTCTGAGAAACCCTTTCAGTGTGTGAATGTGCACCTTTTAAAAATGTATCTATAAACCTAAACTAAGCAGTAACCAGCTTTAATGTTCACATTACAGAGTCAAAAGGTCCAAAAGCAGTCATGAATTGTAGTCCTTGAACAGATATTCCTTTCTTGTATGTGTTACAAAATAAATATTAAGTTAAAGTGATAAGCACTGCCACTGTTTCTCCAATCTGCTATCGCTTCAACACCATTTTTCTCTGGTTATGACTTCCTTCTCTTTCCCAGAGTCATCCCAGCCAGTCATGAATCGTATATTGAATTGGTGATGTCATGGTGCTATGTAGCCAATGGGATTTGGCTACCTGCTATTGCCACTGAGGGCAGCAAAGCCTTGGACTTAGTCATATGGGTGATTCAATCCTGATTCTGAATACTACTCATTCTGAACAGGCTTCACTTGCCCTCAGTGGTGCCTGGGTCACTGAGGACAAGTGACGTCTTTTCAGAATAACGGCAATATTTCCTAAACAGACAGAGGCTTTCACCCCTTTTCTCGGCAACAGCTAAAATAGGGACATCTCTCAGTGCTGATGCAAGTGTTCATGAAAATCACTCCTTCTGGCTCAATCCTAATTATTATATAAGCAACTATGTGTTCCTTTCACAATTCTGAGAAAGTATGATCCTTTTTGTGCACCATCAGAGTTTTATTTTCTTTATGTCTTGCACTGATGCTCTTTGGACCTGTTGCTTAGCACAAAACACAGGATATCAGAGTCACTTTCCTGTTGGGATCTGTTATCTTTGCCAAGTGGACATTTAGAATAAGACGGAGCCAGCATAAATGCCACTAGTTACTGTTCCTCTCATGCAATTTCTCTCATGCTTGCATTCTTTCACTCTTGCACTGTAGTGTTTTTCTCTCTTTTGTATTGTTGGAAGATTTCCTCAAGAGACTGCTTTTCAGTTCCTATGCACATAGAAAACTAAAGTGTTTCTGTCTTTAGAAATGATGTATTCTTCCACCCTAGAAGTGCATGCCTCTTGTTAGCGTAAGCAAATGTTCTGGAGTGCAAAGAGATGCAATGCGCTTGTGGAACTGTGAGTGACCCTCCAACTATACCTGTCTTCTTACATTTCCCCTCACGTTTCAGATCTGTGGGAGGCATCCGTGCTTCTTTGTATAATGCTGTGACTATAGAAGATGTTCAGAAGTTAGCAACATTCATGAGAAGCTTCATGGAGATGTATCGGTCATGAACTCAAGAAACTGACGTTGCGCTGCACCTCTTCAAAATAAAAGTCTAAAGAATTGGAAGATGACAGAAATAGTTCATATAAACATTAAATAGCCCAGTCAAATTTTTGCAACAGTAAACATTCCAGTATCTCTCATTGGTCTATCCAGTACTCAAAGCAGTATCAGCTGTACTCAGTACAGGCTTGCACCAGCAGTGCACTTTGGGAATTGGTCCCAATATTTATCACAATGCTTAGAGATATTTTTTTTAAGGGTATGTGTTGGGGATATTCATTGGCCCATCAAAGGATGTTTACCATAAGCTTTTAATTTTAAATCAGATCACAGCACTTGTAAGGTACAGTGTATTAGATTGCCATGTATGTAATTCCAATCATTTGGTCTTGATGTAAGTGAATTCCACAAACGATCCAGTTGTATGTAAAATACCTTTTAGGTGTTCTGTGTTGCTGTGTTTTCTTGCTTGTTAGTCTTTTCTTTGATTTAAAAAAAATCTAAAACTTAAGAGTGCCATTCTTGGTCTGGTAAGCAGATTTAAATTAATACCTTTGCCTACATTTGGCAGCATCACCTTTTTAATACTGTTAATTCCAAGCACACATTACTATAATGGTGCCTAAGGAAACAACTGCCAATCATGCTTTGCTAACTTCAGGCCTTACTGTTGCAAACATTTTGAAACAGGAAGCCTGATAAGTTTTATAGACTTTGCTCTGGCATTGTTTTCCACCTTAAACTGTTAAGCATACCTTTAATTACACCAAGGTGCAGGTTTTTATTCTTTAAAACATTAAACTTAGACTTAAAATACTGACTTAGAAAATTTCCTTTTGGCAGTCTTGCCAGCACAGAAGCCAAAATCTCTCTTCCTTTTTGAAGTCAACATAATCTTCAGGTTTTACAAGACTGTCTTCACTCCCCACAATTCTCCTGATTTTTTTTGTTTAGGGGCTACATTGTACATTTTGTGCCTTCTCAGAAGGTTGTGCCCACAGCAAAATAGGGACTTCACGTCCTTCATACACGATTCGGTTTTATACATTTTCTCACCTGCAATGAGATTATCTCCATCTAGGAAATCTGTCATGTGTGCAATCTTAACACCGAACCTTCCCTTCACCACATGTTATGGTCTTCCTACCTCTCTTGTCCTCACACCCTTTTTCATGTTCTCTTTCTAGCATAAACCCTAATATGCCTGATGATGTCTCTCCTAAAACTAAAACTTAACCAAAACAATTTAGCATCTCAAAGCCTACATTCATTAACTCTGAGCATTTTTAAATGCTCTCCTAGCTGCTTGTTACATGAACTAACAAAGTATTGGTAGAACCATAATTTGGTCTCCTGATCAGTGAACAGAGCTCACATTTTAATATATAATTTCATCACATACAGTATTAAGCATAGCATATCTGCCTAAATAATATTAACAATGCCCCTTTTTTGGTCCTGGTTTAATGCCTAAAGTTGGTGAACATGCACCACTATAGAAGAAATGGTATTGTCTGTTTAGTTTAAAATAACCATGGTTTACTTTCTCTTTGTGTTAACACTATGAGTTGAAAAATAATAAAGTCTTTTCAGACAATAGTGACTTCCATTTTGCTCTAACTTTGAAAACTCAAATGTGATGGGAAATTTATGTTCTGTGAGACTTTCATGAACAATGAACAATTTATGTTCTGTGAGACTTTCATGAACAATGAACAATCGTACCTCTTCTAAAGTTTTTTTTAACATATCTTTTTATTTTTAATACTCCAGTACATAATATTCTAATAACATTTATCTCATTTTCAATATCCAGCATCACTAATTCATCAGATCTATATCTATTCCAGGAGCTAATATATGGAATCCAGTTTTGAACTGATTTTATCTGTCTGTTCCAGAACAGTTTATAACCTCCCCTTGTCCCCCACCAGAAGTACCTCGGTCTTGTCGGGGTTCAGTTTCAGCATGTTCCTTCCCATCCAGCCAGCCACTGCCTCCAGGCACTTGGACAGGGTCTCAACGGCCAACCTCGGTGAGAACTTGAAACAGAGGTAGAGCTGCGTGTCATCCGCATACTGATGACACCACACCCCAGACCTCCTGATGATAGCTCCCAGCGGCTTGAGGTAGATGTTGAATAACATCGGGGAGAGGATGGAACCCTGCGGCACTCCACAAGTGAGCGGCCGAGGGTCCGAAGCCTCCTCCCCGAGAACTACCCTCTGATACCTTCCAGAGAGGAAGGACTGGAACCACTGCAATACAGTGCCTCCCAAGCCCAACCCCTCCATGGCTTGGGGTCATGCACTGGACTTGGTTTTTGTTTCTGGAGAGGGGGGAAATAATCTGGAAATTGGGGGTATATCCACCACCCCCTTGTCATGGTCAGATCACTATCTGGTGGGGTTGGATTTCTCGATGCCAGAACCCCTCTGCAGGGGTGAGGGACCTATTAGGATGGTCCGCCCCAGGCGTCATATGGATCCGGATGGATTCCTGAACGCACTTGGGGAATTGGAGCACCCAAACGGTAGCTTGGTCGAGACCCTGGGGGACGACTGGAATGCTGCAATCACCAGGGCATTAGACCGAGTTGCCCCGAAGCGCCCTCTTCGCCTAAACAGAGCTCGCACGGCACCATGGTTCACTCCTTCGCTGCGAGCTCTGAAACAAGAGGTGAGAAGGCTAGAGCGCCAATGGTGAAATTCCCGCTCCAAAGACGATCGAACACGGGTTAGAGCTGCATCTTCAGCCTACCGGGTGGCGGTGAAGGCAGCAAAAAAGAATTTTTATGCTGCCTCCATTGCGTCTGCAGAGTGCTGCCCCAGGAGGCTGTTCCAAGTGGTCCGGAGTCTGGTCGGTCCAGTCGCTCCAGACCCACTGGAACAGTCAAAAGCCTCCTGTGAGGCTTTAGCGAAGCACTTCGCAGATAAAATCGATTGGATTAGGAGTGGGATATCATACGTCGTGGACACAGGGAGTGAGCGGGAGGAGGCCAATGGCAGACCGGTTTTGTGGGATCGGTTTCGGCTTCTTCCTTCTGATGAAGTGGACAAGGTGCTTTCATCTGTGACCACCTGCTTGCTTGATCCTTGCCCGTCCTGGCTCATAATGAGCTGCAGGGAGAGACTGGGTGAGGGGATCAAGGCGGTGGTGAATGCCTCCCTCGAGGAGGCAGTGATGCCATCAGCCCTCAAGGAGGCAGTAATAAGACCGCTTCTAAAGAAGCCCTCCTTGGATCCCCAGGATTTAAACAACTTTCGCCCAGTCTCCAATTTACCATTTCTGGGCAAGGTGATCGAGTGGGTGGTGGGTGCTCAGTTGAAGGCACACTTGGATGAAGCCGATTATTTAGATCCGTGCCAGTCGGGCTTCAGGTCTGGACATGGGACGGAGACGGCCTTGGTTGCCTTGGTGGATGATATGAGGAGGGCTTTGGATAGGGGCGAATGCTCCTTTCTAGTCCTCCTCGATCTCTCAGCGGCTTTTGATACCGTTGACCACGGTATCCTCCTGGATCGCCTGGAGGGGTTGGGCTTGGGAGGCACTGTATTGCAGTGGTTCCGGTCCTTCCTCTCTGGAAGGTATCAGAGGGTAGTTCTCGGGGAGGAGGCTTCGGACCCTCGGCCGCTCACTTGTGGAGTGCCGCAGGGTTCCATCCTCTCCCCGATGTTATTCAACATCTACCTCAAGCTGCTGGGAGCTATCATCAGGAGGTTTGGGGTGCGGTGTCATCAGTATGCGGATGACACGCAGCTCTACCTCTGTTTCAAGTCCTCACCGAGGTTGGCCGTTGAGACCCTGTCCAAGTGCCAGGAGGCAGTGGCTGGCTGGGAAGGAACATGCTGAAACTGAACCCCGACAAGACCGAGGTACTTCTGGTGGGGGACAAGGGGAGGTTAGGGGATGTTGACCTGGTGCTGAATGGGGTACATCTCCCCCTGAAGGACCAGGTCCGCAGCTTGGGGGTCATTCTAGACTCCCAGCTGTCCATGGAGGCTCAGGTGGCAGCTGTGAGCCGGGCGGCGCTGTATCAACTCCATCTGATACGGCAGCTGCGCCCCTACCTTCCTAATCACCTGCTCCCATCAGTGGTTCATGCCTTGGTCTCCTCTCGCCTAGACTACTGTAATGCGCTCTCCATGGGGTTACCCTTGAAGACTGTTCGGAAGGTACAGCTGGTACAGAACGCGGCTCCTCGCCTGGTTAAAGGCAGCCGCCGGCGGGATCACATCACGCCAGTGCTGAAGGATTTGCACTGGCTACCAGTTGCTTGCCGAGCCGAATTCAAGGTGTTGGTTTTGACCTTTAAAACCCTATACGGCTCCGGTCCAGTCTATCTCAAGGAGCGTCTCCAGCAACACCAATTGGGCCGCTCAACAAGATCTGCCACGGATGGCCTTCTCCTTGTCCCTTCAGCCAGAGCAGCTAGACTGGTGGGGACGAGGAAGAGGGCCTTTTCTGTGGCGGCCCCCGTACTGTGGAACTCTCTCCCGAGTAACCTCTGCCATGCCCCCTCTCTGCTGAGCTTCTGTCGCTCATTAAAAACCTTGTTATTCAGGCGGGAATATGGGGTGGGTTAAGATTTTAAAATTTTTATATTGTTTTAAATGTATTTTATTGTTTTTATTCTATGTACATCGCCCAGGGTGGCTGGTTGCCGGCCAGATGGGCGATAAATTAATATTATTATTATTATTATTATTATTATTATTATTATTATTATTATTAACTGGTGATTTTATTCATGAGCATAATAGTCCATATCTCCTTTTTCCGTTGATCAATTGATGGTATAGGAGTTGTCTGCCAGGATTTTGCCAGTAAGATTCATGCTGCAATCAACATATATGTTACCATGACAATGTAGTCTGTTGGCAGCTGGTCTTTGATATGCCCCAAAGTATAGTAACAGGATTTACTTCTAATTCAATCCCCATGATTTGTTTTTATATCACTTACAACAGGGCTGGGCAACGGGGGGGAGTCCGGTGAGCCATTTTTGCTCCCCTGGGCCCCCTGCAGACAGTACATCCATTGTCAGCACCCTGCAGAGGCAAAAATAATCGCCCATTTTCCGCTACGGAGTGGTAAATAGGTCAAATTAGCTTGTTCACAATTTTCTGTTGATTTTTGTTAATGCTTCAACAGGGGACCTGGTAATTTACATATTTGCATAAAGTTGGATATTATCAGTCAAGCTCAAAAGTCCCAAGATCTAATCTGCTCCCAAGTACAACTTTATAACCCTGTACTTTCTTGCTCATCCCTGCCCAGAAGTCTCTTTTATTACATTCTTTATCCTATAATGTCCATATACCATTTTAAATACAGTTGATAGTCGCTACTAGGTGTTTCCTGTGGTGAAAGCTGGCAGAACAGATAGATATGGACGTTCTGGAAAATATGTTTTTAAATTCACTTTTATTACAAGTTTTCATGCCACCGTGGCTTATTTTCCCTCTGTGATCATGTGAACCCTCCCACTGTATGAAGGGGGGAAATGCTAAGTCAAATGCTCAGTTGACTACAACATCTCAAGGGCTTGGCACAAGTAGTGATATGTATAACAGCCTTTCCCAATCTGATGCCCACCATGTTTTGGGGTACAGCTCCCCATTATTCCTGACCATTGACCGTGCTGGCTGTGGCTGATGGGAGTTGTAGTCCAAAACAACTGGAGCATGCCAGATTGTGGAAGGCTGCTCCATAAAAGATCACACTTCCCCTTGCTTCTCTCTGTGTCCTCCCTTCAGGGTTTCACAATGGCAATAAGGCAGTCCAAATAAAAGTTCTCGCATCGCTTCTGAAAGATGCTTAAGCTTTGAGTGTTCAGGTGAGAGAAGTATGGGTTTCCCACTAAAAATGTCCTCTTGCTGTCTTAACAGGGCACACAGGTGACTAACTTGAATGCTGCCTTGATTGGACCTTGGAAAGTGTGATGGGATGTAGGGGTGGAATTAGTCTATCAGGTGTTCTAAACCCAAACTGTATGGTTAATGTGGTAGCACATGGTAAGAGTGGATGGATACGTATCTTCTTGAAACCATTGGTGTACATAAGGAATCTGAACAGCGGATGGCAGCTAGGTTCTGTTTCTTATTCTTTGCTTCCCTGAGCAGTGGGAAGTTCCAGGGAAGCTTTGTAGGTATGATGGTATTGATTTATGGTGTCTATCATACAGGTATACAAATTGAGCACATGGGAAGCAAGTAGACACGTGTGTGCAGAATCACTTTCCAAAGGCAACAGTAGTGCCCCCCCCCCCCCGGAGTCTCAAGTGCCAGACACTTAAAATGTTTACTCTAGCCACTTTCAAATGGTCCTCTTTAGTTAGCAGTCCAGATGAAAGAGATGATACACTGCCTTGACCACCCACTGATGAGCATTCATGGCTGTTAGCCAAGCCATGGCAGAGGTAAAGGCAGGCAGCATGGCCCTTAATGGAATGTTCTATTTCATCCGTTTCACTTTTGGTGGAAAGTGACATGCCATGGAGGCCCCAGATTCATGACATTGAGGTGGTCTGAAAATTGGTTGTCTGAAAAAGAAAAAAGGCATGCAAGCATATTCACTTGCTTTGGAGCTATGCATAAAACATGAAGCGTAGATTGGGTTCTGTTCCTTGGGTCTGCCAGTAGTCCATCCATGCTTTAGAATGTTCTGCCAGTATACAATGGCAATAATCCAGAGTGTGGGATGAATATGGGTTGTCATTGAATCGTGGATGGTTGTTACGTGTGAACCCTGCACTATGGTTTAACTATGGGTTGTTAACCACAAACAACCCACAAAGAGAACCTATGGTTGTTGGGTTGTGGACTCTGGGTTGTCCTTATGTGCAAACAAGGCCATTAACTCCCCAATCGCGTTGACCCCAATTCAGAGATTCTTGTGCTCAGGACCAAGTTCCATGGATAGTATTCTGCATGCAAGGATCTCCCTTCTGCCCCTGCTGAACATAAGACTGGTGCTTTCATTTGACCAATGATGATCACCTGCTTGGGAGGAAAGTGGGATGTGGAGTGACTGGATTTGCTCCTCTCCCACAAAACCAGGAGGTCCGCTCAATTAAGGATGACAGCACTTGATCATGTGTCTGGTGGCATGTATGGCATGTACAGGTCTGCTGTATTCATGCCTGGATGATCTTTTTCCACACTGCACAGCATCTTTTAGCACATGCTGGACCTGAACCACAGTGTCAATCTGCATGAAGACCATATTTCTAGGATGCGTGGGGTTTTATTTATTTACCACATTTTGACGTTCTCTGGATGGCTCACAGTATCAATAAAAATACAATTCTCAGCCATAAATAATGAAGCAGCCTATTTAAAGATAATTTAAAAGATTTAAGAGACCTTAAAAGGCCCAGGGCAGGGGTGGGCAACCTGTGGCCATCCAGATGTTTTGGCTTACAACTCCCATCAGCCCTAGCCAGTATAGGCAATGGTTAGAGATTATGGGAGTTGTAGGCCAAATAGCTGGAGGGCTGCAAGTTGCCCGCCTCTGGCCTAGAGATATAAGGTGTTTTCCTGGCATGAAATAACTGCAAAGTAGGCACCAGGCAAACCTCATTGGGAAGAGCATTACATAGCCAGGGTGCCACCACTGTAAGCACCCTATTCCTAGTAGCCACCACACACACACCTAATCTACTCGTCACACAGATAAAAAGAAATAACTTGGGTTTGACTGTATCTCATTTATTTATTTTATTTATTATATTTATACCCCGCCTTTTTCCTGCCCCAAGGTGGCTTACATTATCCTCCTCCTCCTCTCCATTTTATCCTCACAACAACCCTGTGAGGTAGGTTAGGCTGAGAGTCAGTGACTGGCCCAAAGTCACCCAGTGAGTTTTCATGGCCGATGAAATGAGATGATGATTTATCTCATCAGCTGGAGATAAATGCATTACCGTGTGTGTGGAGATGGGACATGGCAGAGGTCAAGCTAAGTTCCCCCTTCCCCCTCCTCTGATTGATTTTTAATTCTTTCACCCTTGTTCTCTTGCTCTTCTTTGGAATGCGTTGGGAGTCCTTGAGTAGTGTGAGATAGTTAGTGGCACCTGGGAGATAGCAAGTTATCTGTAGAGCTGTGTAGCAAGGCCAGGAGTTAATTAGGATGAAATCATGAGAAAGTGCCTGCAGCTGGGAAAGGGTGTGTGGCGGGGGTCCTTCAGAAGGCAGGATGATGGGATTGGTGGAGGCTGGGTGGGAAAAAGGACCCTGGCTTTGGATAAAGGAGTTGGGTGAAGAAGGTATGGGGTTCTTCCTTCGGGCCTGGATGCTGTAGAAGTTCCATCTTGGGCAGGTATGCTGGATTTGCAGGACAGCTGGAGAAGCTAGGCCTGGTTTGGCTCAAGCAGTTCTTTGCAGACTTTTGGGGTTTGTTTTAGATATCCTTTTAGAGTCCCTTTTTATTCCCATTCCCCTTTCCTCATAACAACCTACTTCACCCCTTTTCCCCTACCCTCTTTTAGCCCTTTCTTATAAGGGATTATTTTTATGTATACATTATGTATACATTGGAGACCCTACACTGCTTAATTCTTAATTTTTGTTCTAATAAAGTTTCCATCTTAAAATTGGCGTGTGTTCCTTTTTGGTCTGTAAGGCTGGGCTGCTACACCAAATTGGTGTAAGGGAGCCAGGGAGGTGGGTGGCAGTCCAGGGGTAAACCGGTACTGTAGCCTACCTCGCAGGATGGGCGTAAGCAGCCATCCTTCACAGTGTGGTCTTCAGAAGAACATGATACCCAAGCAGGCATTATCCCCAGCAAAGAGTTATTATCACATCAACGGTTGTCTTATTTTTATTTGGTGTAAAAGCAAGCCAGTGAAAAGTGAGGTTTCCCCAATGCCCTTGTAAAAGTGAACACAGGGATTACATATTCTCATTTATTCAATTTATGACAGTGGAAACTCTCACGACAACATACATACGTAATAGAAATAAGCACAATAAAACCAATAACTGAACCAACATCACTTAAATGGGGTGGGCAGCCTCTTTTCTGCTGAGGGCCATATTTCCTCTCAGATAATCTGTTGGGGGCTGCATGTCAGTGGGAGGGGCTGAAGCCAGTGGTGGGCAGGGCCACAGAGAAAAGTGGGCGGGCCATTCCTTGCCTCTTTCTGCCTCCCCTTTTTTCTCTACCTGCCTGTCCAGGGGCCTGCTAGGGGAGGGATAGCTAGCTCACTCTTACCAGAGCTCTGAATTGATTGTATGAAGGCTTTTGAACTGAAATTAGGCTGAGTAGGGCCATAGGCTGCCCACCCCTGACTCAAAACAAAATGGCAATTAAAACAATGCATGGCAACAGGTTTGGTTGGTTGTCTGGATTCATGGCATGAAGCTAAAGTTCTCTAATCAGATGGGATTGAATATGTCTTCTGTACTTACATTTCTTTAGAGCTTCATGCACCTTTCATGGACACTATTTTGCATGATTTAAAAAGATTGTATCAGTTTATCTAAAAATGCTTTCATTTTTTGGCATGAAAGTATATTTTTTAAAAAGCTATCTAGAAAGACATGACCGCATGGATCTTTAATGTTCTGTGCCAACCCATATTCCACTGAAATTAAATTAAATCTGAGGGGGTGAATTTAGTATCACCTTAGATGGCTGCATATAGCAAATAAATCAGATTTTTTATTTTTTTTTGCTTCTCCAAATTATTAAATGCTAGAAGTAGTCAGGAATAGCCATTAAAGGTGATAGGATATTTTGATAGATTAGTTTCTGTCAAATTAAGATGAAAACATTATTAGGCTTGGCATATCAGCATATGATTAATGTTTGTTATATTACACTCTTGGAATGTAAAATAAAATGTG
This sequence comes from Shinisaurus crocodilurus, assembly GCA_021292165.1. Classification (NCBI taxonomy): domain Eukaryota; kingdom Metazoa; phylum Chordata; class Lepidosauria; order Squamata; family Shinisauridae; genus Shinisaurus; species Shinisaurus crocodilurus. Next base: position 80,361,692 of record CM037877.1, on the reverse strand, counting down.
GGAGAATCTCTTCACATTTGATCAGAATGTGCATAATTAAAAAGTGAAATGTTACTTGGTTTTTACGTGAAATCAATCACTTTAATTGGAAAGAAGTATCCCTTATTTCTGTTGGTAATTGGGCTCTTGATTATTTTAAATCAGGATTCATGACAGTTTGTGATAAATTGGCTCCTTTTTAGGCTAAAAGAAGCTCAGAAGTTATAATTACCCATGGATTACTCCTGGATGGCTAGATCAAAGAGATGGAAGGAGATAGAGAGAAAAGCTCTCTAGTACATGAAGATTTATTAGGTTTTAAAGGAGCTAAAGTGTAACTGTGTATTTGTAGCAAAAACAAAAGCTTATGCAACATCTGAAATCCCGGGGGGGGGGGGGGGAGGATCTTCAAGAGCCAGGGAGAGGAAATGAGTATTTTTGTAAACGCGTTAATCTGCATAACATTTGAACTACAGAAATTATGTGTCAGGGATTTAAGTGTGCAGAACTATTGTAGCAGGAATTGCCTCTAAGATGATTAGAAACCATAATTTGTACAAATATAATTAAAGCTAAATCTGAGCTGTCGTGTTTATTTTTCTCCTTCCCCCACCCCCACTGCAGCTTACGGTGTGCACGGCTGTATATGTATAAAAATATGTAAATGCTCGTTTGTGCGCGTAGAATGTAGATATAAATAGGGGAAAAATTAGGACCAAGTCCGCTAGGAAGCCTAGCTATAGCTGCATTCAAATCACAGGCTTGCTGGGAGCTCCTGGTGCTCTGCTTCTTGACCTACTGCATAATTGCAAATCTCCATCCCCGCCTCCAAATTAGTTGTAATTGCTCAGCCTGGTGCCCTCCAGATATGTTGGATTACAACTCCCATCATCCCCATCCAGCAAAGTTGCCAGGCACAGTCTTTAGGTACTAGGTAACCTGTAGCAATTCAACAGAGGATACATGATGCATTAAATTTGTGAATATTAAATAATAACCTGTTTTATCATGGAAGTTAAGCATATGTAAATAACAGAATATGACCATGAAGCAGAAGATCGCGGTCTATATTTCGCAGAACATCACAGTCCCTATAAGGCAGTGGTGTAGAACTCCTTTCAACCCATGGGCCAAATTCCATTTCGGAGAAGTTCTTGGGAGCTGCATTCCATGGAAGGTGGGGCCAAAGTCAAAAGAAATGGGGCCAAAGTTCCAAAAATGCCAGCATATTTTACTTGAAAGCCCTTACGCAGCGATCTTCCCTATTTCTCAAGGTGGAGCTACTTTGGCTCCAGGCACCAGCACCGAGGGCCACTTTATCCTGAGTCTCTGCTAGCCTCCTTCCCTCCCCCTTTGAAGTGCCATCGCTAGACTGGCTAAAAAGCCCATCTAGCAAAATATGCAGTGCGGGAGGACAGAGAGACGAAGCTGGCCTCTGCCGATCCTCCCGCCCTACATCAGAGACTCTACGCTTAGTCAGTTTCAGCCTGGCTCCGGGTCGGCCGATCCGGGGATGAGACTGGCTTACTCGGGCTGCCGCTTGAAGGACGAATCTGGCCCCGATGTACCCTGGTTCCCAACAACCCTCTCCCGGAAGGGAGAGGGGTTTTCTACCCCTGAGTTCCCGCTCTCCCCACCCTCCAGGTCAGGTGGGGCTTATTCCTGCCTGGGGAGAAGGTGACGTACTGGTACTTCGCAGCTCTTTGAGACTGCCCTGATAGTTTGATGGTCCTTCCTGGGTTTTTGTGGATCTCCACCGAGACTCTTCCTTGTTGGGGATGACGACCTGTCTGGCTGCTTCTCCTGTGACTTCATCCCTCCTCCCTCGCCCCCTCCCTTAGGGGAAGACTGTGTGTGTGTGTGCAGACTTGTGTTGGGCTTTCTCCACACCCTCCCATTTGGGGAAAGATGGCATTGGGGTCCACCACCCCAATCTCCATCTAACTGTCTCCTACTGAGAAAGCCCGGGACAACCCATCTGCCACGATGTTGTCCTTACCCTTGATGTGCTCCACTGAAAAATCAAAATCCTGCAGGGCTAAACTCCACCGCAACAACTTTTGGTTGGACCCCTTCACCCTATCCAGCCAGCACAAGGGGGAATGGTCAGTTTGCAACAGGAACCGGCGGCCCCACAGATAGGGGCGAAGCTTGGTCACTGCCCACACTATTGCCAGGCATTCCTTCTCGACAGTGGCCAAGTTCCGCTCCCGAGGCAAAAGTTTTTTGCTTAGAAAGGCGACAGGGCACAGCCCTTGCCCTGGCCGCTCCTGCAGCAAGACGGCTCCCATCCCTGCTTCCGAGGCATCCGTCTGCAGGACAAAAGGGGCTTCAAAATCTGGTGCTTGCAGCACAGGGGCTGCCATCAAGCAGGCTTTCAATCCCTCGAACGCTGCTTGGCAAGCAGCGGACCACTGGACCTTAACGGGTTGCCGCTTCTTGCACAAATCTGTCAGGGGGGCGGCTAGCTGGCTAAAATGGGGCACAAACTTATGATAATAGCCAGCCAGTCCTAAAAAAGCCTGAACCTGCTTCTTCATCTGGGGTTGGGGCCAGGTGCGAACCGACTCGATCTTGGCTTCTAGGGGCTTGACACTACCTCCCCCCACCTTGTGTCCAAGATACTCCACCTCTCCCCGCCCAACCTGGCACTTTTTTGCCTTCACAGTCAGCCCGGCGTCCTGAATCCTCTGAAATACCTGGCGGACATGTTGCAAATGCTGCTCCCAGGTGGAGCTAAAAATGGCTATATCGTCCAGATATGCACAGGCGAACTCCCCCAGCCCATTCAGCATCCCATTCACTAGCCTCTGGAAGGTAGCTGGACCGTTCCGGACTCCGAAAGGGAGGGTGGTGAATTGAAACAACCCCAGGTGGGTCACAAAAGCGGACTTCAAGGCAGCATCCGAATCAAGCGGGACCTGCCAATAACCCTTTGTCAGGTCCAGGGTAGTAATGTACTTGCCCCCCCCCCCCAGCCGTTCCAACAGCACATCCATGTTGGGGATGGGGTATGGGTCAGGGACAGTCACTTTGTTTATTTTTCGATAATCGACGCAGAACCGAACACCCCCATCTTTCTTGGCTACTAACACTATAGGGGAGGACCAGGGGCTAGAGCTGGGGACAATGACTCCAAGGTCCAGGCATGGCTTGGACTTCATCGGCAATGACCTGGGTATGGGGCCCCACCGCCCGGTAGGGTAGGGACTGTATAGGGGGGCTATTCCCCGTGTCAATGGTGTGTTGTGTGAGTGTGGTGCATCCCGGACGGTCAGAGAACATAGGCTGGAAGTCCTCTAAGACCTGGACAACCTGCCGCCGCTGCTGTTCCGATAGAGAGGGGGACAGTTGGATCTCATCCATTCCTCCCCCTTCCCCCCATTCGGCCAACAAATCCCCGTCAGCGGTTCCCTGATCTGCACATTCCTGCACTCCCCCCATCTTCGTCCCCCGTTCCACATACAATTTTAACATATTCACATGAAATACCTTTTGCCTCCCTGGCTGTCCAGGAAAAGCCAATTGATAGTTCACCTCTCCCGACCTTCCAATCACAGTCCCCGGACCCTCCCATTTCAAACACAATTTGTCCGTTTTTTGGGGGCGCAGTACCAACACCTGGTCCCCCACTTCAAAAGTCCGTGGCACAGCCGTCCGGTTGTACCACGCGCTCTGCCGCTGTTGTGCTGCTCCGAGATGCTGTTGTGCCGTCTCCCGCACCTCCCGCAGGACAGTTTGGAGGTGCTGCATGAAGGTATGCACCGGCATGGAAGATTCTGCGGCAACCCCCTCCCATTCCGCCCGTAACAGAGCCAAAGGTCCCCTTAGCTCCCTCCCAAACATCAGTTCGTTGGGGGAGAATCCCAGGCTCTCTTGGGGGGAGTCCCGGTATGCGAACAACAGGTAGGGGAGAGCTTGATCCCAAGTCCCGGGGTGCTTAGCCGCATAAGCTCTGATCATTTTCTCAAGAGTCTGATTGAAACGCTCCACCAGCCCATTTGTCTCGTGATGATATGGCACCGAAGTCAGATGCTCCACACCCCCCAGTTCCCACATTTTTTAAAACAATTTGGACACGAATCCCGTGCCGCAGTCCGAAACCACCGTGTGGGGCATTCCTAGGCGGGCGAAAAGAGAAAGGAGAGTCTTAGCCAGGCTGGTAGCGGAAATGGAGGCTAGGGCAAAAGCCTCGGCATAGCGAGTGGCAAAGTCAACAACAGTCAGTATAAACTTCTTCCCCGTCCTGGTGGGGGGATTCAAGGGTCCCACGATATCCAATCCTATCCTTTCAAAAGGGGTGCCCACAATGGGTAGGGGTTGAAGGGGGGCTTTCGGGTGGTCCCGGTTATGCCCCACCCGCTGGCAGACATCGCAGGACCGGCAATACTCTCGGACTTCATTCGCCACCATGGGCCAATAGAACCCTTCGGTCACCCTGGCTAATGTCCATTTCTGTCCCAGGTGACCTCCCCACACTACATCGTGGGCCAACTGCAGCACAGCCTGGCGGTACCTTGCAGGCACAACTAATTGTCTTTTCTTCGGCTGTTCTGCCCAAAAACCGGTTCGGTTTTTGGGCAGAATTCTCGGTAAAGGGCTCCTGCTTCCCACAAAAACTGTTCTGACTGGTCCCCTGCCCCCAACCCTTGACCGGCCCGATCCCGGCACTCTCGGAGGGACGGGTCACGCTGCTGCTCCTCCTGGAACACCTTTTGAGCTCCAAAATCCCAGGCCATTGGGGCGAACCCCCCTTGGTCCTCCTCCCTCACCGAAGCAGAGGGGAGCGGCGGAGAACAGTTGGTTGCCGGGGTCACTTTACCGCGACCAGGGATGGGGGGTCGGGGGGCTGGGAGGCTGTGGGGCAGGGGCTTGTTTGGCCTGATGTCGTGTCACCACCCCCACCTTGACCTGGGCAGCCCGGAACACAATGTTGTTCCCAATGATGATCCCCCATTCTTGTTGTCCATGTACTATAACATCCACCTTCCCTTCCCATCCCTTGTACTTGACCCAGACCCGGGCAAGGGGAACAGCTATGTTGGGGGAGTTATAGGGCTTTATGGCACAGGTACGCCCTTTTAACAGCTGTCTCTTCTTTACCTTACTCTGAGGTAAAGCAGTTATGTCCGCCCCAGTGTCCCTATACCCCACATGGGAAACATTGTTCACAGAGATGGACTCACAGAATTTGCTCTGGCTCCAACGCAGTTGCTCCGGCGAGGCAATGCGCATCAGGGATGCTTGCGAGATGGCCCCAAGGGAATGCTGTCCTCCGCTCATCAGGGACCACGCCGCATCTTCTACTTCCTCCTCTAGGGACGAGCTTGATTGCTGATCCTCCTCATGTTCCTCCGGTTCGCGGGACTCTGGAGCGAGCATCCTTCCCACCTTGCCCGGGGATGTCTTGGAGTTGCGGTTCTTCGCGAGGAGCTTGGGGCAACTCCTCTTGAGGTGCCCCGGTTCCTTGCAGTAAAAACAGCCACTGGCGCTGGGGCTCTCTTTGGGCTTGCTTGGGGCCCCCTCCTGAGGTTTGGGGTTGCCCTTCTCTGCGCTCCCTCTTGCCCCACCACGACTGAGGTTGCCCCCCTTAGCTCCTTTGGGCTGCCGATATAGCCCCATTTGGTCGGCCAACTTGCCCACCTCCCGACAGTTTGGGGGGTCCCGGTCCCTCACCGCCATAGCCAAATCCTCTGGGATGGTGGCACAAAATTGTTCCTGGATCATTAGTTCTCGCACCTCCGCCAAAGTGGTTTTCCCGGTGGCCCCAATCCACACATCCCAAACCTGCCCCAGGTGCGCCATCCAGGAGGCATACGTGTCCCCTGGGGAAGGCTGCCCGTAACGAAATTTACGGCGACAATGTTCGGCTGTGAGGGCAAACCTCTCCCTCACAGCCTCCTTGAATGCCACATAGTCCAAGGGGGCAGTTTGGGTGTGAATACCCAGGAGATCAGCCAGCTCCCCGCTGACCTGAGTCCTCAAGGCAGACATTCTCAAATTGTCCGGCACCTTCTGCTCCAGGCAGGCAGCTTCGAACAGGGTGAAGAAGATCAACACGTCCTGCCCGGGCTTGTAGGTGGGGAATTGCTTCCTGTCCCATTTAGGGGTCGGGGTGCTCCCACTCTGGGGTGTAGGGGGTCCCCCCGTCCGGCGCCCGCGGTCAGCCTGGCCAACTCCAGCTGCATCTGCAGCGCCGCTTGCTGATGCTGTATCATCTCTTGTTGATGACGCATCACCTCCCTGGTCTGCTGCCAATTAAGTTGGGGGAAGAGGGCATCTAAGCCTCCTCCTCCTATGGCCCCACCAGCAACCCCTCCGTCGAGGTCTTCCTCCAACTCGGGGTCCCTCCTCTCGCTTCTCCTGAGGCTACTTGTAAGGCTGGGGCTACCCCATTGCTTGGGTTCCCGCCCTACCAGCAAGGATGAGGGGGCTCCCCTCCTCCTGGTTTGCAATCATCGGCCGCACTACCCACTCCATTGTGGAGATCTGGCTCCCTTCTCTGGTTGGGGTCTCTGGGCTGCTCCCTAGCTCCAGCTGTTCCTGGCTCAGGCTATTCATGACTTTGGTCTGAGCGCTTTCCAGCAATCCGCTAGCCTGCCCTAGACCCTGTTAGTTCCGTCCGTTAATTGTGGTTTCCAATTGTCCTGTCGTCTGCCACCATGTGAAGGATCACTAGCAGGATCCTTTGCGTGAGTTCTGCGCTTAACGGGTTAACCGGCACTGAGTTACAGCCCGTATGAGCACTGGTTATCACCTGAGAGGCTTTTGCGCACAAGAGGAAACTGAAGCTCTTTAAATGACCAAATAAGGCTTTTATTTGTTTACACAAAACACAGAGCGGAACTAACAGCTCTCCAGGAATACTACAATGTCAACACAACCTTAGTTGACCCCTGCGTTTCTCAATGAACAGGCTCCTAGGCTAGCGGATTGAATCTGGTCAATTACCTCAGATCAGAGACTCTACGCTTAGTCAGTTTCAGCCTGGCTCCGGGTCGGCCGATCCGGGGATGAGACTGGCTTACTCGGGCTGCCGCTTGAAGGACGAATCTGGCCCCGACGTATCCTGGTTCCCAACAACCCTCTACCGGAAGGGAGAGGGGTTTTCTACCCCTGAGTTCCCGCTCTCCCCACCCTCCAGGTCAGGTGGGACTTATTCCTGCCTGGGGAGAAGGTGACGTACTGGTACTTCGCAGCTCTTTGAGACTGCCCTGATAGTTTGATGGTCCTTGATGGTCCTTCCTGGGTTTTTGTGGATCTCCACCGAGACTCTTCCTTGTTGGGGATGACGACCTGTCTGGCTGCTTCTCCTGTGACTTCATCCCTCCTCCCTCGCCCCCTCCCTTAGGGGAAGACTGTGTGTGTGTGTGCAGACTTGTGTTGGGCTTTCTCCACAGAAAGTAAGTCCAAATTTAAAGTTAACAAAATACCTGCAAAATATGTGGGGATTGAGTGTTCCACCACAAATGAACAGTTACAAGTACTATATAATAATGTATTGGAAACTAAAATAAAGGATGAATTGGATAGATGGGAACACCTGAAAGTATCTTTTTCAGGAAGAAAAGCAGCAATAAAAGCAGCTACATAATATTCCCGCAGCAATAACATAAGCAAGAATGAACTCATGGTAATGTACAATTTTGTGTGGGAGAATAAAAAACCTAAAATAAAGTTTAAAGCAATGACCTGGTTTGCACATAACTCAGAGTACTGGCTGAGTTTGGGTTGCCGTTGAATCATGGATTGTTGTTGAATCATGGCTTGTCGTTACATGCAAACCCTGCACTATGGGGCTGTTTGCACATAATACAACCCCATCGGTTTAACCACTGGGTTCTTTAGCCTATAAACAACCCAACAGTATGGGTCAGACATCACACTCAGCAGGAGCTGATATTGCTGAGCTGATCACAGGTTGCTGAGTAAAAGTGGAAGAGGTGGGCCCGCTGCAGGCAGCACACCTACTCTTTCCTGCTCATACATGATAATCTATTGGTTACAAGTGAACCTGGGCTATGCGTTGTTAGCCACGGACAACCCCAGAGTTTAGAGCCCAACAACAAACCATGGGTTCTCTTCCTGGATTGTTCATGGTTAACAACCCATAGTTAAACCATAGTGCAGGGTTTGCATGTAATGACAACCCACGATTCAATGACAACCCATACTCAATCCGTACTCTGGGTTGTTGTTACGTGTGAACCAGGCCATAGATTATTTTCAAACAAATTGTTTAACAAGGATTATGGGCTGGTGGTATGAAATTAGAGAAGGCTATATAGATAATTTAGAACAATGTTTTGTTAAAATGCCACCCTGCTTTGGGTTAATCAGAAAGACAGAAATTTATTAAAGGAAATCTTTGCCTCATGCTTCTCCCACCCTGCAAAACACTTAAACAGCCAGTTTAGACCGTCTATGTGTTTTGTGCCTGCTCATGAGGAGGAGGGGCTGAGGCGCCACTGGGATACATCATAACCTGGCGGAGCCTCCCTCCTCCCCTCCCTGCCCCCCCCCAGTACCAGCTCCGAGGTCGGTCTTCTGACTTCAGAGCCGTAGCCGGCGTGGAAAGAACCGTGCTGGCTGTGAGGGTGGAGGGAGGGCACTCTGAATTTGGAGTCCCAGCTCCGAGTCTGACCGACCTTGGAGAGAATTTCTGAGGTCGGAGCTGGGACTTTGAATTATACTATGGCCCTCGAGACAGCATCTAGCAGCCATAGGATTGAGCCCTTAGTTGGTAATTTTTTAAATGGCAACAATGGGGTTGATAAACCAGTTGGGGAGAGAGAGAGAGAGAGAGAGAGAGGCTTAATACAAGACCAGTATTGTTTGAATACTTTCAAATAAGAGATTAGGTTAAGAACTCAGGAGGGTGGATTAAGGGCACAATCCTATGCAAGTTTAGACAGAAAAAAGGCCTACAACTCCCAGTTTGCCCTAGCCAACTATGCTGGCTGGGGCATGCTGGGAGCTGTAGGCCTTTTTTCTGTCTCAGCTTGCATAGGATTGCACCTTAAGACAACTAAATACATTTGAGAAGATAATGTGGGACAAACCAAAAAATATGCTCACCCAAATCTACCAAATTATAACGCACATTGAAGAACATAGAAGACCAGATTACATTCAAAGATGGGAGAAAATACTTTGAGAAAGAACATCAAATGAAATGTGGAAATATATTTGGAATAATTTGAACAGATTTACAGCCTCTCTGTCTTTAGCAGAAAAATTCAGTTAAGCTTCTGACTCAGTGGTACATGACTCCTTTATGGTTATCTAAGATCTATACAAACTGCAAGGGAAGAGCAGACATTATGCATTGTTGGTGGAATTGTTCTGAGGCGAGGGGATTCTGGAAAGATTGGGTATCATTAAAAACTAACTTTGCGGTAATTATTACTCTTGTAAAACTCTTCCTTTTTGTTTTGCTTCGTTTATGCAATAAAAACAGTTTAAAAGAATTAAACACGGCGGGATCCTCATTCACATGTCCACTCTATTCAGATATAAATGTGAAGTCTGCTTCAGTGAGAGCTAAAAGTGCTGGTGGCAGTGCGCATACAAGCCCTGCCCCCCCCATGTCCCCATGTGCTTGGATCCTCTTTAATCCTTCGCACCTTTAGTGCTAAGGTCTGACTGCAGCCTGTGTAAGCATGTTTGGCTCAATGCACTTACAAACCTGCTTGTGATTGTGAATCCTGATAAGGGAGGCCCCTCCTTCAGACCTTAGTGCTAAATCAGGGGTGCAGGATCTCTTTCATCCCAAGGGCTGAATTCCATTTCAGAGACGCTCTTGGGGGGGGGGTCACATTCCAGTGGTGGGCGTGGTCAAAGGCAGAGGGGGTGGTGCCAAAATGCCAGCCTATTCCAGCTTAAAGCTCTGACTGCCAGTAACGAAGTCTTAGGAGAGGCATTCCAACCTTTTAGAAGGGAGAAAAAAACTGCACCAAAGCTGGGGAAACCACCAAAAGCTAGGTTGGGAGAAAAAGGGCTTAGCCTGGGGAAGGGGACATGTCCTTCTGGGAAATGCCCGAGGGCCGGATTTGGCCTTCCAAGAGAGGCAGATCTGGCCCTTGGACCTGAAGTTCTGCACCCGTGTGCTAAATGCACAAAAGACTTTAGAGGAGCTCACACACCCAGGGATGTTAGGGACAGGGCTTGCATGCCCCCTGCCCTTTACATCGTTCTAGCCCTCTTGTGTTCAGGCGAACACCTGCATAGGGCTCCTTGTCTTCCTTTAACAGTAAAAGTAACATGCAGGAGAGGGACTCTGAACCCTCCACCTCCAGGATCTTACCCCCTTTCACTTTTACTCCAGGTTATCTCCTGCTCTTAGTCCAATTCTCCCTTCTCAGCTCACTTCTGGTACTGGAGACCGGAAGGGAGAAAAATGATTGGAGCAGCCAACTGCAAGGAGATTGTGCTGGTGCTGGTGCTGGTGCTGGTGCTGGACTGGTACAGCACTCCTCTCCTGAATCCCTTCTACTGTAGCTTTACATGTGAATGGGGTGAAGACATGAATGCGTCATGGAGAATGTGCACAGAGACTTCGAGGCATATGTAATGTGGGAGATTGTTGGATGCTGCACCTTGATTTTCCTGGAGCAACATCAATCTGGCTGTGACAATACTGGCTGTGACACTTCAAGTGCTTGTGGAGAAGACATTGTCTGCAACAATTGTAGGGAAATGGTGGAGCTAATGTGGACATGTCTGCTAGGAAGATAAGTAAGATGATGATTTATTTCATTTCTGTACCGCCCAATAGCTGAAGCTCTCTGGGCAGTTCACATCAATTCATAAATCACAAATACAATAAAACAGTTTAAAACAGCACCAGATTTTTCCAACATACAAAATTTAAAAACAATTTAACAGCTAAAACAATTTTAGTAAACCTAGGCCTGCTAAAAGCAGTTGACATAAACGCCCCATCATGCCATTAAATACCCTTAAATGCCATGAAATGCCTGGGAGAAGAGGCGAGGGCAGTCTTGACCTGGCACCAAAAAGATGCCAGTGGGGAGATCATTCCACAATCGGGGGACCACCACTGAGAAGGCCCTCTTCCTTGTTGCCTCCCTCCAAGCCTCCCTTGGAGGTGGCAGTCGGAGGAAGGCCTCAGATGTTGATCGCAGTGTCTGGGTGGATTCAGGTTGGGAGAGGTGCTCCATCAGGGATTGCTTATGTGTACTCATTGTCATGTGTCTGAGCCCTGGACTCTCTGGAGCTCATGGGATATCACCACAGAGAAAATACACAAGGCCTATCATAGATCAGAAGCAGTGCTTTCTTCAAGTTGTATTCAGTAGGGTTATTCCGTGAGCACAAAGTTTCTGCTGCTTGCAGAAACTCTGTTTTTATCCTTGCGCAAGTGTCAAATCTGAGACACTGCTTCTGCAAGTCCTTGCTCAAGCCATTGTACAAGTGCTTGCACAACTCCCTGTGACTTCATTACACTAGGTCTGCCTTCCCCAACCTGATGCTCTCCAGTTGTTTGGGCCTACAACTCCCATTAGCCCCAGGCAGCGTGGCCAATGGTCAAGAATCTTGGGAGTTGTAATCCCAAATATCTGGATGGCACCAGCTTGGGGAAGGCTGCACTAGGTGTGCTTACTTGCGCTAGTAGTTTAGCCAGCAGTTGTGCAATCTCTAGTGGAACACACAACCACTAGCGGAATAATGCAACCCCTTGTGCACTTCGCATTAACGTTATGTTCGATACAGCCCTTCATAAGTTATTTCCCAGTCTATAGAGGCTCTTAATCCATTACATCGCCTTATGTGGGGAGAAAAACGCAGGCACAGTAAAAAATATATATAAATAAATCTGGATTTCGCTGAGCTTTCAGAAGGCTCTTGAGAAGTGTGATAGGCCTAATTAGCTGCTATACTATAATCTAAGCTATTATCAATAAAATGTACCTCGGCAAAAGTTGATGATGCATCCATAAGCCCCATGTCGGCTCCGGCGCTTCAGGTCCGATTCCATTCTCTAATCACATTATGTGTGTTAACAACAAGGAACACGTTTGTTCTCAGAGTTGGTATAGGCCTACCCTGAACTACACAAGCCTACGAAGTATACTGTTGGCACATGCTGCTCCCTGCTCCTCATAATGGTGAGACGTTCCAGGCCCAGCGCTAACTGGGTTTCGTTTCCTTTGCATAACTAGATCAGATCCCCAGAGAGAGGCCCTGCCCCCCCCCCCCCAGGGTGCCTTCTGCCATCCCATAGTTCTCTTTCTGCCTCTGTTAGACATGGTGGGTGGGAATTTGTTCTTAGAGAGAGCTAAATTAGTAGATTATATGAGAACGTAAGTAGGACATGGATTTTCAACAATGGCAAAACTACTGTTTCTTCATGCATAGACATCTTGCACCTGCCCCTCCATCTAGCTGCTAGTGGTATGGGGTCACCTTCCCAAAGTTCTAATAGGTATCTAATTCAGACACACAGAGGGCCTAATCCCCTGCTACCCCCCAGGTGGCCAATCAATGCATGTAGGGAAATAGGATCACACTTGTTGGACCCACTTCCAACTGTTGGGCATTGGGCAGAATGTAAGTGTGGGTTCCACGTATGTACAACTGTAAGCATGCGATGCTTCTACTCATGATCGGGAACCCTGACAGGACCAGGGTTCCCAGTCACATCTATTGGGCCTATGTGCATACAATTGTTCTCTGAGTTGGTATTGGCCTACCCTGAACCACACAAGTCTACTGAGTATACTGTTGGCAGATGCTGCTCCCTGCTCCTCTTAATGGTGAGACATTCCAGGCCCAGCGCTAACTGGGTTTCATTTCCTTTTCGTAACTTTGCAAAGGATTGTTCTTACAGTCCTTCCGATGTGAGAAGGATGGGGTGGGGCTTCCAGCCACAATCCCACTCTCCACATGTGGACTGAATACTTGGATGGGAGCATGAGATGTCACTACCACCAGCCTTTCCAGTAGGCTGAAGAAGAGGGAGATGAGATGGGAAGCAGGTCTGTTCTACCAGCCCTGCTGAAAGACCATCTGTTTTTCCCCTCTTCCCTCCCCATTCCTTTTTCCTTTTGTGTGGTGTCTTTTTAGATTGTAAGCCTGTGGGCTGGGACTCTCTTGTTTTTGTTGATTGTTTGTAAGCCACTCCAGGATGAGGAGCAGGGGAACAATGCTTTAAATACATACATACATGAAGACAACAGAGATTCTGAACTATCTCTTTTCTAACCATTAACTCCCATTGAGGAAACATCAACCAGCCATTCTGGGCTATTAAGAAGCAATCTGCTAAATAAAGGAAATGGTCAGCCAGGAGCAAATTTAGTACTATTTTGGTACTCCCATGAGTACCAAAATAGTACTAAACAGTACCAAAATGTGGTACTTCTATAATAATTTTCCTAATGGTTCTTTTGGTATGCATGCAAAGGGGTTCAAGATAGAGAAAATGGCCTCTCAGAATTCTCCACCCTATTTGTGGACAGAGAAATTGAGTGGACAATTTCACAATTTTTTTTCCAGCGGGAGGAGAAATTCTCCAGCAGTTTCTCATAGGTACGGTTCACCATTGTCAGGGCTTGTAGGACAGCTTATTCCTTTTCCCTTAAGGGTTTTTATTTTTTGTGCTGCTGCTGCTGCAAGTGACAACAGCAGCTGTGTTAGCATCCTGGCTCTATTTTGCTTCCCCCCCAAATGCCCCATACCTAGCATCCTTCAGGGGCATTGTGGGGAGGGGAGAGGGAAATCCACCACCACAAAAAAGAAAAAAATGAAAAGGGGAAAAATGGGGGGAAATTTTGCAAAGTGGGCTTTTATTTCTGGGGGTGGTGGTAAGAAAAGGAACACTTCTGAACTTTTCTGAGAAAAATGTCTTCTGAGTTGTCATTCTTCAGAGTTGAGCACCTTCCCCAGGGTCTTCCCAACGTTAAATTTCTGAGTATGCTTGTGAATATATCTTGTCTCTAATGCAGATGCTTATCTACATCTTGCTTCTAATGCAGATACCACTACTTTCCAGAAAGTCCTGTAGCACGTGTGAAGGAGGCAGTGTCATGTCCCAGTCTAGGGAAGAGGTGGAGCTAGTGCTGTGCCAAAATCTGCTCTCCAGTTTCCTGAAAGTTTTCTTCCCCTGTGAAAGAGGTTTTGATTTTTCTACCTCATTCCCAGGCTGTTTTGGAATTTATTTTGAACTTTTGGTGGTGTTTTTGAGCTTACCTAATCACTGCAAGGTGGCTGAGGGTGCTGTGGGTTTTTCTCTCTCTCTTTCTATTACACATCTCTCCATTGCTCTGCCGTCTCCCAGGCTGCCTGCACTTCCTCATCGGAAAAAGGCTGATGGGTGGAATTATCTCATGAAGTCTTCCCTTGGCCTTTAACTGAAGTGCAGGAAGCCGAGGAAGCTACAGGCTGCCGGAGAGATGATTGTACAATGAAAGACAGGATACTTCTGCACACTCCTCGGCCACCTCATAAGTAAGGTAAGCACAAGAATCCTGAACCCAACCCATGAGAATTTCTCTGAAACAGTATTCTCCTCCGAATTTCTTTTTGAAAGCAATTTATTTTCAATCAGATTGAATGAGAATGGTTGGGGGGGGGGGGATGTGGAAGTCATTTTCAACACAGCACTAGTGCTTGCCCAGGCCTAGCTAGTTTTGGTGCCGCCGTCCTAGCTAGGCTGGGCAAACACTTACAACGTGTGTGTTTGAAGGACCGGGCCCATGACGACTAGTTCCAGAGTATCCAGTTTAGTGTTTCTAGCTGCTAACATCAAATCGCAAACATAACAAGAAATAGCGTATATTTAACATCAGATAGGTCCTTCTCTGTGGCTGAGACGAGGCTGCAGAATTCCCCGCCTGCCCTGCTTACTCCCTGATGGTCTTTTGCCACCAAATGAAGACCTTAATCTGACAAGGGTTTGTCAGGTTCCTAGCGGTTTCTGTGTGTGTTTTTAGGCCCCTGAAATTGTTGTCAATTTCTTTTAGGCTTTCTGGAATCGCTGTAAGGTTTGAATCTGCTCTCTCTCTCTCTCTCTCTCTCTCTCTCTCTCTCATAGCGTATTGTTTTATATTCTGCGTGATTGTTTTGTTGTAGTATTATGCTGTAAACTGCCTTGAGTGTGTTAACTTTCTGTTTATATCTACGTACTATATCTCGTGTGTGTGAAGTGAGGAGTTCAATCTAAAGTTTAGCTAGTAGGTGGCACTATCACTTCTGCTGCACTCCAGGCTAAGCTGCAGTCAGATCCATCTTCCACTCTTGAAAGGCAGCCCCATGCAGAGTGCATGACAATAGTGTACACGAGATGGAACTGAAAGCATGTGCTGCCATGGCTGCCAAATCTGACATCTCCAGGAGTGGGCATACCTGGCACACTAGCCTCAGCGGTGCAAATGCACTCCTGGTCGCTGCCGAGACCTGGGCATCCAGGTTCAGTGCCGCGTCCAGTAGTACACACAAACCGTGCGCCTGAGTCTTCAGGGGGAGTGTAACCCCATCCAGCACAGGTTGAATCCCTATTCCTTGATCTGTCTTTTTACTACTGACCAGGAAGACCTCTGTCTTGCCTGGATTAAGTGTCAGTTTGTTTGTCCCCATCAAGTCCATCACCGACATCAGGCACTGATTCAGAACTTGAACAACTTCCTTGGATTTAGATCAGGGGTGGGGAACCTCAGGCCTGGGGGCCAAATCTGGCCCTCTTGGGTTCCCCAGATGGCTATGCCCCATCCCCCCACTTCCTTTTCCCCAACCACCAATAGCTCAGTGGCTCCCTGCCTTTTGTGCATTTCCCCTTATTCTGAACGGCTGAAATGCCTCTCCACCCACCACTGGAATGTGGCCCCTGAGAGCTTCTCTGAGATTGAATTTGGCCTTGGGCTGAAAGAGATTCACCATCCCATATTTAGATGGAAAGCCTTAGGGCTTCTCTACACAAGACGTTTGTTGTGTGCTCACGATTCTTCACTAACCATGGTAGTTTGCGGGTGCTTTATATGACATCGTCATCCTCCAGGGCCTCTCCCGTGCTTTCCAAGCACTTCCACGACTTTTTTTTTTTAGAGCGAGGAAAGTGTAGTATTATCTGAAAATGGCAGAACGAATTGGAATGAAAAGCTCCTGTATTTTTGCAATTCCGCTATGCTGCAACACCACCTTGTGGCGGTGTCATGGAACATATAGAAAGGCAGAGAAAGAAAAAACTTGGGGGGGGGGAACACGTGTAAAGGAACTGATCATGATCCTGCAAAGGATCTGGAGGCAGAAGCTTCGGTAAAGTGGCGGGTTAACAGCCTCATGTAGAAAAGAAGCCCTTACTGGGGTGTGCTTTAAAGTACTCTCCCCAGCACATGAGCAGGGACAGGGCAGTGTTGAGTAGTTCTGCCCCGGTTGTCACTCACATCATGTAGCCCCTCCCCCTAATGTCTGCATGTATTGTGTGAATTTTGACATGGAGGGGGCCTTCTGTGCATGCAGAAGGTTGCACATCAACAGGAACCCAGGTTGGTTATTCAAAGTAAAAAGGTCAAATTTCCCATTGGGCATGTCTGAGCCCTTGGATGTACCTAAAGTAGGTCTTTGGATCCTAGTTTAGGGCTGCAGCAAACAGCACAGTCTAAATCAGTGTTCTCCAACCTTGAGTCCCCAGATGCTTTTGGCCTACAACTCCCAGCATGCCCCAGCCAGCTATGCTGGCTGGGGCATGCTGGGAGTTGTAGGCCAAAAACATCTGGGGACCCAAGGTTGGAGAACACTGGTCTAAATACGTAGCCAGCAGGACAGAGCTGTGTGTGTGTGTGTGTGTGTGTGTGTGTGTATGTGCTGGCTGGGGCATGCTGGGAGTTGTAGGCCAAAAACATCTGGGAACCCAAGGTTGGAGAACACTGGTCTAAATAATTGCTCTCCTTATCCTAACTGAACTAAAGCTACAATCCTATACACACTTCTCTGGGAAGAAGTCTCATGGAACACAATGGGGCTGATGTCTGAGCAGGCATGCACAGGATTGCGCTGCAAGAGATCCACTGTATGAGCTTTATTTTATTAGAATAATAATACAATATTTATTATTTTAAAATGTTATGGTATAGTGGAAAAACTGTGCGTGTACGAACGCACACTTGTGTCTCTCTCTCTCTCCCCACACCCCACTCCATAATGACATAATGGTCGGCACAGCTTGGCATTCTAAAAGTGCAGCACATCTCCAGAAAGCTGTTGAGAGTTAGCAGAAAATAACAGCATTTAAAAGTGGGTAGTTACTCTGTCAAAATGTAAGCATGTTCCCAGTGGGCTAGGGGAACTGCTGCTGTCATTCTTTATTTGTGACTAGATAACCAAGTCGTTTCTGCCCAAAAGTAGAAGGTTCACCAGCATTTTTGTCCTGGTAGATCTCTCCTGCTTTGCCATAGCTTATTAGGGCTTGGGCTCTGCATCGCTCGGTGGGGCTGACCTCTCTGGACAGGTGCGGCAATTGTTCGAAGGCAGCACGGGTCCTAAAGTATGCACTCAGGAATTGGCAGCTTGGCATCTCTTGCCAATGCCCAGCAGACGTGGCAAAGTTGAGAAGGTGGGGAGTCAACGTATGCAGAGGTGGCTTATATAAGCACATCTCTATAATGACAAACCACATCCAGAATGGAGCTGTCTCTGAGCCTCAGCTTTCTGCAGCTGTCAGACTTGCCTTCCATATATCAAATAATTTCTACTCTTTTTTTTTTTTACTCTGTCATAAGCTTTTACTGTATAGACCTGACATTTATTTGTAATTATTAACATTGATCTGTCTCCAGATGTATTCCAGGAGTTGTTCAGAGAATGACAGAAATAAGACAGGACACAGAGAAATGGGAAGAAGAAGATGGGAGCAGCAAAGAGGCAGGGAAAGCAGTGATGTTTCTGTTTTGTTTATTACATTTATATCCCACCCATCCTCTGTCATGTAATTCAAGGCAGCAGCATGCACAGGGTTCCCCATCCAGACACCGACCAAACCCAGACCTGCTCAGCCTCAGCAACATTGCAGCATTATGTGTCTTCAGACCATAGCTCTGGCCCGTGAATGGTTAATCTAGCAATCTGCAGTGGCCTGTGTTCTTAATGAGGGATGGGCAGAGCAATCCTAGGGGGCAGGAGACGGAAAATCTGAGGTGCAGGAACTGCCCCCAAACCCAAAGCCCTGCTCTGCTCGTGCCAGCAGGACAGAGCAGTGTGTGTGTGTGTGTGTGTGTGTGTGTGTGTGCATTTCCCCCCCCCCTTCCTTTCTGGCTGGTTTCCCCTGAGACCTCCCAGATTTTCCTTCCCATTGATGCCGGTTTAGGGCTGTAGCAGCAAACAGCACCGTCTAAATAATTGCTTTAGTTACCCTGAAGCAATTTGGGGTGGTGGTGGTGTCAGGGGAAAGGAAGGGCTTTGGATCTAGTGAATCCACAGCTTCCTCAGATCCATCCCCAGCATGCTCTGGTTTTGCCATTATCGCTGCTGGAGTACTGATGACAGAGCAGCAAGGGCAGTGGAGGAGGCTTCCGTGCCTGCGATGGGGAACCTTGCAAGAGTTGCAACCTTGAAAGGGTGATTCACTATATCGTATGACCCCTGGGGCACCTTCCCAGGAACCTCCCATAGGATTGCAGCCTGAAAGGGGGACAGGGAAAGCAATTTGAATTATTCACATTTTTGAATATACATCCTTTCTTGTTCCATCTAGTTGTTTTACTGCAGCATTTCAGTATTTCTTTGCATCATGTTACCTGAATTAGCTAATGACTAAAAACAACAACACCTGAACGCAGGACCAGCCCTACCATTAGGCAAAGTGAGGCAGTTGCTTCAGGTGGCAGATGCTGCGAGTTGGCAGCAAGGTGCTGGAGGGGAGAGCTGTGTGTGCCATGTGGCCTGCACTGCATCCCCTGAGCTAGCCTGCTGCCTTCAGGTGTGATGGAGGATGCTGTCCCATTGTCTCTGTTGAAGAAAGATTCAACTGCCAGCCCAGCTGGCTTTTGTACATGAAATGGGAGGGGGTGCCATCTTATTCTTTGCCTCAGGCAGCAAACATGTCTTGGGCTAGCCCTGACTGGATGGACGAACAATTAATAGTTTAGGAGTGTGAAACGCAGCATCAAAACATTGAAATATCGATTGTGTAAGTGCACGTTTTGCAGAAAGTAAACATGGGCCATTCCCGCACTGACACAGCTGATCTGAGCGGCGGCTGGTCTAGTAGGCCAATGGAAGGAACACAGCTTAAAAGGACCAACTTGAGGTAGAGACTTACTACAATTATAGGGCTCAATCCTGCAAAAATTAGGTCCGACTGAGCTCCATAGAAATGTAAGCATTTAATGGAGCATTTTAGTACCACTCATTTCAATGACAGTGTAATATAAAATGCAGTAAATATATTAACAATGTAAAACAAACAAAAATGTCTGTGTTCACATAAATGGGCTGACACAAGCCCTCCCTCCAAAAAACCAAGTAGGGCTCTGTATGGGGAAGGTTGATTAGAAATGGAATTGTAATTTGTACAACAATAAATGTTTATTTTATGGCAGCCCACTGGCTGTTAACCAGGACTATTAACTTCCTCAGCATGAACCAGAGTAAATAATAATAATTCCTTCTTCAAGCAGAAGAAGAGATTCTGTCCAATAAAGATCCTGTTGCCCACCCCTGTTATGCATGCAATAAGCCTGGCAGGTTTTGCTGCTCTTTGTAGTCTCATATGTGGTAGAATAGTCTTGTTACATACAAATAAAATAGTAGTGGGTTTGACACATCGGAGTTGAAGCAGGTGAAGCATTAGGAGCATGGTGGACTCAGTGTAGGATTGGCATCATGTCAGAGTTTAGGATCAGAACCAAGAAAAGATGCCGTTGACAAGCATATGAATTGCTAGGAATGAAGGACAAGCATAGGAATTGTTAGAATTAGGAATAGCTAGAGAGCCAGTGTGGTGTAGTGGTGAGAGTGTTGGACTGGGACTCAGGAGATCCGGGTTCTAGTCCCCGCTCAGCCATAAAACTCACTGGGTGACTTTGGGCCAGTCACTAACTCTTAGCCTAACCTACCTCACAGGGTTGTTGTGAGGATAAAATGGAGAGGATGATGATTATGTAAGCTGCCTTGGGTTCCTTGCAGGAAAAAAGGCGGGGTATAAATATAATCAGGGCCGGTGCTACCATTAGGCCAACTAGGCGGCTGCCTAGGGCGCCGGGCTGAAGGGGGCGCCAGAAACTCCAACTCCCTCCCGAAAACACTTCACATATATCTACAGAAGAAAGCTTTTTTTTTTTTTTAAGTCTTTCTGGGTTGTTTGAACTGCCCGTCGCTAGCTGCTCTCCTCTTCCTCTCCCCCCTGCGCGTCTCTCTCTCTCTCGCTCTGCCTTCGCTTCCAAGGAACACACAAACTGACTCTCCCAAAGATTTCTTTTGTGATCACTTGAACTGAAGAGCGGCGGTGGCAGCAGCAGGAAGAGACGGAGCGGGAGAAGAAATAAGAGGGGAGGGTGGAAGGGAGTTTCCATGACATCTCTCTGTGCCGGTTTTAGCAGATCCCCACTGCAATTTTTTCTTTCTTTTTCCTTTTCACTGTTCAGTTTTACAGGGAGGCACAGCAAAACAAGAGAGGGAGAGAGGTTGAGAGGGAAAGCTGCAAAGAGGAGGGCGAGCTGCACACTTACTTCGAGCTCCTCCTGCTGTCAGCGCCTCAGCCAATCAAAAGGCTCCAGAGTTGGGAGACGCTGGAGGAAGCGGCAGCGGAGGAGACGCTTTGTAAAGACAGGCTGGGGGCTGGGCAAAGGAGGCAACGTGCGCGCGCACACGCACACACACACGCACACGCCTGCCTAGACGAGTCTCCAGTTTCCTCAGGGGTTCTCGGAGCTGGGCTTTCCTTCGTTCCTGCGCTCTAAAGACTTCCAGTATAAAAGTGTTTTCTCCACACTCGTTTCAAGCCAGTCTTCCCCCCACACCCCATTTTCAAAATCCCGCCAAAAGACACATACTTATATTAAAGTGATTCCTTTCATGGACAATTCACTCCCGCAGCCCCTGATAATGCCTACTGTTTGGCTTTCTAGTCCCCTTTGGTACCTTCATATGAAAGCGAAAATCTGTATAATGGATCTTCGCTTTATCCAATGGGATAACTGAGGATATCTTGATAGATTTCGAGAAATGTAGCAAATTGGTACTACATCAACATGTATTTTATATATGTTTGTCAATGTTTATGATAATAAATTTTTTAGGTTTTGCCAACTGACTTAATGGGCATAGAGCTGGAGGGAGGGAGGGCTCAAGTGGGAAGGGGGGGCGCTAAATATCTGATCTTGCCTAGGGCACCAAACGGCCTTGCACCGGCCCTGAATATAATTAATAAATAAATGAACAAAAAGGTTGGAACCAGATTAGTATGTAGACAGAGGGACTATTAGGGAATGTGGCCGCAATCCTAAACAGATTTACTAGGGAATACATGCCATTGCCATTGAACTCAGTTGGTCTGCTTTGGACTGCACTGCACATAAAGCTGAACTGGTAAAAAGGAAGTTTACTGATCCTTTCTGGAAAGTGGGCAAGGAGTTCAGGTAAAGGATAGGCATTGTAACAACATGAAAAAGCCACCAGGGAGCCTGAATGGGTTGTGCTCCCCTGGGGGAACCAGTAAATTGTTAAGAACAACACCTCCTTGCTCTGACCTGAGGAGAGGCAGGCCACAGACAGAGTGCTATGTAAAACCTTTATTTAAATAAAATGGAGGCTGTTTAGAAAGCAGAGTTTGTTTGATGCTGTAAGCTCATAGAAGGGAGTTCCACAGCTGGGGGTGGGGGCAGCCACAGAAAAGGCCCTCTCATGCATCTCAACTAACCTAGCATCCACCAATGCTGGGATGTAGAGAAGGGCCTCTCCACCTGTTCTCGTGGTCCTGGCAGGATGACAGAGGAGAAGGAGAGCCTTTAGTTACCTTGGACCCAACCCATTTAGGATTTTATAGGTAATAACCAGCACTTTGAATTGTGCCCTGAAGCATACTGGTAACTAGTGCAGATGTCCTAAAATGGGTGTAAGAAACACAGCCATATCCCTGCCAGCACCCTAGCTGCTGCATTCTGGACCAACTGAAGCTTCTGAAGGCTCTTTAAAGGCATGTAGGGCGTATTACATAGTTCAACCAAGATTCAATCAAAGCATGTGTTACTGTGGCCACACAGAATTCTGTGTATGTTGACTTTTAGCATACTGCTTTTTTTCTTTTTTAAAGATCTTCATGGTGACTGTCCCTCACTTATAAAGGTCTGTCAAAGTCTGAGCCTGAATACCTCAGACTCAGAGAAGCTTTTAAAAGTTTCCTTCATTGGGTTGGCATTTAAAAGTGGTGGTTAGGAAAGTGTGGACTAATTTTAGTTGTTATATGTTACAGACGGACAGACAAGACAGACTGACATAGATATGGTGGATCTCCCTTTGCAGGGAGGCCTGTCAACCCACCAACCTCCTTAAACAGCTTGTTTATTTAGCTAGAATTGTAGGCCACCCCTTCTTGAAATGTTGAGATAGATAATAACAATCAAAACAATGCTAGCTTCTACATCCTTTGCTCCTTTAAGACTCTGAGGAGAAGCCCTCCTGCTGATACATCTGAGAAACTGCTGTGAATTCTTCCATGCAACCACTGGATCAATACTGGATACCGAAGCTCCACTTTTGAAAGAGAACTCTATTATGAAAGGTGGTCTAGTTTCCTGCTATGGTTCAATATGTGGTAGCAAAAGATAAATGTCCCAACACTGCTGTCTGTATGTGAAGAATGGGATCTAATATTTAAGATTTGGGTCAGGGTGACTCAGGATTATTTGTAATCACAACGCTTAAAGATTCCACAAATCCCATAGTTTAGGGTTTCACAAAGTCCGCAGCCTCTATTCAGCTTTCTTCATCCTTGCCTTATGATGGGTAAGAATAGTGACAATGTAATAGAAAGAGCGGGGTACATTTTTATTGACACCCCGCTGACACACCGCTCTCCATTATAAAGGAGTTCAGACACTGGCCTATTGATTTTAGGGCAAGCCATACAATGACAGACATCTTTAGAATGGCTTGGGAATGTACTCCCAGGTGTTTGAGAATAGACTGATCTCTCCTAGGTCACACATGTCAACAAGATATAACATCCATGTTTAGGAAAAATGATTTTCTGTACTGCATCTGTCTCTTTGCAGGTTGCCATCAAGATCAGATTGTTCCTCAGCTGAGCTGTGCAACTGTGTGGTTCGTCTTTAGCTTCCTCTGCCAGGCCAAACAATTACAAGAATGGTAATTTGCTGGCAGACTCCTTGGAGTTTGCTCAGACGATGGGAGAATGCGAAAAGTAATGGCAGATAATGGGCCTGCATTTTTAAGAACAACCAAGGGATGTCTGCCTATAAAAGTGTGCATGCTTTTATCTATATTATGAATTATCTACATACATTGCAAAGATCGTTTCATGTAATCGTAGATTCTTCAGCCCTTTTTTTGGGTAGAATATCACTAGGCATATCACACATCAGGGATGTTGAAGAGTCCTTGGGCTCGAGTCACGAGTCAAGTCACGAGTCTTTGGACCCGAGTCTCGAGTCCGAGTCCTTGGTCCAAAATGGTGACTTACGAGTCCCGAGTCCCGAGTCACTCCCAAAACTGACTCCACGAGTCCCTATTAAAATCAATGGGGTTTCCCCCCAACAAAATAAGGCTACTTCAGATGTGTGGCTTAAATAAATTCTAAGCACAAGTGTGCCTTTTTATTTCAAAACTCTGCAACTGATTTTGGCAAGAACAGACCAGGCAGACAAACCCAAAATAACCAGGCAGGCAGAGGAGGCAGGGAACCCCAAAGCAGGCAGGCAGAGGCCTTTGTCTTGGACAGTTCAAACTGTGGAACTGGTTAAGAAGAGGCCAGGCAGGCAGAGGAGGCAGGGAACCCCAAAGCAGGCAGACATAGGCAGTGCCCTTTGTCTTGGACAATTCAACTGTTGAACTGGTCAAGAAGAGACCAGGCAGGCAGAGGAGGCTGGGAACCCCAAATAGGCAGGCAGAGGCAGCCAAACCCAAAATGTCTGACCCTAACCCTAACCCCCCACAACAACACATCAATCAAAATAAATCTCAACATATTGTTGGGGCTGCGCTCCTGGTAGCTGTCCATAGTGGCCGAGCAGCGGCGCGCCTCGCTTCCATGCGCTCTTAACCTGTGATCGCGCTCCTCTCCACTCCTGGCACAGCCCAGGGATGTTGACGAGTCCTTGGTCTCGAGTCCTGAGTCGAGTCTCGAGTCCCATTAAAAATATTGGGACTCGAGTCAGACTCGAGTCAGAGGGGGGACTCAGTCCGACTCACGAGTCGAGTCCTCAAGTCCGAGTCCCCATCCCTGTCACACATGCATTTGAGCCTTTGCACAGTACTCCTAGAAGGGACTTTCTGGTGACAAGAATATGTTCTAGGGTACATGTAAGAGATTAGTGTGGGGGAATTACACTGAATACAGAAGTTGAATGGAGAGGGAACGAACAGCCAAAAAAGATTTCAGTAAACAAACTCTGAGTAATAAAACAACACTTTTAAATGACAATGACATTACTGTTTGTGTTAGGGGGTGAGTGAGGTATTTTGCTGCTGTTTTCTGCTTTTGAGGAACAAAATCTTGGCAGCCCTGCATTGCCTAGTAAAGGGGTGGGTAACTTAATTGGGGTGGGCCCCCCAGATGAACCCCCCACCAAGCCCTCTGTGGGTCAGATGATGTTATGTGGGTGGGGCCATGCCCATGGATGTTATGTGAATGGAACCACATCCACTGACCTTATGTGGGTGGGGCCACATCTGCTGGCATCATCAGTTGCTGGCCAAAGCGCCAGCTGGAGCTTCTGCTAGGGCCTAGTAGGTGCCAAGTTTCGGGGAAGCACAAAACTAAAATGGAAAAACATCACAAAAGGGCATGCACATGGACTGTGATACTGACTGCATTCAGACAACACAATAACCACACTCAAGGGATGAGTATGGATTGAGCGTGGGTTGTTGTTGAACCGTAAGTTGTTGAAACGTGGGTTATTGTGTTGTCTATACCCAACCGAGATAACAGACCATGATGAACAACCCACAGTTCACAACCCAACAGCAAACCATGGGTTCTCTTCATGGCTTGTTCATGCTTAATAAGCCATGGCTTGTTAGTGTAGCTGGGTTCAGACAACACGATAACCCACATTTCAACAATAACCCATGGTTCAAAGACAACCCACATTCAGCCCATACTCAACCCTTGAGTGTGGGTTATCATGTTGTCTGAACCCAGTCATTGTGTTCCGCATCACAAGCGATATTAAGCCATTGTCTTTGGAACCCATTTGACACAGCAATCACAATAGGAGTGTGTCCTGCAAGTTCTCAGGTACAAAATAGCAGGCTTTTAGACTGTAATATCGTCACAACAAAAGGGCTCTCTTGAAGACAGAATATAAGGAACTGTGTATAACAAACATCAAACTAATATGGATTTTTTGTGCTAAAAATGATTGATCAAAATGCCCTTGGGCCATGCTCCAGCTGTAGTCAGATGCAACCAATTGTGCAAACCAGCTAGTGACACCTTCCCTCTGTTTGGGGATGCACATTCCCAGCCACATCAAAAAACGTGCCCAGCCAATTCAGTGGAGGCTGAATGAGTGCTGTGATGCACAGAGATGCACATCACAGCTGTATCGGCTGTGCCCAGATTTTCACTTGCATCAACGGTGCACATCAATGTCCGCTTCCACCTTTGGATATCTCTTGCTGGATTGGGACACAGGTCAGGTCCTCCTCATTAGTAAAATGGCTGATAACATGAGCACAGTTGTAAGTGATCACCTCTCCTTTTCTATTTATTTGAACAATCCCATCTGTACAGGATGTTGGACCTCATTTTTATCAGTTCTTTAAAAATTCTACATATGATTAAGTCTATGTGGATCATAATCCTTTGGGGACCATCCTCACTGCAAGCCCTATTTATAGGAGTTCCATTGCTGGAAGAACAATCACAAGGGAACGTTTCTATGTACTAATGCTGTCTGATGTCACACACACAGGGTACTATCAAGAGGTTGCCCGTAGCAGACTATAGAGCAAGGGCATTCGCTGTGTGGCCACAAGTTGTCAGGGACTCATCTGCAGCCTGACCTTGCCAGTTGCTTAACAGATCTCCTTGACTGGACCAAGAAGTACCAACTGCACCCTTTGAACTTTCTTCAAAAGCAGCACCACATAGAATGCATGGGAATCTAAACAGCCAGTATTTAGTATGCCAAATGACTGTTGATCATTAACTAATTCGAATGTAATTAGTATACAATTAGAGAGTTTATAAATAAATAGTATTCTAGTGGATTGGAAGCTAATTTGCTTTGATGAGTATAATTATAATGTGCAGGCACATAAAACTTGTGAGTCGTTTAATTATGGTGTACCAGATATGACATAATTTAACAACTAATAATATTACAATTTTATAGGACCATATTTCAGGTTACTTTTGGTAATATTGATAGGATTAATCATTATTGCCATTATAAGATTACTTGATGAGATCATGCAAATTCAGCTATCTGTATGACTGTAAAAGGTAGCATTTTAGGGGTCTTCATTACATAAGCTTTTGCAGAATGTAATATTTCTAGATAACATAGAAATATTAAATGCAATCATTTACTGAGGAGAGAAAAGTGAAAAATCAATCCTGAATCTCAGTCTGGCAGCCTCAGATGTGTCATATTGATTTTGTGCAGTCTAGGCTCAACATTATTCTCTGATACCATCAGAGTTAAACTTGACTTTCCCTAGCTTTATTTAATGCTTTGTGTATACTTTAAAAAATCAAATACCAACACCCCCACCCACACCAAGTTCTAAGTGTTTTCTGTAAGCATTTGATGACAAGGCTTAAGTTTCTTTTCCAGTGTGTTTGATTTTTATCATCTGCCATTCAAATGACAGACACTTGAGGGAGACAGAGACTTAGTTAATGTGAAAAGTAATTGCTGGCTGTGCTCTGAAGTGTTCCTTGTTAGTTACTCTAATTTTACCTAGAAAATTATTAGAAAAGCGAGGGGAAATCTGCATATGGTTGCTGATATAGATATTATAAATGAAACCTAATGTATGATGGTATGCATTTTCACTTTATTGCATTGTCTTGTAAACTGATTTTTTATTTTTTATTTTTGATCTGTGAGTATGAAAGCAGTATGAGCAGGGTGGTTTTAATTGGGGGGGGACTTGTGAGGAAAGGCAACTACCCCCCCTTCCTTTTCTATTGCTCTGATCAAATTTGTGTGGTCTCCTGTGGCTGTATTTCATTTGTAAGACTTGTTTATGTGTCTCCTATATGTCAGGTCTAGTTTAGTCCTCAAAGCACAGGCCAGCCAAGATAAAGCACTTTTATGTCTCATTGATTTAAATTGGAGAGTTGAGCACTTAAAAGTACTTAACTTTGGAGGATCACATCAGCACTGCTGAGCATCAGGCACCAGCAGAAAAACAATGTTTTGGCCCCCATCAATTTTAAATTATATCAGCAAGAGTGTAACGATTTATGAATTGGAATGGACACCTGTACGCTCCCTACCTTCTCTGTGGATCTGAATTTTAAGAAAACGGTGATTGCTTGAGATGCCAGTTTATTGTAGTGTAGAGCCAGTGTCTCGGGCCACATCTGAAGGACCTCTCCTCTGCATTGTTCGGCTCCATGCCAATGTGGCATTGTCGGCATCTCACTGGTGCATAAAAAGTGATTAAGTAGATGTTTGAAGTAACTTCAAATGCCACTGGCTCCACCATGAGTGCACTTCTGTACATTTGGCCTACGCTCTTAATTTGTAATGTGTGAAGTGTATCTATTTATTTTCCAAATGTCTACCTTGTCCTTCTCTTAGGTACTCATGGCAGCATTTAATCTACTTGTCCCTTCTCTGCTAGGCTATCTGGGTGTGTGTGTGTGTGTGTGTGTGTGTGTGTGTTTCTGTATGGCTTGGATCAAACAATGTCATTCCAGCAGTGGAATGGAAAATACTGATGGAACTGATTTCCCCTCCCACCTGCAGTCTTCGGCACTCCTTCCAAATCTACTCCAGTGAGTTGGGAAACCCTCTGGAGCAGTTTTGGGGGCACATGGGGGGTAGCAGGAGGCAAGGAGAGGACAGAAAGGAAAATTATAGCTGCTTGGGGCGTAATCCTATGTATGTTTAGACAGAAAAATTCCTACAAGTCACAGCATACCCCAGATAAGGTTGCTTGCTGGAGGGATGCTGGGAGTTGTAAGACTTTTTCCCCCCTGTCTAAACATGCATAGGATTGTGTCCTTAATACCTGTCCCAAACAGACAAGATGGGCAAAAGGAAGATTGATTCAGGTGGAAATTCAGAAAAAAGTTTAAAAATAAAATGGTGAAGTTTGAGCCTCACAAAGGAATAAACCAAAAATAAGGAAGCTTTTCTAAAATATTATTTAAAAAGTTACAGATGCTGAATCCATTCAATATTGTTTATCAGCCAAGCATCTGGCCTCAAGAAGACTGGCCAGGAGCAGTTTCAAAAATGGAAGGAGGGACATGCTCAAAGCACGAAATCACTTCTTTCAAAAAGAAGGCATAAAGCAAGCTGAGATCCCAAAGACCCTCCAAAGAAGCAAAAATCTGCTAGAGCTGAGCAAAAAGTAAAATTAAGTGAGAAAAAGATGAGGAAGTGAGCTTCTCTATTGGGGTGCAGTTGCTTTTTGATTCACTGATATCCCCTAAATTTTCCTGCCTCCTGACTGGCCACTTTCCCTTTGCCCAATTGCTTCAGGTAGGATTTTGAGTGTGGATTGGTGAATGACATGTTGAGAGGCAAAAAAACCCGCAGAGGCAGTTTTCCATTGTTTTAGGGTGGTGGGGAGTGACATAATCTTAGGTCTTATTGATGCCAATAGATACTTTCCCCCTTTTTTTTAACCCTCATGCCTGGGCGGCGGGAGGGATTTCTTGAAAAAATGGTGTGTGTGTGTGTGTGGTGTATGTTTCTCTCTGTGTAAGGTTGAATCCTCCGCTCCTGGTGCATCATGGTCCTGATCCAAATAAGTGCTACATGCACTTACTCTAGAATGAAAAAAGATTTATCCTCATCTACACAATTAATGGCAGCAAGAACTTTCTACCCTCAAGGAAAGACAGGCCTGCTTGTGAACCAAAGTTTTACTCCCTTCCCATTCCATGGCTCGCTTGTCAACCCTCTGCCCCAACACCTGAACCCCCAAAATGGGACCTGAGTAACATTCCTATTTCGGCATTTCTCTGTGGAGACAAATTGGCCTTGGATAAATGTATTGTGTTTCCCCCTGTGTATTTCAAGTTTATTTGTTAAAAAGCTGTGTGCTGGTAAATGCTCCTTAACTATATTATGAGCTAAAAGAAGAAATACTATTACACCAAGGATCCGTGTTAACAACTGTCGAAATCAGTGCTGCTATTCTCAGGGAGGGAATTAAGTTTTTGCTTTCAGGCAGTAGTAGTAGTACAGCAAATCACACTGAGATTCAGGAGCATGGCACGCTGCATCACTACAGTCATACTTCATAATAATAAGCAGGAAGACATCAGGATTGAATTTGCCACATCAATCATCATCATCAGGCGATCACTCGTGACCGAGTAAGATTGTCTTCCGGGATAAAAGGAGGAAATTCTAAAGAAGATTGTGTAGACTCTAGCGATGGGTCCGTAAGTGACTGTGGAGGCCAATTCTAGATCCACACAGCTTCCCACAGTGAGGACACAGGTTACCAGATAGAAGATGGTCCTGTAAAGGATTCATTTGACGTGCTTTTCGCTTAGCACGTTTCTCCCTTTCACCTTGCACTCGGGCTTCTTCAAAGCCCATGGAACCTTTGTGAAAGGCCAACCTCCATTTAGATCGTTCATGGGCCAGAGCTTCCCAGTTTTCGATCTTTATATTGCATTTTTTTAGATTAGCCTTATGAACATCTTTAAACCTCTTATATTGACCACCGATATTCCGCTTTCCATCCTTGAGTTGGGAGTAAAGTAACTGCTTTGGGAGACGGCAGTCAGGCATTCGAACAACATGACCGGTCCACTGAAGTTGGCGTTGAAGGATCATTTTTTCAATGCTAGTAGTCTTTGCTTCTTCCAGTACACTGACATTTGTTCGCCTATCTTCCCAAGTAATTTGCAGGATTTTCCGGAGGCAACGTTGATGAAACCTTTCAAGGAGGTGGAAGTGATGTTTATAGATAGTCCATGTTTCGCAGGCATACAATAAAGTTGGTAATACAATGGCTTCATAACCAGAATATCAACCTATGTAGGGTCTTCAAAGCCAAACACACCAGAGGAAGTATTAGAAATGAGTAAGCAGGGAAATAGGACCACATAGACAACACTGAATACTGCACTTTCCCCCACTGGCTTATTAGTGTGTCGGTGTGGGCTTTGGCAACAACAAATAACACGTTACGTTAAGCATTCTTTGACAAAACAACAACATGTGCTTAATACTGGGCACTTAATTTCCCCTGACAAAGTGCAGCCACATGGGGCCTTCAGTCCAGATCAGGACTGTGGCAGATGGGGAAGAGGGGACTTCCTTCCCCAGAAATTCTCTGCCAGAAATCCCCCTGGCTTCTAGTAGTTTCCTCTAAAGGTGCCATTTTCAATAAATATCACCTTTGGGGGGAAATAGCAGTGGGTGAAAAACTGTACAGGTGAACCTTTCTATGCTCCATGGCCCCAGTTCAGCTTGGGGCCCGCTGGGGCTGCTTTTTGAAGGGGGGAAACTAAAGTGGCCAGTGTTGCGCATGCTTTTTAAAAAGCGTGCTTAACATAATAACATCTAGTTTGACCCCAAGTCTATTTGCATTGATGGAAAGCCTTGAGCGAATGATACATAAATAGGCATCTCTTTGACATTATACACCTGCGTGTTTGCAGTGGCGTGTGCTCAAGTTGGAATTGTACCATCTCAGCTTCTCATGGAGAGTTGCTTGTATGATGAAGTGGTCATCTCCCATACCTGGTTAAGGGGGGAGGAAAGAAAACGTATTATGTTATTTATTTATTTTTAAACCTTTAAAACTCGTTCTCTCTCTCTGACATGGCAAGTTTACACACACACACACACACACACACACACACACCATGGGGTGTTTCACATACCGGTAAATGTCTTCCCTCATGGAAGTGAACTGGTATATACCCCTTATGAGGATTGTACAAGATCAAATACGGATGGAAGCAACAAATTCCTTATATACAAGAGGAAGGAAAGGAAAATATAATTGCTAATAATAATAATTATTTATGCAATGTACAAAGAGAAAACCTTTCATGTTTACAATTCGTCTACAGATATTAATTGGGAAAATTAATTAGGAAAAAGGGAGCTCTTGCACTCATATCCTGCTTGTGGGTTTTCTGTAGACAGCTGGTTGGCCACTGTGTGAACAGAATGGTGGACCTTGATCCAGCACGGATCTTCTCATGTTCTTAAGCCCCGAAAGAGCAGAAACAAATATGTGCAAATGTATGCCAAGAGAAATCTGATCGCAGGGTAAATAGCACCCTCGGCAACGAGTGCCTTCGGAGTCCCCCATCAGATAACAGATTTTTAAAATTATTATTTATAGTGCTTATAGTGTTTACAGTATTTGTAATTTTTACAGTGCTTGGTAATATCAGCTCAAATAAAGCTGTGTTCTGTTGCTTTTATCTAGAACCAATTACATCACTGGAAATTGAAAAAGAAATGTGCTTTAAAGCTAATGGATGGAGATTCATTTTTGTAGGTAGTACCTAAACAATCTGTAGAACTTAGAAGAAGAAGAAGAAGAAGAAGAAGAAGAAGAAGAAGAAGAAGAAGAAGAAGAAGAAGAAGAAGAAGATTAGACACGTACTGCTTTTTCTGCCTGGCTCACTGCTGACAGTACACTCAGCAAACACCGAATCACTGAGCTCAGCCTGGTGCCCCCTTCAGTTTAGTCCCAGGGTGAGTGCCCAGCTCACCCATCCGTAAGGTTGTCCTTGCTTGGGTATACCTGAGAGATGCGGTATTCAAAGCTCAGTGAAATGCTGAAAAAGATGCTTGAAGTCATATGGCAAATATTTCAAAAAGGTTCAAAAGCTGCTTTCTGCATTCTATGAACGCAAAAGTGAGATACAATTTAAAAATAAATAAATACATACAATAAAAGCCATGAAGCTTCATTGGTGTATACTTTTGTGTGGGCAGCATAGCATCTTTTTCTTTTAAAAAAATGGACTGACCCTATTTCCCAGATTCTTCATGTATAAATATCCTTGTGTATTTCATAACAATGTTTTAGTGTAGTTCCCAAGTATATGTAGGATTTCATAAATACAGACCTCACTGTCCATGCTGGCCAGATGGCATTTTCACTGCAAGTCATTTTATCAAATGCATTTCTATTAGAAGTTAATGAAACAAAGAGACTGAATGCAGGGAAGAGACTGACTTAATATAACACAACTGAATTAGATAAAAAAGGGGAGGAAGGAGATCTGCAATTACAGATTGACAAGTTGTTTTAATATCCAGTAATGCAAGTCTGGAGCAGCTGGATTAATTAAGTAATATGGCAACACAAACCAAGGGTTATTATGAATTTCAGCATACCTCGGGGGTTTAGTGAGGCCTGAGGGTTTAGAGTTCAACTTCTGACCACACAAAAGTGCTGGTGTCTGCAATTATCTTGGGTATCTTGCTGTGATTAGGGAGCACTGGCTTGAAAATGAGGGGTGAAAATAAGCTTTAAAATTAGCTGGAGTGTAAACAATAAGAAGAGAAACTCGAGAAATTGGTGCTGGAGAATATTACACAGATAGGACTGAATCTGTTATTACTGGCAGTTTGGGCGTTACTTTGAGCGTTTATTAAGGCTAACCAGAGAGTTCACTCCAAGGTTGAAAGTGGACAGTGGTATGCCATTATTCATTTATTAAAAAACACAAAAGCCAGGGCACACCATGAAACAACTTTGGGAAGATGTAAGAATTTCAAAGACAGAGAGGGGTCTACTGACAATGGATGTAATTCATCAAATGCTGCTCTTGTTCAAATCCCATTGGAGCCGTAGAAGTGGTGCTTCAAAAATGAAAGCTTTATGCTTGTGTAAAATGGCTGGGGTTTCTGTATTTTGAGGCATGGGTGCAAGGGCTTGGATCTGTATTCTGAAATATCCATATCCTGACTATACCAGTGTACTGATCATGTATCTGGAAGGAAAAGCAACTGGAAAAAGTTGAATAAAAGAAAAGAGAAGTTGCTGGGTTATAATATAACCAAATTGAAACTGCATTGCCTCTTCCTTGTGTGCTTCCTCAAATAATCTTAAATTAACAAAGTGGCATTTTTATTTAGCTTTATGCATTCTCTGCTTTAAGAGAAAACTCTGAAACTAGCAAGGAACAAAAGCAGTTCCTTTACTGTTTTCTTTTCTTTTATCATTTCAGTTTTATAAGCCATGAAATCTGAAATGGTTGCTAAATCTTCTGGGCTGTATCAAATTAAGATGTTATTGAATCAACAGCCCAGGTGCTCAGGGGCAGTATCCAATGCTGCCCGTGTGCTAGCGGGAACCCACTGCTACCACAATGAGAAATTAGTGGTTCTTGAAGGCTCCGCTGACCTGTCCCATTCTGGAAATGAGCGTTTTTGCTAATTTTCAGGGTTGCCTTAGGAAGCGCTAGTGGTGGGTCCCACTGGTGCAACAACAAGAGCAGAGGTGTAGCAGCAGTATTGGATACTGCCCCAGATATTCGTTTCCCTAGGAAGACCCCAGCCTAAATGATTATTAACAGCCTAAACATCCTACTTTAAAACTTCTCCTTAATGTTCTAATGATTGTACCACATTTAAATAACAAGCTGATCCAATAAAAGCTAAGTTTGCTTATTCTTGATCTCTTATTCTGTGGAACTGGCACCCTGATCCTACATACATTGCTTGGGAGTAATTCCTATTGATTTGATTGGCTTAAATGGGATTACCTTGACCTAGGCTTGTGCTCAGCACAGCAGTCTAGCACATCTACAAAAACACATTCAAACATAAGAAGAAAAGCAGATGGGTAGAACCAACATATTCAGAAGAAAGATATTAAACTGACAGAGATTTGTAAGGCTGTGGGATGAATAAATTAAGGAAATCATAAAACAACAACAAGTAGCTGCATAATATATTTCCAAGAGTTATGGCAACTATAAGATGGTGATGGGAAGACAACTGGCAAAAACATATGTTTTCCTTCAAGAACAATAAGAGAACAG
Organism: Shinisaurus crocodilurus; assembly: GCA_021292165.1. Taxonomy (NCBI): domain Eukaryota; kingdom Metazoa; phylum Chordata; class Lepidosauria; order Squamata; family Shinisauridae; genus Shinisaurus; species Shinisaurus crocodilurus. The sequence goes on along the minus strand of CM037877.1, from coordinate 80,327,353 downwards.
TAATTACCGATAGAGTTGGGATCCTTCAGAGGTATTTATCAACTCATTCTGCAAAAGTAACATGAATTTAACTTGACGTATCTTCCATAACACATGGAGTTCATTATAAAAGATTTTTTTCCTGAAATCACCACTGCAATTGAAGAAGCTGAGGCAAGGAAATCAGTAGAGATGGCATGGTGGATGGTCTCATGGAATTGGACCAATGGGTGACTTAAATTAGAAAGATGTTAATTGTGAATAGGCTAAATAATAGGAAGAATGGGCCATAGCATGCTGGTAAAACACACATTTTGTATGCAAAAGCTCCCAGGTTCAAACATTGGGATCCGCAGGAATTTTTCCTGAGGTGGGCGGCAAAGCTGCACAGTGGTGTGCGATTGCAGCTTGCATATATAGCATGCACTGCTACAACACGCTTGTGCAGTTTCCTTGTGTGTCTGCAGCACATGCGTTGTTGCTTAGAGCCTTAGTCCATGACATTTAGAAGCCTACACAGAGTGGCAGAAAATCTTGGGAATTTGTCAGCACTAACGCAGAAGAGCATCCCAGTTAAGCTTCGCACAAGAGTCATACATCAGTGTGAGAGTCATGCATCAACATGAGAGCTACACTGCTAGTTTTTAAAGGAGAATGCAGATAGAGAGGGCCATAAGGGGAACCTGGTGGAATGGAGAGAACCAGTGGATACTCTCATTTCTGGATATAAACTCTGTAGGAAGGACAGGGAAGGGCATACTGGAGGAGTTGCTCTGTATGTCAAAGAGGGCATAGTGTCCAGCAGATCCTGAAAACCTAAAAGGGGCAGAGTCTTCCACAGAAGCACTGTGGGTGACAATGCCGGATTCCAAAACTAATGTAGTACTAGGAACTAGCTATTGTCCCCCAGAGCAGAACGCTCAGGGTGATCTTGGGATGGAAAATGAAATCAGGGAGGCCTCCAAATGAGGAAGTGTTGTAATAATGGGTGATTTCAATCACCCCCACACTGACTAGATAAAACAAAAAAGATTAAATTTCTTGATCACCTAAACAACTGCCCAAGGAACAGTTGGTTATGGAACCAACCAGAGAAGAGGCGACTGTGAACTTAATCCTAAATGGTGCCAACCAGGACCTAGTGCGAGATGTGAGTGTTGTCGAACCAATTTGAAACAGTGACCACCACCAATATCATACTGTCATTATACAAATCTTATGCAAATATGAGACCACAATACTGTGTCCCGTTCTGGTTGTTATGCCTAAAAAGGGATATTGTAGAGTTGGGAAAAGTGCAGAAAAGACAACTAAAATGATCAAGGGGCTGGAGCAAGTGGGACTGTTTAGCTTAGAAAAACGGTAAGGGGAAACATGATAGAGGTGTATAAAATTATGCATGCTGTGGAGAAAGTGGATAGGGAGGTACTTTTCCCCCTCTCTCATAATGCTAGAGCCCAGTGGGGTCATCCCATAAGGCTGATTGGTGGGAGATTCAGGACAGATAAAAGGAAGTATTTCTTCACACAGCATGTAGTTAAACTATGGAATTTGCTACCACAAGATGAAGTGATGGTCACCAATTTGGATGGCTTTAAAAGGGGATTAGACAAATTCATGGAGCATACGGCTATTAATGGCTACTGGTCCTGATGGCTATATGCTACCAGTACCAGTACCAGTACCAGTACCAGAAATGGTATGCTTATGTACACCAGTTGCTGGGGAACTTGGGTGGGAGGGTACTATTGCACTCATGTCCTACTTATTGGTTTCCAACAGACAGCTGGTTGGCCACTGTGAACAGAATGCTGGACTAGATGGATCTTTGGACTGATCCATCATGGCTCTTCTTATGTTCTTAAGAGGCATCTTGAGCTCCAACTAAACTTTATTTGGAGTGAGGGATATAACCCCAAGAACAAGAGGGAAAACCAGATGCACAAACACAGAATAGCAGCCATAAGGATGTCATATTGGATATTTTATTTATTTATGGCATCACTGTCCTTATCATAACATTGACAACTTTATATGAGTTGTCCTCAAATGATTTCCTTCATCTTGGAAACATTTGTGATCACTCTAGAAGTGGAGTCAGTTGAGAGTGTCTTCGGCAGGGGAAGGAGAAATGGGTATGCTTGATCAGGGTTTAGGTTTCTACCTGAGCCTGGACTTCACTTTTCACATTGTTAACAGCCACTTTTTACATCAACATAATACAATGTTTGCATGGCTAGCATTTTGAACTTGCAAGTATGTTCTTTCGGAATTGGCTATTTTTTCCCCTGGAACTGCACATTTTGTGTGTGGTTGCATATCTGGTATATGTAAAACCCCACATGAAACTAGCTGTGCTGGTCCATGAGAAAAATATGCAAAATCCACAGTTGGGCAATATCCTTATTAGGAGCAACCAGAATTCCACAAAATTGTGCAAGCTTTATTTATTTATTTTATCTATTTAATACATTTTTATACTGTCCAATAGCCGAAGCTCTCTGGGCGGTTTACAACAGTTAAAATCATAAAATACAATATAAAATTTAAAACCACAGATTAAAAACAAACAGCAGAGCTAGCAAGCTTTCAAGTTCTCCAGAACTCGTCATCAGACTAAGTGGTACAAAAAACAGGGGACACGAGAAGAAACAAAGTTCAAAAATTTGGCATGAGGCCTGCAGTTTAGATAGACCCAGTCTCAAAATGGAGATTTGTAGTCTGAATGGATTAGTCAGTGGCTAGGGATGGAACCAGAGGAAGATTTTCTACCAGCTGAAGAGAGACTTTGCACTGCGGCCGGGTTCCCTCCCCTCCATCTACAAGGTAATTCTCACAATTTGGACTCAATTGACTTTTTTTTACTTAGTGCATCACCTAAAATTAATCTCCAGCTTTGTTAGCATACAGACTGTCTGTCATGTTTCTCTGCACTTCTGCTTTCTGCTGCCTCGGGAACCTGTGCATTTGGTCAAAGACAAGAGGCAGATTAGCTACAGCCAAACTTAGTATTCTCAGAAACGGAGATCAGATGCTTCTCCTCCCCAGAATGCATTGCTAGGTGTAATTTGATAACTGCAACACCTACCAGTTATTCACTCAGAGGACAAAACTACCTTCTGAGACCTCGGTTGTTTCCCAATAGCTAAACCTGCAGTCCAGACAATGTCTTTCCAGCTATAGTTGAAACCCTCAATTCTTTCCCTGATGATTCCCCGCACCCCTGCCTGAAGGGCATAGTTAATATTGAGGGTGGAGGTGACCTGCTCAGTTTGCAGTCCACTCCTAGGGTCTGAAGATAACACACAATAAACATGGGTACCTTCACAATGGGGTTCGTTATTACAGTACGTGAAAAAACACACTAACTTCTGAGGAGCTGCATGGCACACTCTCAGCTCTAAGGTCTGCGCTAAAAGGGGGAGGCCCTGTCCAGACCGCCTGCAGGATCTAAGACTTGCATGTTCTCGTAAAGCTATATACACACATCCCAACAACCCCCTCTAGACCTTAATAAGTTGCACTACTTCTGCAATCAACCTCACCGCCCACCCTGCACTTCCCTAAAACAACGAACACACCAGGAGACTGAATAACAATGCTGGGCTACACTGGAGAGTTGTCAAACACTCTACTCCCCCCCCCCTAAAATGAGAATAAAGAGATTAACAACACTGGGATACTTTGCAGGGCTGATGTAACCTACACTCTCTCCTCCGTCACAGCCATAGCTCCTATAATGTAGATATAATGATGATGAACTTGATCCTCATTATTATTAAGACCTGAGTTAGAGAGATCATGAACTCCTATGTTTGCTCCTATCTTTTCTTTTTAGGTAGACACAGCTAGGGGTGGGCAATCCACTTGACTTGTGGCGCGTGAGCTGAGCCGAGCACGCGCGCCAGCTGAGGTGCTCGCCGGACTTCCTGGTCCCCGGCGCTACGTTGTTTATGTAGAAAAATGGCATAAGATATGTTAAAACCGGCTGTGATTTGTGCAAGTCATGCAAATTGTGGCCGTTTTTAACATATCTTACGCTATTTTCTACCTAAACAATGTAGTGCTGGATAAGAGAAGAGATCCCAGAAGACTTCAGGGATGCCATAATTATCACCCTCTTTAAGAAGGGTGATAGAACAGACTGTGGAAACTATCGGGGCATTTCTCTCTTAGCAACCGCAGGTAAAATATTTGCTAGGATTCTCGCAAACCGTCTTCTATCTATTTCAGAAGAGATCCTCCCTGAAACTCAATATGGTTTCCGCCCCTCAAGAGGGACAGTAGACATGATTTTTACTGCACGCCAGCTCCAAGAAAAATGCCGGGAGCAAAATCAACCCCTTTATATGGCATTTATCGATTTGGCTAAGGCCTTTGATACTGTAGACCGTACAGCTCTCTGGACTATCCTTATGAAAACTGGATGCCCCAATAAATTTGTGAATATCTTGCGACTTCTCCATGACAACATGACGGCTACGGTCTTGGACAACAACGGCTCTCATGGTGCTCCATTTAAAGTGGGATCAGGTGTTAAACAGGGATGTGTTATCGCCCCAACATTATTTGCCATTTTCATCGCCATGGTTTTACATCTTGTCAAGGGGAAACTTCCCACTGGTGTGGGAATTATATATCGAACAGATGGAAAGTGTTTTAATCTCAGCAGGCTGAAAGCAAAAAGTAAGGTAATTACAACCTCCGTTGTGGAACTTCAGTATGCTGATGATAATGTGGTCTCTGCACATTCAGAGGATGATCTCCAAACTATCCTAAATGCTTTTGCAGAAGCATACGAAAAACTTGGTCTCTCACTTAACATCAAAAAAACCAAAGTGCTTCATCAGCAAGTGCAAGCCAATCCTTTGGTGATGCCATCTATCCAGCTTGGCGGGACAATACTGGAAAATGTTGATCATTTTCTCTATCTTGGCAGCTATCTTTCTGTTACAGCTAACATCGACAGTGAAATCCAGCATCGTCTGAGCTCCGCAAGTGACGCATTTTCTCGAATGAAACATAGAGTGTTCGAGGATCGGGATATTTGTAAGAAGACCAAAACACTGGTTTACGAAGCCATTGTATTACCAACTTTATTGTATGCCTGCGAAACATAGACTATCTATAAACGTCACTTCCACCTCCTTGAAAGGTTTCATCAACGTTGCCTCCGGAAAATCCTGCAAATTACTTGGGAAGACAGGCGAACAAATGTCAGTGTACTGGAAGAAGCAAAGACTACTAGCATTGAAAAAATGATCCTTCAACGCCAACTTCAGTGGACCGGTCATGTTGTTCGAATGCCTGACTGCCGTCTCCCAAAGCAGTTACTCTACTCCCAACTCAAGGATGGAAAGCGGAATATCGGTGGTCAATATAAGAGGTTTAAAGATGTTCATAAGGCAAATCTAAAAAAATGCAATATGAACATCGAAAACTGGGAAGCTCTGGCCCATGAACGATCTAAATGGAGGTTGGCCTTTCACAAAGGTTCCATGGACTTTGAAGAAGCCCGAGTGCAAGGTGAAAGGGAGAAACGTGCTAAGCGAAAAGCATGTCAAATGAATCCTTTACAGGACCATCTTCTATCTGGTAACCTGTGTCCTCACTGTGGGAAGCTGTGTGGATCTAGAATTGGCCTCCACAGTCACTTACGGACCCATCGCTAGAGTCTACACAATCTTCTTTAGAATTTCCTCCTTTTATCCCGGAAGACAATCTTACTCGGTCACGAGTGATCGCCTGATGATGATGATGATGATGATGATGATGATACTTAAACCCTGGATTTGATTTCTGAATTGAGTTTTTGAGGCAGCAGCACTCACTTCTCACCTAGAAAGATCCCCCAAAAGGTTTTACAATTAACCAGGAAGGTCCTTCTCCAGACAGTGAATGTGTCAAATGTTACGATTTCATTCATTGGCTAAAACCCCTGAAAAGCGGGACCAGGCTATTTTTGCTTACAAAACAAATGGGCAGAATTGTGGCTGTGCATTTTGCCCCATATCTCAGATTCTACAACGGCTAGAGAATTGGTTTTGTTTTTTTTTAAATGAAAGCTGGGAATCTGGGGATTATATTTCATCCGGGGGGGGTGCAACTGCCCCCCGCCCTTCCTGTGGACACCCATGCCAGCTGGTAGGACTGGGAAAGTCCCCTGCCTGAAACCCTTGAAGGCCACTGCCAGTCAGTGTAGTAGACAGTACTGAGCTAGATGGACCAATGCTCTGACTTGGAGCTCTTCTTCATGAGGCTATAAATTCACAGTATTGACTTTTGGTTTCATCGCAGAATTCAGATCTGAACACTACACAAAGAGTGTTTCCTTTCCTGCTTTTCTGCTAATATCCTCTAGGTGGTGCTGTGGTATAGTGAACTAGTGCAATTACACAAGTGTAAAAAGTGTTTTCTACAATTACGACATTTTCTCTGCTCTAAAAAAACTTGCTGAAAGTACTGCTTAAAAACAGAAACGAAACTGGGGTGTGTGTGTCACATTGTCGTCTAAAGAACCCGTAAACAACTGTGGGTAGGGAATGATGAGTGCACAATAAATGCCTAGTGTAGAAAAGCTTTTGGTATAGGGCAGCTTCCCTTGTTCCTAATTGTTCTTCATGGAAGAGGCCGAAATTGTCATTAGAAAATCTGTTTTGTTTGATATTATTAAAAGTTGTTCACAGAAGAGAGAATGCTCAACAACGTATTGCCATATTCTGGGTTGCTTCAGATATCCCTGCAAGAAGAAGACAGAAAGTTTGGCCACACTCACATATAGCATAAGATAGGAATTCTTTCTTATTAAAGCACAATGTGAAGGAGCAGCATGCTTGTACATGTAACCCCTTTGCTTTCGCTTTGCTTTGCTGTTCTTGCAAGTGAGTAAACCAGGGGTCCCCAACCTTTTTGGGCTGGAGGGAACATTTGGAATGTTGAGAGACTGTTGTGGGCACTCTCACAAAATGGCTGCCATGGTGGGCATGGCCAGTCACAAAATACCCATTTCCCAGAAGGCAGACTGGTAAAGCTCAGAGACAAGTAACTTGGCCAAGAAACTGAGTACAAGGCACAGGCAGGGACTGAAAACCAAATCACATATTTGCCCCATGTGGGGCCCAAGGGTGTTATTGGAAATAGTGTTGGAGGCCAGTGCCTCACATTGCCACAAGCCACATGCCACCTTCACAGTTAAAATATTTTTTTAATTAAAAAAAATCTGAAGAAAGTAAAAATCAGGAGGGGCAGGGAGCATGATGGGCACCAATAGAGGTATCTGTGGGTGCAGTGGTGTCCATGGGGACCACATTGGAGGCCCTTGGGGTAAACAAACCAGGCAGGGATAACTTAGTGTGACATGCAAACCCAAGATTACGGTTTAGTGTGCCCAAACAAGCCAGCATTCATAATTCCAACTACAAAGCCTGGTTTAAAGGGATTTTACAAGCCCAGACTTGTTTAGGTCGGTGCAATATACCATAATCTTGGTTTTGGACATCATGCTAAGCTACCCCTGCCTGGTTTGTTTAGCTGCTTGCATGAAGGGAGGAGTGAAGTGGGAGTGAAGGGGCTGCATGTGCAAGCATGCTGCTTGTTCACATTGTGGTTTAATAAGCCAGGATTCCTGGTGTATCATTATGTGCAAATGTGGCTTGTGTTGTGAGTGATTCTTGGAATTTCAGGTAATAGTTCAAGGCATTTCTAGGCCGATGCACGGTTTAGGTGGCCAGTGCATTTGCTGTATGTATGTTGGGACCATAATAAAGTGTGAAAGGGAGACACGCATGTGAAGACGCAGTGAATATTCGAAGCTGTGTCCAAGTATAGATCTGTGGGTGTCTACAGTATATTCCTGTGTGTTTATAGACATGCATCTCCCCTTCGCACTTCACAGTGTTCACTGGGAAACATGCAGTGTATATATGGTAAGCACATCCACTGCATAAAGTACAGATTGCCTCTGACAGTAACATCTCACAGTTGGAGAGAGACCAAAAGCCCAGTCTGGTTTGGCCTTCACAGGGAATGATGTATTCTCAGATTATTTGTTAGTGAAGGACAGGAATCTCAGGTTCCAAAGGGGTCCAATTTCAACTGCTTTTAAACAGGTCTGGTATACAATTTAGTGGACGGTGCAAGTGATAGAGCATAAGCAGCAACACCCTTTTTGGGTTGCATTGTAGGGCAGTTGCTGACTGTTTCAAATGTCTTCAGCTACGTATTGTATCAGTTGTGATTGATCTGAGGCAAAGCCAATGAACAAACCTATCCGTTTTGTCTTTTGTGATGTGGGATATCCTTTCCCCCACAGCTAGATCTTGTTGCTTGTGCCCAATTTTATTGTAAGGCATATTATAGTATTGATACTGATGCACTATGCCACAAATTCTGCTTTAAGAGGAGGGAATTCCTTCCTATCATTTCATTTTTTGCCTTTGTCACTGAATAATTTGATGAACAAGATAGGTTTCATAGCTTCTACTTACAATTAAACAGCTGGCCACAATCTGAAAGGAGCTACCTGTTCGGAAAATTATGCTTTTCTACAGGACCAAACAGTATTTCCTCTGTTTTCAGATCAAGGTGTACTTTTGTCATTGTGATAAAAATCTGTTTTGATAGTCTGTTCTCTGAGGGAATCTAGAGTTTTAATGGGTCACCTGAGGCAGAATATTGTCTTTCCAACATTCACATTCTATTGTACAATTGTAGGTTTAGACCCATTGATGTAGTGCATCTGAAGCATTTTTTTCCATGTTGTCATTCCCACTGGTCCACTTCAGTGCACAAGGAAATCAGAGGGAAGATATCAACACGTTTCTAGAACTTGAAGCATTGCTTTTCAATGAACTGAGCACAGTGAATGTCTAAGCCATTGACTCTCTCCACCTGGTTCTTAGGGTCAAAGTACATGTTATATTAATGGAATAGTATGTGGCGTATCTTTTTTTTTTTAAACTCTAGATTTGGATTGGGACCAATGCACACCAGGAAGGGAGGATTAAACCTCCCTGTGTGGGGATTAAAGAAAGGAAAAAAGATGTCCACTGGAGTCAATGAAGGCTTTTTTCCCTTTCTTTAATCCCTGCACCTGGTGGTGGTGGTGATGCTGGATTTCAAGAAGCAAACAGGTGAAAAGAAAGTTTAATCTCCCCCTCCCAGTGTGCACTGGTCCCATTCCAAATCAGGGCTACACACAATTACTCTAAGGTAAAGAAAAAGAGAAGGTTCTGCTACATTATGCAATTAATGTAACATGTAGTTTGACCCTTAGTGGCATGATGTTGGCCGCAGGGCCTCCTATCAATGGGGTTCTCCCATTCTTATTGGGAAAATAGTGATAGTGGACACAAACTGTGATGCTTCTAATGAACACTTGAAAAAGATAGGAGGTCTACCCATTGATGTTCACTCCTGGCAAAGATGACTGTGTTATATAAGGCAGAGAGAGGGTTCAGCCAGAAGATAATCAAGGCAGTGTCCATACTTGCTTTGCTTTAGTCTGCAATATAGTTGGTCATGGTGTTGATACTAGATAGTGATTTCAACATGAAGTTGCCTTGCTTCACAGCTTCCTTGCTGAAAACAGGTACCAGGGATGTTGAAGAGTCCTTGGTCTCGAGTCACGAGTCAAGTCACGAGTCTTTGGACCCGAGTCTCGAGTCCGAGTCTGAGTCCTTGGTCCAAAATGGTGACTCATGAGTCACGAGTCATAAGTCACTCCCAAAGCTGACTCCACGAGTCCCTATTAAAATCAATGGGGGTTTTCCCCAACAAAATAAGGCTACTTCAGATGTGTGGTTTAAATAAATTCTAGGCACAAGTGTGCCTTTTTATTTCAAAACTCTGCAACTGATTTTGGCAAGAACAGACCAGACAGACAAACCCAAAATAACCAGGCAGGCAGAGGAGGCAGGGAACCCCAAAGCAGGCAGGCAGAGGCCTTTGTCTTGGACAATTCAACTGTTGAACTGGTCAAGAAGAGACCAGGCAGGCAGAGGAGGCTGGGAACCCCAGACAGGCAGGCAGAGGCAGCCAAACCCAAAATGTCTGAAAGGTTGCATTTTAGAAAAATGAGTTTAAAAAATAAACTTGCTGTACTTCCTAAAACTTATCCATGTTGCATTTGAGGAACATGATTTTTTCTAAATGTTTGGCCCCCATTCTGGAACAGTGAGATCTCATCACAATTCCACCCTCACTGAACACCTGCTCCACTGGTGATGAACTTGCTGGAACCAGAAACACACTCAGAGCAGCCACACAGAGTAATCTCAGGTCCTTCTTCTGCCCCCCCAAGTATGCAACACATCAATCAAAATAAATCTTGACACACCGTTGGGGCTGCATTCCTGGTAGCCCTCCATAGTGGCCGAGCAGCGGCACACCTCGCTTCCATGCGCTCTTCGCCGGCAATCACGCTCCTCTCCACTCCTTCTGGCACAGCCCAGGGATGTTGAAGAGTCCTTGGTCTCGAGTCTCGAGTCTCATTAAAAATATTGGGACTCGAGTCCGAGTCGAGTCAGAGGGGGGACTCAGTCCGACTCACAAGTCGAGTCCTCGAGTCCGAGTCTCCATCCCTGACAGGTACACACAGTTGTGGGGACAATTTTCCTGCATAGCATTGACAGTACCGACCTGGTAAAGGTGTACTGAGCTGGATGAGAAGTGGCAGCATTATTGATACTTATACTAGACAATCAAAATATGGATGTGGACAAATACATCTCTGGCAGCTTTGTAATTATTGGGTAGTCTTGCTGTGTGAGCACATATAATATGAGCAAAATTGAAAGAATTTGAATATGTTTGTTTGCTTTTTAAAGTGAGTTACTGTCAGAGGTGATGTGTGATGGATTGGTAGAATGCTTCCCTTCATTTTGGGGAAAATATTGGACACAAGCCAGCCAAACCTGGCTCAATGTTCCCATTGACATCAATGGTACTACAAAGTGCTTAACATTTGGCTGGATCATGTACACCAGGGGTGGGTAACTGCAGGAGGTCCAGGGACCATTTTTACCCCTGGACCTCCTGTGGGCTGCACCCCCCCAGCAGGCACTGAAAAATAAAAATAAAATTAAAAGGCATCTGTAGTGGCTATGGAGTGACAAAAAGGGTCAAAATTAGCTTGCAGACAAACTAATTTTGACTCTTTTGGTGCTCCATAGCCCCTGTGGATGCCATTAAAAAAACAACCACAGCACTTTTAAAAACTGGATTTGGGGGGCAGCAAGAGTCGAATGCAACCCATGGGCCATGGGTTGCCCACCCCGGTGTAAATTCTAAATTTAAAAAAATTAAAATCTGATCTTAACACCCGCACCCCCCACTACTTTGCTGGACACCTCCACTCCTGAAATGCTTTCCCACTGTAGTAGGCCAACTGATGAACAAAACGAACATTGTAAGCAGAGGAAATGATGTTAATTAAATACATTTATGCAACTTTGCATACTTCATACTGAGTGCAGGTTTTGTTGTAGGACTCTTGAGAAACCTGAGCCCAGGGGGCTCCAAGATTCATGGACCGGATCTAGACTAGGCTTTGCCTCCCCGCCTTTTCCCCTGCTAATGCAGTGCCTGGCTCAGTCATCATGTGCCACACAATGCACTCCTCTGACCCTTTATCTTGCCACTATTTCTGTCTCAATATTCCATTTCTTCCCCAGACCATTTTTATGACCCTCCACCCCACGCTGGTGATTGTGGTTTCAGCACACTATCAAATATTGTGTGTTCCAATCTAGTGGTGCTATAAGTCTTACCGGTGGGACTGGCTTTAAAATTATAGAGCCTGTTTTGCAACAATTCCCCCACCTTCTTCCCCTGTCATGTCTTTCTGGACAGAGCCTGCATGCCTGTCTTCCTATGAGCAGGGCTGGGGCTGCTGCATTTCCTTTGAGTGTGGAGGAGTGTGGTAAAAAAATAAAATCAATGAATGGAAAAGAGAAAAAGCGCAATCCTTTCACCCAGCATAATTACAAACTGCAAAGGGTTAATTCCTAAAAGAAGTTCCAAGGTTCAGGATTGCTAGAAAAGCAAGCACTGTCCTCTGAGCTGGCCTCAGGTAGTAGAAGGGATTTGCGAGCAGGAAATCCATGTATTTTTGAGAGGCTATTATTTCACCTCGCACCTACAGAGCTGTGCAGCTGTGAATAACCACACAATATAGTTTTTAAACCTGCATTCCTGCACAGTTGCGAAGAAGCACATGCAGATATCAGACTTCTTCTGACAGTAACTCCCATTAAAAGATGTGTGCGCACGCGTGCGCACACACACACACACGCACACACGCACACACACATTTGGTGCTTATACAGTAAAGGTCCCTAATGACTGAAATGCTGGCAAAGATTTATTTTTCAAAATTAATCTCTCCCCTGCCCCCCAATTGTCCAATATGGAAGTGATAGAATAAGGTTACTGTAGGGACTTCTTCTTATATCAAGTCTCCCTGAGGCACAATCCAGCAGGTAAGAAATTCCCCCACCCAAAGATTTCCTGCTGATAGGAGAGAGAATGGAATCTTTCAGGCATGTCTAAACCCTCCCCACACACACAATAGGGTGGGCCCCAGGGAATCCCCCCACCTCCTATGTCTTTTCTGGAGTTCTGATAAAGGCCCTGTTAGTTGGAGGAGACTAATCATTTCCCAGTGCTTCTATAAAAGGATGCTTGGTGCAGGAAATTTTTTCACAAAAATTGTTTGCCAACATTTATGTTTAATAATTAGCCTTTTACGGGTGAGAAATAAATATGCACAAACATAAAAAAGAAATAAACTGTCTTGTGCTTCAGCACTACGTTCTGTCAGTATGATGGAACATGCAAGCCTTTGTTCTCTTAAAGCAATAATTCATATCTTGGAAGGACCAACAGGAGATAGGATTCTGTTTGTCTTCCTCCCTCCCTCCCTCCCTCCCTTTGCCCTGAGACGTCAGTTAGAGAAAAAAAAAAAAAGCAAATAAATAAAATCCCCCAAAGAGCCTGAATAAAGCACAAGACCAAAAATAGCCCTCCATTGTAAACAGCAGGTGGAGCTTATGACAGGCTTTGTTTGCAAATGATAACAATTATAGGTAATTTTTCATTTTGATGGGGGAGCAGGTATTAGAGGGGGGGGGAGAGAGAAACTGATGGGAAGAGGGGATGCAAGCTAGACAGAATGATACGCGCCCGCGTGCGTGCGTGCGCGAGCGCGCACACACACACACACACACACACAGATTTCCCAAGTGTTTTATTCAATCCCAGGTCGACAACCTAACATGAATGTAGAGAGCTAGGTAGTTCCTTCTCATCCCATTGAGTGAGATCTAATTGTGTCTATACTGTCTGTTGGCAGATGCAGTTTCTACATAACAACAGCTCCGAGACAGAGCTGCTTGATTAATGCCTCCAGCTGTCATATGCCCCATTATCTGTGCATTTGCATAACTTAATGGTTTAGGACAGGGGAGAGAGGATGCTTAATTTAATGTTTAGCAGGCCCTTGATAGCTGAATAATTTAAGAACTGTCAAGGGAGGTCAGTCCTACAGCAATACAGCAAGACAGCTATAATTTTTGCATATCATTAAATTCTCAGGCTGAGAAGGCAAAAAAAGCAAAAAGCAAAAAAAAGAAAAGAAAAGAAAAGAAAAGGCAAAAGAACAACAATGTCTGAAGGGAAGTATTACTTTTCTGTTAACCGTACCCTTCCCATGTAGCTTTTGGACAAGCATGTGAGCGTCTGTACCTAAGGCAGCCTTTTGGGAAAGGGTTAATAGCTTTTGAACCTCCCCTCCGCCCTGCCATCAATTTGCTGAAGGGGAGAAATACAGAATTTACTTAAATTCAACTAACAGCTCAACATGCTTTGAACAGGAAACACTCTCAGTTTCATTAGATACTAATGAATATTATTAAGCTAATCTGCCATTTGTTTTCTAATTATGTGTCACAAGGCACCACAGTGGCAGCTGAGGCAGCTGCCAGAGTGCCGTTTATTTTTATTCCTGCACTGCATTTCCTGACTGAACGGAGCAGGGAAAGATTAGGGTGAGCTGAAAAAGGGTAACAGGAAGCTGTCTGAACATCTTTTTTCAAACCAGTTAGCAGCACCGCCTCGGTTGTGTCACAGTGCTTTCATTTGGCTGTGTCTCTACAGGAGGGTGGAGTTTATCTGTGAAATGGGTTTAGCGATATCTAATGAAAGCACGCAAGTCTCAGGCCGGGCTACTTCATGCGTTATATGGAGGCCTGGCTGCAAGCAGATGCTTGCCTTTGTGTGAACATGGAGCAGGGGAGATGGTGACCCACCGTCCTAGTCTCTGACATGTCACCTGTAGTCTGATCAGTGTGATGATTGTGCTGCATTTGATGAATATGCGACATGTATTTATTTAAGATATTTTACCTTTATTTAAAATATTATCCCATGGAGGCTTCTAAAGTATTAAAAATTGAATGACACAATGTAATGGGGAAAGGAGCCCTCAGAGACAACTGTACCACAAAACCTTGGTGGTACAGGTGTTAATTTCTCTGACACCATAGACATCCTTCACACTAGGTTGGGGCATGGGAGAAGAGGGCCTTCCCTCCCTGTGGCCGTGCCTACATTATGGAACTCCCTACTTTTGCAGATCTGTTTCACTCCTTCTTCTTTCCTTAGCCAGTGTGGCGTAGTGGTGAGAGTGCTGGACTGGGCTCTAGTCCCTGCTCTGCCATGAAACTCACTGGGTGACTTTGGGCCAGTCACTGACTCTCAGCCTAATCTACCTCAACAGGGTTGTTGTTGTGAGGATAAAATGGAGAGGAGGAGGATCATGTAAGCCGCCTTGGGTTCCTTGCAGGAAAAAAAGGTGGGGTATAAATATAATAAATATAATAATAAATAAATAAATAAATAAATAAAATTAACTTCTGCCATCTAAGACAGCTTGCGTGTCAGCAAGCATTGGACTGGCCAGTTTGAGGCATTTAAGCAGCTGCTCCTTTGTTTTTAGGAAGTTTTATCTGCTGCTGCACCTCTCTGTTGTTGCTATATTATTATTCAATGTCTTGATATTTTTAAAATGTATTTTGTAAATTAAATTGTTGTAAACTGCCCTGAGTGCAGTGGAAGGCGGGGTGTCCTTAGAAATATTCTTAAGTAAACAAATAAAGACACAAATCCTTCATGATTTCTGTACATATACCAACAATGTGATGTTGGCTATGTGGAACCTCAAAGTTCAGAGGTCCTGCTTTTGGTTGGCCACACTGGGGAGCAGGATGTTGGCCTAGATGGAGCATTGGTCTGATCCAGCAGGGATCTTTTTATGCTCTCATCATGGTCTCAGACCATGAGATAAATTTTGTTATGGTGTGGGGAGGCAGAAGACAACTGTGGTAACTCCCATGCTTCAGGTGTGTGTTTTGTTTTTTTTAAACCTTTGGAGGCATCTATGCTAAGAGAGAAGCAAATTTAGATCAGGCTTGCTTCAGGATGTTGGCTGATCTACTGACAGCTAGTTATTATTCCTAAACCGATAGCTTGTTCCTTGCTCCTTTTTTCGCCACCCTTTGCTGAGCTTTTGTGGATCATTCATACTCGTTTAGAGCATTCAGATATGTGACCCCCATACTTACATTGCTTTAAAATAGCGGCCTCATTTTATTCCAGTGGCAGATATAGAGTTTTTCAGTTGCTAGACTGCAGAGGATTAATAATTCTGAATCCCTGGACCACAAATCTATTATCTCCCCGAGCTTTTCTGTAGCTTTGTGGCTCTTGCTCTATCCTAGTATCCGAGGCTTGCCATTTTCTAGGATTTTGATGATGAACAGTGACCATTTCAACTGCCTTGAAAGGGTTGGCGCATGCACACAGAGAATACTGTCAACCCATATGCTAGCCTATTTATTTTTTTAAGGTTGAAATTGATGACGTTCTTTCTGCACGTTCTGAACCAACAGATTGGAACAGCAGCTGGCACAAGGACATTAAGGTTTTCTCCAAGGTAAAGCTCCAGGGAAACTGTATAAGAATAAGAGAGGAGGAGGAGGTTATGCTAGAGAAAGAAGATGAGTCTGATGGAGAGTTTGCTATCAATTTAAGATATGTCTAACAGAGATGTTGTTACATGGTTAGGAAGAAGACAAAATCAGACTAGTGGTAGCATAACCTGCAACGTAGACCTGCAAGCATTTGGGACACTCTCCAGGGAGGGAGGTAAGCTGGTAACTTACCATCTATCAGCCAGCTTTCCCCCCCTCCCTGGTTGTTCCTTGCTGGATTGGGGCCCTGCTTCCCTTGGCAACCAGGAGCTGCCCCCTGGACTGATTGTGACCTGCGCCAGCTGCTCTTGCTGGGGAAGCCATCTTCTTCATCTTCCCGCCAATGGGGATGCCGCCAAAGGGGGTTGCCCCTTTGGGGGGAGCCACTTCGGGTGAGCCACAAGGGCAAGGGCCACCCCCTAACATTTGCCTATCTAGCTTTCTATGGGGGAGGGATTGCTTTCCCCCCTTTCCCTGAGGATGTGTCATGGAGGGCAGATATGGGGCCTAGTTGGGGAATCTGTGGGGGCTCCAATTGGTGTAGTGATGGGTAGAGGGAGATATGGTGTTGGGAGGAGGGCTAGCCAGGTAAGGGGAACGCGGCCCAGACAGTTAATGGCTGTACCGTGTTCCGGACCTCCTCGCACCCGCATGTGTGGTGGTTGCCACATCAGCCTGCCCTTGGAGATCTGGATGCTGCTTCTAAATGCCAGATCAGTCCAAAATAAGACCTCCCTCATCCATGACCTAATAGTGGATGAGGCAGCTGATCTGGCATGCATTACTGAGACCTGGGTGAGTGAACAGGGAGGAGTCAGTCTCTCCCAGCTCTGCCCACCGGGGTACTTGGTGCAGCATCAGGGTATACCTGAGGACCAGGGAGGGGGGGTTGCTGTGGTCTATAGGAATTCTCTCTCTCTCTCCAGGCTCCCCGTCTGTCTGACTACTGGTCTGGAGTGTTGGCACCTTGTGTTGGGCCAGCGGGACAGATTAGGGATTCTGTTGGTGTATTGCCCACCCTGCTGCTCAACAGACTCCCTTTCTGAGCTGACAGAGGTGCTCTCAGTGGCGATGTTGAGGGCCCCCGGGATGTTGGTTCTGTCCATGCCAAGGGTGCCCTATCTGGGGTGGCTCAGGATTTCATGGACTCCATGATGACCATGGGACTGTCCCAACATGTCATCGGCCCAATACATGTAGCAGGGCACACTCTAGATCTGGTTTTCTCAGCCGGGCATGGGGATAGTGATCTGAAGGTGGGGGACTTTAAATCGGTCCCTTTGTCATGGTCAGATCACTGCCTGCTGAGATTTAGACTGATGGCAACTTTTCCCCTCTGCAAGGGTGGGGGACCTATTAAGATGGTCCGCCCCTGAAGGCTAATGGATCCTGATGGTTTCCAGAGCGCCCTTGGGGGGTTTCCGGTTGATATGGCTGGCGGTCCTGTTGAATCCCTGGTCAATCTCTAGAATAGAGAGATGGCCTGGGTGATTGATACAATCGCTCCTGAGCACCCTCTCTGTAGTAGAGCTCGTACGGCTCCATGGTACACCCAGGAGCTGAGAGCGATGAAACAAAATAGGAGACAGCTTGAGTGCAGTTGGAGAAAAACTCCTAGTGGATGCAATCGAGCCCTGGTATGTGCCTACAATCAGGTATATTTAGAGGCAGTGAGGGTGGCAAAGAAACAACATCTCACTGCCTCTATCCAATCTTCTATTTGCCGCCCAGCGGAGCTTTTTAGAGTTGTCAGGTGCCTATTATATACTGCCCCACTTGAAAGAAGCGGTGGTGAGGCCACTCCTGAAAAAACCCTCCCTGGACCCGGCAGATCTTAATAATTTTAGGCCGGTAGCAAATATTCCTTTCCTGGGCAAGGTCCTTGAGCAGGCAGTCACCAACCAGCTCCAGGCACTCTTGGATGAGACTGATTATCTGGATCCATTTCAGTTGGGGTTCAGGCCTGGTTTCAGCACCGAATCTGTATGATGACCTATGTCGGGAGAGAGATGGGGGAGTGTGACCCTGTTGATACTCCTGGATCTCTCAGTGGCTTTCAATACCATTGATCATGGTATCCTTCTGGGGTGGGTGTCAGAGTTAGGAGTAGGGGGTACTGCATTGCAATGTGTGGAGGAAGGGGGGGCTGGCTGACCCGCCACACCCCCACCCTTTCCTACCCCAAAGGACCCCAAACCCCCAGAGATCTCAAGGTACCAGATTCCCAAGCCTCAGCTCTTTGCAATCCTACTTGAATCTCTGTTCAGGGACTTGCCTTTGTCTATAACCTGGATTTAGTTACTGAACCAAGCAGAGCGACTACAAAACCCATGTGGGGTAAAACCAAGAAAGGTTTATTCTGGTAGCACTTTACAACAAAAGGTGGGAAATGAGAGAAGCACAAAATAGAGAGACACTTTAGTACACAGTAAAGCTGCAAAATAACAAAACCTGATTCTTAATATCTCTCAGGCACACAACTTTGTTACCTGAGGGTCAGTTCTCTTCCGGGGTTAGATCCAGCACAGCCTTGCTGCCCGATGGAGATTACCACACCTACCCGAAGGTCCGAGATGGGTAGCCTCCCACAAGGCTTGCCTTTACCAGAGCCCTCATTCAGCTAATTTCACCAGGAGCTACCTGGGGTCGGATCCTGAGGCCCCCCGAAGGCTTGGGCTTCTCCTTGGTGCGCCGCCATTGCTCCAACAGCCGGCAGACACGCGATGACCAAAGACAAAGACATAAAGGCTACACTTTGGGAATATACCTTTTCCCCCTCCCCCCTCCTTCCTGTAGCTCTGCTGCCTTCAGCCAATCATGATGCACTTCACCTGGCCAGGCAGGGAGGGGAACTCATGACATTTGCACTTGAAAGCTTTTAGCCTGGCTTTTCCGGACTTCCAGGCGCCATTCATTCTAGAGGAACTATGCACCCCCCCCACCCCCAGCCTCTAGCCAGTTCACACATGAGGTGTGTGTGTGTGTGTGTGAGTGTGCGTGTGGGAACCCCCAAAGGCTCTTTTCTCCACACAATGGTTCTGCTCCTACTTGGTTGGCTGGCTCCAGAAGGTGGTGATTGGGGAATGTTGCTCGGCCCTGTGGATTCTTCCAGTATGGAGTTCCACAGGGGTCGGTCTGATCCCCCATGGTATTCAACATATACATGAAACCACTGAGTGGGGTCATCCAGAGTTTTGGAGTGCGTTGCCATCAATACGCTGATGACACACAGCTCTATTTCTCCTTTTCATCTCCATCAGGTGAGGCTGTGGATCTGCTAAACCAGTGCCTATCTGCAATAATGGACTGGATGAGGACTAACAAATTGAAGCTCAATCCAGACAAGACTGAGATGCTGTTACTGTTAGTGGGTGGTTCCTCTGACTGGACAGAGGGTGTTCAACCTGTTCTGGATGGAGTTGCATTACCCTTGAAGAAGCAGCTCTGTAGTTTGGGGGTTCTCCTTGAGCCATCTTTGTCACTTGAGGTTCAGATGGCACAGAGTGCCTTCTACCAGCTTTGGCTAGTGGCCCAGCTACACCCCTATCTGGACAGGGATAGCCTGGTTTCAGTAATCTACGCTCTGGTAATCTCAAAGCTAGACTACTGCAATGCACTTTACGTGGGGCTGCCCTTGAATGCAGTTCAGAAGCTGCAGCTTGTGCAAAATGTGGCAGCTAGACTCATTACTGGAACCAGTAAGAATCCCTACTTCTGGAGAACCAGACCTATCAAGAGAAGAGAGCGATTGCATGTGAAATTATTATAACTCAAAATTCAAACTAAAAAAAAAATTCATATAAGACTGGAAGGATCTTCTTGTCTTTCTACTGAGATGGCAAGGCTGCAAGTTTTGAAAACAAGTTTAGCACAGGGAGGTGCCCATGTGCATGCTAACATAAATCAGCTCAGTAGTTTGCATCGGCACATATGGTACAGTAACAGTGCTCACAGCTCAGAGACCCACTAATGGAAGACCATATGTGCTGCTGTAATATCAAAACACAATGGGTCCCAGTTTAGGGCTCTGCAGTGGCCTTGCCTAAGAACGTCCCTTGCTGTGATCAGCGTGTATCTCATTATTTCTTCCAACATGATTTTTTGGGTTTTTTGCACAAGCAGCATGGTACATTCATGTAGCCTGGCAAATTTAAAAAAAGAAGTTTGCATTTATGGTTTTTTTAAAAACAAAACATTTTAGTTATTTCAACTCATGAGGCCAACAATCTGAAAACCTAAGGGACTGGATCCAGGTTTAGTTATACTTAGAGTAGGTCCATTGAAATCAATGGAATGTTAGTTCATCATGGCTAACTTAAGACTCAGCGATTTCAATTGGTCTACTGTATTTTTTTAAAATGTGCTCTCACTTCCCCAGCTAGTGAGATGTTTCAGAGATATAGTGCTATAGCATGTGGTTTTCTTTTGATGAGAGAGAGCACTGGAGACTTATGGAGTCTTTGGGGCTATTTGGACGACATGATAGCTCACCGTGGGTTATTTAACGCACGGTGAGCCTGCGGCACGTGTGGGGGGTGTGTAGCCACCATTTTGAATATTCCTCCCTTGTTTGTTTGTTTAACCCTCACAGAACCTATGCTTGCTGGGTTTGTACAACGCTACCCCCGAGCAGGGGTTGCAGATGCAATTTGGCGCCCATGGGCACCACGGCTCATCATCCAAACCTGGTCTTTGTCACATTGCCTTTATTTACAAATAAAATAAGGAGAAGCAAACAAGCACTCATGCAGGCAGCAGATCCCTGGAGATCAGCCTCTGCTTCCCAGTTCTATTAGCTCCAGATAGAAACTCTGTCTCTCCATTAAGACTACAAAACTGCTGCTTTCTCTGTCTATTTCTCTCTCACACGCATATACCCTGTAGAGAAGTTGTCTGAGATCTACCCCTGCAAGTGACTTGCCCCTTCAGAGGATCATCTGCAGCCATTATGAAACATTAACTTTCTTTTTATCAGGCCCCTGATCGCTCATTCACAGTGATCAAGACAGCCAGATGCACAATATCCTGGCTGATCTCTCCAAGATTCATACAATACTCTTCTATTTCTTTGTCAATCACAAAGCACACTCACACACACAAATGCACACCCCCACCTGATGAAAAGCAATCTAGAAAGTCTTTGTGCTGCAGCAGTCTCCAAGATTTTAAGAGCAAAAGATTGTCTTCCCTCTATTTCCAGAAACGATTATGGTGACAAAGTTAATCAAGACTTCATCATAGGGCTGCATATTTCTATTCATCACACGGCAACAATCCTAATGTAGCTGCCCGTTTCGCTCAAGAGAAGATTTTAACAGTGCTGGATGTGTTTACAGTTTTATATTGCTGAAATGGCCTCTAGCATCCTTTCCCTCGCTTTGGGAATAAATAAAGAGTTGGATGTTCATACTCAAGTATAAGTAGGAGGAAGATTATACCTGCATGGGATTGTCCTTTTGCCACTTAAGGCTGTTTGTTTGACTCCCTTACAACTGCACTGACTATTTAACATGTAGAGAGCAATTAGGACATATTAACAATTTTGAGACATTGTCTGATGAATATGATGTACCAAATGTTTTGTAGGTTAAGGAGGCAGAAGAAGTAATTATCAATTCTTCGGCCTCCAAAGTTTTCTTCTCTGCCCACCAACACAAGCAAATAATTAAATTCTAGACGATGGTGTTTCAAGGCGTGCTGTCCTGTTATGTAAAGTGGCCCCATATGGTACCTGTGACTTCCCCATAAGGGATAAATAGTAGCTTGAAGGTAGGGATGTGTGACACTGGAAAACTCATTCAGTTTGAGCTTGATGGACTTTTGACACATTTCTGATCTGATGGCCAAAAGCGGGCTGAGTTGTAGATGGGGGATGGGTGGGTTTTGGCTTCCGCGGAAATTGCTGGAAATATTTCCACAAATTTGGAGCTGAGAACTACAGATCTCTAGCACAATATCTAGGAACAGAATGACCACTTACTGAGTTTGTTGGGAAGGTGGCTAAGTCTTTCTGTGTACACTCCTTTTTGTATCTGTCCCTTTGCTGCTGCCTGTGCTGGAAGGTCTCTCCTAGTAGTCAGGCATCTGTTTGAGTCCTTTGTCTCTCATGAGATCCAGCAGGTGCCTTTCCTAATTTTCTACCTTCTGAGTTCCAGACATGGTAGTTGCACTACCATGTCTCAAGCATTCAGACTTTTATCCTTTACTTCTGTCCTGCCTCTTCCCCCTCTCACAGAGTCTTCGAGCTATTTAAAGAGCCCTTGTCCTTATTCCCTATTATTTTGTTCAACTAACCCCTGACTGCTCCTCACAATGGACCAATGGTCTGACTCCATAAGGCAGCTGGCTATGTTCCTAACCATTTGACACCACTTTCTATTGACAAGCGATGGAGCTGTTATTCCCTTTGCAAAGGCAGAAGGTTAAGTGGGTCCGTGTTTGGGGCAGCCTCCTGAGCAGGGAAAGGATAGAACTGTGCAGAAATGTATACTTCAGGCTATTCCCTATATTGCATGTGGTATTTGTACATGTAGGGATGTGAAGATGATTCTTCAGATAGATCCAGCTGGATTTAGTCACCATGGCTAGAAATGAGTCATTCTTCTTGTCCCCTTAAAGCTTTCTTTTCTAGTAAGAGACCAGTTGTAAGGTTTCTGAGAGAGAGATGGAATTTAGTACTGAAGCTTGATATCCCTCACACACCTGGGCACATAATCAAATGTTAGACAAGCTGCCCAGTTTATCCTGAATATGGTGAAAGTGATACGATATCCTGAATACTGTGAAACTGAATATGATAGAAAGGTGAAGGAATACAAAAGCAAGGACAACAAAAACTTATCTAGACTTATACCGTAGTATTATCATGGAATCACTAAGTCATGATTAAGCCCTGTTATTAGGCTTGATTTGCTCCTGTAATACCATCTATATGAAATTTTCCAATTTCATATATGATATTGGCGGGTCAGGTGAGAGGTGGGTGAAAGGAATGTTGTCCATTGTCTTTCTAAGAGGTAAGTCCAGAAGGCCTCAACATGAGTAGACCCTGTGAGTGAACTGGAAGAAACAATTAAAAAAGGGTTTTGTGGCACCTTAAGGACTAACGAATTTATTATGGCATAAACTTTTGTGGAACATGGTCCACTTCATCAGGTACACTGTTGTAGTAAAAGCCTGCATGAGTGGTTGGACCTGTATAATTCCCTCAGTTGGCAGAATAATATTGTGCTTAGATGGACCAGTAACCAGGGACACTTGTCAGGTAAGTTGCACTGTTTTGTTTTAATACAATCTAAGTTTTCTGCTTTCCCAATTTCATTCATTTCATTTCTATACCACCCAATAGCCCAAGTTCTCTGGGCAGTTCACAAAAATTATAATTAAAAATACAACATAATCAAAACATAATATAAAATCTTTAACATACAAAACATTTAACTTACAAAATTTGAAAGCAATTTAAAACAGCTAAAAACATTTACGATAAGTTACTGGGAGCTGATAAAACAACTGACATTAAAAGCTCCATCAAATGCCTGGGAGTAGAGGAAAGTCTTGGCACCAGGTGGACCTCATTGGGAAGAGCATTCCACTGTCAGGGCTACCACCGAGAAGGCCCTCTTCCTTGTTTCCATCCTCCAAGCCACCCTTGGAGGAGGCATTCGGAGAAGGGCCTTAGATGTTGATTGTAGTGTCCAGGAAAGGTCAGTTGTAATAATAAATAGATGAGTTTTGGGAAGAAGTCTGCTGAGTGCTACTGTTCTCACATATACAACAGAGACCTGCAGAGGATTGTGATGGAAGGCAATTGCCTCACTCCCTCTCTCTGGTCTTCCACTTGTTACTTTTGTTGTTAACAAATGCCCTGTTACTTCTGAGGCTGTCTTTTACCCCTCCATCAATTCCCTCATTGCTGTCTTCAATTTTTGGATTGTTTCCCCTAGTTTTGATCTGTTCCCCTGACCCTTGCTCCTATTTCCCCTTAGGTTTGCCAACTTTTGGGAAGGGGCAGTTCTCCTATACTTTTAATAGCTATGTGACAAGCTAAAGCTTCTGATGGAAAGCTCTTCATGCCAGGAAAAGTTGAACCTTCTGAACTGATGCTAGTCACAGCTGCTAAAGGCACAAAAACAGCCAGAAAAAAAGACGACAGCCCTGCTTGTCTTTGTGTGCCTTTTCATTTCACTTCTGCTTAAGGCTCAAATGCTCAGCCATGTGGCTCTCCTAAGCCTTAGTCAGGATCTTGCCAAGACATTTACCAGTAGTGATGGGCCAATACCGGGAGCTTCTTCATTCAGCAAGAGAGGAACCGTCATCTATTATACAAATGTTTATGACACTTTTCATGAAGTTATCAAAGCAGTGAACATACAGCAACCCTGCAACCAAAATGCAACAATAAAAACAATAATAAATAATTACTAGCTGACAATAAAACTATACACTCCACTGGGTAGTGCAGATTATAACTGGCTGGTCATACCTCGGGGAAAGCCTGTATGAAGAGATGGGTCTTAAGAAGATATTTAAACATCAAACTATGGGTGCCTGTCTAATGACAATTGGTTCTACCATAAGTACTCCTGAGGTGAACCTCAGGATAATGGGGCACCACCAGAAGTGCTCCCTCTGAGTCTGAAGACTGTAAAGACCAGGCTGGGATATAGGGAGTGAGATAAGGAGTTACCATAAGGTAAGCTAGCCCCAAGTTGTTTAGGGCTTTATATGTTAACCATAAAGTTGCCCCTGTAGCTTATTGCCATTACCTAAGTGAGTGGAAGGCAAAGAGGCTGGACCTTCTATAGCCCTCTTCATGATGTATAATGTTGTGAAAATGGCTCTGTCTTCATCTGAATCACCCGCTCTTAGTAATGCTAAGAATGATCTTAGTTGTGAAGTGTGCTTCATCAACATCTTCTCCAAGTGCCTCTGGCATAAATATGCTTTGAGTACCAAATGCTTCTCCTTTGTCTTCTGTTTTAGTTGGAGAACTGTTCTTTAAGCATCTCAACTATCTCCACTGTACCCCTCCTCCACCTCCTCGCTCCTTTTCCAACAGTCTCATCATTTCTCAGGAAACGTTATATCTCCAGGGCCTATTTTTCTATTTCAACCCACTACCTGAGAAAGTCATAACAGCAGTTTGTTTCCATTGCAAAGCTAAAATTGACAAATAAAAATCTTTCATCTGTTCATTCCTGGAGTATTTTAGAACATGCTTCTGAGATGATGGTGCGTTTCTGGTGCTAGCTAAAGCACAAGGCAGCCAGCTTAAGCAACAGGGAAAGGGTAGTAGTAGCTCAGTGGTAGAACACATACTTTGCATGCAAGAGGTCCCAGGTTTAATTCCTGATATCTCTAGGTAAGGCTGTGAAAAATTCCTGTCTGAAACCTGGGAGAACCACTGACAGTCAGCATAGACCAAGGGTGGGGAACCCATGGCTCTCCAGATGTTGGAGTACGAGTCCCATCATCCCTGTCCATTGAACACACTGGCTGGGGTTGATGGGAATTGGAGTTCAACAACATCTGAAAGGCCACAGGTTCCACACTCTTCACATAGGCAATACTGAGCTAGCTAGGCCAATGGTCCACCTCAGTATAAGGCAGCTTCCTATGTTCCTAAACAGGTTCTTCATGACACAGAATTTAACATAGGCTCCAAAATGTTTATAGTGGCTCACAGATTTGTTATCTATCTCTGATAGTAGAAAAGCATATTATACAAATGCCTGAGTGCAAAAACTCACTCACTTGATCCTAATAATCATTGCTTTTAAAAAGTCTTCCACAGAAGCAAATTGATGGTAGCTCTTAGTAACCAGCATGGTTGGTAAAAAATTTTTTGGCCTAATAGAGATGAAAGACACTACCTTCATTCTTTAGATCCCCCTTATAATTTAGAATGATAAATATAATTTAGAACTTTAGAATGAAGTGATGGACAAATTGTATCTGAGAGCTGGATTTTATACAACTTTCAAAAAAAGACAATTAGTCAAGGCACCAGTGCAGAAACAAGGAGATAAAACCTTCTGTGCATTAAAATAATAATAATAATAATAATGATGATGATGATGATGATGATGATGATGATGTTATTATTATTAATATAGCATTATTGTTGTTAATAAAATAACAACAACAACAACAAGAATAACAATAAACACAGGTGTCTTTTCCTGTCCATCCTCTGCATCACTGGCATTTACTGATGCAGGAAATAGGGGGAAATTTGCTAAAGGGATGGGAAGTATAACATATAGATCAGTTCCAAGTTGAAGAAGTCAGAGGGTTGACTTAACCATTTTACATGTACAATTCTGTAGGGATGCTAGAGAATTTTGTTTGGTGTGGATTTTAAAGGGAACCAGACGAACTGGTATTTCCTGGACTAACACACAGGGCACGTTCGCACGTTACAATAAGCCACCCTGCGAATAAGCTACACAGTATAAGGTAGAATAACCCACGGTATGCCTGCTCCAGTCACAACCTCTTTTCATTCGCCACCTTTTTTAAAAAATATTTTTTTGGTGCCTCGGAAGTACTACCTCCCCGCACTTTTCACAGCTCCCTTTTGCGGCACTTACTGCTGCAGTTATGGCATCCCACCCACCCACCCCGCCAGCTGTTGGAAATATTTGCACAAATTTAAAGGCAGGGAAGTAAATTGAGGGGAAATTGGTGCAAATATAGAAGCTTGGCAGTAAAAGGAGAATTTTGTGCAACCTAAGTAACTGCTGTGAAAAGGAGCTGTGTAAAGGTGCGGGAGCCAATATCTCTGCTTTATGAACTTGCTGGAGACTCAGGGAAGTGTTGAATAGAAGCAAGATGGTGACAAGTGAGAGGATTACCTAGCTAAGTGGGAGACATTCCTCTCCCTCCCCTCCGCTTTTTGGTGCACCTGCTTGTCCCACTCCCCCCCTTTTCTTCTCCCTTAGTATTACTCCCCCCCCCCCGGTCATTGGCAAGTGTGCCCAAATTTGCCTATATGCAGGTATGCCGTGTCAATTTCCTTGTATGTTACCTACTGTACTGTACTTTGCTCCCTTTGACAGCTGAAACTAACAAGGACATTGATAAGGCAAGACTATGCATATCAGACGGCCATAAGTGTGCACTTGCACACTTGGGAAAGACTGACCTAAAAATAATAATTATGAAGACATCTGTGCAATTTTCTGGGACTGAAAAAAAGGGGTGGTGAACAAGTGATGGTCCATCCAAAGTGCCATTTGGGCATCAGTTGAAGGGCAGTCACTGGTGAGGGAGTCTGGAGGCGGCACAGGCAAGATGGCAAAGAGTGGCATGGGTTTTTGCTGCTCTTGCCAAGCAGCTCTGTAGCCCATCCCAGTAACACATGATAAGATTGCTCTCCCAGGTTTGGACAACATGGCAACCCATCGTGAGTATGATAACCCCTAGAACAAGCCTTGGGTTGTCAAGGTGGCTTGTTCCTGAAAATTAAGTCACCCTGCGGAAACCAGTCCAGGTTCAGATGACATGGCAACCCATCATGGCTAGCTGCCCATGATGGGTTGTCATGTTGTGAAAACCCAGTCAGTGATTGAAACACAGTTATCCTTTGGATTGCATACTTCTCCAAATTTGGCAATGCAGTTCTTGGCTCAAAAAAAAATGTGTACAAAATGTTGTGATATGTATCACTTTACCAGCTGCAGCACATTGTTTACACATGGAATGGACAGAATGGCTGTAAACAGGTTTTGTTATGTCTTACTAGAATCCTTGATTCTGGACTGTGAGAACAATATGAGCTGGTCACATGGTTTGTATGTTCTGATGACATGCTAACTTGTTTTCTGTCTGAAGCCATCTTAGAGAGAAGCTGGACTGCTTTCTCTCTTCTTCTGGTTCTTCTTGTTAGACTTTGTTCCTGAAACAATGTAACATCTTTGCTGAGGTGGAGTGAAGCTCAACTTACTCCACTGGATGTAATGCTTGCTATGCATTTATACTCTGCACATGGACTGTAACTAGGAAATGTATACTCTGTAGAACTTTACTTGCTAAGTAAATAAACAGGTAGAATTAGACCTGTGGTGTTCCAGAGTGTTTCCTGACTCCATGGATTAATCTGCAACAGGGAAGCTGGAAGCAAGTCTGATTACAAGGGCAGACTGAGCTGGTCAAAATTGGCACCGACACAACACGCTGCACGCTGCGTAGGGAGGTGAGATCTGGAAGATCTGTGAGTGGAATTTCAGGCGTCTGTTAGCACACAGATAAGATTATAAATCTCCCAACTCTGCTCACACGCCAACAGGGTTATGGGCCCAGGCCGAAGGTCGGTACCAGACCAGAACCAGGCCCAGACCGAACCGGACCCAGTTCGGAACCAGGCTGAAGGTCGGCACCAGCTCCAGCACCAGGACCTGTTTTCTAACACAGCTTTGGCAACACCTTTGACTCCGGTTAATGCAGTGATTAATGGCAGAGAAGGAAGACATCAAAGAAGAACAATCTCCTGGTCCTTCACCCGGTAAGAGGGCAGAAGAGGGGGAGGAAACTGTTAGCTGACACAGACAGCTTACAGGGAAGTTCTCAGGCCAAGAGCTTAGAGGGAGAGAGCGAAGCTGAAGTTTCTGGGAGGAGGAGGAGAATCCCCCGGTCACAGAAGTGGCGGCTGCACAATCCCTGAATCCACAAATAGTGGAAAGACTGTCTGGATCGAACTATGCGCTGTGGAGTTTTCAGATGCAGCAGTATTTAACCCATGCGGGACTCTGGTCTGTAGTAACACAGGATCCAGTAGCAGTGGGTGACCAAGCTTAATCTTTGTGGAATTTACAAAGTGCAGCTTTTTCTGCTTGAAGCTGGAGAAATGGCTTGTGGAGATAGCAGAATGGAAAAGCAGCAAGCAAAGCAAAACAACTCTGGCCGTAAGTTTGCAGAAAGCCAGGCTGATGTGGCAAACAGCCAAGCTGCAAACAACAAGCAGGGAGTAACCCAAGCCGCTGCTTTAAAAGTGAAAAAATGCTTCACTTGTGGATCTACAACTCATCTGAAACGTGATTGTAGAATGAAAAAGAAAAAGACAAGAAACAAACAGGAAACAACAAGCACACCTGAGGAGGCAGTTAAAACGGGCAAAAGTTTGATTGCAAGGGTGGGGGTTTCTAATGTTGTTTGGGTCTTAGACTCTGGAGCTTCTTGTCACATGACTAACTCCAGGAACGTATTTCAATCTCTGGAAGATGGTGGATGCCCAGGTCAGCACGTGGAATTAGCTGACGGGAAACGTATAAATGTTTCAGCAGCAGGAACAATTGAATTTACTACTTTGGGTCAACAAAGGACATTGCTTGTTCCGGAACTGGACACAAATCTGATAAGTATTTCCCAATTAGCTCAAAATGGCTATGAAATGTGTTTTTCAGACAGCACATGTGTGATTTCACGTGAAGGGACAGTCTGTGCAAAAGGTGATTTGCAGAATTCTCTGTATGTAATAAATCCATTTGTTACACATGATGAGAGTGTGAAATATGCAAATTGTAAACCTCATGATGATTGTGTACATTTATTCCATAAACGTTTTGCGCATGCTAATTACAGGAGTATCGAGAAGATGCCGGGTCTGTGTGAGGGCATGAAACCTTGTTCTAATTATGTGGAATGCGAAGTATGCAGTCAGGCTAAGTCACACAGGACTAACATTCAGAAACACAGTGATAGAGTGAGCACAAGAATATTTGAGCTGGTACACTCTGATGTTGCTGGGCCATTTGAGAAAAGCTATGGGGGGAAACAGGTACTATATGACTATTATTGATGATTTTAGTAGATTTGGATTTGTTTATCTTCTGCAAAATAAGTCTCAGGTTCGAGAGAGATTTGAATCGTTTGTGAAATGGGCTGGTAACAGGTTCAAACAATACCCCATAGCTGAATTGTTCACAGATGGTGGGGGAGAGTACATGAGTACAAAATTTAAGAAATTCTTGGAAAGTGAGGGCATTGGGCACAAAATCACAGCCCCAAACTCACCGTTTCAGAATGGCGTAGCTGAAAGGCGCAACAGAACACTCCAAGAAATGATGAGGGCTGGATTAGCTGACTCAAAGTTGGGAAACCATTTCTGGGGGGATGCACTTTCGAATGCTAACTATTTGCTGAACAGATTACCTAACACCACAACTGGGGAAACTCCATATGAAATGTTTCATGGGAGGAAGCCAAAGATAGCACACGTGCGAATTTTTGGGTGCAAATGTTTTGTTCAAATACAGGCTAAAAGCTTTGAATGTTTTCTGCTGGGGTATGATGGACAAACAAAAGGATACAGTCAGGCTGTGGTCACCACAACACAGAAAGGTAATTTTAAGCAGAGATGTGATTTTCCATGAGCAAACACATGAAAAGAAACAGCTGCTGGAATTGCCAATGCATTCAATGGCTAAGACACAGCTGGAAGTTTCTGAAACAGAACAGACCACTGGGCAGATATCTGGGGAACAGGAGGGAGGTGAACAATCTCTAAGGCGTTCAACCCGAGAATGTAAAGCACCTGTTAGATATCAGGATGAATTCCAAAGTGGGAAAAATGTTGTACATAAAGCTCTCAAAATAGCTTTAGAACCTCAAAGTTTTGAGGAAATCCAAGGCATGGAACCAGCAGTGAGAAATGATTGGTTTGAGGCCATGCAGGATGAAATCAATGCCATGCATGTTAACAAAACATGGAGTCTGGTATCTTTACCTGTGGGGCGAAAAGCCATCACCTGTAAATGGGTGTACAAGGTGAAGACAATTCACCAGGGGCAGGTGGGAAGGTACAGGGCAAGACTCGTGGCAAGAGGGTTTGCACAAAAGCATGGAATAGATTTTGATTCCGTGTTTGCACCAACAACAAGGTATGCAACTGTAAGATTGTTGTTGAAATTGGCAGCACAAAGAAAAATGATGGCATTTCATTTTGAAGTAAAAACTGCTTTCCTATATGGTGATTTACAAGAGGAAATCTACATGGTGCAACCAAAAGGTTTTGTAGAAAATCCCGGTCTTGTATGTCGTTTGCACAAATCCATATATGGGTTGAAACAAGCAGCAAGGTGCTGGAACCAAAAATTAGACAGAGTTTTGATTAGTTTGGGATTCAAACAAAGCAAGGCTGATCACTGTCTGTACACATGTCACACAGAAATGGGACATTGGGTGTATTTGTTAGTCTTTGTTGATGATATATTACTGATAACAGAATCAGTAAGTCAAAAAGACAAAATTGCAAACAAATTGCAAGCACACTTTGAACTGAAAGATCTCGGTTTGGTACAACACTATCTTGGAATGCAATTATCCCAGGATGAGGAAGGTTCTTTCTTGGTTGAACAAAGTGGGAAAATTCAGAAATTGCTGGAGATTCATGGATTGGAGAATTGTAACCCAGTTACCACTCCAATGACTCTTGAATATCAAAAACACACAGATAACACTGAATTTGAGGATATTGGAAAATATCAAAGTGTTATTGGAAGCCTGCTATATTTGACAAATGTGAGTAGGCCAGACATCAGCAATGCTGTGAACATACTTAGCAGGAAAACGCAAAATCCTTCTATGTATGATTGGCTAGCTGTGAAACGTGTGTTAAGGTATTTAAAAGGTACCATGAATTGCAAACTGAAATTGTCATCACACACAGAGGGAGGTTTTTGTGTGTACACTGATGCTGATTGGGGAGTTGCAACAGATAGAAAGTCCACAAGTGGAACTGTGATCATGTATAGTGAAAGTCTAATTGACTGGTATACACGAAAACAATCTTGTGTGGCTGTATCTAGTGCAGAATCTGAATTCATCAGTTTATTTCAAGCATGCAATGAGATTGAATGGTTCAAACAATTGTTTACTGATCTGCAATTACCAGTAGACAAGGCTGTTACAATTTTTGAAGACAACCAGGCTTGCAAAAGCATGGCACAAACTGAAAAATGTAGGCCAAGAACCAAGCACATTGATGTTCGTTACTCTCATGTAAAGGACTGTGTGCAGAAAGGGTGGGTAACACTCAAATACTGTGCAACAGGGGACATGGTGGCAGATCTTTTCACGAAACCATTGCCTGTAGTAAGACACAGGAAGCTAATGACGGCGCTAGGCCTCATTGAGCAAATGTGAAATAAGATGTACTCAGCTTGTGGGGGGATCTTGTGATATGTATCACTTCACCAGCTGCAGCACATTGTTTACACATGGAAGGGACAGAATGGCTGTAAACAGGTTTTGTTATGTCTTACTAGAATCCTTGATTCTGGACTGTGAGAACAATATGAGCTGGTCACATGGTTTGTATGTTCTGATGACGTGCTAACTTGTTTTCTGTCTGAAGCCATCTTAGAGAGAAGCTGGACTGCTTTCTCTCTTCTTCTGGTTCTTCTTGCTAGACTTTGTTCCTGCAACAATGTAACGTCTTTGCTGAGGTGGAGTGAAGCTCAACTTACTCCACTGGATGTAATGCTTGCTATGCATTTATACTCTGCACATGGACTGTAACTAGGAAATGTATACTCTGTAGAACTTTACTTGCTAAGTAAATAAACAGGTAGAATTAGACCTGTGGTGTTCCAGAATGTTTCCTGACTCCATGGATTAATCTGCAATGGGGAAGCTGGAAGCAAGTCTGATTACAAGGGCAGACTGAGCTGGTCAAAATTGGCACCGACACAACACGCTGCACGCTGCGTAGGGAGGTGAGATCTGGAAGATCTGTGAGTGGAATTTCAGGCGTCTGTTAGCACACAGATAAGATTATAAATCTCCCAACTCTGCTCACACGCCAACACAAAATTCGAATTTTAGGGGGAAATACATACCAAATTGTGTACATTTGGGGAAATTGTGTATTATTTAAATGCAAATTTTCATGTGGTTCAGTGTGTGTGTGCATGGCATGTGCACATGCACAGAAAACAAGACAGAACGGACTTATGGTTGCATACAAGCAAAACTGATGCATATAAGAAATAGACTGATCCGTTCACCCCTACATTTTTGGTATCCATTTCAGCATACTTGTGCCATCTGGTAATTGCCCTTGCAGCCAGTGATGGCAATGTTGTATGTGGGTCCGCATTGAACTAGAACTAGAGAGTATAGCTGTATGCATTGCTGTCAAAACCTATGCAGGATCAAACTATCTAATATCTCACAACAGACTGCAGATGATAAACACTGTGTTGAACAGTTGACTTTATGACCCCAAGTAGGGGTGTGCAGATTCGCCTCGCATGGGTGTAGCGGGCCGAAATCGGCCACGCTCACGTCCGCGCATGGCTCGCGTGTGCCTACCTTGATCCAGCGGCGGCTTGCCTCTCCATGGTGAGCCGCCCGCACTGCCCGTGATGGGACAGCGCAGCCGGTGCTGGCAGCTCGAGCGGCGCGGAGAGTTCTCCGCGCCGTTCGGAAGAACGAGGTGGGGGGGCGCCGCCACGGAGAGGCGAAGCAGCGGAGAGGCGGCGCCCAGACCGGGGTCGTGAGCACCACTATCCAATGGCCAGTTCCTATGTTGCATAATACATTTTTGTTCATGCAGGATTCCTCTCATGTTCGTGTGAATGTGAGCAAACAAACATACAAGCCAGTTGGTCATGGAAGTCGCTGGAGTGGACATTTGCAAGCAGTTAGTGCAAACAGTAAGTTGGATCCAGACTTAGTCATACTTAGAGTAGACCCATCGAAATCAACGTGACTTATGTTAGTGATTAACTTAAGTTCCATTGATTTCCATGGATCTACCTGAAGTATGACTAAGTCTGGATCCAACCCTTTATGTTGCTTAGGTGAATGTAGATACAATAATGCATACATCTTCAAATAATGATTCAGCTTCATGACAGGAGTCAGTCAGCTCCAAT
This sequence comes from Shinisaurus crocodilurus, assembly GCA_021292165.1. NCBI lineage: Eukaryota > Metazoa > Chordata > Lepidosauria > Squamata > Shinisauridae > Shinisaurus > Shinisaurus crocodilurus. The sequence goes on along the minus strand of CM037877.1, from coordinate 80,293,464 downwards.
TCTCCAGTGAAAGTGGGATGGGGTGGGGAGAGAGAAGAGGTTCAGAATTCAAAGCCATCCGGCAACTAGCAGCCAGTTCATAATGCAACAGGGTTCTGACCAGGGACTGGTTTGGGGATCATGTGACTCTTCCATTATATCAATTGCACTACCTGCCAGTCCATTTCCAGATACAATTCAAAGTGCTGGTCATTGCCTTTAAAGCCCTAAACAGCTTAGGTCCTGGATACATAAAGGACAATCTCCCCTGATATGAACTAGCCTGTCCATGTCCCATCTGGGTTGGTAGGAATGCAAGAGACTTGTTTGTGGCTCCCAGCCTTTGGAGCTCTCTGCTCCGGTCGAATCTTTTTTTTTTTTGCATTGCCTTCCTGCTGACATTTTGTCGCCTTCTGAAAATGTTCCTGTCTCGTCAGGCTTTTGGTCCAGTCAGTATTTGGTTTTAGTCTGGCTCCCTCCTAGGATTAGCTTCAGTGGTACATTGCACTTCTGTTTGCCGCTCTGTCTGTTTTTAAGTGTTTTATTTGTTTTTTCTTAATTCCTTTTATGCTTGTACTTTTTCTCTTCCTGTTAGCTGCCTTAGATGGTTCCACTTTGAATTAGCCTGCATACAAATGATCTTACCAATTTTCTTTCTTTATGATTTTGTAGACCGCCTTTAAGGGTAGAACCCGCTCGAATAAAAGAAAACAAACGAATAAAACAAATAATGACAGTAGTTTTGAACAGTCATTGCTGCAAAATAAACTTATGTTAATGGTTATAAATGCTTTAGATGATAGCCCAGGTGTAGTGTGGCATTTGCTCTTATCAGTATAAGGAAAAATATTTGTGTCCATTTGCATCATTCTAGGAAAGCCAATGAGACACTCAGCCAGTATCAGACAGAGACAAATGTCTCCCATCTTTACTTGATTCAGCAGTTGTGACTTGATGGACCTCGACATTTTATGTCAGAGTGTTTAGTGAAGCATGAAGTGGTTCTTCACGCCACAGCTATTCATTATGACATTGGTGGCCTACTGATGTGAAACTGGCAATTTCTAACGGAAACACTGGAGTTAGGTCTGAAAGACATTTAGAAAACCCAATTCAAATTCAAAACTGCAAGTTCGCCTGCTATACTGTGATGAATAACAGATTGCAAAATAATATATATATATATATATATATATATATATATATTTAAAAAATCAAATATAAATCAGAGATTCCAAATCTCTGAACCCAAATTTTGCATCGTCCACCTTGATTTTTATTAGGTTTTGGAAGTTTTCCAGTAAAATTCCGTTGAAATTTATAGTTTTGAGATCAGCAAATGTGTCATATTTCACATCTTGATTTATGTTTGTTTCAGCACTTATCGTTGTAGATTTACTAGTATCATTTTAGCAGACATTTCATCTGAGGGCAGGAAAAAAAACCTCTGAACCAGGCCATCTCTCTAACTTTTAGTATCTTTGGGATGAAAATTAAAAACTGAAAGAGTTTGGAACATCTTGTTCAGGTCCCAGAAAGGTTACATGTGGGGAGCAAGAGAGCAGTTAAACTGACAGATATAAAATGGGGTACCTAACCATCTTTCTCCAGTCTGCCTGAAATCTGACAGATCTGTTGCATTAAGGCATTATCACCTGACATTGTTGGGCAAATGCTGAGGCCCACGCTCCCCGGCAAGGATGTAGCTGACATCTTTCCTGCTGGATGGCAGTGCTTTAACTCACTTGGTGGGGGAACTGAGTGGCTGCTCACCTCTGGTTTGAGCTGGGCAGCCATTTTTTTTATGCTCGGGCAGGCATTGTATTGTGGGGCATAACAATATTGGCTGTCTAGCTGCAATCAGAGCTGGCCACCCGCTTGTCTCCAACAGAGCTTGTTATAGTGCTTCTGCTGCTGCCGCCGCCATCCACTAAACCTACACAGAGGAGGAGGCTGGTGGTGGCTACAGGACTGCAACAGCTACTGCCACCATCGCTGTAATCATCATAGCTGCTGCCCTTGGGTAAACTCTCCTTGAGGAGGAGGATGGTGGCAGCTGCCACCTTCCTCTCTGCTGCCAGAAAAATGCACCAGGAGGGGGAGACAGCTGCAAGAATGCTGTTGCTGTGGGGTGGGAATGGCAGTGGGAAAGGGGGTCGTTTGGGGCTGGCTGTAGGTCTGTTCTTGGAACTGGAAGGGGGCAGTCAGTGCTTAGCACTGGGAGGGTTATTGGCCATTGTATGCCGAGGGCCCACTCAGGTCTAGCATCAACTCTGACTGCTAGGGTAGCGGAATGGCTGAAAATCGATTGCCATTTGAATGGAAAACACCAAAATTACAAGCAGGAGAAGAGTAGCTGGTTTTCCCATTGAAAGCAATGGGAAGCTTACAGGACATTCACCCTTTTAAAATGGGGACCCTTTTTCCAATCAGTTTGACATTGGGCAGGTCTAATGTGCTGCTGCTGATGGTTACATAATGTCTGAACAATCGTGCTGTTTGGATGGAAAGCATGAAAGATAGGGGCAGCAGAAGACTGGCTGTGCCTCCCATTAAAATAAAAAGAAAAAAGTAAATGAATGGAAAAATGGAATAAATGTAGTTCCACTGAATGGAAAATGAAATGAATGGAATTCAAATAAATAGAAAATGAAACAAATGAAACATTTGGCAACTGGAGAAACATTTGTTTCTTCCACACCCCTGGGATAGTTTAGCTGCCTTGGGAAAATAATCCACAAATTTCATGTTCAGGAAGCATTTCTCAGTTTGTTCTTAATTCAATCTCCAAACCTCTTGTAATGCCCAGCACATTGTTGTAAATCATTTCTTCTCCCTCCTTTGTTTATACAACTTTGAGGTGCATCCTCTTATTTTTCCACATAATTTTATTTTATTTTGAAATAAAATTAAGAACACAGGCAACAGAAAGTTAACAACAGAGGCAACACATAGCAATACAACAATAACACTAAAAAAATAAGGGAACTCACATATTATAATTTTTAGTATATCATGGACAACTAGAGTAAAACAGCCCAACGAGAAACTCCCTAACACAATTTAATTGTCACATAGCTAACTGCTCATGCAGCATTTAATATTGATTCATAATATGCTTCTGTCCTATTAATTATTTTTGCTCTCCTTCTCTGATCTCTTTCCAAATTCTCAGCATGTCATTGGTCAATGCCAGGAGTGGGCACATCAGAGCTGTACTGGGGTATACTATTACCACCAATTTTTAAAATGTGACAGTTTACCCTAGAGAGCAATTTTCCTATTACACTGCCATATTAGAATGCGTACACATAGCTAATATGTCAATTTCACTATTGCATTTCTTTGTGCATTACTGTTTTCCAGGTTTCCCTCCTGAATTAATTTTGGGACATTTTCCCCTCACAGGAAAAATAATGTCTATTATACTAAATTGAATAATTGTTTGCCTTTTTTATTTCAGTGTTCTTCTAACCTCTACAGTTTTACTGTTTCACTGCCCATTCTAATACATATCACATCAGATTTACTATAAATAAATTTCCCTGCATAAATTTCTGCTGTAAACATGTTAAGTTGCACTATAGTAAGCTTGAATTTTAATTATTCCACACACATGAAACCATTTATACCTAGTTCTATAATTTCTGCCTGTGTTTAACATTCCAGTTAGGCCATGTGTGTTCCCAGGTGACAGTTATATTCAATAAATTGTGCTTTCACACAGGAGTAGGAAACTTTGTGGGGTTTTTTTTTAAATTAAAAGAGAGTTAACACTGACATCTCCAATTTATATTTATTTGGCTTTCTATCCTGCCTTATCCTATCAGCTCAGACTGGATTACAGTACTTTAAAATATACGAATAAATTCTAATGCTCTGGTCCAGCAATTATTGGAGATCTGTTGTGAACGTAAGACCCCCACTCCCACAACAGCTCTCCCACTCATTTCAATGGAGAGACCATATCTGCATACACAAAGGCACTGAACGAGTATGTAAGTATTCTGCAATTGGAGATATGCTTACTGCTCCCCAGTCACGTGGTAAAGGAACCTTAAAGGCACCTGGTATATTTATTAATCAATAATACTTGTATACTGCTTGATATAACAACATCTCTAAGTGGTTTATGTCCCAAGGTATTAAATATCACTATTAAAATACTTAGTTAATAAACAATTACAGCTATAACAAACAAAGATAAATAAACAATAAAAACTATATAAAAACAACAATAGAAAACAATCAAATGGAGCAGCATCGTAAGTGAAGTGTAGTGAACAAGACGGGAACAAGCTGTAGACTGAAGGACCTGCTGAATAAAGTATACTTGCTTTGTAGTGTACCTAACATAACAGTTAATCTAGCCTCAGGTGGGGGATACCAGTTGATTCTCACAGTTCAGTATACTAATTTTTCTTGAGTGGGTAGTGCTTTCGTTCTGTCTTGTGCTGTCATCCCATCGTCACTGGATGTAATCATGGAGCTGGACTTTCAAAAGGTATGTTTTCTTATACCTGATACGAGTGATCTCTCTCTCTCTCTCTCTCTCTCTCTCTCTCTCTGGGCTTGTTCGCACAACACGGGAACTGCAAGTCCCCCGCAGTTCCCGTGTCATGTGCATGCCGACCGGGGGTGCCCCGCGGGACAACCGCGGGCAGGACGCACGCAAAGTGACCATGGTCGGTAGAGGGGTAAGCCCCTACCGTGTGTGGTCACCATGCCGTGCGAACAGCGGGCGGCTGTCCCGCGGGGTCCGCACAGAGACGGCAGCCCAGAGCGGCCGGAGCTGCCGCCGCTCTAGCCTGCAGGGGCAAATGGCCCCTATGGGCATCCTGGGGCCCTGCCCCCAGCACCCAGAGGCCCCGGTGCAGCCCATGCGCGCGGGGCGCCGGTCGTGAGTGGTGTCCCGCCGGACCCCGCGGACGGCCCCGTGGTTCTTCCCCCGCCGGCAGCCTGGGTCGTGTGAACCGGCCCTCTCTCTCTCTCTCTCTCTCTCTCTCTCTCTCTCTCACACACACACACACACACACACACGGCAGGGAGAAAAGAGAGGATGGACTTCATTTGGCTCTAGAACAGTGGTAGCAACCTTGTGAGCTCCAGATGTTTTGGACTACAGCTCCTATGAGCTCCAGCCAACATGGTCAATGGTCAGGGGGTTATGGGAGTTGTAGTCAAAAATCTGAAGGGCAACCTGGTTCATTCTAGAAGGTTCATTTTCCAAAACTAAACTAAAATGGACTTCCGATTTTTTCTACAGCATATATAAGTAAAAAGTTTTCTTATTGTGTTTGTTTGTGTTTTTATAGTAATCAAATATAAAATATATATTAAAAAGAAGTTTCATTTCCCCCCTATAATCCTTTAGAGAGGCATTTAATAGACAACTACTAAATCTTTCCAGTGTTTGTATTTGACTAGTAATTTACGTCATGATTTATGTATGTCTTAGTAGCAAAAAAGAAGACACTGTAGGACTAAAATCTGTCTCATTCCGCCCACCCCCTTCCACTTCAAAACAAGAGAGAGCTGGACTGTTTCTTCTTTCACCCATTAACTCTGAATCCTTGCAATAATTAGACAAAGTAAAATGAATATTAACTTATGCTTAACTGCCTTTCCAGCATGTTACCCTGCTTTGACCTAGTACTGCTAAACCATTTTTTAAAAAAAACTTTATGGATTTAAATAATCCTTTGCTCTAAAACACCCTCTACCCCCTCAGCTACTTAACCACAGGCCCGACTGCCCTAAATCCTTTTCTTATACTTTGTAGCTTTTTAAGCAAGCCCCCTCTTTAAGTAGACATAATCCCTTCTCTGTAGAAAACATGAAAGACCTTGAACAAATCAAGATTTCTCCATGGAGAATTCAGCTAATCCTGTGCTTAGCTCCTAACAAGGAAATCCATCTCTCCACCAAGCACCCCATTACTAGGACTAATGCCTGACTTGAATAACAAGCAAATTATTGTGCTTTAATTGTAGCATTGCTCTGTCACATGGAAAACTTGAGGGAGAAATGTGACTAGGCTTCGCCAGGAGAGATAGGTCACGCCTTTTCATTGTTGTTAAGGTTTCTATGATTTAAAAAGCAAGCTAAATTAACTATTAATATGGACTGCACACATGCTTATGATTAGATGACACAGCCACGCTACAGCTCTGCTTCTTTGCCTGCCACTAGAAGAGATTAGATGGATTCTTTTCATATCGCCTTCTGTATATGTGCACAATTTAGAGAGGTGTTCATGTGTTTTGGGGTGGGCGGGCGAACACAGTCTCGTTGGTTTATAACACTCAGCAGGAGAAAAAATGGTTTAAGGGGAACCTGCGGACGACGTGCTATAAGCTGGCCAAAGCATGTCAGAACTCGACCTTAAATATAATGAGGTTTTAAAAGCTGTTGCTTTACTAGTCAGTGACTGTGCAAGGAAGAAACGGCACATGTTGTATGCTGGGAGCCCGTAATAGGTAATACTTGGTGGGGTCGCCTTCCAAACACACATTATAAGACACACCCACAGCTACATCGGTACTACTAGACTGTAGTGGCTGGCAATTTTTAATATAAAATTTCGGTAGTTGCCAATTCAGCTCTAATTTAGTAGCTTTAGGGCACGATGCTATGCATGTTTAGACAGAACGAAGTCCTACAACTCCCAGCATTCCTCAGCCAGCCTGGCTGGGCAATGCTGGGAGTTGTAGGACTTCGTTCTGTCTAAACATGCATAGGATTGCGCCTTTAGTCTATTTTGATTGTGACCGTTTAAAACATAATTTTGGTATGTACAGTAGACATCGATTTCCAGTCTGCAGGGGAAAAATGTATGTTTTGAAGAAATTCAAGAGCTGGAGAGAGAGAAAGGATGGACATAGCAACAGGTATTTTGGGGAATCTACTTGCTTCTATTTCTTCTTTTGCATTTTATATATGGAGGTGCTAGTGCTGGACACAACCCAACTGTATCTGTTTTTATCTGTCATGTGCTGGAGTGTATAGTAGCCTAATGCAAGATGACTAGAGGGTAATATATTAAGAGCACTATGTTAATTGGGCCTGCAGGCATATATTGAAAGTCTGTCAAGTGATGTGGTACATTTCTATGGGGGGGGGCTTCACCTCATCCTGACCTCTGCCTATAGAATTTGATTACTGAGCTAGAGGGAATGTTTATTGTAACTACCACATAGTAAATGGAGTCTTATGATAACGGCATAATTTTAAAAATATGTCTATACAAGCACCACCACCACCCACACACCACCCCCATGTGCTGGGGGCAATGTGAAAAATACGACTGTAATTTTTTGGGGGAATTTTTTTATTGTGAATTTCAACAAAAACAAAACCATTAGAAGGAAAAAGAGAGAGAAAATAAAAATTTCTTACATAAATTGAAATGAATCACTTACAAGAGGTCCATATGAAATGTATACCTATGAGTATATATGTGTATATGAAAATATACAGCTATGAATGAAAAAACAATTATGCATAAACTTCAGGACTAGGCTTATATATGGATAAATATCCATATATTTATCCATTCTCAGGTGGCATCTAAATCATCATCATCAGGCGATCACTCGTGACCGAGTAAGATTGTCTTCCGGGATAAAAGGAGGAAATTCTAAAGAAGATTGTGTAGACTCTAGCGATGGGTCCGTAAGTGACTGTGGAGGCCAATTCTAGATCCACACAGCTTCCCACAGTGAGGACACAGGTTACCAGATAGAAGATGGTCCTGTAAAGGATTCATTTGACGTGCTTTTCGCTTAGCACGTTTCTCCCTTTCACCTTGCACTCGGGCTTCTTCAAAGTCCATGGAACCTTTGTGAAAGGCCAACCTCCATTTAGATCGTTCATGGGCCAGAGCTTCCCAGTTTTCGATGTTTATATTGCATTTTTTAGATTAGCCTTATGAACATCTTTAAACCTCTTATATTGACCACCGATATTCCGCTTTCCATCCTTGAGTTGGGAGTAAAGTAACTGCTTTGGGAGGCGGCAGTCAGGCATTCGAACAACATGACCGGTCCACTGAAGTTGGCGTTGAAGGATCATTTTTTCAATGCTAGTAGTCTTTGCTTCTTCCAGTACACTGACATTTGTTTGCCTATCTTCCCAAGTAATTTGCAGGATTTTCCGGAGGCAACGTTGATGAAACCTTTCAAGGAGGTGGAAGTGACGTTTATAGATAGTCCATGTTTCGCAGGCATACAATAAAGTTGGTAATACAATGGCTTCATAAACCAGTGTTTTGGTCTTCTTACAAATATCCCGATCCTCGAACACTCTATGTTTCATTCGAGAAAATGCGGCACTTGCGGAGCTCAGACGATGCTGGATTTCACTGTCGATGTTAGCTGTAACAGAAAGATAGCTGCCAAGATAGAGAAAATGATCGACATTTTCCAGTATTGTCCCGCCAAGCTGGATAGATGGCATCACCAAAGGGTTGGCTTGCACTTGCTGATGAAGCACTTTGGTTTTTTTGATGTTAAGTGAGAGACCAAGTTTTTCGTATGCGTCTGCAAAAGCATTTAGGATAGTTTGGAGATCGTCCTCTGAATGTGCGGAGACCACATTATCATCAGCATACTGAAGTTCCACAACGGAGGTTGTAATTACCTTACATTTTGCTTTCAGCCTGCTGAGATTAAAAAGCTTTCCATCTGTTCGATATATAATTCCCACACCGGTGGGAAGTTTCCCCTTGACAAGATGTAAAACCATGGCGATGAAAATGGCAAATAATGTTGGGGGCGATAACACATCCCTGTTTAACACCTGATCCCACTTTAAATGGAGCACCATGAGAGCCGTTGTTGTCCAAAACCGTTGCCGTCATGTTGTCATGGAGAAGTCGCAAGATATTCACAAATTTATTGGGGCATCCAATTTCATAAGGATAGTCCAGAGAGCTGTACGGTCTACAGTATCAAAGGCCTTAGCCAGATCGATAAATGCCATATAAAGGGGTTGATTTTGCTCCCGGCATTTTTCTTGGAGCTGACGTGCAGTAAAAATCATGTCTACTGTCCCTCTAGAGGGGCGGAAACCATATTGAGTTTCAGGGAGGATCTCTTCTGAAATAGATAGAAGACGGTTTGCGAGAATCCTAGCAAATATTTTACCTGCGGTTGCTAAGAGAGAAATGCCCCGATAGTTTCCACAGTCTGTTCTATCACCCTTCTTAAAGAGGGTGATAATTATGGCATCCCTGAAGTCTTCTGGGATCTCTTCTCTTATCCAGATTTTTTCGATGAGTTTATGAAGTTGTTGTACAAGTTCGGGGCCCCCTTCTTTAAAGATTTCAGCAGGAATCCCATCTGGTCCACTAGCTTTGTTGTTCTTCATTTGATTAATGGCTTTTTTTACTTCATCCAAAGTGGGGAGTATTGCAAGTTCCTCTTTAATTTGTTTTTGCGGGATTTGCGAAAAAATCTCATTATCCACCTTAGATTTACGATTTAAAAGGTCATAATAATGCTCTTTCCAACGCAGTGCAATAGACTCTTTGTCTTTTAAGAGTTTGGTGCCATCTTTTGATTGTAAAGGGTTTGTACCATAGGTTTTTGGTCCATAAATGGCCCTTGTGGCCTTAAAAAAGCCCCGTGCATCATGAGATTCTGCAAGTTGTTGAATTTCTTCAGCTTTCTTTTTCCACCAAGCGTTCTTAAGTTCTCTTGTTCTTCTTTGGACCTCAGCCTTTGCGCTAGCGTAGGTTTTTTTCTTGGCAGCGCAGTTAATATCATTTTGCCATATTTGGAAGGCTTTCCTTTTTTGGTCAATTATATATTTAATCTCATTGTCATTTTCATCAAACCAATCCTGATGTTTCTTAGTTTCATATCCAATAGTTTGTTCACAAGCTGCAGTAATGGAGGTTTTCAGCTTAGACCAATGGTCCTCAATGTTGTCAGGAGGTTCCGTAGGTAGATGTTCCTTAAGAAGTGATTGAAGATGAGTTTGCTTAATAGGATCTTGAAGGACTTGGATGTTCATTTTACGCCTTGGTTTCCTTCCTTGAAGCCTACGTTGGGGAGCAATGTTGATAACCATTGTGGACCGGATTAGTCGGTGGTCTGTCCAGCAGTCGTCGGCACTCACCATGGCCCTAGTAAGAAGTACATCGCGGCGATCTCTAACACGGACAATTACATAATCCAGAAGATGCCAGTGCTTTGACCGTGGGTGCTGCCACGATGTTTTAAACTTATTCTTTTGTCGAAAGAGCGTGTTTGTGATAGTGAGATTATGCTCTGCACATATAGACAAAAGTAAGAGTCCGTTCGGGTTGCTATTACCTACTCCGTCTTTTCCAATAGTTTCTGGCCATAAATCAAAGTCACGCCCGACTCTTGCGTTAAAATCGCCCAGGAGGATAATTTTATCCTCCTTAGGTATCTCTGACAGGAGAGTGTCCAACTGGCTGTAAAAACTTTCCTTGATGTCATCATCAGCATCTAATGTTGGTGCATAAGCGCTCAAAATAGTTACCTGTTGGTTATTGGCGAGCTTTAATCGAAGAGTTATCAGGCGTTCGTTAATGCCAGTAGGAACTTCTGACAAAGAGTTCACTAGTTCATTTTTGATGGCAAAGCCTACACCATGTATTCGTCGGTCCTGCTCAGGTAGTCCTTTCCAGAAGAAGGTATAACCTCCTTTTTCTTCTTTCAGCTGTCCCTCTCCTGCCCTTCGAGTTTCTTGAAGTGCTGCTATGTCAATTTTAAACCGTCTCAGCTCCCTTGCAATAATAGCAGTCCTACGCTCAGGGCGTTCACTATCTATGTTATCCAGCAATGTCCGTATATTCCATGTTCCAAAGTTCAAATGTCTTTTTCGACCGCTAAAATGGTGACCCCACTGGACGCGGTAATCCAGTCAGGGGAGAAAGAGGTAGACTATGTTTAGGGCACCTTTTCTAGCCCCCTCCCCATACGGGGTGAGCAGAGTGGATCCTAAATAGGGCTGCTCAGTCATGGATACAGCTGCCGAGCTGCTCGACTACCTCGTTCCTTGAACAGGGCGACTGAGTCTGCATCCACCGCCCATGTGCTGGTCCATGACTAGGGGCTTCCAGATTCACAGTCCTGCCCCCGTTGCCATTCGCCAGTCGCCATGGGACTTTTTTTTTGTTTGTTTGGGTTGGGTTGGGTTGGGTTGGATGGGTTGGGTTGGAAGACGCCTGTGCGTGAAACTGTTTTATGTGGGGAGATCGGTGCACAACGAATCACCACACAAACTTGACAGAGTACGGCAGAGATCCAATGGCACGGTTACCCTGACGATTGGAAAACCATTCTCTGCTGCAGCCTTCATCCGCCTTCACAGCCGTTGTAATTTAGGTTTAATTATCTTCCGCCTGTTCTGCCGTTGAGGACTTTATGTTTTGGATCGTTCTTTGTCTGGTTCCTCTCCCCGGACCTTACCGCCATGGGTGACCCTACTGGGAGTACATAGCTCCCGACGGCATTGCTCACAGGATTCATCGGAACACGCAAGCCCACTCACCACTTCAAGGTGACGATCCGGCGAGGGGGGCATCTAAATACCACTCATTCAAATGTTGAAAGTGTTGTTAGGTCCTCGATCCACTGTGTTATAAGGTGGGCGTTTATCTTTCCAATGTTGTAATATCAGTTGAACGTACTTTCTAAGGAGACATGCTGCACTATTAATCTGTCATGGGTATGGCATCAGGGATGTTATTTCAGATTGAGGGAGGAGAGATTTCGATGTATGTGAGGCAGTAGAACTGGAAGATATTATTCTAATATATTATACGAATATGTATTTTAATATGAAAGCCAGTGTATTTTTGGTTGGGTGTTTTTTCTGTCCTCTTACAATATCTCATAGTAACTATTACAACATTATCAACTACTGTTTGTTAGTTTCTCACCTCCGCCTCATTTAAAGCAAAGTGGTTTATGCCTTTGGTAGGTATATGGGCCCATTTAATTATTTATAATGAAAGTCACTCAGTGTGTCGAACCACTGGCCATAAATATAGGTGTGTAAAGGATTGGCTGGGGTGGAATTTAGGGGAATTGGATCAAGGGGGAGGGGGAAACCTATTGAGTTCTTATTAGCAGGAAAGACTCTTTTATAGGCTATGGTAACCAAGGATATATAATTTAAGAATATTTAAGCATTCCCATCCTAGAATTTGAATAACAATCTGTCCCCTTGTGTATATAAGCCCTTTAATAAAAACCTGTTTAATAGTTCATACTGTCCTTAGTGTTTGTGTCCATGTCACATCTAATACCAAGCTACTAGGAGGTTTGAAAGTATTCCAAGATAACTGATGCCAGCAGAAAATGGTTAGTTTGTGGAATGCTGAGTTATAGTGACACGGAGTTCCTGAGGACCTGAAATACATATATTTCTAAAAATGAAAAAATCTAAATAAGTTTTTTAAAGAGAAGAAAAGTGGGACGAAAGAGAGGTTTTCCCCATAGGTGGAAATCTACCCATGTATTTGCCTATGTGCAAAACTGATGTTTGATCATGTACATGCATGCATGTTTGTGTGTGTATAAACACACATATACGTTACACACACACACAGGCTAAGATGCAAGCTGCAAATCACCACACAATGGCCTTTCTTAGTGATGTTTGTTAAATAGAAGCATGCACTTATTTGCCCTGCTGAAACAGTGTGTCAAGAACTCTGCCCTGCTGATGAGGTACCTTACCTTTTGGATTTTACAGCAGAAGACCTAACTAGCGTACTCCAGTTCAGTGACTGGTTTCCTGAGCACCCATCCCCCATGTTTCCATACAGAAGAGCAAATTTATTGGGAAAGAGGTGTGGGCGGGGAGCTTGGAATAATTAAAAGGCAGTCTGACAGCACAATGAATCAATAAAAAAAAAAGCAGGTGTAACTGCTTGAGACTGTCAGGACTTAAGTGCTGCACAACACAATACTACCTCCAAATTTGCACATGATATTCTGGAAAGCAGAAGTAAAACAGTGGCCATTCTGACTGTTATCTATAGAGGGATGAAAAATAAGGAAAATAATCCCTTTTATTGAAAAATGTCTGATCGTGCTCTTATGCAAAGGGCACTGATTACATATCTGTTCCCTTGACCTCCCTCTGCTTTGCCAACCAAGAATTTCCCCTACACATGTTACAAGCTAGTTTTCTGCTGTCATCTTCCCAGATCCTGAAAAACAACATTAGGGTGTGAGGTGAGGTTTGAGAAGAAGCATTAAGATCAAGCAGTCAAAATTATCTGGCTTAGGCTAATAAGGAGCAAGATTTTTAATTCCCACATCTATGACAATATTTCCTGGAAGATGGCAAAACCCCGCCTTCTCTTAATAACCTGAATGCAAAGACTGTGCTGGCTGTTCTCTCAATCTCAGGCTGTGATACAAAGCACCTACTAGGAGAGAGGATTAATGGGCTGTAGTTTTACAGGAGTTCCACTAGATGATGGTATAAATCTTCATAATGAGCGAGCTGAGAGTAGGGTGGGCAACTTCAACAGGAGTTCAGAAGAAGTGAGAGTCTACATCGGCAGTGACATTGTGAACCACCTCCTCCCTAGACTGTATCATTAAAAGCGAGAATGCACAGTTATACTACCTGCCATGCAGACGTAAGCAGCGCTCAGCAACATCATAATCTATTAGAGAAGAAAGCCATAGAAAATGAACCAAGCAAATGACTTGCTTGATTTAAACATCAAATAAGAATTGTGCTTGATTTATTTTGCAAATTAGAATGGGCTGACGTCAATTCATTTGTTAAAACTGGCTCGCTAAATTGAGAGTAATTGTATAATTAGCAGTAGATTCATTACAGGATAACATAACAATTTGCATAAAATTGAAATGGAAATTTAGAACAGGGCTGCGAATGTACCTTCCACAGCCAGACGTTTATGGGAATGGTGGGGCAAAAGACCAGGGAGTAAGAAGGGGAAAAGAGAGCCCACTGCTAGGTAGGCAGCTTGCCTGAGGCCCAAGCTACATGTAATGGCAGGAGGCTAATATCTTTAAACACACTGGGGGCTTTTATCTCCATTCTTATGTAAGGGTTCCAGGTGGAAGTCAAACCCAACCAGAAAGAAGACTGCCTTTCAAGACCTCATTGCTAGGCCTGAGTTAACTGGGGTGGAGCCTGATAAGGGAATTGGCTTAAGTTTGGTTAGGGTTAGGAACTGGGGCTTCTAACACCTCATTGGTGGTAACAGTAACATTATAGAAGCCTAACATTATAGAAGTTAAAATAGAGAACCTTGTTTGTAAAGTAACAGCAATCTTAAATAATAAGCTTTCTTGTTTTATTTCTTCTTAATAAAATACTATATATCTTTGTTTACTTTCCTTGTACCTCTGATTTGTTTTGTCTCATGCCTAATGACCAATGTTAGGAAAAAGGCATATATCAATAAAGGGGTGGAATTTTATGGCGGCAGTGGAAGTGAAGGGAAGGGAGGGATTGCCCAGTGGTGAGGGGTGATCCTCTGCAAGTGATGGCTATAGTAGCAGGAAGAGGCATTCCTCCATATTTAGTAGTGGCGGGATTTCCCTAGAGTGTCTCACCTAGGTTAGGTCCTCCACAGTGTGGGAGGACAGCACTTTGCTTTGCAGTATACCAGACTCCCAGTTATTTTTTAAAACAACAACAACAACATAAAAAATGAGGGGCGGGGAGCCTGATGGGCACCAGGAGAGGTGTCTGCAGGCATCATGTTGGAGGCCCCAGCTCTAGAGTGAAAATGAAAATGAAAAGAAGACATAGGTGCTATACACACATTTAAAGTAATGTCTCTTTTGGCCCTTAGGCTGATGGGCTTAAAAGGGTGTCATTGGTGCTCACCTTAGCCATACCTTATTAATATCTATATCAGGGCTCTCCAACTTTTGGTCCCCAGATGTTGCTGGCCTACAGCTCCCAGCATACCCAGCCAGCATGGCTAATGGCAAGGGATTCTGGGAGCTGTAGGCCAGCAACATCTGGGGACCCAAGGTTGGAGAGCCCTGGTCTATATAATGGAACAGTATTGGCCAAAGACATTTTGCTGCCTGCAGCAAATGGCACCTCCATCACCACTAGGGCCAACGCTTTTAAAAAATCTTGCTGCACCATTCAGATACCAATTCCTGACTTCATCTGTTCCCATCGCATGGTGCTGCCTCAAGCAGGTCAATTTACCCCTCTACATGGTAGGGCTGGTCCTATAATGGGAAAGTGGAATGTGTTTGCCTGGACAAAATCCGTTGGGGGAAAGAAACAACTTTTAAAATGGGATGTTGTTGTGGGATTTTCTTGGTGGCGGGGCAGAGGGGTGTGATCTGAAAAATATTTAATCATGAAACGAATAGGGCAAATATTTATTTATTTAGTATTTGTTTGTTTTTTTAAATTCTACCCCCTTCCACTTCAAATGAAGTGTCCAAGGTGACTAATGTAAGAGGATTGATACAAATTCAAATAGGATAACTTAAAAAATAATAATGAAAATGGTAAAAATCAGTAGGTCTGTTCCCTGCTCCCCCTCCCCCAATAATCCAGATGGAGAACACCATCATACAAAGGCCAGGTTAATAGCCTACTGAAGCAAAAACATCTTCAAAGGTCATTGGAAGACCAATAATGAGAAGGCTAGATGGATCTCCCAAGGCAGAGAGTTCAACATCTTGGGTGTTACAACCACGAATGCCCTTTCTCTCGTGTCTGCAAACCATACTGCAGGAGGTGGCAGTCAGAACACTCGAAAGGGCAACTCCTGTTGACCGCACTGGATGGGCAGGAACCGATGGGAGGAGATGGTCCTTTCAGTATCCTGGCCCAAAGCTGCTTAGGACTTTAAAGGCAATGACCAACATTTTGAATTGAGTCACGAAAGGGTCGGCAGTTGATATAAAAGAGGAGTCACACATATTCCTGAAAACTGACTCTGGTCAAGAGTCTTGCTGCTACATTTTGAGCCAGCTGAAGTTTCTGAATGATCTTCAAAGGCAGCCCCACGGTAGGATATGTCACAGTAATCCAAAACTAAGGCATGTCTGAGGCCAGATCCTCCTTTAGCCTCATTGCAGAAGGCAGTATATTAAAATATTATTTATTACTTTTAGTTATATTAAACACTAGCTTTTTTTACCCGGCATTGCACGGGTCGTCATTTTCCTATAGGCACTATTTGTTCGAAATTCCTTAAGGTAGCTGACCGCTGTTTTGAATCGCTCCATAGGAAAGGTCCCCCGGGACCACATAATGGAAACCCAGCTCCCATGCGAATCCCAGCTCCACTGGGACTACCTGCTCCCTCGGGACTACACAATGAAATCCTTGCTCCCCCCCGGTACTACACAATGAAATCCCTGCCTCCCTCCCTGGACTACACAATGAAATACCTGCCCCCTGGGACTACACAATGAAATCCCAGCACCCCCAGGACTACACAGTGAAATCCCTGTCCCCCCCGGGACTGCACAATGAAATCCCTGCTCCCCCAGGACTACACAGTGAAATCCCTGTCCCCCCCACCAGGACTAGAGAATGAAATCTCAGCTCCCCCCCCGGGACTACACAACAATGAAATCCCAGCTCCCCCCCCCGGAACTACACAATGAAATCCCTGCTCCCTCCTGGGACTACACAATCAAATCCCTGCTTCCCTCCCCCCCAGGACTACACAATGAAATCCCAGCTCCCCCCCCCCCAGGGACTACACAACAATGAAAGCCCTGCCCCCCCCGGACCACACAATGAAATCCCTGCTCTCCCCCCACCCCCGTGTAGGCCTATGTCATGAACATTCTGTTTTGACGTAGGAGAGATTTGCATATCCGCTCCTGATTGGGCCCCTGTGGCAGTTCATAAATATCTGACAGAAATATCTGATCTTAAAGAAAAATCAGGTTAATCCTGAGAGTCTACAGGTGATGAAGAATGACCGTGCCAAGGGGTAGATCCGTCAAAACGTGATGGAGCCTATGCGATGACACCCCACACACAACAGTCATGCAGTCAGTCACTCATTTAAAAAGTTTCCCTCCCTTTTCACCCCCTTAGAGAACATTCTAAATGGCCTAGGGGAGATTTGCATGCCCACTCCTATTGACCCCTGCAGGAATTCATACAAACATTCTAAGTGTCGTATGGGCTATTTGCATAACTGCTCCTATTGGCTCCTGCAGCAGCAATTATGAAGTGAGGCCAATTTGCATAACTGCTCCCCTGTTGTTTTGCCCATCAGTCAGTCAGTCAGGCGCTCACTCGTGACCGAGTAAGATTGTCTTCCAGGATAAAAAGAAAAAGAAAAGAAAAGAAAATTTACAAAAAGGAGATTTTAAAAGGAGGAAAATTCTAAAGAAAATTGTGTAGACTCTAGCGATGGGTCCGTAAGTGACTGTGGAGGCCAATTCTAGATCCACACAGCTTCCCACAGTGAGGACACAGGTTACCAGATGGAAGATGGTCTTGTAAAGGATTCATTTGACGTGCTTTTCGCTTAGCACGTTTCTCCCTTTCACCTTGCACTTGAGCTTCCTCAAAGTCCATAGAACCTTTGCCCATAGGAAATATGAGAGTGGGGCAATTTCCCCCCCTTAGGGATGGAATTTCAAAAAATCCTTCCTTAGTGGGTGTCTACATCATAAAAGCAATGTTCCTTCAAAATTTCACATGCCTAGATTAAACGGTTTGAGCTGGGCATTGATCAGTCAGTCAGGACTTCTTCTTTTATATATATAGATTGTCAGTGCACATGCACTTTTTACAGCTCTCCCTCCTGCTGTGCAGAACTCGTAAACGAATGAGCTTCCCCATTACCTTCATCAGAAGGGTAAGTTCCACATATATGAAGGGATGAGTATGAGAATGGGAAAGCTTGAAGAGCTTGCTCAGTGTATCACCAGAACTCTCATGCCGCCCACAAGGAATGGCTGAAGAAGGGCACATATGTCACCTGCCCTTACAAAGTTACGTGTTGTTATTCCTTCCGTGCACATGACACCAGTGGCATCTCTTAGGCCTTCCATTCAGTTCACAAGCATTTGAAGCTAATATAGTTTCAGTTGCCAACTCCAACATACTGTCCATAAATTAAATTGGCTGTTGGATAGATTAGATACGTTATAGTGAATATTGGAAATGTCATGATTGTCAACAATCAGATGGGAATATTAACGATCCTAGGCACAGTTTGTGGATGATGATGATTGATATATCTCAACCTGTGTGAGCCTTGCAATCATCTTCTGCTCCTTCAGGAAAGGCCAGTGATATGGCATTTTCTGTTGTGGCCCAGGCACTTTAGAATCCTCATTTCATGGGGAATAAGGCCATCAGGGTCTACTAGTCTGTTGGCGCTATATTACCTCCAGTATCAGATCCAGTATGTATCTGAATATCAGTTTCTGGGGAACACAGGTGGGAGGGTGCTCTTGTGCTCATGTCCTACTTCTGGGCTTCCCATACACATCTGGTTGACTACTATAGGAACAGAATGGCTTGACTGGGTAGGGTTTTGGCCTGAGCCAGCAGGACATCTACTTGTGTTCTTATTTTCTCTTTCCAGGGAGATCCACGTGCCCCCTCTCTATTGGTTTTTAGGAGCACCTTAAAGACTTAACAATTCTGGTCAGCTTTTGAATGATCTTAGAAATGTTTTATTCTGTCAATTTTTTAAAGCTGCTGCTATTATATTTTTTAGAAGTGCTGTGTTTTATCTAACGATTCTATAAGTCTATGGTTGTATTTTAATACATTCTGAGCTATCTTGGAAGGGGTAGCCCTAAGAAGTAGCCTTTAAATAATGAAAGTATTTATAGTATGTAGTGGTTCAGCAAGAGCTTTTGGAAGATGGAGATACTAAGTGGTGAGACAGGGTTTTGGAAGAGATGGAAGGAGATCTTTCACAGTTACACATAATAATTCCTGATATTTTTGTAACTCCAAGGGCCAAACAAGATGAGATGAGAAATGTGTGGTTATATTTCTGTCTTTTTGCATTTTTTTTAAAAAGGCAGCTACAGGGTTCCTGTTCCAGATTAAATCCATGGCATGAGGGTGTTCTTAAAACCCTTTCCCCCCCATGCTGTTTTCCAGATGAAATTACCCTGAAGCTGCTATTTGCCTAGGAAGAAAAACATATGGGTGCCATATATGTTTTTCCTCCCAGGGCAAATAACAGCTTTTGGGGAGGAGTGGAGAAGTTATTTGTCAGGAAAATGGTGGACAGAAAAGGTTAAACTTCCTTCCCCCATGCTCTGGTCCCACTCTGGGCCTCTGATGGCTGCTATTTAAAAACAGCAACAACATTTCAAAAAGACAGAAATGCGATCACATATTTCTCATCTCATCTGGTTTGGTACTGAAGTATTACTCCAGTGTAGCCTTGTGAGCAAAAAATCAGTGTGAGGGGAAATGACATAGAGGCACAACTTCTTACCTGTCCACTCCTGCTATGTATACACATCCATCCATCCATCACGGTCAAGAAGCCATCCCAGACTAGGTACATTTTAATATATATTAAATGCATTTAATATATATTAAATATATATTATATATATAATATATATAAAATATATATATTTAATATATAATATATATATATATTTAATATATATTAAATATACAGTATATATTTAATATATATTAAATATATATATTTAATATATATTTAATATTGAATATAAGTGGATTATAAAGGTTCTCAATGTTGGGGAATGCCCTGCATATACAATGGAGAACCTCCATTATGTGTTTTCAGAGGGGTAGTTTTGTGGTCTAGAATCCATTTCATCAGATACATGAAGTGTTTCTCAAGTTACCAATATATACACATCATTGTTGGTGAGAGATTATGAACAGTGAGGTCAGAAGGAACTGAAATGCAGAAAGCAGGGACTTTATGGGTGCTGCTCCTAGCACTTCCAAACAAAAGGGACTGTGCATCCATTCTGTCTTTTCCTCCTTATCAGATTTTTTTTCTGCTAAGAAAAAAGATGGAAGAAGTAATGGGAAAACACAGGTGGGTTAGAAATGGAAGATGATAACATCCCCCTTGCCCCACCCCGGTAAAATTCCATGTTTGAGCCAGGGCAATTGCACAATAAAAGCTTCATCTGGAAGTACTTTAGTGTGTGCAACATTCCACAACTCAGAGAAGAACAGGTCATCTTGTACATGTATTGAGCTTCAGGTGTATGTGGAAACTCTGTAGGAATTTGAATCATGCTGAGAGAGTTTCTTCTTTAAAAGGTATGGGTATGTCTCTTGTAAACATAGATAAACTCTCCCAAACAGGTAGGTACTGTGCCTTTCACAGAGGAATCTAGAAGGCACCAAGAAGTTATGTAGCCTGGCCTTTATTAGAACTGAGAAAAAGTCTGCATATGATTCAGATAAGTATCACAGAAAGCCTTTGTTTCCTTGCCTGCCTGCCACCTTTCAAGAGTACAGGGGTGGGGTGGACAACAGAGTGTCTAAGGTCATGCAGACATAAGCAGGATTTTTGTCATGCTAATGAAACGCCCCTCATGACCTTTCTCTTGCTATGTAGACATAAATTGGCCTTAACAACTGCATCATTCTCATTAGTGCAGATCCAGTTTCCATTGTACATTCAGCTCCATTCATCACTTTCTGTTTTCACATAGGCACTCAGTATTCATCAGCACCTGAATTGTTCAAGATGGAATATGGAGCATGTGGAATGGTTATTTATTTAACCTCAGTGGGATCTTCTTTTTAAAGCAAGACAACAAAATAGATCTGAAAGCTTGCACACATCTTTACCCATACCAACTGATGGATCTTAATTTCCCTCATTCCTCCAACTACGATAATCTGGTAATATTTCCACAAAGGACACATTGTAATAATTTTGCAGTTTCCCAATCCCTTGTTTACTTCTAGGGTAGCAAAAGGGGAGCCAGACATTTGCTGTGCATGAGGTTGTAATGCTTAGTAATAGTTCATCAATTTTTACAATCCTCAGCAGCAGGGTAAAATAGAGAGAAATTCTCACAACTTGACATCGGAAATGTTCCCAGACTTCAAAGACATTTCAGCTGCTCAGGTGGCTTCATTTCAGTAAGCAAGAAGAAAGGTTTTAGGAAATCTAGGAGTGAATGGCTTTCCATCAAGGACAGAACAGAACAATGCACAAAAGAGATGAAATCCCTATTGGTAGACTGGGGTTGAAGTTGTCAAAGAAACAGAGTGATCAAGTGGTGTATGTGGACTTCAGGCTGCTTAATATAAATACATCTACCTCTTCCTTCCATCATCTAAAGAGAGATGGCCCCATTCTCTGAACTATGGTGGGTGTAGCATAGTGGCTAAGAATCAGAGCTCTAAGCCAGAATGTCCCTCATTCAAATCTCACTTTTAGCTATAAGCTCATTTCTCAGTGGTTAGGCAAGCTGCTGCATCTCAGCCATAGCTCCTTCCTCCTACATTTGCAACAATAATACAGCCCTACTTTCCAGGGATGTTGCAAGGGTTACTGAAATGCTTGAAATAGACGATATTAACATGTCAAAAAGGCTAGCAGCCATGGGAACCTAAGTATAATATTTGTAGAACTTTGTGAGAATGTTGATGGGCCATTTCACATGTTAAATTTTCAGGGGTACACCTAATAAGTATTAAGTATACTGTTAAAAATGTGGAGTTGGATCTATAGGTTCCTTTTCTCTTATGGAAGAAGCTTCCTCCATCGAAAGAGGACCTTCCACCAGAGGAAGCTCTTGCCATTGGAAGAAGACAATATTTGGATCCAACTCCTAAGAATATAACAATCATATATTTGCAAACACGTGTATTTGCAAATATTATTAAAGAGCTACAGCTGCTTGCATTTCCTTGTTGAATGTATGCTTGGCTGCAAGTGCAGGGTTGCCTCTGGGTAATGTATGAAACCTATTCCTGGATGAAGCTAATTCTGATTTGGCACAAATGCTTGGGAGATGGAAGGCACAGTCAAGTGTCCATGATGAGAATCAATTTAAGCAGGAGAAGCCTTAGGGAAAAACGAGGAGAAGCAGGCCAGGACAACTCAGGATGGAAATGTGACATGAGCAATAGCATGGGGGAGTCTTCTGGATGATTAGACCAAAGGCCTGAGCATGATGGTTGAAATGTTTATGGTGCTGGAATGCAGTCATGTGCCTACTTCAACCAATTAGAAGAGAGAGGGAGCACTGAAGCATGGATATGTCTTACCCATCTGATGACATGGTGGTGCACAGGCTATCTTTCAGCTCTGAACGCGAGGGACTTGATTCAATCTCTGCTGCTTCTACTCACATCTTAGCCAGTGTGGCGTAGTGGTGAGAGTGTTGGACTGGAACTTGGCCATGAAACTCACTGGGTGACTTTGGGCCAGTCACTGACTCTCAGCCTAACCTACCTCACAGGGTTGTTGTGAGGATAAAATGGAGAGGAGGAGGAGGATTATGTAAGCTGCCTTGGGTTCCCTGCAGGAAAAAAGGCAGGGAATGAATGAATGAATAAATAAATAAATAAATGCTGTTCACCTCCGGACTGCACCGATGTGTCCAGTATAAGGTCATTAATCATCCTGTTTACTGAATACAGCAGGAGAAAATTTCATGTTTATATTCTATTGTTCTCAGCTATAGAATAGCCGTCCCCAACCTAATGCCCTCCGGATGTGCTGTAACCACAACTCCCATCATTCCCAGTCAGCATGTAAATGATGGAAGCTTCAGTCCTATAATGTGATGAGGGCACATGGGGAAGGCTGCTATAGAATTATAACTAAATATGGCATGTTATGCTCGGTAACTACCAGATAAAAAGGTACATGAAGGTTACAATGAACTACCATTTACTGCAGAACAGGGATGTTGAAGTGTCCTTGGTCTCTCGAGTCACGAGTCGAGTCACAAGTCTTTGGACCCGAGTCTCGAGTCTGAGTTCGAGTCCTTGGTCCAAAATGGTGACTCCCAAGTCCTGAGTCCCTCCTAAAGCTGACTCCACGAGTCCCTATTAAAATCAATGGGTTTTTTCCCCAACAAAATAAGGCTACTTCAGATGTGTGGCTTAAATAAATTCTAGGCACAAGTGTGCCTTTTTATTTCAAAATTCTGCCACTGATTTTGACAAGAACAGACCAGGCAGACAAACCCAAAATAACCAGGCAGGCAGAGGAGGCAGGGAACTCCAAAGCAGGCAGGCAGAGGCAGCCAAACCCAAAATGTCTGAAAGGTTGCATTTTAGGGAAATGATTTAAAAAAATAAAATCTTAACTGGCAATCGCACTTCCCTCCACTCCTTCTGGCACAGCCAGGGATGTTGAAGAGTCCTTGGTCTCGAGTCCCGAGTTGAGTCTCGAGTCCCATTAAAAATATTGGGACTCGAATGGGACTCACTCGAGTCAGAGGGGGGACTCAGTCTGACTCACAAGTTGAGTCCTAGAGTCTGAGTCCCCATCCCTGCTGCAGAATAATGCTAAATAGCTCATTTGTACAACCAGCACAATCAAGTGATAAAGCTTTTTCCAGAACCAATTCAGGCTGCAAGCGGGACTGGTTCAATCCCTGGCATCTCTAGGTAGGGCTGGGAAAGGACCGTCTATGAAATCCTGGACAGCCACTGCCAATGAGTGCAGATAACACTGAATTAGATGGATCAATGGTCTGACTCAGGATACAGCAGATTCCTATGTTACATGCTATTTTACAAAGTAATTATTTTTTGTGATTGATTTTTGTGATTTTCTAAAAATGGGGCAGTTTTTAAACAGCGAGCTCTCCATCTGCAGCCTTAAGTGACATCGTCCAGGAAAAGCATTACTGTTTGATTCTACTGATGTATGAAATGGCCCTAAGATGGTTATGGACTGAAACAGGCGAGGAAGGGCTACCTTCTCTGCAAAAATGAACTGGATTCAGTTTACTAGAATGCATTCACTATATTTTTTTAATCCACTAAAATTAACATATTGTCATTACGGTTCCTATACCATTTACTCCATCCACTGTGAAAGTGGCCTGTATAATGGGTTGAATCCAGTTTTAAGCTGGATCAACTGGTAGAAGTGGACTTCCCAACCCCCTCCTTTCCAGGGCAGCCCCTCCAGCCCTCTGAAAATGCTACACAGAGAGTTAGGAGACCCTGCTGAATAGGGTAAGCTGTGATGAGTGTGGGAGAGCTGGATCCCCAAGAATTGGGTGGAGGGACCTCTGCAAGGAGAGCCTTTCCTCTCGTAGAAGGTGCCTTACTTTCATGGAAGGCAGACCCTCGATCCAATGTTCATAGTTTTAACAAATTAAGTCACAGAATAACTCACAGAATTGAAATCTTATCTAGGCTATATGCAAACAAAACCCATGCATATCACCTAACTGCACCACTTAATTTTTATTAGAAGAATGAAAAAACAAATTTGTGATCCGGAAATAACTTTCAGTGGAATCAGACGCTTAGAAGGATGGCCACACACACACACACACATGCACGCACGCCACGCACTGTGTTAAATAGCAAAATGTAAATGATAATAACTTGCAAAAGCTTGAAAGTAGTCTATTATCTCAGTTCTGTAATTCCTTTCTTTTCCTTTCAGGTTTTTTTTTTTTTGTGGAACATGTGACTCTAATGCTAATGCAGTTAACCCCTTTATAGGAAAACTGATTAGACGGCTGGCTTTCTATCTACAGATTCACTCAGTAGCTCAAGGTCATCTGAAAATTGGGGATTTTGGATTTATAAATATCTCTGATGGAGCTGCACATCTTTACAGGAGAAGGTTAAGACATCCAACCCCAGGAGGGATTCAGTTCTTTGAAAATGACATGTGGCTCCAAGATTTGCTTGCATTTCTTTCTGGTAACAACTTGGGATTTAACTATAGTATATTTCATAGCATTTTGTAGAACCAGAGATTGCTTTATTTCCTTGCATAAATAACACAGATCTCTTGTACATTCCTCATTTCTTTCTTTAAGCTACTAGAATTGTAGCAGATCTGAGACTTCTGAGTACATATACTTGATTAAAGGTGCATTGTGCAGTGGGAATAATAACGACTAAACTTCTCATAGACCTCTCTCATTAAAAGTCACCTTTAAAAACAACAACCCAGAAACCTTGTTCTTTCTCCCTAATAATCAAATGGCATCTCATAACCACCTAGCAATTTTTTAATATCCCCTGGACTCTATTTTATTGTTGCAAGGCTCAGACACTGTCAAGGAAAAGAGCCTACTGTCGTATTTAAGAGCAGTTATTGGGACCGGTTTTACAGGCAGTGGACTAAGACAATTCAGAAACAATTGCTTATGTGATAGTTTGAGGATTTGTCCCTGTCAAACAGTTAATATTGCTCTAATACATGAAGTAGGCCGTATAAGACGGCAATAATGAAAAATGTCAGGAAAGACAATATCAATTGTTATTCAACATCCACATCAAAAGATTACTTTTTTGTCAGTAGCTTTCAGAAAATGTATTTTCCATCAGATCTGATTGCGTTCCTCTTTGAAGTGCTCCATCCTCCCGGTAGATTTAATGTGACATCCAGGCACTTTTTAGTCCCTGGGCCTCTGAGGCGATTCAAAGAGGCACAACAAGCCATCACAGGTTTATCCTCAAAGGCCGACACTGTCTGTCTGATTTATTGTAACTTTAAGAATCATCTCCAGCAAAGCATGAGCCTTCCTTACCCATCCGCAGCTCCAGACTTTTATCAGTTCATTGGTATGCAGCCTGTACATCTTGGAACTGAGAGCCCTATAGCCACTCATGGAAAATGCATTACCTGCTACTAATCCTTTTTATCTGTAAAGTCTGTATTTTTTATGTATAAGTCATTTTGGGTTATCATAAAATATACATAATTCTCACTTCCCCCCTTCTCCCCTCCCTGCCCCCCAAAAGAGACAAAAATGAAAAGGGAATATATAATAAGTTATGCGCTCGTGGCAACCTTATCGCCGAGGATTCTAAATAAACAGCTCTCTTTATGTAAACATGGAGGGATGTAAAACTGTGATTACTTTCAATAGGGAATAGGAGGCTTTCCATTTTTTTTGTTTTGTTCCTTCTATCAAAGTGAAATGCTGAGAGAAATAATTTTAACCGTGCTTAGGAACAGCTTTATTTTACATTTCATTGGTTTGTGGGGCCTAACAGTTGTAGGGCTAAACGGCCTTTCACACTTTCTTGTCTACTACACACAGTAGACCAATAGACCATTTCCCCTTCACTAACCCTCCTGACTGCATTTGGGGCCATTTAAAATTAATAACCTCTATTCTATAATATAATATACTGTAATATATAATAATAATAATAATAATAATAATGATGATGATGATGATGATGATGATGTATTAAATAATTTCAATAGCTCATGTTGCCATTTCCAGAGCCCAGGAGAGCTCCTGCATCTATAAGAGGTCTATATAAGAAAAAATTCCATTAGCTCCAGCTTCTCCCATCTGAGGAATATAAATGCTGGTGACATTTTCTGTCTATGCAACTCTTAAATGTACAGATACTCTCTCAGAATCTGAATATGGCAATGTAACAGTACTGAGGGATGAACCACTTCTGAGTGCAGGTGGTAAAACTGCATGCTTTAAAGCCCCTCTCCCATTTGTTTCCTCTGAACATTAAAAAACACACACACAACTTGGCACATCAGGGAGTAGGTTAGCCAGAATCTATTTCCCTATTATGCTTTCTTTCAAGGAGTTTCTGACATGGGAGGCATTCAATCACACAAACCCTGCCTGCTTTCTGAAGTGGTACAGTCCAGTGGCTGTACTGCTGTGCTTTTATGAACATGTAGATCTGCATTATAGCTCATTATCCGAAGGAGCACCTGAGGAGGCTTGATGTGATACTTTGTTAATACAGGAAACACCAAGCCAGGATCCCTGCAAGCAGAGACAGAGGAAATAGAGTGACTAATTCCTTATACAAAATATGCTCCTGTTCCTTTTAAATATGGTGTGGCAAGGAGAGGTTTGACAGGTGACACGTCTCCCTTCACTATGTTGCAGTGACTTGAACTACAGTGTAGAGGTCACCAATGAAGAGTGACATTTGAGAGGAATAACTTGGGATTTTTCTCTGAGGGTTGCTTTTGCCTATTCCTTAAAAGGCATGTTCCCAGAAGTCACGTCCGTGTCTTAAGATGAGTGAGAACATAATGCTAGAAGGGTAATACATTCGTCTGTTTTGGAGAGAAGACATGTGTAGGGCAAGCTTCTGGTTGCAGCTTCAAAATCTGTATGCCTGCTCTCTAAAACAGACATCAGGGTTGAAAGTGTTATACAAATAATTGATTAACCGATATGATGTGCCTGAAATGGATTTCCTTTCTTTGCTACTGATAATGTTTAACTTTGGTAATCTGAGCAGCAATAATTTATTATGCATCATAAGCTGCAAATTTAACTTCTGAGAGCACGCCTATGCCCTTTTAAGGAATATGAGGAAGTGACTGTGCTTCTTTTGCCACACTAAGGGCTGATTTTCATGACACCTCTGCCATGCTATCTACTATGCACATTGCATTTTAAGTGGCCAATAACTCTTATGGGGGTGTTCATGTGACACACCCATGTCATGTGCAGAAATCTGCATATTTTGGCTTTTTATGTGATTTTGTGAAAGCTTGCAGGAATGTGTGAAAAGTCAAGATACACAGGCTACTTTGTGTGCTACGGGTGTCATACAACCATCTCATGTGTTCTGGCATGGTTATAAATCAGCATGTGCAGCTGTTAGCACACCAGAGACACTCTGAGAATTGGCTACAAGGGTGACCGTATGACCCAGTTTGCATGACACGCCAGGCTCATCGTGGGTTGCTTCAAATACAGTGAGCTGGGGTGCATGCCAGGTGACATTTTGAATATGCGACCCCCGATCAGGTGGTTGCTGTGTCATGTGAGCCCAGCCACTGTGGGTTATTTGAGGGTTAACAACCCTCACATAACCCTAGTACAAACCAAGGATTATGTGAGGATTGTTAAACCCTCAAATAATCCACAGTGACCTGGTTCACACAACATGACAACCCCTGATCGCTGTAATCATGGTTTGCATATTCAAAATTTTGCCTGGCATGCACCACAGCTAGCTCATCATGGGATGAAACGGGCATGTCATGCGAACTGGGTCTCTATAAGCTATTGTTAAATGGGCCCCCACATGGTGAAATGGAGGTGCAACCATGGGAAATCAAGATGTACCTCCCTGCAATATATATATATTTACCCATGGTTATCATTCCCTCTAATAGCAAACTTAGGTGCGTTGACTTGATTGGAGCCAAAATGGATCCTTTATTTATGATTTATTTATTTAAGAGTTTTTAAACCCGCCTTTTAGAGTGTACTGCCCTCACAAGGCGCTGTACAATACTACACTGAGAAAAAGAATGAAGGAGGATTACCTTCCTTGGTGAACCCCAAAGTATGCAGAATTACAGAACATTAAAAAAAAAATCCAGAAGGGGGAAACATCTTAAAATAGTTCAATGACAATTGAGCATGTTCAGTTGCCACCAGAAGCCACAGAATGCTGAGTGACAGTTAGTAAAGAAAACTGTGGGGTGGGAGCATGGAGCATGAACTGGCCTACTTGAACCCCTTACCACAGGGGTGGGCAGAAAGTAGATCTCCAGATGATTTGGACTTCAGCTCCCAGAATTCCTGACAATTGGCCATGCTGGCAGGAGCTTCTGGGAGCTGAAGTCCAAAACATCTGTCCACCCCTGTGGTAATTCAAGTAGGCCAGTTCATGCCCCATGCTCCCACCCCACAGTTTTCTTTACTAACTGTCACTCAGCATTCTGTGGCTTCTGGTGGCAACTGAACATGCTCAATTGCAGGGATGGGGACTCGGACTCCAGGACTCGACTCGTGAGTCGGACTGAGTCCCCCCTCTGACTCGACTCGGACTCGAGTCCCAATATTTTTAATGGGACTCGAGACTCGACTCGGAACTCGAGACCAAGGACTCGTGTTCCAAAATCGTGTTCCTCAAATGCAACATGGATAGGTTTTAGGAAGTACAGCAAGTTTATTTTTTAAAATCATTTTCCTAAAATGCAACCTTTCAGACATTTTGGGTTTGGCTGCCTCTGCCTGCCTGTCTGGGGTTCCCAGCCTCCTCTGCCTGCCTGGTCTCTTCTTGACCAGTTCAACAGTTGAATTGTCCAAGACAGAGGCCTCTGCCTGCCTGCTTTGGAGTTCCCTGCCTCCTCTGCCTGTCTAGTTATTTTGGGTTTGTCTGCCTGGTCTGTTCTTGTCAAAATCAGTGGCAGAGTTTTGAAATAAAAAGGCACACTTGTGCCTAGAATTTATTTAAGCCACACATCTGAAGTAGCCTTATTTTGTTGGGAAAACCCCCCATTGATTTTAATAGGGACTCGTGGAGTCAGCTTTGGGAGTGACTCATGACTCGTGACTCATGAGTCACCATTTTGGACCAAGGACTCGAGATTCGGGTCCAAAGACTCGTGACTCGGATCCAAAGACTCGTGACTCGACTCGTGACTCGAGACCAAGGACTCTTCAACATCCCTGCTCAATTGTCCTTGGACTATTTTAAGGAGTTCACCCCTGCCTTACAGCTTATAGTATCCTGGAGGAGGGCCTGACTGGCTGGTTGGCTAGAACCCTGAAGTGGAACACCCCTGTTAGTGAGTGAAGATGCACTGCAACATTTTGTTGAGGGTCCCACTTGTTATCTCTAGTCCATAATGTGGGATCACATTTATAAGGATGGGGAGTCATAGAACAATGACAGAGAAATGTATCTTTGTCCTGACCTCCTCCTCCTCCTCTCCTCCTCCTCCTCCTCCTCCTCCCCTCCTCCTCCTCCTCCTCCTCCTCCTCCTCCTCAGTAAAAATGCATTATGTAAAATTTATCCTAACTGTAGGGTAAACTCAATTTCATAGCTTTTGGTGAATTTAATTTAATTGAATTTATTTATTACACCTTTAGACCGCCTAATAACCATCGTTTTCTGGATGGTGTATATGTAAATTTAAAAACATAAAATATAAAATAACAATAAAACAATAATAGAATAGCACAAGATAAAATAACACAAAGTGAATGCCATAATTAATGTTCTGAATTAATCATAGTTCTGAAAAGACAATAGGAGGCCGGTTATACTTCATTCCCACCTTTTCCATTTGAATATCTCAGTTTCAGCCTTCCCTTCCTCAGAACTCTTATTTATTATTCCCTGTTTTGTTTTTTGTTTTTAATAGTTTTTCATCTACCTGCTCTACAGAACAATATCAAGCTTTCGTAACTTTAACCAGTGTGCATTTTCCGCTGTTTTTCTTATGGCACATTCAGCTGACATATTAATTCAACTCAAATGATAATTGTAACAGAGTAATTGTGTAGAAGGGTTAGCACAGATCAGTTATCATGGATAGAGGTCTTTTAAATCATGCAAGCACAATACCCCTGTCAATGGGAGGCAAGCTGGAATGTGATAAGCCTATCACATATTAACAGCTACTTTAGCTGCCTTTTTGAGTCTAGTTTTGCTTTGAGCTTTGCCAGTGAAATGGCCCTTCATCTGCAGACACATCCATCTCATATGGACACAACCATTCATCTTCTATCAGTCCATTTTTCAGTCTTGAGATCTTCCCATCCCCCCCCAGCTCAAAATGAATTGCTCTGTTTTTCTGTCACCTTTGTAGTAGTAGCTCATTCTGTTCCATAATCCATAGTAGTTATCATTTTAACTCTAAACTGATCTAATCCATGTGCCAAGCTTTTACTTGTTCACATATGTGTTCCCATAACAGGCTTTCCATTCATACATTTTCCTTTTACAGACTATGTCCATGGTCACCATAGACTCAAAGACCATTTTGTCCATTGATTAAAGACAGCCAACCCAAAATGGCAGCACATAAATATTCATATTTGGGTAAGAGCCATAGCACAATGGTAGAGCTCATGTTTTGCATACAGGTGGTCCCAGTTCAATCCTTGCATCTCCGGTCATTGCTGGGAAAGAATCCCGAGAACCTCTACCAGTCAATGTAGTTCAGGGGTGGGCAACATCCAGGGGTTGGAGGGCCACATTGCCACCCTGGAACCCACTGGAGGGTGCACCCTGCTCTGCCACAATTGCCGCCACTGAAATTGCTGCCAAATTTTCTGCAAAACAGCAGCAAGGAATGCGTGCCCCTGGTTTGAAAGCAGAATCCTCCCCATACACAAAAGGCTTCTGGTAGCATGATTCTGCTTGCAAACAGGGAACATGCTCTCCGCTTGCCTTATTTGCTTGCAAAATTGCTACTTATCTTGGTGCTGTGGCTGCAGTAGCGGCAATTCAGCGGGGCGGCAGGGGTAGGTCTCCTGCAAAAATAACTGTAGTATCTGGAACAGAAATAACATGGTGTCCATAAGGAAGGCAGCATTTCCTGCCTTCATCCTTGGTCTTCCCTTAGTCGCTTCAAACTATAGGGAAGACTAGATGGGGCCTACACAGGCTTGGGCATAAGAATACAATTTCACATTTTGATAAGGATGGGGCAAAATATTGATTTTGGGGGTGGGTTTGCAAGATTTACAGCAGGATTCAAATGCCTGCTGTTAGATTAAACCACAAAGAAGCAGTATATTTTAAGAGCCTGTGTTGTGATTACTTTTAATACCTCATAGTAATCAGAGATTCAGGTACTCCTGAGGAATAGTCCCATGTGGTCTGAAGCATGGGGGGGGGGGAGGAAGCCTCTAGGTGCACAGAATAATGTTTATTGAGCTCAAATGCATTTCAATTTCAAATTTAAATGTTCTTATGGGAAAAAAAGAGAATCTTTTTGCAACAGAATTGGAGAGCAAAGACTCAAGACTGTTGCGCCTAAGGGCTAAAGTAAATGTTGTTAAAGCATGTATAGTGGAGCTATGCGTGTGTGTTAGCTTTTTCTACTCCACTGTAAGTGTGTGTGGTGTGGCTCCAATTCTGATCAGGACCGTGGCACTCCGGGAGAGGAGGATGTGTTCAAAGAAAAAGAAAAAACCTCCATTGACTCCATAGGGAAAACATATTCTAGAAGAGAAAAAAAATATTTTGCCTTGAAAGCACTCCAAAGGCGTCTTTCATTCCGGCTTACCTCAAAATGAAATAGATCTAACTTCTGCAAGCATCTTGCTTGTGTGATTCAAGCCAAATAGATCAAACTGTTAGTTCCCACCCCCCTGCTTTAAAAATATATATCAATCTACTGTGTCCATGGAAAATTTGGAAGAATTCTGAAATTTCCATCCTTGTATAGTGTACATCTTAATTTGAAGTGCTTTTTAAAGAACTATTTTGTGATGTATTTCTCAGAGTGATGTAATAACTGGCAAATATCCAACCAATAATTGGAAGCTAAGTAAACGAGTTTGTTTAAGCACTATTGTATGCAGGGGAGTACATTAAAGCAGATCTAAGAGATACTTTAATGGATTTAACATTAGCAATCAGACCTAGGCTTCGTATAAATCAAACAGCATTGCATCTCTGCCTAATGCACACCCACTCATTCATTAGCATCATTCAATGTAGATTATAAATATTAGTAGCAAAAACTTCAGTACCTGAAGAGTCTTTCCTCTAACACAGCAATAATTGAACAATAATGATGACATTTTTATGAATCACGATGACTTGTATTGATTTGCACTCGGGGACTGCAGAAAGCTTTTTCAACCAGTTTACAACAGGAAATGGTTACGTTATCAGACAACTAAGAGGAAGAGGGAGAGAGAAGACAAGAGAGGGAAGGAGAGAGAATTGGCTGCATGCTGATGCAAGCATTAGACCTTTTTCTTACTAACCATCGAAAGCTAAATAAATACAGCAAAACCTTTCTCATTTGGATTTCCCCAGAGACCCTGTTCTCCCAGGCACCTGTTTAGGCTCAGTCATATGACACCATTCCCTACCATGAGGTGATTCTAGTGATTGTGTGTGTGTGTGTGTGTGTGTGTGTGTGTGGGCCGGTTTGTACGACCCGGGTGGCGAGCATGGGAGGCACCACAGGGCCATCCGTGGGGTCCGGCAGGGCGCCGCAGACAACCTGCACCCCGTGCACGTGGGCGAACCCCGGTGGAGCTGGTAGTCCCCGCACCGCAGTGAAGGCCTCCCGGAGCTAGGGGGCGGCGACTCGGGATGCCCAGAGGGGCTGTTTGGCCCTACAGGCTGAAGCAGCCGCAGCTCTGGATGCTCTGGGCTGCCGCCTCTGTGCGGCCCCCGCGGGACGGCCGCCTGCTGTTCGGACAGCAAGGTGGCCACGCGCAGTAGGAGCTTACCCCTCTACCGCCCATGGTCACTTTGCATGCTTTGCGCCTGCAGCCATCCCGCAGGGGTGCCCCCAGCCGGCGTTCGAACGACATGGGAACTGCGGGGGGCTTCTGCTCCCCCGCGGTTTCCGTGTCATATGAACCGGCCCTGTGTGTGTGTGTTTAAATAGGCACCCCCATTTCCGGTGCTTCTCTCTTGCGCTACCAGGTCCCTCCTTTCTCTTACTATTATTTCTCCCCCAGTCCTTCACAGTGGCATGCAAATTAGCCTCCATGCAACCTCATCTTGTCAATTTCCTTGTATGTTACCTACTCCACTTCCTAGCTTCTTTTGACAGCTGAAACAGACAAGGAAATTGACCAGGAAAGACTACACATATTGGATAGCTGCCACTCTGCACTTGCACACTTGCAAAAGACCCATCATCATAATCATAATCATCATCATCATCATCATCTCAAGGAGCGTCTCCAGCAACACCAAGTGGGCCGCTCAACAAGATCTGCCACGGATGGCCTTCTCCTTGTCCCTTCAGCCAGAGCAGCTAGACTGGTGGGGACGAGGAAGAGGGCCTTTTCTGTGGCGGCCCCCGTACTGTGGAACTCTCTCCCGAGTGACCTCCGCCATGCCCCCTCTCTGATGAGCTTCTGTCGCTCATTAAAAACCTGGTTGTTCAGGCGGGAATATGGGGTGGGTTAAGATTTTAAAATTTTTATATTGTTTTAATGTATTTTATTGCATTTATGTATTTTATTTTGTGTACATCGCCCAGGGTGGCCGGTTGCCGGCCAGATGGGCGATAAATAAATATTAATAATAATAAATCATCATAATCTTGCGCATTTCTGAGGCACTGAAAAAAAAAAAGCCAGGGAACGAGTGACGGTCCTTCTAAAGTGCCATTTCAGCATTGGTGGAAGGGCAGTCACTGTCGAGATTGTGAAGAGCAAGCGGCACAGGCTTTTTTGCCGCTCTTGCCAAGTGGCTCTGTAGCCAATCGCGGTAACCCATGATAAAATCGGTCTCCCAGGTTCGGATGACATGTCAACCCATCATGGGCATGAACAACCGTACAACAAGCCATGGGTTCTCAGCGTGGCTTGTTTGCAAAAAATAAGACATCCCACGGAAAATGCTCTGGGTTCAGATGACACGACAACCAATCACAGCTGGCTGCCCATGGTAGGTTGTTGTGTTGTGTGAACCCAGTCAACGTCTCAGGCTGTAAAATATAATACATGTTACTGACGTCACATCCGTCTCCCTGTTTAAAGGGGAAAACGAACATGGTGAGGAGCTGGGGAGGGGGAAAGCAGTGGTTAAAGCCCCAGATTGGGAAATGGTAATAGGGTGGGCCATTTTCTTCATTACTGTCTTCCAATAGAAAGGAAAAACTAAATCATCATCATCGTGTGTGTGTGTGTGTGTGTGTGTGTGTTGGCCATTCAGGACTGGTAAGCCTGTCTCTCCCCCCCCAACCCCCCCATCCCAGATTTTCTGACATATTATTGACTGGCCTTTGTATTATGTGCCACAGGGGAAAGAAATGGTCTGGGACCGTTCTCAGTTTTAAATGAGGGTTTACTTGGGTGAGATATGGCTTAAATGGAGCTCCATGTGCATTAACTTTCCAGTTTGTTTTCTGCTCTGAAGCAAACAAATGGCTGGAGACAAATGTGTCTCCTTTATGCAATACTTTATGTTTGTGTGGGATGAAACCCAGGAGGATGTCGACTTTATCAGGCTCCTTCGGTGATATATTGCTACTAAATAGCAAAGGCAATGTAACATTCTGAAAATATGTGATCCATTACTGTGAAAAAGGGAAGGACTCCTGATGCTTTCCCATCTTCTACATGTGCATTTGTTAGCAAGGTTTCTCTCCCCCACCCCATTCTGTATCTCCAGGAGGTAGAAAATTAAATACCCCCAAGTTAGGGATACAAGAAATATTCACATAGATTGTGATCTCGAGAGTGGAGTGGGATTGTCTATTTCTTCATTTTCTTCGCTTGTTTTGCTTTTGTAAGAGATTGTAAAAGGTCTGATTTTAAGAAGCAAAACAAATAAAAATGTCAGACTAAGGTTGTTCATACAATTATTCTACTTCATTGAAACTGTCCCATTATTTTAGAATAACTACTCTCTGAGAACCTATGAAAAATTCAGCATATGTTTTGAATTTTGCCTCTTTAGGAATTTCCCTTCATCCTTTAAAGAATGAAAAATATATAGCTAATTTAGTTCCTGGAGTTTCTTTTTGCGAACATTTAATAACCTTGCAATTTGAAAATCAAATCTTTTAAAAATCTACATGATCCTTTGTTGCCTAATTTACTGAAAATCATAAAAATTGTCAAGGGCAGATTATGACTCAGATTTTTTGCAGCCGAAACAATGATAGTCAAAAGTTCATTAACCATCTTTGAGTGGCTAAAAGTATGCACTAAGAAGCATAATTAACTTTCAGGAGTGTCAAACAGTTTGGCCCCAATCCAGGGACACGAGAAGGCAGCAGAAGGCTACATGATATATATACGATATAGGAGCCTCATTATTTGAGTTCCAAATGACTTTTCCTTTTTCAAAATGAAGTGGTGGGCCCCCCATTTGCACCCTGTAATGCTGGACAGGTGGTTTAACCCTTTGCTCCTGTGCTGACTCCCCAAGGCAATTCCCCCCTGAAGTTGCTTTGGTCAGGGAGGGGAAAACATCACTCTCAGATGTGATTCAGCAGTGATCAACTGTTAGCAGGGCTACCAACAATATATTTAGACTCCCCTTCCTTTCAGACATGCACATATGCACTGCTAGAGATCCTAATTTGTTAGAAATCCAACAACCACTGCCCTATATGACCCCATGCGAACTGTAGTCTCTTCATTCACAGTTTGATTTGAAGTGAATATGAAAGAGTAGTTTATCTCCCACCTCTTCTGATGCATTACATGATAAGAGGAAAAGCAGTTTTCCAATGTTCTCTGGCATTTTGGGGAGCAATCCTATGGTCCCGGGAGAGCATCCCAGGGACCATAGGATTCTTTGGAGTCCCTCCTCTGATGCTGTAGTTCCTCAGAACGGGAGCTCCAGAATCTGAGCCCTCCCCTTCACAGCCACTGTAGAAAGGACCTCGTTGCCAGCTGCTTTCCGAGGTCACAAAAGCGGCCTGAGAGGACCTCAGACAGGTCTGTAAGGGGGGTTTCTGGTGGACAGGGAGGGGAGGGGAGAGGACTAGAGAGCCCAGGATACAATGTTTCCTATGGCCTCTCCAGCTCCAGCCCTGCTCCTGCCAGTGCAACTACTCTAGATGGGCTCAGAGGCCTGTCTAGAGAAAAAAGGAAAAAGGAGGAGGGCAGAGAGGTGAAAATCACCTCCATCACTCCTCCCGCCTTGCCAGCTGCAACCCAGCAGGGCACTGGATATTTGGATGCCCCCGAGAAGCATCTAATGAGGTTGGAACCCATAGGACTGTGCCCTCACTGATGAAAAATATATATGGGGGAAGTGCTTCTTGGCCTTTGGTTCTACACCAAGCTCTCCCTTCCTGCACACACATAATGGGTTCATTTGTACCCCACTGTCAGGGGCTGTTCCTGTTATGAATGTGTGCTGTGGAGAGAAGGGCACCTGTCCCAAAATGGGTGTCTAGTTCCCCAAGAAGCCACTAGTGCTGTCCAAGCTGATAATCCATTAGATATAGCATGCATGGCACAGTATTGTGCATGCTCCTGAGGACTGTGGTTTGGAAACCGAACTCCTAATAGGGCAGGCTTGTATGTGGAAACCTGTTTCCAGGAACTGAGTGCCCTTGTCAGTTCAGGGAAAGAACACTAAAATATTTCGGTTAGTCTATTGGCCCATGGAACAAAGCCTTCAGCCACAAGTAAAAAGGTAAGAATTACTAGTTTTATATGGTAGCCTGTGTGTGTGTGTGTGTGTGTGTGTGTGTAAGACTACATCCTGAAAAAATATTATTACAAAATTAAAATAATTATATTAATTTATATGGATTAGAGGCACTATTGAAAATGGGATGCGTCAAAGTTTATTCATACTTAGAGTAGACCCATTGAAATCAGTGGGACTGCTCTAAGTATGACTAACTCTGGATCCAACCCTAATATTTGTTCACTTGGCAGAAAAGATGCCCTAAGACAATATAAGATAATACATTTTAAAGGACTGGCCATCAAACTATTTCAGTATTCAGTCAGCATTCTACAGGTTAATGCGGAAAATACTGAGGGAAAATTATTCTTGAACTGTACATAATTTCTATGCAATTTAAAATGTTCTTTTAGTTTTTTTAAAAATGCACAAAGTGCTTTACACCCGCTATCTCATTTTATCCTCACATCAACCTGATGAAGTAAATAATTTAATACTCCTGTTTTTACAGATAGGGAACTGTGCTCTATTAATCTCTCTGGATAAATGCACGAAGTGTGTCATACTGGATTCTTGGGTTTAAAGCACACACACACATGTCAAAAGAAAGAAGTAAATATGTACACTGTCGGTTGTATCCATACTACATTAGGCCCCATTGATTTCAGTGGGAACGAAGCATGACTAATGTAGCCTTGATCCCAACGTTCTCCAACCTGGGGGTCGCGACCCCCTTGGGGGTCGCGACATGCTTTCTGGGGGGTCGCCAGCTATACTGGAAGGAGGGAGGGGGAGGTATTTTCCTACAGCACCAGGCGCTTGCAATCCAATTGCTGGAGAAGGAGAGAGCGCGCGCGCGCCTACACTGGTGCTTTATGGGTAACAGGCACGTGAGCCTTGAGAAGGAGCCGCTGCCTGCAGTTGCCGCCAAGCACCTCCTTTGCCTCGTGCTTCTCCTCCTTGTGCTGGAGTGAGTGAGTGAGTGAGTGAGTCGCTGCCTGCAGTTGCCGCCAACATCTCGCCTCCTCCTCCTCATGCTGGTGTGTGTGTGTGTGTGAGAGAGAGAGAGAGAGAGAGGAGACGACGCTGCCTGCAGTTGCCGCCAACACACGCTTCTTCCTCCTGCTGCTGCTGCTGCTGCTGTTGAAGATCTCTGTAAGAACGAGTTGGAGGAGGGGGCAGATTGAGCTGTTGTTGGGCTGGAAAGGGGAGGTGGTCGGGGCAGCGTCCAGCGGTGAGGGGAGGGTGGGGGGCATTCCACCCAGCCCTTCCTTCTCAGACGCAGCCGGCTGGGGGAGGGGGAGCGGCAGCACGAGGACGACCTGGGCGACTTGATTATTTGCACAAAGGCAAGTGTGCTTACTTCCTCCTTAGCCCTTCGAGATTTTGGCAGCCCCAATGCAAAGCAGTGAGGCGTGCTGCTGGCTATAATTCTGTTGGGAGAAGGTACTTAACACCACTTGGAGAGCTCACATTATGGTATTTTTTGACACACTCATTGGGAAGAGTTTCACTGAACTATGGCTTCTTCTGAGTGAAAATGAAGTGTGTGTGTGTGTGTGTGTGAGTGAGTGAGAGAGAGAGAGTGAGAGAGACTGTGTGAATGAATTTCATTTCACTTGCTTCTGTGGCTATTGCAGAACTATTTTTAGCTGTCTCCAGCAGAACAGAGAGCCAGTGTGGCGTAATTGTGAGAGTGTTGGACTGGGACTTGGGATATCCGGGTTCTAGTCCCCACTTGGCCATGAAACTCACTGGGTTACTTTGAGCCAGTCATTTACTCTCAGCCTAACCTACCTCACAGGGTTGTTGTGAGGATAAAGTGGAGAGGAGGATGAGGATTATGTAAGCCCCCTTGGGTTCCTTGCAGGAAAAAAGGTGGGGTATAAATATAACAAATAAAATAAATAAATAAACAAATAAACGTGTCTTCTCCTTTCTGATACAAAGCTGGCTGCTAGTCAAATAAATCCGCTCACTTGCCTGCTCCCTGTTGGGCCCTATTTCCACCAACATCCAGAGTCCAAAGAGAGGAAGGGCAGGTGAGCAAGTACAACAATAGAAATACAAAAAGAAATTGTTTTTCCTCAAAAAAGATTTTTTATTTATATTTTCGGAAATCTGTACCCATGGAGAAAAAACGGAAATATTCAGAAGATTACCTTAAATTTGGCTTTACCACCTTTAATGAATATTAGGTTAAATTAAATTATATTCTGAAAAATCTATTTTTCATGTGTTTTCTTTACCCCACCAAAATGCAAATCTATGCAAATGTGGTGAGGGGTCCCCAGTTACTTTGCCATTACAAAAGGGGGTCGCGACTCGAAAAAGGTTGGGGACCACTAGCCCTTTGCTAACTAAATTAAAATATGTATTT
Organism: Shinisaurus crocodilurus; assembly: GCA_021292165.1. NCBI lineage: Eukaryota > Metazoa > Chordata > Lepidosauria > Squamata > Shinisauridae > Shinisaurus > Shinisaurus crocodilurus. The sequence continues at coordinate 80,253,907 of CM037877.1, read as the reverse complement.
CTGATAGGACTTATGCTACAATAAATCTGTCTAAGAACAAGATGAAAAGCCTCTCCAGGACTTTGCTCCATCCATGCTTTCATTTCCCCCTTATTTCCCATCATATCCCTGTTTATGACCATTGCCCACCCCCGGAATCCTCCAATCTCAGCCTTGTGTTCCCTCACATGGATCCAACAGTCACACTGTGCTATGCCATATATCAGGAGCTCCTTCCCAGGTGTTCCCTGTAGCGCTAATTCTCTCTTCCTTATAAGTCCCCCTTCAGAAGTTTTCCTCTATGTGTTATGTGTTCAAACACCATGTGTTGAGGCTGCTTGGCTGCATGCGTGAGCCCCACCCACCCCCAACATCACTATCTTGGCTGGGACCACCCCTGAGCTTTGTGAAGGCCTGAAGGTCTGTTCAGACGTTTGCCTGAACACACCAGGAACCCACCCACCCCCGGTCAGGAACCCCAACCGTATAGTGTTTCCGATGGCATGGAGGCTTCTAAGTGTGTTCGGCCAAACGCACAAAGAACACTCCTTCAGGTGCCTTTGATTTCAACATGTGAAGCATGGGGGTGGAGCTTCGCATTGCAGGATGGCAATGTTGGGGGGGGGCTAGCATGTGCTGCCCCCCCTCCATACAATGACTGGGTTCACGCAACTTGATAAGCCGTGGTGGTTGATAAGCCATGTTTGTTTCCGAGTGGCTTGCTGTGTTGTCTGAATCCAGCCAGAGTGGCCTGTGCGTGGTTAACAAACCATGCTGCTCGGTTCAGACAACATGACAAGCCACTCAACAAACATGGCTTATAAGCCACCATGGTTTATCGTGTTGTGTGAACCCAGTCACTGTCTGAATGTGTGGAGGAAAACCTCTAAAGGGGACTCTTATCAAAACCCACTTCTTCCATGAAGCACTGAAATAAATCCTAAGAACATGCAAGTCTCTCCACATGACCCCATTCACTAACTAAGGGCCAGTCATGATGTGTGTGTTCTTCTCAACTACCTACCTACTTCTTGGAACTTAACACAAGGTCAACGTAAATGGATTCTATGCACCCTTTTGACAGCCAAAATACTAATATTACAACATTGGAAGGACAAACGGCCACCGTTGATAATACAATGGGTTGAGGACTTAATGATGTTTTCAGTTTTTGAATGGGTGATCTTTAGGCATAATTTACGAATGGACAAATACATGGACATTCGGTTTGCCTTTGTTGAAGTCTATGCATAATTATGCCTAAGAATAGTAGTATATCTTGTTATATAAAATTTATTGGGGTACACATTGCATATGTATCTATTTTAATGGATATATTCAAATCCAATGTAAGAAAACTGTAATGCTTTATTGTATTTTGTTTTTTTTTATTTTTGTTTTGATATAATAAAATTCACAATAAAAAAATTAAACCCCCACTAAGGGTCAGTCATAAAACCTTGCTCTCTGTTCTTTCCATATGACAGGTTTAGAAGGCAGTGGTCAGTGGTTGGGCTATTTCAGCATCAGCCCCAAAATGTTGGAACTTCTTTCCAGAACTGCTTAGGACGGTTCCAGTCTTGCTGTCTTTTCAAAAGGCTGTAAAACGTCCCTGTTTTGCCCAGCCTTTAAGCGAATATATAGGCTGCTCTGTTTTAGATGTGCTTCTATTGAGATTCATAATTGCTTATTTTTGTTTATATTTTTGTTTCTTTTAATGTCAATCATTTTGTGCTTGTGGGAAAGCAGGATAAGAACGTTTCTGTTAAAAAGTGTCTTTGCACATCTACATTTAGATTGTAGGTCCCTCCTTCTGTCAAGGAACTTTTCTTTTTTAAGCAACAACAACACATGACAACAAGGTATGTTACAGAGCAAAATGCCATGCATGTTGATTGTAAACACGTAATGATCATTAAAAGAAAATGACATCTAATGTTTGGTGATACATAGTTGTGAGTTGGATCACTGTTAATGAGTAGTAAGAGATCTGACAAAAGCATGCTAATGTTTCTTAGGGCCAACCCTTTGCTGCTCTTGCCAAACTCACCCAGGCCACCACCAGTGCCAGCCAACCCACAAATGCCCAAGCAGCACTTTGGTGTGACTGGATTGGCTGGGTGTCCCCCTCCATGATCGCATCGCAAGCCTTTTTGGCTTGCTTCAGTTTTTTTGCCCCTTTAACCTTTCCCCCCCTAGAGATCGCAAACTGTGGCTTGACAGCCAGTGTTCGCAGTCTCCCATCATATATATGGCTGTATATGTCCCTGTCAAAAAACACCCGTTCCCCTGTCAAAAACCTCTTTCAAAGGGGAACCAGAGTCAAAACTCCTTTTCCCCAGAAAAGGGGGTGGGATGCACTTTTGCACTTTTCTGAGCAGGTAGAGTCTTGGGGGGGAAGTACAAAATGTGCTGTATTTTGAGGACAGTCAGGGCAAAAAAGAAAAACACGAGGATTTCACTGAGAAGGGGGTGTAAATCTCACCACCCCCTTTTCACGAGCAAAGATACCTCGCACCTTTGCTTTCCCTTGACAGCTCACCTTTTGACAGTTATCAAGAGAAAGCAAAGTGAAGAAAAAAAACCTTTTTGGACCCTCTTTGGGTTAATGCCCCGGGTTGGTACTTGTTGCACTTTTGACAGCAGGAACCCCTCTCCCCAGACATTGCCCAGCCGAGGTTCCCAGCTTCTACACTTGTGGAACTGCACACCTGCAAAGTTCTGCAAGTGCAGCTAAAAAATGATGATAAAAATAAAGTGAAAGTATCTGCACACATGTATGTGCAATTTTTTTTTTAAAAAAAATTGTTTGCCAGCCACTGACAACCCCTCCGATGTGGCACTTGGGCACTTTGAAGAGGCTGTCAGTGGCTGTCAAAACGGAGAGTGTGCAAACACCAGCTAGCAAGCTGGAGTTCACAAGGTCTGGAACAAGAAGGTTAAAGGGGCAAAAAGCTCGTGATTGCAGTGGGGGGGGGGCAGGCAAGTCGGTCCCGCTGTGGAGTCCCCTGGGAAACCCTTGGGAGGACCAAGGGGAAGGAGGGGGAGGGAGGGGGTGAACAACCCATGGTGAGCCTGATTGTCTGCCAGGCGCACCATGGGTTGTTTGCACATGGGTTGTTTGTTTGCTTATTGCCAGGGTAGGTTGCTGTAATATGCAAGCTTACCCATTGTGTGTAGAAATGAGCACGCTTGTTTGCCTGGACATTTTCCTGACTGTTAGCATTGTCATCTACCCCTGGTGATTTTAATGAAATATTTTACTGTTTTATCATTGTTTTATTATTTTATTGATTGGTTTTATTGTATTTTGTTACGATTTTATTTTGTGAGTTGCTTCTGGGTTTTAAAAAAAGAAGGAAGAGTGGTTTATAATTTTTCTGAAATAAAGGTGAGTGTGCAGGAATTGCATTAATTTCCTTTCAAAGTCCAAAACTAGCTCACATGTGCCATTGTGATGCCTCCCCACTACGCACAATTATTTTTGCACACCTTGGCATCTGTCTCACTTTAATAAGCCCCGCGGAGCAGCAGAAGATATTTTTTCTTGGCTTTGGGGTAGAATCTAGTTTACTGGTTTTGATTTATAGGGCACAGTTAAGCATTCACTAGGAACAGGACTCAAGAACTGACTCTTGGTACCTTACTAGAATACTACCTGCCTGCCAATGCAATGGAAACTCACTCTCTCTCTCTCTCTCTCTCTCTCTCTCCTCTGTGCGCCCCCCCCCCCCGGCATTATTTTTTTGGGAAGCTTGTTTTGGAATGATAGACAATTACGGTGTCAGAGAAGGCTGGTAGTTATGCAACCTATGAGATTAACTGCCATGTTATATCATCATTCCTAAGTAGATGTGCCATAGATAGATAGATCATAGAGTTAGAAGGAGCCTACAAAGCCATCGAGTCCAACCCCCTGCTCAATGCAGGAAACTAGAGGAGGGGTCTCCCATTCAAGTAATAACCAGGCCTGACCATGCTTAGCTTTCCACGCTCAGACAAGCTGAGCCAGCATGAGCCACAGGCCTGTGCCAGATATGTTCCTTTCTGTCAAGCATTGTCCCTTATTCCAGGAATTTCCAGATAATCACAGTCTGAGAAGTGTTAACACCATAGGATCCACCAAGCAGCCGGAGCTCTTCATTACTTGCTCCTCCCCTTGTCACAGCCACGGGGCTGTGACTGCTTGTGTGACAGCTGAGTGTAAGCTACTTAAAGAATGTGAAGGTGTTTTATGGGTGTGTGAAGAAGAGAGGAATACCGGCCTGGTTAAGGGTTGATGATGTTTCCCCAGAAGAAAGATTGCAAATGGGAGCAGAAGCTATTGGAGAGATTATAAAGATGCAGCAGGGTGACGATGTGGCCTCTTTTACAGAGGACAGTCTTCTATTGGAAGGGCTGCGTGAGGGTTATCCTCTATTTTGAAGGTGTCCTACATTTGAGTGTCATGTGTTGTGAATTGGTACAGTTAGTACCTGGTCAGCAGTTTGCCCACTGAAATAAATTGCCAGTACAAAGTGTTGGTGCGCATGTGCGTGAGCAGCAGAGTGCGTGTGCGCATAGGAGATTTAAAATCCTGTCTGTGAAATAGCAGAGGCCTGTTATTCCACACACAGATCTTCCAGATCTCAGCTCCCCCCTTTACGCAGCGTGCAGCGTGTTGTGAAGATGCCACCCCAGCCTGCCTGTAATCCAACTTGCTTCCAGCTCCCCCGTTTGCAGATTAATCCATGGAGTCAGGAAACACTCTGTAACACCACAGGTCTAATTCTACCCGTTTATTCACTTAGCAAGTAAAGTTCTACAGAGTATACATTTCCTAGTTACAGTCCATGTGCAGAGTATAAATGCATAGCAAGCATTACATCCAGTGGAGTAAGTTGAGCTTCACTCCACCTCAGCAAAGAAGTTACATTGTTGCAGTGACAAAAGTCCAGCAAAAAGAACAAAGGAGAAGAGAGAAAGCAGTCCTGCCTCTCTCTCTAAGATGGCTTCAGACAGAAAAACAAGTTAGCACGTCATCAGAACATACAAACCATGTGACTAGCTCATAATGCTCCCACGGTCTAGGCTTCCCATGCGAAAAACACGAGAACCCAGAAAGACATAACAAACTTGTTTACAGCCATTCTGTTCTTTCCATGTGTAAACAGTGTGCTACAGCTGGTGAAGTGATACATATCACAACACAAAGTACATAACTGCTATTTTAATAAGATCTATTTATTTATTCATTTACTATATTTATATCCTGCCTTTTTTCCTGCAAGGAACCCAAGACAGCTTACATAATCCTCCTCCTCCTCCTCCTCCTCCTCCTCCTCCTCCTCCTCCTCCTCCTCCTCCTCTCAATTTTATCCTCACAACAACAACCCTGTGAGGTAGGTGAGGCTGAGAGTCTGTGTCTGGCCCAAAGTCAACCAGTGAGCTTCATGGTTGAGTGGATCTCCCAACTCCCAATCCAACACTCTAACCACTATGCCACACTGGCTCTCTTTTTTTCTCTACCCTCCCCCAGTGCATCATAGTCAAAACTAGTGCAGTATTATGAAAATCATGGGCCCTAGGCCAGGCTGCTACCAGGTCCTTTTAACTGGTAAATTTTTAGGGGAGAAAAATGAGTAGATTGCACCAGCACTGTATTATGAAAAATATGGACCCTAGGCCAAGGCCAGGTAACCTTGTCTGATAATCTGGCTATGATCAAAACAGCCTCTGTCTCCATCGTCAGAAAGAAGTAATCAAGTGCTCAAGTATAGATATTTTCAATGGTTCCACAAACTTTCCACAGTCCCCCTGAATGGAGCACCTGGACCGTCGTCATCATCATCATCATCATCATCATCATCATCATCATCATCATCCGACTATAGTTTGGGAACCTCTGATCTAGTGCATATGATGCTGGATATGCAGGACTCAAACAGTTGAGGGTTCGCTCAGTGCGGGTTCTTCAGTCCTATCACTTCACTTTTTAACTGAGAAGTAAGTTTTGAAACAGATTGATTGTGTAGCTTTGTTGTTCTAGCATACTAAAGAGGTTTAGTATGGGGAAAAGAATGCAAATTCCTCTTTTCACTCCTGCCATCGCAAGACTTCAAGATGTTACCTCTAGGGCTGAGGTTTATACACGGCATTCCCTTTGGAGTGTGACTGGCATAATGTACTCAATTAGTGCTAATGTTGTTATGATGGGCTGTTAGGGACCACTAATCCATTTCACACAGGAGCAGAACACACAGTCAGAAGATGATTTCTAACCCTGGAGTGATTTGAAAGACTTGGGAGCACGTTTGTCTGCACATCGCTGCCATCCATTTGTGCCCCCAACAATAGGGAGACAGGTTTTCAATCAAAACCTCTGACTGGATGTATGATGGAGAATTAAAAAAAAGAAGAGGGGAAAAAAAAAAGACATGTTCAGCATTTTTCCTGACATGGGTTCTGACAGGAGTCCGGCCAGTGCCATGAAGGATGGAGGCGACTGGAGGAAGAATTGGGTGACCTTCAGCAGAACGGAATGCCTGTGGGGAAATTTGTGTGTGCATAAAATCCATGTTAGCTTAATAATGCTTTCTTAATTTCTGTGGAGAATCAAAGAGCTGAAGGCCCTTCTGCGATGTGGATGACATATGCCTTGTCAGGACATTGCTGAGGGGGTGGGTGGATGCTGGAAATAGGGATGTTTATTTTCCTGGCCCCTTTATTTGCTTTGTTGACAGCAAATCCCTAGTAGGCAGCTCCGCTCTTGCATATGAGTCTCCCCTTCTTTATGTATCTCCCCCTCTATTTAATGGTGTGTGTGTGTGTGTGTGTGTGTGTGTGTCTTCCTGCCTACATCCAGTTCTCCTGTCAGTGGATACTGTCCTTGAACTAAACAAAACCTTGCAAGCTGTGCCGTGAGTTGAGTCACTTACCTCTGTCTCCTGAGAAGTTTATCTCCCTTGACAAGGTTTTGTCTAGTTTTAGTGGCACAGTTATAGTGACAGTCCATGCATGCAGCAGCATGTGACCTGAGCCACTTGCATCAGACTGTGTAGTCGTCAGAACTGTCACACAGTCAGAACAAGTTAATTCAACATGAGGAGAGGTGCAGGCTGTAATAATACCAGGCCTCTGGAGAGGGTGCTGTCATACAGTGTGCACAAGCAAGCAGCTGCCCAGGCCCCAGCTGCTCCCCCCCACCCCACATTCAAGAATGCAAGGCGACAGGCAGCAGGTTTCTTCACAGAGAGTAGCTTCTTGGCAAGTGTGCCTGTTAATTGTCAGTCCGCTTGGTGGGGCAAGTTGTTCCGATTCCTGTGGAACGGGGAAGGTGCCTTTTGCTTCTTGCCTGATGAGATTCAGTGAAAGGATAGAGTATATTTCTCATGCATGGGACAGCCTGTAAAGCACTGTTGTCTTTAGCTTGCTCTACTGACGAAGTTCCATAGGGTGGCCATGTGACCTACATTAAAGAGGACAGTCCTCTGCTCGAAGGCATCCTCGGTGTGAAGGGCTGTCGGGTTCAAGTGCAGTTCAAAGATGAAGAACCGGAGCAAGGGAGAAAGAAGTTGCCCATCAACACTTGTACCTGGTTAGCAGTTTGCCCACTGAAATCAATTGCCAGGACATTCAGGACAGTCAGAAAGAAATACGTATTCACAAAGTATATTGTTTAGCTTGTGTAATCCACTGCCACACAATGAGATGATAGTCAGTCACTGCTTTAGACGATTTTTAAAGGCTTTCTCTTCACACTATCAGACCGATTCAGGGAGAAAGGGCCTATTAGCCATGACAGAACAATGGAATCTTCACGTTCACGGGCTGCCCACCTTCGAATACCAGAAGGTAGGGATAGGGATGGCCATCACTGTGATGCCCTGCCTGTAAGCTTCCATGGGCATTTGGCTGGCTGCTGGTGAAATAGAATGTTGAGCTAGATGGACCTTAGTATGCAACTGAAGTTAGGCTGGGCAAGGATTTGAACGCTTGGGAATACCCTTTCCTACAGTTGCTGTCATTTTACCCTTACTACATAGTTGATCTCTGCCGCTGCCAAAATACATACCGTAGATAAATACAACTCAAAATCTTTGAAGTTACGAATTGTGGGAGCAGAATAAATTATGGAAGTTACGTTATATACATACAACTTCACTTAACAGGCAGATTTCCTTTTGAGTTCAGAGCATAGTTGTTCTTGATCCAGAATTTTTTATTTTTTTTAGGACCCCAAATAAACACAACATTAGCAATTTACCCCGAATGCATGACCAAGATCGTGCCCACTCATCTTGCCCTTACCTCCACATGAATGTCAGCAGCAGAGGGGACAGAAAGTGTGATCCTGATCTCTTCCCTCCAGGCATCCAGAGAATGTGTGAAAAGGTTTTTTTTTTGTTTTTTTTTTAATGGCAATTTTTCCAAGCCACCCAATGATTCAATAGCTCTCCTGGTATTTAAGCCCATGTCTTCTGGCATCCTGTCTGACATTTGGTCCCCCGGGACCACAGCACCTTTCAACAGTGGTTCTGTGTTAGTTTTTAGTTTTTCTAGCAGCATTGCTCATGATGAAAAATGATGAATACTTTGTCCATGTTTTCTTTTTCTTTTTTTTAAAGGAACCAATTGAATCTAAGCTCCAGGTGCCATTAAAGAACATTTAAGTGTATTGACCTTAGCAAATCCAGCATCTTTGATGCCAGGAAAGCAATTTCTATGAGATGAAGAGTTTCCAGCTCTTGATAAGAGGTGAGGAGGGGCTGCTTCTTGTATATGAATAATTTCTCACAGGAAAGTGAAAGCTAACCATCCATTTTAGGTAGATGAAATCTCTTAAAGTCTAAATATTCCTTTAAAAAGAGAGAGAGAGAGAGAAAAGAAACAAGGCCACAAGTAATGATGAAGCTTCATAACTACGTGGGCAAGAACTTCCTAAGTTTATATGTAATTATAGTAAACAGCAAAAATCAGAAATGCACAATTCAGCAATATTGCAGGGTGTTGTTGTTTTTTTAAAAGACAATTTCCCTTAATTGGCTTTCTCAATATTGATATCAGAGTTAGGATGTGATAATAGCAGAGTATACCAGCAGATAATTTCCCCTCATTCTAATGACACATCTTAGTGGCATAGCATGAGTCCTTATGAGGAGAGTGATTAGAAAAACATAAAAGATGGATCTAGTGTGATGGTTTTCTCTACAATACTATCAGGTACTCTTGGGTTTAATGGAAAATTGGATTGGGGTGGGAACTGGACATATCCCCCACTCTCAATCCCATATGGTTTTCCCCATTGTTTCTTGCTATTTTATTACATTTTTCTATGCCCCATCAAACTATATGAGACTCCTACAGAGAGGAATTCTAGTCTTATGCATCCTCATTCATAGACTTCATTGATTAAACTCTAGTTCTTGTTGGCCCTTATGAGTGGTGATTGGCTCCATCATCCACACAATATTCTGAGAAAGAGGGAAGCTTCCTTTTTTTTTAGCGCCAGCATTCAGCTGCAGTGGAATGAAACAATGGAAATGAGAAACCAATTTCTGACCTATACTCTATCGCCTCACATCTTTCCACCATTGTACCTTGGAGAAATGGAACTGCATGGGAGACTAGATTTGAGCTTTGTGGTTTTCCCACTTTTCCATGTGGCACTTACCACTACTGAACTCAGGAACAGTTCTGAATTTTGGATTTCCTCTCAATTTCCCAGTGTTTCACTCTATTGTCGCTGAGTGCCATCACCAATAAAGTATGTTTGTTCTTTTTCAGCACAATGTAATGTGGGTAGAGATGAAGCCAAACACCACTGGTGATACACAGCACAGACTACAGACTAAAGACCAAACTAGATGTGATGTTGTTCATGTGATGTGGCTGGCTTGGTTTTTTTTGGTTTGTTTTTTTTTAACAAATAGACAGCATGGCCAAGCTGGATCAGGACTTGCTCACAATGGGGGGGGGATCCCCCCCTGCATTTGGATTGGTTCTTATCTAGCTTGGGCGCCACATGCTGGTAGCCCTAAAAGGTCCAGGTTACGCCTTCATCCAAATCAACTTGTCCGCACTCTGAGATCAATATCACAGGCCCTGCTTCTGTCCTCTCCTATCAAAGCAATTAGGCTGGTGGGCACAAGGGATAGAGCCTTCTTGGTAGTGGCCCCCTGCTTGAGGAACTTTGTTTCCATTTGATGTCCACAATGCCCCACCAATACAGGCCTTCAAGCATGTCCTTATTTACCTTGGCCTATGATTCAGTTGAGATTTTATTGGGTGCTATTGTGTATATGCTGTTATCTGGTTTTAATGGTTAATTTTGATATTAATATTATTATTTACCATTGTTCTATTGTGTTTTGTGGTTTTAAGTTTTTTATGTCACTTTGGAAGGGTTTTGTCTTAAATGCAGCTTATAAATCTTCTAAGCAAGCAAGCAAACAAATAAACATTCTAAAAAGAAAATCAGTTGTGCAAGGTCAAACAACATGAATAAGGTCATATCTAGTTCGGCGCTAAAAACAAGTGAAAGTACACAACATTAGAACTCCTTTTTGCAGATCTCTAATACAGTTTTATTTCATAATTCTTGTTGTTGAGTTTATCAACAAGGTACAAATGAATAGAAATGAATACAAAAGAAAGCAATGAAGCAACATAAACTAATGAAGAGATGGTGTCCAGTTTTTCGATAAAAACAGATATTGTGACTGAAAGAAATGAAGTACAGTAAGTTAAATAGTAAAGCAGAAGCACAGAAAAATGTATTTAGCAAAATGTGGCTTTCCAAAAGGATTGATGGGATAAAGGGACTTAGGAAAAGATGGGTCATTAATTATTGGATCATACAAAGGGATATCAGACAGCAAATAAGACATCAGGTTTGATGAAGCCTCTAGACTCTAGTGAGCCAATTTCTTTAGGAGAGAGCTGGGTGGCAAATACCAGTGTACTAGTTTTGTAGCTGACATTGATCAGGTATCTTCCAGTGCTGTGCAATCTCCATATGTGCAGTTTATTAATGCAACCCAATGCAGTTTTATGAGAAAATCTACTTTAATTCTATGTTTCACAACTTTCACTGAAACTTGTATTTTTTAAGGCTCTGTAGGACAACCTGATCTCCATGTCACATCAGTGCACCATGATATAAATCATTCTCAACTACAATTGTTCTTTCCATTCTAGAATATTTTACAGTTTTGTTTTGTTTTTGGAAAAGGGCTAGCCTGTAAACCAGAAGACAACAACAACTACAGTATTGTATTGTCTTTGTCTGAGGGACACAAAAGGAGGGGGTTATGGATATGCATCTTGTTGAGTGCGAAAGTTGTTGGGGCTGCTTGGTTTGAAGAGAATCCAAAACTAGAAAGGAATTGCCACAGAAAAATTAAAAGTGAAAAACCATTCAGCACATTGAATAGCATTCCCTGAAACCACACAGAGAAGAAATAGCAGAAGATGAGCTATTATAGATGTTATGCTGAAGGAATAGGCAGGCAGCCTTCATAAAGTGGCTATAATTCTCAAAGGAAATGAAAGTGTGTAGCTCCAAGTGCCTAGTAATTTGGAGGCTAATTCTCCTTCAGACATCAGGTCAGCGTTCCCAAAGTTTCACATGTATGAATCTGACTCTCGGAGGACCAAGTAATGATATGTCTGAGCAAAGGAGGCAGGAGATGGCAATAGCTTCTCCCTTGCTCTCTGAAGTACAGGCTGGGAGACAGTGACCGCAGTTCTCATCTGAGTGAACGCTATTACCACTTCCAGTCTTGCTGTTGGCAACAGAAGCACATGGGAACGGAATGAATGCAACAAAAAGCACACAGCCCAGAATCACAAGACTACCACACCCTTTTACAATGGAGTGTCCCATGAGGTTCAATTTACTGTGGAGCTCTCTGGTGACACCCTGATCACAATGTCACATTCGCACTCCGAAGTAAAACTCTACACAGTGCTATTGCTTTCTTCTTCTTTCTTTCTTTTACAATTTAGAGTGCTTTACAATTCTTATTTTATTCACCCTAGAACCAGCACTGGAAAGGTAGGTCTTTACTATTCCCATTCTGCAGCATTGGAGCTGCAAATGACTTGCCTGAGGACATTCTTTCGTGCCAAACCTGGATCTTCTTGATTTAAAATCAGAATGTTCTCTTGAATCTCAATATCATCGGTGAAATTGGACCGAGGGCTAGCCTACAGCAGCAGTGACAAGCTAAAACTATTTCCAGACTGAACCACTTCAGGTTGAAAGTGGTGATATGGGTGGGCTGCATGTTTGAATACTTTCTCATTTAAAAAATAATAATCCTTGCAGTATGTCAAGAAGAAGATGAAGTTTAAAACCTTTCTGCCGGCATCTAGCTTCCTGTGTGCATGGAGGGCTATTTTCTTTCTTTTCTTTTTTTTAATATAGGGTGTATTTAATCATGCAGTCTTTTAATTGCAGTTTGAAGTGGAGCTGTCCAGGAACAGTTTTACTTCATAACCTGAAGTTTCTGTAGACCAACCCTCAGTGCTTTAGTCAGAGCTCTGAGAAATACATACTATGGGGTGGGTGGGTGGGCAATTACTGAAGGTCCTTTGATCTTTGTTTGCCATATTACTTACTCACTGGCAACATAGCCGATGCTTGCAATGAATGAATAGCTTGCTCTTCCCTGTGCTAGTAAAAATACATGTTCAGGCCAAGTAGCTTCCTTGTAATTAGTCATAAAATACTTCTTTCATTTCTAGGGCTGCCTTTGAATGCACAGACCACTAGGACCTTCTCCCATGCAGATGAATGGGTGTAATGCAAGGCCGCAGAGGCGCTCTGTCATGTGACTGAGGCATTGCTTCCTTTCAGCGGGGCTCAAGTTAAAGATGTTCCTGAGGGACTGAGCCCATATTCTTCTCCTTCTTTTTGGTGGTGACTGTGGGGGGAGCCAGTGGCTTGAAAAAGTAGCCCTGGGTAGTTTGGGTGTGAAGTTAGAGAGCGTCCGCCCAGCCCTCCCCCAACTCCACTTCTGTCTTCTTGCTCACATGGATGATTCTTGCCTGAATCGGAGCTGAGCTGATCAGATCTAGGCAGATGGCAGGTCTCGTTGCAGCCCCTTGAGCAGCTGCCTCCGCTGACAAAGATACTCTATGTCTCCTCAGCTGAAAGAACAGGAGAGAGCTGGCAAAGCCATTGAATATTTCATCTGACATGAAGTGATGAAGTGATTTTACAACTTACTTATGGTGATTAAATTAAATGGGTTCCCCTTCATGTATATTTTATCAGTTGCTTGACTTTCTTTTCTTCCTTTTTTGGCCCCCGTACCATCTTTGGCTGACTCCCCACTCCCACACATATGTGCTGCCTTTCCACAGCAATCTCTCTCTCTCTCTACACACACACACTCATATTACATATAGTTAGTGTGTGTGCTGTCTTTCTATATATACACTTTAAGCCTCTGTAGGAGGTGGGACACACACACACACACACACACACACTGTGCAAGTGTGAGTGTGTGTGTGTGTGTGTGTTTGCTGTTAAGCCATTGCCGAAGCTAGGAGGGAGATTACAATGCTGTAGATTACGTTATGGTGGTTCTCTCTGTCTCCCCCCCGCCCCCCCGCTCCCCGCCCCCGAAACTGCACTTAGCCTCTAGACATTTCGAAAGCACTCAGAAGGTGTGGGGAAGTTCTGATTAAAAAAAGCTCTGACACTTGTGCACTACTGCCTTGTCAATGTAGATCATGTTCCAGCTGATCAAACTGGCCCTTCAGGCAGGAGCTAGTAGATAGCTCTCTTCTTTCCCCTGCTGCTAGGAGGCTATAGAGAGTAGGAGTCAGAGCATTTTCTTCAGCTCAGCCTCAATATGAGGCTACTGGCAATTTTAAATTTGCAAATTAATTAAATTCACATTCATACATGTAAATGGCTGTTCCCCCATCCCCTTTCAGGAGGAAGTGGCAAGCGGAAAGACAAGAAAAGCTGTTGTATCTTTCCCTGATGTTTCCTCCCTCCCCCTTTGACTCAACACAATCATGATATCTGCCAGCTGCTGAACAGATGTGCAATAAGACTGGAAATAGCAGCTGCTTATTGTATAGCGACAGGCCTGTTGCGTGGCTTCCGCATCCCCAGGCATCCATTTTTTATTCAATTCTCAGCTATTCCCTCCATATTATTCTGAATCTGAACTAAGAAGCTCCTGTTTTTATTAGTAACCCAGCTAGGAGAAAAAGAGGAAAATGAATCTCCCTTCTGAGGAGAGGAGACTTGTATAAGTGAAGTCCTAACACCTTTACAACATACAATTTTATTTATTTTGATTCATACAGCAGTCCCTTAGTTTTGATGCCCTACCATAACAAAACACAATGCATTTTTCTCTCTTCACCCCTTCCTCCACCTCCCTCCACCTTTCCCTGTTGTTTTCCCTGTGTCACATTACAGATTGTAAGCTCCTTGGGGCAGGGGCCTGTCCTATTATATTTTGTAATGTGCCAAGTACACTCATTGAACGATATGTACCATGATGTTTTTTTGGTTTTAATTTTTGTGAACCACCCAGAGTGTTGGGAAGTGTTATATATATATATATATATATATATATATATATATGTATGTATGTGTGTGTAATTTCTCTAACTCCCAATGCTCTTTGGGTGGTTCACAAAAATTTAAATCATAAAATACATCATCATCATCATCATCATCATCATCATCATCTGCATGTAGTAAGGTGATCACTGAATGTCATGGCCCCAGCATGCAGATGTAGAAGGAAAGGTAGCTTGAGTGATTAGAAAGAAGATACTAAAAGGGAGGTGGTAACTTAGAAGGTGAGTGAAGAAGGAAGAGAAGTTCATAGAATTAGAAGAGTTGGAAGGGGCCTATAAGGCCATTGAGTCCAACCCCCTTCTCAATGCAGGAATCCAAGTTAAAGCATCCCTGACAGATGGCTATCCAGCTGCATCAATGCCTCCAGTGTGAGAGAGCCCACACAACCTACCTAGGTAATTGGTTCCATTGTCATATTGCTCTAACAGTCACATACCCTCCAACATTTCACAGATGAAAATAGGGACACACATGTGAATTTGTAAGAGGCATGGTTAAGTAACATGAAGGTGTGATCAAGAGGGTGTGGCCAGGCAACATGAGGGCGTGGCCAAGGGTATGGCCAGGCAACCAAAGGGCATGGTCAAGTGCAAAAGTTATTAGAGGAAACACACAAAATCTTATATATTATAATTATTCCATTATTATATTATATATTATTTTATAATATTTTATTAGTGCCTTTTGTAATATTTTTTACCATACTTAAACCCTTAATTGTTGATATCTGGTGTTTTTCATGGTGTGTGTGTGTCAGTGCTTGCAGGGCAATCTCTTTCTTTTTGTGTTAAAATTGTCAGGATTGGTCCCGGCATTTTCAGGGCAGTTGGAGAAGAAGAAAAGGAGATGCAGAGGAGGGGGAGCTTTTGGGGGGGGGGGGAAATACAAAAAGACACATTGGAGTTTTGAGCCCCTTCAGCGTTTTGGTAACTTTGAAGGGCTGAACAGCTTTGTTGTTGTTTGTTATTGTGGAAATGCCCAAGTTTAAAGCATTTTTTTGTGTTCTATTCACACAATTTAGATTTAAAGAAACACTTAAACTGGAATAATCTTACAGAATTTAACTAACTTGAATTAAGTTAAAACAAACAGTGCAATCCTACGCACAGTTACTCGGGAGTAAGTACAAATGTCTTCAATTGGTCTTACTTACCCAGGGGGGCCTGGTCAGAGGCAGGAGCTAGAGCACTCGCAGTGACACACACACATCCTTGGGTCTGTTCCCTTCCTGCTTAAAGGTGCTATGGGCAAAATCGAAGATAAGCTAAATAGCTTGCTGGAGGAGGCAGGGGAATTTGTTATGCAGGCAGGGGACTCTGCATAACAAATTGGGACTCTGCATAATAAAGTAACAAGCCATGATGGCTTAAGTGTTTGCGGGACTGTCCTGGCAAATTCGGGTCAGTTGGAGGGTATGCAGTCAGGAAGTTTTTCCTGATGTTCAGCTGGAATCTGGCTTCCTGTAACTTGAGGCCATTATTTCGCATCCTCTGAATAATGGGCTCAAGTTACAGGAAGCCAGATTCTGGCTGAACATCAGGAAGTTACAGAAGGAAGATTGATTATGGGGAGTTGTTTTAGGAGAAGCTAGGGACAGATTGGTTCTGAAGAGCTGAGCTTGGTTCACCAGAATATATGTTTTCAGAGACATGGACATGCTTTTGTTGCATGCAAAACACATGAAGCTTTGTTCTGTTTTTCTCCCATACCTGGCAAGCTAGTTTTTCAGAGTTTTCATAGCTCCTCCAGAGAGACCTGCTGAAATCCCCAACCTTTCAGCCCCTGGAAGGGCTGTCACTTTGTGATAGGTATGTACATTTTTCTGTGACTGGCACCTATTGGATAGTGTCTCTAGTCGTGGGCAGATGATCAAACTGGGTAAAACTGAATGTGTGGAGACTGGAGAGAGGAATGCTGGTTCCCCCACCCCACCCCCCACTCCCAAACTCCATGCATTGATTAGAAATGGTGCACAGAGGACTGTCTTGGTACACCCTGTGAGGGCTCCAAATGCACATTCTCTATTCTGCAAAATAGAGGTTACAGAACACACATTCAGAGTCTACATGCACCTGTGCAAATATTATTGATGCATGGTCAGTGGCACGATCCTGTTCACCCTACACATGTTCATTTTTACACTGACAAGGCTTATGAAATCATTGTAAGACACAATTCCCAGAAATGCAGTTTGAAGTCTTTTTTTTTTTTTTTTAAACGTTAATGGGCAGTATCCAATGCAGCCATCGGAAATGAGCAAAACACTTGTTTCTGGATTGGGGCAAGTCAGCAGAGCTTGCAGAGGGGAGCTCCACTGACCTGCCCCAATCCGGAAATGAGCGTTTCTGCTCATTTCCAGGATCATTGTCGGACGCACTAGTTCATGCTGCACAAGAGGTGGGTCCCATCAGTGCACCAGAACCAGCAGCAGCAGTATTGGATACCGCCCTTTATTAGTAACTTTGGTAAAGGAAGGTGAGTGCTTTTGGGCTTGCATGGGTACAGAAGGCTTGTGTAGGCTTGATGAAGAAAACAAATGTAAAACTGCCCCCTTCTCCCCTAGAAATGTTTTGCTATTTCAAAAGAAGATGAAGAAGAGCCATTCTAGTCCACGAGAAAAAAATAAATAAATCCAAATCCACAGTTGGGCCATACCTGTATCAAACCTAACCAAAACACATGCTCCTTCCCTCTTTTTAAGATGAAGTGAGCAAGCAAGCTGCTACACTCCCACTTCAAGGCTATCTGCACTGTAGCAAGCCTCCCTCCCTCCATTATATGTATATGGTGGGAGCTGAGCCTTCCCTCCCCAATGTATTTGTATGGCCTAAACATGAGAATATCTAACATCAAAGTAGCAGCAAGTCCCAATGATTGCAAGGACTATGTTGGCCATGATAATCCCTTTGGAGGCTGCTGTTGATGTTGCATTATTGAGTATCATTACCTGCCTGCATCTCCTGGTTGGAGACCTTCCTTCTGGTCTGGAGTGTGGGCATTTCTTTCTTTAAGATTAGGGATTAGGAAGAAATGTGCTTGGTTTGCATTTTTAATGCAAACGTACCTCTTGCACTTCTCCAAATTTTTGCAATGGAGTTTCTCAAAGCAAAAAAAATGCATGCAAAAATGCATTTATTAAGGGAAAATGCACACAAAAACATATATTTGTAAATATAATATTTAAAATGAATTATATTAGGAAATTGCTTGCAAAGATGTGTATTTTGGGCAAAACTGTGTACAAAAATGCATGTAGTAGGAGAAATGTACACAGAAATGCAGACAAATTTTCATGCGAACTTTAACAAAAATTCTCAAAGTTCGGGATGAACTGAACTTAACATTGGAATGAGAAATGAGAAACTGACAGAAACCAATTGACAGATTTGTCCATCCCTAAAGATGGATTGCTCATAGCCAAGAAATGTGATGGAATCTACTCTCAAAGAGTGAGAGAAACTGACTGTAGTGGTTCAGCCCTCTGTGCATGTGTAGAAGTAATCTGCAAATGGTATAATATCACAGCTAATGCTCCCCATGAACGTTCACAAGTTTCCACTTGCACTATCAAAATCTTCCCCATATTTGAGGTTAGGCTCTGGGAATGTAAATATTGGATCCAGAACAACAACAACAACAACAATAATAATAGCCTCCCAACCAAACAAATTACCCAGGACAACAGAATAAGCATGACCCTGAGATGAGAATATGAGTCAGTGAAAATTGTGCTGAAAAGAGCAATCATAGGCCAGTCATTTTATTTTAAGGCAATAAGTGGAAACGGACACCAGAAGGGCAATAGAGGAAGTAGTAATACACTGCTGATGGGGCTTGTCTCCTGTAAAAGATGCAAGTTTGTAAGAATTGTCACAGAGAGTAAATTACTGCAGATTTCCAATATTGAACAAATATGTCAACTGACCTTTTTTCCATTACATTTTTTTTTTTGCTGATGAGTCAGTTTTATGTTGATGTACTCCCCCCCCCCCCCCACTTAATGCATCTTGTACTGCTTTTGTGCCCTGGCCATTTGGTCTTCATTTTTCAGGATTCTAAAAGTAAAAAAGAGAGAAGATAAGTCATCTTAATTTCAATATACAATTTGTGGACAATTAACCACATGGCTTAGTCCAGCCTCTTCCAACCTGGTGCCCTCTAGATTTGGCCAATGGCCATGCTGGCTGAGAATTATGGGTTACAGACAGTCCAACACATCTGGGAAGCACCTAGTCGGGGAAGGTTGGCTTAGGTTGGTTGAATATTATTTAGCTTTTGTGAATCAGTGGCAACGTAGAATTGTTCATCTGGATTATAATTTCTCTCTTTGGATTACTTGGATCTTCCAGACATAACCTTTTGAGTTGCACCAGCTATAACCGAAGAAGTGGCAGCAGGTGCAGTGAGGCTGATGACAGCATTCGGTGCTGCTAAACAGCAATAACTGAGGGGTGGGGGGGATGCGCTTACTGGCAGGTGTTGCTTGGTGGCAGTGGAGGCAGGGAGCATCTGCGGTAGCACCATGCTGGTGCCCAGCATGGCTAAAGGCAGGTGACCTCATTGGCTTGTGCTGGGTACTGCACTTGCATAATTCTGCCCAAGCCATATCTGCCAACTTGCCACCAAGGGATGCCTGCTGGTAAGAGTGTGGGGTACCCTCTTGTCTTTGCCACTCAGCGGCATTGGCTGCATGCAGCTTCAACCCTTCACATGAGCGGCACTGAATTAAAGATGAACAGGAGGAGGAAAATGGAGTTTAACTGGAACATTAACAACAACCACTGTAACACCATAATCCTCTACAGAATTACTGTGAATAAGCCCCATTTGTTTCAATGGACCTTATTTCCACAGAAGAGGCTTAGTATTGGGAGGTAAATATTGATAGAAGTTGGTGTGGCATAACCCCACAATTCAGTTCCCTGGTGTATGTCTGCATTAGTATGTTTTTAGTGTGTCTAGAATGTTGAACCGAGTGGGTGTGGTTTGTGATGTCTTGGAAAGGGTGGGGGGAGGAGTATATAAGGAGTGTTTGAGTGATGTCAGAGTTAGTTGAGTTAGTTAGGGTGTTTATGGTAGTGTGTTGGGAGTGAGTCAGAGAGTTTGGGAGTTGGGTTATTTGTGTCTTGTCAGGAGTTTTGAGAGAAATCAGTGCTTGTCTGAGGAGTGAAAGTATTTAGAATTATAGGGACTTAGGTTAATTATAAAGTGTTTGGTGTAGGCAGGTTTAAAGTTATTTTCTGGAACTAAGATTTTGAGAATTAAAATAAACTTATTTTTATTTTGTTTGCTACCCAAATCCTACGTGTCAGCTTGGCGTTATTAACCTGCATTACTTTTAAATCTACACACATACACACCTTTTGTACCCACAGTATCATAGATTTAAAATAGATCCTTAATAACCAGTATTAATCTTTTCCCTCATTAGTAGGGGAAAGGTTTCATTTGACCCTCCCCTCAGGTTTTTAAGTGTTGATGCCTGGCCTGAGAAGGGTTTATGCGCCTGGTCCTAAAGTTTGAAGGGACCGTGTCGTCGCAGTTGGGTTTAACATTTGTTCTCTCATTTTTGTCCTATGAAAGCAGGCTAATAAATAAGTGAAATCCTATTAATGACTGTAATTGTGAGCAGGAGCTGGGAGCATGCAGGCAGTCCCCGAGTTACGTATGAGATCCATTCCTAGGTCTGTCTTTAAGTAGAATTTGTATGTAAGTCGGAACAGGTACATACGGTTCTTATTAAATGTCACCTAGTCAAATGTTTGTCTTAGTATAGTATTTGTTTTACCTTTCTGTGCATATAAAACACTTAAGAAAACTTCCAAATACAATAAAACATCTTAAACATAACATAGAGTACAGTACATAATAATACTGTAATAGTGTAATAACAATATTAATATTATTATACTGTATAATAATAATATTATTATTACTGCATTATTATTATTACCATATTGCATACAGTACAGTACAGTACAGTAATGCCTTGGATTGCAAGTAACTTGGTTTGAGAGCGTTTTGCAAGACAAGCAAATTTTTAAATATTTATTTATTTATTTATTTACTTGATATACAAGCAGCGTCTTGCAATACAAGTACTGTAGTACGGCTTAAATTAAAAATCTCTGTACAAATTTTTTTTGGGGATTTCGTTTTGATATAAGAGTGTTTTGGATTACAAGCACGTTTCCGGAACGAATTATGCTCTCAATCCAAGGCATGGCTGTACTGTAAAAAAAAAAAAAACATTAAAGAAACAGTTCTTAACACAGTTTAGATAGAAAAAGAAAAGAAAAAGGAGAGTCAGGGTTTGATTCTGCTGCTGGAGAATGGGTTTTTTGTTTTATTTGTTTTCAGATCAAGTTAGGTTAAACTCCCTGGGATCACTTTTGTTTCTGGGGTGGTGGTTTATTTCTGAGTGGACAGATAAAGTGTTGCTTGTAATAATTTCATTTTTAAAAACAAAAAACACACAATGACTTAAAGGCAAGATCTCACTTCAAGCCAACAGCGAAGATCGGAACCACATAAATCCTCTGGGAAGTTAATCCTTTCCGATGGAAGGGGCTCGTTGCTGGTTCTCTTGAATTGCTCCCCCCACTCTCCCTTTCCCCCTTCCAAGCTTGACCATCTCCTGCTGCAAATTATTATGAGAGTATTATGAGAGAGGAAAATGTCTCCCTGTCCACTTTCTCCGCACCATGCATAATTTTATACACCTCTATCATGTCTCCCCTTACTCGTCTTTTTCCTAAGCTAAACAATCCCAGGTGCTGTAACCTTTCCTCATAGGGGAGTTGCTCCAGCCACTTGATCATTTTAGTTGCCTTTTCTGCACTTTTCCCAACTCTACAATGTCCATTTTTAGGTGTGATGACCAGAACTGTATACAGTATTCTAAGTGCAGTCGCACTATAGATTTGTATAAGGGCAGAATGAGCTTTGTGGTTTTATTTTCAATTCCTTCCTAATTACGCCTAACATGGAGTTTGCCTTTTTCACAACAGCTGCACACTGGGTCGACATTTTCATCGAGCTGTCCACCACAATCCCAAGATCTCTTGGTCAGTCACTGCTAGCTTAGATCCCATCAGATTATACTTGAAGTTCGGATTTTTCACCCCAATGTGCATTACTTTACAGTACACTTGCTTACATAGAACCACAGTTACCATTTTGATGCCCATTCTCCCAGTTTGGAGAGATCCTTTTGGAGCTCCTCACAATCCCCTTTGTTTTCACCACCCAAAATAATTTGGTGTCATCAGCAAACTTGGCCACTTCACTACTCACCCCTGATTCCAGATCATTTATGAATAAGTTAAAAAGCATTGGTTCCAATACAGATCCCTGTGGGACCCCGCTGTTTACATCCCTCCACTGGGAGAATTTAATATTTATTCCTACCCTCTGCTTCCTGTTCTTTAATCAGTTACTGTTCCATAAGAGAATCTTCCCTCTTATTCCATGACTGCTAAGTTTGCTCAGGAGTCTTTGGTGAGGGACTTTGTCAAAAGCCTTTTGGAAGTCCAAGTAAACAATGTCTACCAGATCACCCCTGTCCACATGTTTATTGACACTCTCAAAGAACTCTAAAAGGTTAGTGAAACATCTTTGTGGAAGCCGTGTTGATTTTTTCTCAGCAGGGCTTGTCCTTCTATATGCTTACTGATTTTATCTTTAATAACAGTTTCAACCAATTTACCCGGAACAGACATTAAGCTAACCAACCTGTAATTTCCCAGATCCCCCCTGGGACCTTTCTTAAAAATTGGTGTTACATTGGCCATTCTCCAGTCATCTGGTACAGAGGCTGATCTTAGGGACATGCATGTTACATATTTTTGTTAGAAGATCAGCAATTTCATATTTGAGTTCTTTAAGAACTCGAGGATGGATACCATCTTGACCTGGTGATTTATTGACTTTCAGTTTGTCAATAAGATTTAGAACTTCATCTTTTGTCACCGCTATTTGTCTCAATTCCTCAGACTCCTGAAAACATCAGTTCAGGCACAGGTATCTGTCCTGTATCTTCTGCAGTGAAGACAGATGAAAATAATTCATTCAGCTTCTCCGTGATCTCCTCATCCTCCTTTAGTACTCCTTTAACTCCATTATCATCCAGTGGTCCAACTGCCTCCCTAGCTGGTTTCTTGCTTCTGATATATTTAAATAATTCTGTATTGTTGGCCTTGATGTTGTCAGCAACCTTCCATTTTCTGAAGGAAGCCTTCTTATCTCTGATAGTTTCCTTGATGCTGCCCATTAAGCATACTGGTGACCTCTTGGACTTGGTACTACCTTTCCTAATCAGTGGTATACATTCTGTCTGAGCTTCTGTTATTGAGGTTTTGAGTAATTTCCAGGCATTTTTAAGGGATTTAAACCTCTTGACACCCCCCCCCCCTTCAGCTTCCTTTTAATCAGTTCCCTCATTTTGGAGAAGTTTCTTCTTTTGAAGTCAAATGTGACTGTGTTGGACTTCTTTGGCAATCTTCTATTTAAATATATATTAAATTTGATAGCATTGTGGTCACTATTGCCATTTGGTTCAGCAACCTTTACATCTCATACTAGGTCCTGGGCAACACCATTTAGGATTAAATCCAGTGTTGCCTCCCCTCTGGTCGGTTCCATGACCAACTGTTCTAGGGCACAGCCATTTAATTGAACCCTTGGAAAGCTCCATGTTCAGTTCATAGGTCTGAATCTATGAGGCACGGAAATGCTTAAATGTCCTCCAGAAATTGTAATGGGAATGGAAAATGCAGTTCTGCAGAGGTCCTTCAGAAAACACTTTTTTAATGGCTGTATAAGTGCATAATACAACTGAATAGCCCAACCATTTTCTGCTAGTGTATAAGGCAATCCATGGGACCAGCTTGGGGTGGTTATTATTTCCCTCTTATGGACTGGAAACCAAACTGAGAGAGTCTTTCACAGAGACACCCAGAGAATCCATGGCTGCGTTGGGCTCTGAACGTATATATTTCCCTTCTTCATTAATTTCATAAGGCCCCCTTCTTCATTAATTTCATTGTGGCTGCTTTTACTGATGTGCAGAGCAGCCCATTGACATTAATCGGATCATTTCAGGGTTCCACTGAATTCTTTGGAACAATGCTAGTTTAAGCAGCATGCAAACTCATTCCTACTGAATGAGTTCATTAGCTATATCAATAACCTGGACTCGGATCTGGAGGCCTGAAATGGCAAGTGCTGTGGTGAAATGAGATCATTTTGTTTACAACAGAACATTGTTTGAAATGTATTTCTTGCTGCAAACAACAACACCATAAAAATCCTACTTAGGCTAGGAAGCTGCTACAGGAGTGAAACTCCTTTTCTGGCTAAAAGGGCTATGTTTTCCTATGCAAATGTAGCAAAGCCCAGAAATTAGCAATGACTGCTAAATTAACACACTTGAAGAGCTTGGCTGGTTCTAATAGGCAGTCAAATGGTCTTGTTACATTGTAATGGTGCCAAGCTAATTGAAGTGATTACTGTTGCTCATGAGCAGCCCTTTTGAAGTAGAAGTCTTTGAAATTATCCATAGACGTTAAATGTCAGACAGTATTGTGTAATTATACTTTGTAAATGCTGAATGTCATAAGGCATCACAGGTAATTGAGGTTTACAGAGAAGAGCTTTATCTAAACCTAATTGGGCATCAACTCTTTGTCACTCTTTCTAAACCTAATTGGGCATCAACTTCTTCTTCTTCTTCTTCTTCTTCTTCTTCTTTTTTTTTTACCAAGGAGGTACACCCTCAAGTTTTCATAGCAGCCCTCTCTGACATCATCATGATCATGATCATCATCATCATCATCATCAGATGGGAGCAGCAGATAAGTTGAAAACCTGATCCCTCAGCCTCAGAATTTTTTCTTAGTTCATCACCAAATTTAATTACTGCTAGGATCAGCTCTGGATTTGTTGTGGGAAAGCTTTCTTTGATCAGCAGCAGGACTAATACATCTGAAATAATATCTACAAGGGACATGATCCTAGAGAGATTGCACACCTTGAGTTGGATTCAGCATTGGTGTTCCACCAGTCAAAGGATACCACTTGTGGAATGGGACTTTCATGTCCTCTCCTCTCCCTTCCCCCGCAGCCCTCCCTGTGCACCCTCTGGAGAAGATTTGGAGGGTGTAAGGTGGGCTGAGTGGGGAGAGTAGGACACAGAAGTCCCATTCTGCCAGTGGTATGGTATCCATACACTGGTGGAATGGTGATGCAGGATCCAAGCCCTGGAATATACAAAGAATGCAAATTTATAACAGTGTTATGGGATATTATTATTATTATTATTATTATTATTATTATTATTATTATTATTACTACTACTATTATTATTATTTTCTATACCGTCCAATAGCTGAAGCTCTCTGGGCAGTTTACAAGCTCCCATTTTAGATTCTACATGGGGACACCTGAAAATCATACCTTTTGAGTCCCATAATCTAAAATGGGAGCAAGTTCAATGTATGAAATGAACTACATTTATTTATTCTCACTTATTCTGACAGAATTGCTGTGAAAGAAGTTGGGCTGAAAAGGTTTCTTCACTCCTGCCCTAATACTTGCTCTAAATTCTTTCTTCCCCTGCCCCCAGACATTTGTGTCCTGGGAGGGATTATTTCCTGAACACAGAGAAGTAGCTTGGAGACATGTATAGAGACAACAAGTATGGTAATACTATAATGAATGTTCTTCGCAGCATTAAAAAAATAATAATTCTAATGCCATATTAGATTGTGCATGGGTACACCGCACAATTGTATGGAGAAATTATCTGAGTGAATCTGCAGTGCAAAGCAAAGCAAAAAAGGTAAATAGAATTTCTGTGGCTGATCAAAAGCAGGAGTGTTTGTGTCTAGAATTATCTTCTGAATCCCAATTTCCTCACACATGGATACCTCTAAATAGGCAATCTGAATGTTAGCAGTATAGCTGAAGAGTTTACACTAAGATTTTAAAAAGGCAAATGTTTATATAACAGGGGGGCAAATCTTTCTATTGTATCTTTCTCATCTAGGCAAGTTATAGCCCTTTGAAGATGCTCTTGCTGCCTGAAAGGGTATACTCTTTTCTCCAAGTGGCAAAACCCAAGACGGGTTCTTCTCAGACGGACAAGGGAAAGAAAGAATACCATTGTTGTCACAGGCAGATGGAATGAAATTCTTCTGTTGACAATAAGGGTGCTTCATGACAGATGAACCTTGTGTGTGTCAAGTGTGGAGATTTGGTGCAACCGATACCCCTAAAACATTCCCAAACAACATACTTGGGGACTATTAAAATCAGCATAGGTAGCTGAGTCTAAATGAGGGACAGATGGCATCATTGTACAAAGCCCTGTTCAACTTAGTACCTCTTGGTGAAGTATACCAGTTTAGTGCTAAACTGAACAAAGCAGGAGAACAAGGAAGTTGTATTCTGGACATAAGTGTTAGCCTGTAGATAGCAGCAGCTGGGCTAACAGACAAATTCCTCTGGCCCGCGTCTAGAGTTTTAATCACAGAATTTTGTTTAGTTGCAGAGTAGATTTGCATGTTATATTAGGTAAAATTAGATCAGCTATTATTTGTAGGGATGAGGAAGAAATTACTTTGGTTTGTATGTATTTTAATGCAAACTTAACTCATCTCACAATTGCAGACCAATACGTGAACTGAAACTCAGCTATACTTTGAAATTTGCACTACTCCAAAATTTGCAATGGAATTCTCCAATCAAAAAATGGGCTACAGAGTCGACATAGAACTGGAAGTCAATGGGAAAACAATGCCAGGAAATGATATGAAGCACAGCTCTTGCAGATCTTGTTGTGTGTTTATCAGCATAATGTCTGATACAGGTAATGACCCTAAAGAATCCTGCTTGGAAATGACTTTCATTGAAATCAATGGAAGACAGTTGCAAGTAAATGTACTGAGTGAGATTAAGAAGATGATGTGTCCAGAACTGGAATGTCTATCATTAGCCAGGTGCATAATTCCCCTACCCCCTGGTTTTCTGTCCCTGTCAAACACACCTTACATGGAATGTACTGTGACTTGTCAAAAAGGCATTTCATTCTCATGTGTCCAAAGGAAACCATCGGTGATGCTAAAATATTTAGCAATGAAATTAAATCTGAAGACTACTCTTGCTTCCATAGGGCAGGAAAGTGGGATGGGCTAATCCACTGCATTAGCAACTTGCCAAAGCTCATTAAATAATAATATATATTCGATCTGTTGGAAGAAAGTGAGGCACATGGAGAAGGTGGTAGTTGAGCAAAGAAACTGATCAGAGAGCAAAGAGACTAATCCTGAATCGTGACCCTGGGCGTATTCTTACAACAATCTCAGCACATGGAAGCCATGGGAAAGTCAGCACATTTTTCTATGTCCAGCCTTGTCAGCCTGTGATAAGGCAACAACTGTATTTAGGATTCATCCCAGAATGGTGTTTGGTAGGCAGCACTCAAAACTACAGTAATACCTTGGATTGCAAGTAACTTGGTTTGAGAGCGTTTTGCAAGACAAGCAAATTTTTAAATATTTATTTAATTTTTTTTTACTTGATATACAAGCGACGTCTTGCAATACAAGTACTGTGGTACAGCTTAAATTAAAAATCTCTGTACAATTTTTTTGGGGGGATTTCGTTTTGATATAAGAGTGTTTTGGATTACAAGCACGTTTCCGGAACGAATTATGCTCTCAATCCAAGGCATGACTGTATATTTATGAAATGGCACCCAAAGCCAGTCTAGGCAGAATCCTGTGTGGTTGGTATGCTCACAGCCATCTTGTGATACAAGGGGTGTTTCTTCATCAAGGGGAACATGTCATTTTACCCTGCTGTCATCTGGAAAGAACAACTTAAATATAACAACTATAGACTTTATTGATTTTTGTTAACTCACAGGATCTTTTGAGTCCAAGATCTGGGCACTTTTTTAGGTTACCATGTAAGCATTCACAGGATAAGGCAATATGGCCCAGAGCTATACTGGTAAGTAGCTGCATGACCTGGATGAAGGTTCACTGTAAGTATTTGCAGGACCCAGATGAAGGTTCACTGAGCAAGGTAAATGGCTACAGGACCAGGGCAATATGGGTAAGTACCTGCAAGATCAGAAAGATTGCCTATGTTGTGATGTAAGTTGCCAGTAAGTGGTTGTAGGATCAAGATGAACTGTTACTCAGTTCATTGCAAAAGTCTTTTTTGGTCCACTCCTTTTTGTGTCTGTCTATTCACTTCTGTCTGTACAGGAAGGTCTCTCCTACTGCTCATGACAACCAGTAATCTGTTTCAGTTCCTTGCCTTCTAGTGAGCAAGTGGGTGCCTTTCCAGGCTTTCTACCCACCTTTGTACCTTCTGGTCTTAGTTCCTTTAGGGTTGCAGTTCCTCACTCCTGCTTTGTCTTCCTTCTCTTTCCCTTGTACTTCCAGCATTCAGGCTTTTTTCTTGTGCTTCTGTCCCACCTCTTCCTCTGCTCTGAGTCCTTCAGATATTTAAAGAGCCCTTGTCCTGATTCCCTTTTATTCTGCTCCACTAGCCCTAGCTGTTGCAAGTTCTTGTCACTGGGCAACAGGGGAAACCCAGGGGCCTGCATGGTGACCCCCAACGGCTCCTCACAGGCTGTTACGGCTGTTCAGGTGACATTTTTCCTGTGGCATCCATGGGCTGAGAAGTTGTAGAAAAAGACCCTTGCAGGATGCCAGCTTTGGAAACCATTGAAAAAGGGAACTATAGATCATTATTTTTTGATTATTTTTTTTTTTACCATTTAACTAAGATTTTCATTTAATGTAGTATTGAGTTCAAACCACTCATACAGTTTCAGTTCATTTCCACATGGGGCAAACATCACTTCTGTTTTTCACACCATCTCAAAACATTTTGCTAATCTTGCCATGGAGTCTCTGAATGAGCCCTAATAGAATAAGCTTGGAGGGAGTTCAGAAGCCTAAGTTGAAAGATGGTGGTGGGTGGCCTATGGGGAGGCAATTTGCTAGGTGAATCAGCCAGCAGATCCTACATGATGATCAAGGGGGGAATGGAGTTCCCATCTGAGAAGCAGCACTGGTGGCTGCATTAGCCAGCACTAGGCATGTGCAGGCTTATGACTTGATAGTCTCCCCTGCGGGTGTCAGCAGCATGCTGTGAGGGATTGAGGCCTACACAGGATTGGGTTTGTTGAGGCCTACACAGGCTTCAGTTTGTTGAAGCCTGAAGGCCCAAACACTTGGATGGGAGGGGGAGTTTGAGAGTTTTAAGTTACCCAATAGAAGTTAAGAATTAGATATCCTATTCAAGGTCACATGATTATAACCTTCCATTCCTGGGAAGGCTATATATGTGGGGTGTGGTCAGCTAGCAGTCAGTTAGTGCTGGGAGAGAGCTAGAAGCAGCAGCAGAGAAACAGCAGAGAGAAGGAGAGAAAGAGAAAGAGAAACTGGCTGCATAGGAAATAGGTAGTCTGAAGTTATACTAGAGAATATTGAATTGTTTGTTTGTTTGTTTTATTTTATCATACTTGCTTTTGGATTATAACCACTCTATTAAGTAAAAACCCTAATATTATAAGTAAAGTGCTGTTGTTTACCCTGG
Source organism: Shinisaurus crocodilurus (assembly GCA_021292165.1). Lineage (NCBI taxonomy): Eukaryota > Metazoa > Chordata > Lepidosauria > Squamata > Shinisauridae > Shinisaurus > Shinisaurus crocodilurus. The sequence goes on along the minus strand of CM037877.1, from coordinate 80,224,719 downwards.
AGTTTGGAGTGACTTATTCACCACGTCTACAGCCTACACCCATGCTATTAGAAGCTGTAAAAGGACTTGATCTCCTGGAACGGGAGGGGCTTTGAGGAGAGGCATAGATCTCCCAAAGGAAGGTTAAGGGGTCCCTGCAGTAGCGGAACCTTGACACATGCGTCCATGCCAAGGCAGCCAGGACCGGCTTCAGCACCTGGCGTCCTTGGGCTTCTGCCAGGTACTCCACTGTCACCCACCCTGCTGTGCCTTCCACTTCTGGCACTCCAGAGCATTGCAGGAAACAGAAATGGTGACAAGCCACCTGGCTGCTTCTGCTGCCTCCTAACCATCTGTCACCAAGTAAGCCCACCAGAGGGAGGAGGTTCACCCCACCACCTTTTGAGGAAGTGGGAGGGAAGGTTCATTGTCATTGCCCCCTCTGGACCCACCACCCAACAGAGGGGACCCATCAGAGGACATGCTGAGCGGCCCCTGAAACCTCGAGTTGATTCCAGTCCCAATTATGCACTTGCATGGTGTTGGTTGTGGCACTGCCATCTCTGGGTGCTGAAAATGTATGGATGGGGACTTCCCTCCATCTTGATCACCATGTAGCAGCTGTTGGTGGTTTCATCTAGTGAACCATCCCACTAGCTGCCACTGCTCTAAGATGCAACTGTGCAGCCCCTGAGCGAGCTCAGGATGGCCAGCCTCCAGGAAGCTCACAGAAGCAACTGAGCAAGAATTTAACCAGCCTTCCTTTATATACACTGGCACCCCACCCCACAACCATGGGACTTTCCCTTGGCCTTTCCCACAGTCACATGAGCTAGCAGGTGGGCTTAAACAGGGCATATAAACTTAAGGGACGCTATCAAAACTTTGATTCAGTTGGATTGCACAGATGCTTCAGGCAAGACTGGGGCAGCTTCCTTGGAAGTATCCCCTTAGGGTAGGGGTGTCAAGCCTGACAGCCAAATTCAGTTTTGGACAAGCTCTCAGGGGCTGCATTCAAGTGATGGGTGGGGCTGAAGGCAAAAGTGGCGGGGCCAAAATACCAGCATATTTTAGCTTAAAGCTCTTACTGACAATAACCAAGCCTCAGGAGAATGGAGGAAAATGTGGAAAAGCCAGGAAACCATCAAACAACTGGCAGTTGGGAAAAGGGGGTGTGGCCAGTAAAGGGGGTGTGGCCATCTGGGAAACCACGGAAGGCCAGATTTAGATCCCAGGTTGGCTATATTTGTCCCTCAGGCCTAAGGCTGGGCACCCCTGCTTTAGGGACATCTCCCCTAGGAGACTGCCCCCACTTCTGGAACTTCAAAGACATCAAGTGCGTGAGAGCACGTACCTAGGTTGCCTACTTGACAAAACATCCTACGCCAATGAAATGGCAACTTCTGATGTGAAAACTGAAACCCATGAAACTTCAGGCTAGTCCTATTGACCATGGAAAAATGTGACCTGAAAACACGCAATGAAGAATATTATCTGTTGTGGTTATATACAAGAACATAAGTTATATGGAAGACTTATTTCCCTCCTTCTCGAATGGCTTCCCCTCCCCCCCTTTTTTTTGAAGAGGCAGTTCACAATTTGCACAGGTATGCATGTTAAGAGAAAAACCTTATCATTTATTTGCCTTCAATTATCTGTTTATTTACTGTATTACAGTGGATTTTAAGTCCAATGAATATTTTATATATCCATTCAGTGTACATTTTTTTTGGGGGAAAAAAAAGGTTTGTTTTGTTCCTTCTGCAAATAACTGTATCATCAGCACAACATCTCACTCCAAACCTGAACATAGGCCAGAACCTTTTTTAAAAAAAGGGAAAAAGAAAGAAGAATACAAAGGGTCCTACAAGGTTGGCATGCTTCAGCCTATGCTTGTTGTCTAATATATATTTTAAAGCAGCCTATCTTATATGCTGTTTCTATGAAGCAAAAATCCCAAATACAATCCTAGCATCTCCAACTGGCAGAAGCTCATAAAAGACTCAAGCAGAACTCTTTCCAAACCCAGGTACATCCCTTTAACTGGAGATGCTGAAGGGTTCTCGGCACAATCTATATGCTGCAGAATCCATTTACATACATACACTCCATATAGAACCTCTGCACTGATGAATGGATTTTTGTACATTTAAAACTGAAAATCAGCTACATCCAACATTCAAGAATCTATCAAGAAGGTGTAACATTTTAACTTGCTCAGTTCTCCAGTATACAGTTGAAAAAATCATGGAACTTTGAATCCATTGAAGTTAACTGAATTTTACATAGGACTGAGAGGATTCTCTTGTATACAGCATGGTATTCTTCCACAACTCCTTTGAATATAAAAGGCATGCAAAAATAATCTTCAGATTTAAGCTGGACCAAATGCTTAAATGATGGAAATGGATTTCCCTGCTCCCTCCTTCCCATGATAGCCCCCCCCCCAGCCCTCTGAAATTGCTGCACAAAGAGCCAGGAGACCCTGCTGAATAGGGCGAACTAGTGTGTGTGGGAGAGGGATCCCCCAAAATTGGGCAGAAGGATCTTCTGTGAGCAGAGCCCTTTCTCTCACAAAAGTGTTCCCTTCCTCTTATTAATTTATCAACTTATTAAATTTGTATCCCACCTTTCCACTACAAATGGTGCTCAGGCAGCTAACAATAATAAAATGCAAGATAACAAACAAAATTATAATCAAAGCATACATGCCAGGCAATTAAAACACATCAATACCAGGGATGGGTGTATCTGTCAGTTTCACTTTCTCCCCCCTTCACATTTTTTAAATCTCAAATTCTTTCTCTTCCAAATATGAAGTTGGCAAATTTTTATACAGTCTTATAAAAATTGAACTGAAATGAAATTCTCATCCACCTGCACCAGCCAAATTACATAGGTACAGCTATTCCCGGCATGGAACCATGATGTACCTGCCTGCCATTTAGCTATTAAAGACGAGAAGCCTGTCAGAAAAAAGAGGTGGCAACCCAAATTAAGCACTGACATGCTGGGTTTCAAACTCAAACTTTTAAGAGCAAAACACCCAATGCCATGGGCCTGGATGGATAAATCAATCAGTTTCAGTTTCTCCCACTTTTGATTTTTTTTTTTTTTAATCTCAAGTACTTTCCCCCCTGAATATGGGAGACTTTGCAAATTTTGGTAAAGTCTTATCAAAACCAAACGGAAATACAGGCCTGTGGTTTACGCTGGCTCAGCTTGTCTGAGTGTGGAAAGCTAAGCAGGGTCAAGCCTGGTTGTTACTTGGATGGGAGACCCCTCCTCTGCCTTGTAGGCTCCTTCCAACTCTATGATCTATGAAATCTATGAAATTCTCATCCATCCCTAAAATGAGTGGACAAAATAAATTGTTCTCCAGCAGAGAACAAAAGCATTTATCCTGTCCCTTATCACATGTCCTAAGAAGCTCAAGGTGGCTTTGGACAGCCATAATGGAGAGCCGGGTTCTCATCCTCAAAGTGGTACAATCTGTATCTAATTTATTAACAGCAGCACTTTTACGGCATCATAACCCTATGGCCAGTAGACACTGTCTGGTTGGCCATAGGAAAAGATGGAGTCCCTTCTGCGACCTCGTGAAAGCCCTACGAGGTCACAGTGGGGACTCCATCTTCGGAGGGTCCTCCCTCCGTCCACACAGCCGGCGTGGTTCTTTCTGTGCCGGCTGTGGCTCGAAGGTGGAAGGCAATCTTTGGAGCAGGTGCTGGGGGGCATTCCAATGGGCAGGGAGGGGAAGAACGAGGCACAGCCGTCCTGCAAAGAACCCAGGCGGTGCTTCAGCCTCTCCTCCTCATGAGGAGGGGAAAAACATTTAGACAGCCAAAATTGGCTGTCTAAATGTTTTGGAAGGTGAGGGGAGTGCAGAAGCAATCCGAGCCTCCATGCTTCTCCTGCCTTCCATTGAATGCCCGGATCCTCCGAGTTTGGTGGGTTATGGGCAGCCACGTTGATGGTTGGATAGTTAAGAACATAAGAAGAGCCATGCTGGATCAGACCAAGTGTCCATCTAGTCCAGCATTCTGTTCACACAGTGCCCAATCAGCTGCCCACTGGATCCCACAAGCAGGACATGAGTGCAACAGCACCCTCCTGCCCATGTTCCCTGGCAACTTGTGTACATAGGCATATTGCCTCTGATACTGGAGGTAATCAGAACTAGTAGCCATTGATAGCCTTATCCTCCATGAATGTGTCCAATCCCCTTTTAAAGCCATGCAAATTGGTGGCCATCCCTACTGTGAAGGATTGAGGCCTACACAGGCTTGAGTTAGGTTGTAGCCTGTAGGCCCAAACATCTCCTGATGGGGGTGGGCATTCGTAAGTTTCATTTTCCCCTCTTGGAGCTAAAGTTTCCTTTTCATTGAGAGAAGTAACCTTTTCCCCTTAATAGAGTTAAGTTTCGTTTCCCCAGTTTGAGGTCACTGGTTTGTAGCCTTCTAGTCCTGGTGAGAGTATATATAAAGGGGAGGCAAAAGCAGCAGCAGAGAGAGAGAGGGGGCGAAATTAGAGAGAGAGGGCATGTTCACACGACATGGGAACCGCGGGGGAGCAGAGGTCCCCCGCGGTTCCCGTGTCGTGTGAAGGCCGAGTGGGGGTGCCCCTGCGGGATGGCCGCGTGCAAAGTGACCATGGGTGGTAGAGGTGTAAGCCCCTACTGCGTGTGGCCACCCTATCGTGCGAACAGCGGGCGGCCGTCCCACGGGGCCCACACAGAGGCAGCAGCCTAGAGTGGCCAGAGCTGCAGCCGCTCCAGCCTGTAGGGGCAAACTGCCCCTCTTGGCATCCCGAGCCCCTGCCCCCTAGCGCCGGGAGGCCCGTACTGCGGTGTGGGGACTGCTGGCTCCACCAGGGTCTGCCCACGCACATGGGGCGCAGGTTGTCTGTGGCGCCCTGCCGGACCCCGCAGACGGCCCCCTGGTGCCTCCCCCACTTGCCTGGATCCTATGAACCGACCCAGAGAGAGAGAGAAGAGTGTGGAGGAGAGGAGCTGCAGAACAGCCAGGGCTAGGCTGGGAAAGGAATCTTAACTGAAGCATACAGGTGAAAGAGTAGCTAGGTTAGCGAGAACTGCATGTTATTATTTCTTTTATTTCTATTATACCTGCTTTTTGAAAGTATACAGCTCTATTTGTGTAATTACCTTAAGTTATTGTGAATCTAATAAACCAAAATCTACTAAAGTAAACAGTCATTGTTAACACCAAGTTGTTTGGATTGTCTTTTGCACCACGCCTAAGACCTAATCCCACGTTACTGGGAAGAGAAGGTAAAAGGCAGAGAATTGGCATCCTGATACAGGAGGGGCTCTTAAAGAGGCAGATATATTTAAGGAGCTGATCAAGGTGTCCTGCTACAGGTGGAACCTTGACACCTACATCATGTGGAAGTGAATTCCATAGTTTAGCTATGTGCTGTGTGAAGAAGTACTTCCTTTTATCTGTCCTGAATCTCCCACCAATGAGCTTCATGGGATGACCCCTTTGGGTTCCAGTATTATGAGAGAGGGAGAAAAATGTCTCCCTGTCCACTTCCTCCAAACCATGCATAATTTTGTACACCTCTATGACATGTCTCCCCTTACTTGCCTTTTTTCTAAGCTAAACAATCCCAGCTGCTGTAACCTTTACTCGTACAAGAGCTGCTCCAGCCACTTGATCATTTTAGTTGTCCTTTTCTGCACTTTTTCCAAATCTTCAATATCTTTTTTTAGATGCGGTGACCAGAACTTCAGGGTGGGGAAAATTCCAGGTCGCAGGTTGCTTCCTGTTTTGTTTTCACAGTAATATTCTTTTTCTTCTCCCTTTACTTATTGCAGCCATACAAAGACAGTTCTGTACAAGGATTGGTAGTTCCTCCACAAAGGAAGAGTAGACGGCTACCATTCTTGGTTTTACATCCTTCCCAGCTGGGATCACTTTTCTATTAAAATGAAAAAGAAAATAAGCTGAAGTATAAGCAGGGTAAACCATAGTCATCTGGGTCTATTTCTGTGGTAGCCCCTTCTAGACACCCTCACTTTATCCTTCCTATTTCCTCACTTATCAAATATTTATTGTCAACAGTGGGCAGTTCTATCTGCACACATTGCAATTGGATAATGAGATAGTTAGGTTTACTTCTGTTATTGATGGCGAGTGCTGATGGCATGAATAATTTCCTGTCTTTTGTAAATGGAATTTAATTATTGATGCTTTGTTTGGGCAGTGATAAAGGTGTTAGCAAAGTACTGCCACTGCGGTGTGGTTGCAGTGATACTTGGATTCTTAGTTGTGGCTGATTGGCTAAATATCTTCTCCTATACATTGATGTGAAATGGAAGCAACTCTGTTGACATTTTAGATTTTCACGACATTTCCCCCACTGTAACAAAACGGATGCCTCCGTGATTCAGATTTTGTCCATGACGGATGTTGTGCTATGTGAGTCAGAAATGGTGAGCCTAGTTAAGTTTGCAATCCATCCAGACATCAGTGGCAGGAATGAGGAAATAGATATTGTTGGGGAGAGAGAAATAAAAGGGGGAAGAACAAATGGAAATATTCACAAGTATTTTTTGCCCATGTACAGAACATTGTAAGAGAGCTCTAATTTCATGCAAATGAAAAGTTTGGCAGAATGTCAGTGTGTGTGTGTGTGTGTGCATGCGTGCGTGCATGTGTATTTAGGGATGTACGTTGGAATTGGCCAAAGCCCAAAGCTCGAGCCAAATCGGGCCGATTTGGACCATTTCTGGCGCTTCCTGAGGTGGTGGACTTTCCTCTGAAGTGTCCAGAACTGAAGCTAGACCCTGCATGAGGCTTCATTTGCACTCCAGCTTCAGAAAAGCAGACAGCATGCCACCATATGCAATACCTTTTGTGTCCATCTCTCTGAATGCTGGTGGGGGGTGGAAGTGAGTGATTGACAGGTCCATGTTCTAATCATAAGGTATGTTTTAGCAATGGCTCTCCAATCATTTGGGCAAGGGCAAGTATGGGACCCCGAGATGGACATTCTTTCAATGCTACCAGGATTCACTATGAAAAAAAGAGAGCCTTAAATTGGTTTTCAGTCATCATAACTCCCTAGTCCCTGCACCTATCTGTCTGAAACTTTGTAGGATTCTTGCCTGGAAACACCTCTATGATGTGTCCCATTTTCATGCAAACTGCCCAACAACCATGCGGGGAGGGAAGAGAAGCAAATAACTCCTTCCAAATTTGAGGATTCTCCTTCCACATAAAGCACTGCACCTATCCTTCTGAAACTTTGCAGTTTTGTTACTTAGGGCCACCTCTGTGCTGCCTGTCATTTTCAGAAGAATAGTCCACAAGGAGAATAGGGTGGGAGGGAATAAGTGTGCTCATTTTTTAATACCCTCAGAATGTAAAGGCTGCTCTTGAACAAAAATCCCTGCATCTATTATCTGAAACCTGGCAGGCTTGATCCTCTCAGAAGGGGAGCTTACCCTGCAATTTTTATCCAATTCAGCTAAGAAATTTAAAAAGTTATCAGCAGTTCTCATATATATATATATATATATATATATATATATAATGTACCGGTATATGTATATGATATAGACATGTAGCACAAAAAACACTGCATCTATCTTTTCTGAAATTTATCAAGCATAATCCCCTCCTAAGGGGCCTGCAATTTCCATCCAGTTCTGACAAATAGGGGAAAAAAAAGTTATAGCCATATTTTGATTTCTCTGATAGTGAATGGGAGGCACAAAGTCTTGGATTTCCAAATCTTGACTTGGGTTTGGTACCCAAGCTGAAGCAGACAGCCTCTGAATCAGTCCAAACAAAATTGGGTTATATTCTGAAGCACTAAATCAGGTTGAATCTTCTGGTCAGTGCACGCCTCTAGTATTTACATTAAAATATTACATCCCATCTTTCTGTTTAAAAATGTTCAGGTCAAACTGGATTTTTTTGAGTTTCACGGTTTTAATTTTTTTCTTTTGAGATTTTTTGGGGTGATGCAAACTGCTGTCATAAGTTTCACTGAATTTCTAGGCGATGATATTACAATTGATTTCAACATATTTGATATTTTCAGAACCAGTTCAGAGAAGGTGGCCTGTCCAGGGAGTGAGAGTGGGCAGATGGCAAGATGAGGCGGCGGCCATGCACTGTCAGTGCAAATAGTGCTTGAAGACACATGTGCCAATTTGTACTGAATGGTGAAGGTAAATGCTAATGGGGAGGATGGATTGGTAATGCTTAGCATTTTTTCATCTTTATCAGGGATGGACAACTTTGGGAGTTCCAGGGGTCATTTTTGTGATCGGGAACCCCTGGACTGTGTCCCCTCAAAAAAAAAAGTGAAATTGCTGCAACAGAAAGCTACTGTGGGTAAATTTAGCTTGTTTACAAGCTTGTTTAGCTAGTTAACCATTTTGAGGCTCTGCAGTGGCTACAGAGTCCCCGAACAGGCCAAATTTAGCTTGGAAACAAGCTAAATTTGGCCATTTTGGCACTCCATAGCCACTATAGGTAACAATTTTGGGTAATATTTAAATTGTGTGTGTGTGTGTGTGAGGTGGCAGGGACCGTGTGTGGCTTGGGGATGCATTTACCCACCCCGATCTATATTAAGGATTTCAAGTAGGTTATATTGTGTATTTCAAATGAATTGTTTGTTACCCCCTTAGATCATTTGGGATTGTGGCAGCTAAAAAGTTAAATTAATAAATCCCAGTACATAGAACATAATGGATGGTCATATTACGATGCCGCTATGTCCCTTGGATCTGCAGCGGTGCCAGGTGGATCTAGTCAGATGAGCCTGGGTAGATAAGAAGCCGTGGGACATTTTGCAGTTCTAAGGCTGGAATAATTAAATGTGGTGCAGGAGATGCCCCTATAGACAGCATCAAGGATTACACCGAGCCTCCGTCTGGCTCAAGGAATCAAGGATTACACCAAGCCTCCCCACAAAGCCAGACGTTGTCATCCTGCCCTAAGAAAAAAACATCTCTGCAGAGGAGGCTCTGCCACCTCTTCCTTTGCCTGCTAGTCTCCAAATCCACCGAGTCACAAAGCTAAGCTAGCACGGTAAGATAAAAGACACGACAAAAATCATCTCCTCCCTAGTCGCAGTTAATAAATCTTACATACATCATGCAGCTTCTTCAGCCTTCTACGCTTCCCCTCCCCCCCTTTTTTTATAATTGGGGAGGGACTGTCACCGAAACAACCCACTGTATTCACGGAAAAGATCACCAAGTACATGTGAGATCAATAACGTTTTAAAAAAACGGAGTGGGGTGGGGTGGGGTGGGGTGGGGGAGAAGAAGGGAAAAGAATATCTCAGACCAATTATTTTCCTACAAAATACTTTAGATGACAACAGGGGCAGCCCCCAAAGGGCAGCGTGTAACAACTGAGCCTAATTAGAATGATTTCAGTGTAATCATTAACTAGCATCTAACACCTACAAGAGTATTTCTGTTTAAACTAAAACATGACCTGCATGGTGGAGAGGCCTTGTAAACTGTCTACGAAATAAAAATGTGACAGTAAAGGTCAGAGCGACACTCATTTGAATTTCAAGCAGGAAGCGGACTCCACTGTTGGTGTGAACAGCAAGGTGGTGGCAGCGGCTCCCCCCCCCTTTTTTGGCGAGCTCTCCTTGCCAACTGTAGCAGTTGGGAGAAATCCTCCAGGACTAATTACTGAGGCTGAAAAATAAGTATTATTCTTTCTCTCTCTCTCTCTTCACCCCCCCCCCTAGTAAAATGTTCGCATCCTAATTGCCCCATGTCAAAGAGACGTAGGGTTTTTGTGTGTGGGTGGTTGGTTTGTTTGTCGCTGTTGCGGGAAAGAAGGTCACGAATTGAAACTGCAAAGTGGCAACTTGCGACGGGTTCCGGCCACCTGCCGATGACATCTTCCTTGGAGGTCCTTCTAATCACATCTCCTTGTTGTCAGTAAAAAGCAGGAGAAGGGTTGGCTAATAAACTCTCCTCCCAGCAAGAGCGATGCTCACACATTTGCCTTCTGACGGGCTGCGTAAAAGCAGCGATCAAATTGGCGAGACGCAACTTGATTTGCAGGTCCCTGGTGAGATTTAAGAAGGGAAAACTGTAAAACATTCAGGGAAGAAAAAGAAGCATGCAGAATGTTTTTCTTTTCTTTCTTTCTTTCTTTCTTTTTTTTTTAAAGAAAGCATTTTAATGTCAGAGATAGACATCATTGTCATTATTTAAAACACACACACACACACACACACACACACACCACTAACTTGGCAGCCAGGCTGTTATTTATTCATTAGGGAGGGTTGCAAACACCCCCCTACACACACACACACACACACACACACACCTCTATCTATTTAGTAGCACAGATCTGCTCTTTTTTAAAAAAAAGTGCAGCAGCAATGCGGAAAGCAACCATTTCTTCCTCTCCTTTCCTATCTCTCCATCTCTTTAAAAAGTGCTATAGATGCTCAGGGATTTTTTTTTTATTTCTTTGCACTCCTGGGAATTGGTTTAAAGCTGAACTATACAATGGACTACACTATCCAGCAGTAAAGTCGACTTTTTCTTGCCTCTTTCCCATTGTTACAGTCTCCTCTTTCCTACATTCAGCTTTCTATTCCTCTGTTAAAACTGAGCTTTTCTGTTCTTTCCCCCTTTTTTGTTACTTCATCGTCTTCACACCACTTTATCGGCAAGGCTGGTCCCAGGCATTTTTCTGCCTGAGGCAGAGCAGCAGATGGTAGCCCTCCACACACCTGAGCCAAGGTGCAGAGGCTGGTGAAGTGATTTTGACGCCTGAGGCGCAAACTCCCACAAGTGACTCTCCCCTTACCTAGCAATGCGACATTAAGGGCTCAATGCGATTGGGATGTCCGTAAGCCCCCGAGCTCGAAGGCTTATGGGGCATCCAATGCAGAGCAGGAGGAGCAGTGGAGGCAATCTTCACCTCCCCAGCCTCCCGCTCCGCAGGACCGGTGCAGGGCAGTTTGGCGCCCTAGGCTAAATTATATTTAGCGCCCCCCCTCTCGTGCCATGGGGGGGCTCCGTAGCAAAGCAGCCCTGCTCTGCAACCCCCCCCCCCGCCGCCGCTGCCCTGGCCGCCGCCTCCTCCTCCGAAGAGGAAGTGACGCGACGGGACCCCCGCACTCTGTTTCTGGCCGGGGGAAACCAGGGCAACAGGGCTGTTTAAGCCCTGTTGCCCTGGTTCCTCCCGCCAAAACAGAGCACGGGCGGGGCTCCGGAAGTGGCGCGGAGAAGGTAGGTGGTGGGGGTCCGGCGGGGGCGGGGGTGGGGGTGGGCGGTGCCCAGGCTCGGCCCCACACTACCTCCGGGCGCAATCCCCCCGCACTGACCTGGCTTTGTCGGCGAGGCAGGCGGGTGGGGCAGGAGCGCGCCGGCAGCGAAGAGGAGCGCAGCGTTTCTGCGCCCTCTTCAGCTACGTGCCCTAGGCAACAGCCTAGTTTGCCTAGCGGTAGCGCCGGCCCTGCCGCTCCGCATTCTCCTTAGATGGGCTTCCCCGCCCCCATCTAGCTGGAGCATCTCAGAGGGGGAGGGAAGGAGGCTGGTGCGGCTACAGTGCAGGATACCTCATATCCTGGCTGCCCCAGTCTCCTCCCCTCCCCACCCCACCCCACCCCTGAAACACCCCCACTCTGAGGTTGGTTTCCTGACCCCGGAGAGCAGCTGGCGGAGTTCTTTCTGCACCAGCTTGAGGGGGCGGGAGTGGCCGAGTGGGGGATGGAGCTCTGATTCCCAGCTCTGAGGCTGGAGTGTTGTCTCCGACCTCAGAGCTGGGAATCCGAACTATCCTATTGCCCCTCAGACAATGTGTGGGCACCATAGGATCGTTTCCTAACCATTTCTTGCCCCTTCATAACACCCAAAATCTTCTGCCTTGGGTGGACACCTCACTCTGCCTAATGGTAGGGGTGGCCCTGTTTATCAGGGGGCCTGTGGCAGATTGCAGTGAATAATTGGTGTGTGAAGCCATGCAAGGGTCAAAATGGCTCCAGGAGAGCACCTTGGAATTACCCATCGAATCACCTGCTCGCAGGAAACTGCTTTATACTGTGTTACAGTCTACATTGACTAGCATCAGCTTTTCAGGGCTTCCATTAAGGGTCTTTCCCAGTCCTATCTGGAGATGCCAGGGGATTGAACTTGGCACCTTTTGCAAGCATACTCTGCCACTAAGCTATGGCCCCTTCCCCAAAGGACCTACTCAAAATACTTGACCCCTGGAGTGTTTTGTGCACACTTAATAAATACTCTGACTCTGGAAGGGAAGAAGTTGAGTCCTCATCCAATCCAACATTATAATTTGCATTCTTTGCCAGATATGAATACCAGGCGTTTAAGCCTGAATTGGTTTAAATCAATAGATTAATCAACATAAAGCATAAGTTGATTAATATGTGTGAGCCATTTTAAACAGCAAAGGCCAATTTTCATTGGCGGCGCTGTGAGGCAAGAGTGCATGAGTTTATATTTTGGAGGTTATTTTGGTTCTGGTGTGGGAATGGAAAAGAAAGTACAGTCATGCCTTGGATTGAGAGCATAATTCGTTCCGGAAACATGCTTGTAATCCAAAACACTCTTATATCAAAACGAAATCCCCCAAAAAATATTTGTACAGAGATTTTTAATTTAAGCCGTACTACAATACTTGTCTTGCAAGACGTCGCTTGTATATCAAGTAAAAAAAAAAATTAAATAAATATTTAAAAATTTGCTTGTCTTGCAAAACGCTCTCAAACCAAGTTACTTGTAATCCAAGGTATTACTGTATTAAACATGGCTTTCTAAGTGGTAGCTTTCATTGTGTTAATTTCTCTCAGCTATAATAACATGGTCTACATGGAGCTGACTTTCAAGAGTGTCCAGAAATGCAGCTGTTGGAGTATGATGCTGCCAAACTGCTATCAAAGGCCAGTTCTCTGGAGTATATCACTCCATTTCAGTTCCATCTTCATTGAAATGCTTCTGAGCCCAGTTCAAAGTGTTGGTGATTACCTTTAAAGGACCACTTGCTCCCACCTGATCCTACCTGAGATCTTCCAGGGAGTTTCTTCTCTGTGTCCCACCTCCATATGAAGTTAAATGGGTGGGTACCTGAGACAGAAAGAGCCTAGGCTCTGGAATTCCCTTCCCTGGGAGACCCATTTGGGTCCCTTCTCACTCAGCCTTTCAAAGGACTGTGAAAATAGTTCTTTCAAAGTGAGCTTTCAATGTTCTCTGATTCCTGGATTTTCTGCTTGATGATGGTTTAATAATGTGTTAATAATAATAATAATAATAATAATAATAATAATAATAATAGATGTTCTAATTTTAATTTGTGTGTTTGTGATACTTATTGGTTGTTATGTATGATTTAAATATTTGTTTAAGCTGCTCTGATGGCCATTTGATTGCCAAAAAGCATATATATAATTACTGAGAGAAAATAAAATAGAATGTCCTTCACTATCTCAAAAAGACAGCTATAATGAGGTTTTGGTGATATGCAAATTTAAATTCAAATACTTAATTTATTACTCAGTTTAAAGGCAGATGTTTAATCAATTAAACAGTCTTTAATAGGCTGAGAGTCCTAATTAATATTCATTAATAGTAAACATTCTATTGGAAGGAGCCTTAACAAAGTCTGAGTTGGGAGGGAGAAGCCTCATGGAGAGCAGCTCCTTCAGTCACAGGTAGTGTGGAAGACTAATATGCCTTGTTTGCAGAAAACATCTTTTCCCATGGGGAGAAGTCAGAAGAGAACAACCACTTGAAAGGCCCTTGGGTCACTTCACACTGCTGGTAGCAACTGCACACATGGGGTTGGAGTTTATATCTCTCTCATCCTTGGGACTCCTGTGTATATACAGATCATGAGAACATTGTATGTTGTGAAGTGGACTTGCATTCAAACCCTGCATGTGTGAATGCGGCCTACTCCCATGACTGAAACACCTCTTAAAAGTGGAGGGCTGTGCAATTGGCACCATAGGTGCAACCATACCTTTCAACATTTCACAGATGAAAATAGGGACACACATGTGGATTTGTAAGAGGTATGGTTAAGCAACATGAAGGTGTGATCAGAAGGCGTGGCCAGGCAACATGAGGGTGTGGCCAAGGGTATGGCCAGGCAACCAAAGGGCATGGTCAAGTACAAAAGTTATTAGAGGAAACACACAAAACTGCAGTATTTTAAGCACAGAAATCTTTGGATTTATGTATTGCATTTAGGGAAGCCTGAGGGAAAAAGAAAACCCCAAATCAATAAATACAACCAACTATACGTGTGTGCGTGTGCATGCGTGTTTATATATACACACACAACATTAACAATAAATACAACATTATTATAAAAATAAACATTATTATAAAATAAATAAATAAATACAACATGGGTGAAAAGTCTTCATTACAAACAAACAGTCATGTAACCATGACTCTCCCTCTCAGTTTTTGAGATACAAAACTGAAAATTGAAAACCTTGACTGGTGCTGAACCCTCAGTATTTTTCTTTGCTCTCCTGTATCCTGTACTCAGGCCTTCAAACTTCACTCTACTGTTTGAAGTACTACTTTCTTTCTGATGCTAGATCTATATGTTCCTTTTCTGATCCTCCTTATGTTCTGCCTCTCCCTAAATTTCCCTGCAATAATAGGTAAAAGCCTATAGTTATGAAGTGCTTATCCTTATCTCTTATCATATTGTCAGTATTTGCCATGTTATAATATTGGCCCAGCTACAAATTTTCTCTTTGTGCAGAAATGCATCCTTTAATTCACTGTGTTGGTAACTAAGGCTGAACATCTAGGGATGCCTATTTATTTATTTTATGTATATTTGTATCAACTTGGCTTGTCAATCACCACCCTGAAACAGCTAATAACCATAACAGATCACAGAAATAAAAACGTTGAGACCAGAAGTCTCCCCAATGCCATGGCCCTGAGCTGGATAGGCTGAATTTTAGCGGGAAGACAAAAGAAAACAGAAAAATGCTCTAGCCACCCACCCCAGGATGCTCTAATCGTTTAAGGGCTCTGACTGCTCTGAAGCCACTTTGATCTCCAGACCCATGATGATGATGGTGATTGCTGATGTTGTCATTATTATTATTGTACCATCAATGTGCATGGTGCTTTGTGGAGTATAAGAGAACAGTTCCCTGCCCCAAAGAGCTTACAATCTAAAATGCAATATAGAGGCGACAACAAATGGTAGGAAGGGGTAAACTGGAAAGCAATTATTTCAGTCAAACATAACTTTCAGCCTACTTTCCCCACATTGTGCAGGAAACTCCTTATTTTAAAGATCTCCCTCCCACATTAAAAATGGATCCCTCAATGGTGGCTTTGTTCTCATTAGTAGTTTGCCAAAGAAATAACAATATTTAACATTTAGAGATCTCTGAGTGTGCAAAGTGGTTCACAGGCCCACCCTGCAAGCTCCTATTTTCTCCACTCAGAAAAAAACATGTGGGCCAAAATGGAATGATGATGTTTGTTGCTGCTATTTGAGGTAGTTGGGATTTTTTTTCTTTCTTTCTCTTGAGGAGGGTGTGTTTTCTGCTAACTCCCTAAAAAAACCAATCCAAAATCCCTGCAGAATAATCCTAATCAGTACTGTAGAGAGCTTTCTCCATTGCACTACAGCATGTGTTAGAAAAAGACTTTCACATGGGGTACACAGGTAGAGCCAAGTAAAATTTACCACTGCTCTGAAAACAGAGTAACAGTGCAATTCTATGCATGTGTACTCAGAAGTTAGTCCTATTACATTCAATGGGACTTACTCACAGGAAAGTGTGTATATTTTAAAGCAATCTACAACACTGACCATCACATCTTGTGGCAGCAAATTGATTATGCATTGTGTAAAGAAGTATTGTGTAACTGAGGGATAATTGTGAAATGCTGCTCCTTGCTAGAAGAGGTAGCAGCAGCAGCAGCAGCGCCAGTGCTAAGATGACTTTTCCAGAATTATATTATTATATAATATCTTATATATTCTAATTATTACATTATTATATTATATATTATTTAATAATATTTTATAAGTGGCTTTTGTAATATTTTTTTTTACCTTACTTAAACCCTTAATTGTTGATATCTGGTGTTTTTCATGGTGTGTGTGTGTGTCAGTGCTTACAGGGGAATCCCTTTCTTTTTGTTTTGTCAGGATTGGTACAAATTCAACAGGTGAAGCTTACCCACCCACCCCACACACCCTGAAACATAGAGCGTCAGAGAGAAGGGGAAGTTTCTTGCATTTCCTTCTGACAATGTACCTCACCCGTTAGAGGCACAGAGTCAGCTCTGTTAGGAAATAAAATATTTGGCAATGTAAAAATAGGAATCATGAGATAAATTCCTTCATTCACTTCTCCTTCGGTCCAGGCCAGTGGGTGCTGCCTTCACCTCCTTTTCTTTTTACCCAGCAGATGCAGCAGGTAGAGTGCGCACGCACACACACACACATCCTCACGTCTGTTCCCTCCCTGCTTACTGTCTCTCTGTGTGTGGCCGGCTGAGCCTAAGCAGAGGTACTCTTAAAGTAGCTTGCGAGAGGCGGGGGGGGGGGGAATCCGGGACTCTGCATAACAAAGTGAGAAGCGGTGATGGCTTAAGGGTTTTCATGATGGTCCCAGCATTTTCTGGGCAGTTGGAGACTATAGGTGCAACATGTCTCTGTGACCCAGAATGGGCCATTTCAAAGTGTGGTGAGTGCGAGGCATTTTCAAATAATGTGGGTTTCAAAGCAAATTATCCAAGGCCCATACAAGTAAAGGAGGCAAGCTCTTTGATTATCTTGTAGTCTTCCAGGTGTTTTGGCCTACAACACCATCAGCTTTAGCCAGCATAGCCGAGGGTGAGAATCGTAGGCCAAAACATCTGAAAGGCCACAGGTTGCCCACCCCTGATCTAAACTCAATAGAATCCTTTACAGCAGGGATGTCAAAACTCTTTCATCCCGCGGGCCGAACTCAATACTGGAGACGTTTTCGGGCTGCATTTCAGTGGTGGGTGGGGTCAAAGGCAAAAGGGGCGGGGCCAAAGGCAAAAGGGGCGGGGCCAAAATATCAAAAAACACCAGCATGTTTCAGCTCAAAGCTCTTACTGCCAGTAACTAAGCCTTAGGAGAGGCTTTTCAGCCTTTTAAAATGGGGCGGGTGGGAGGAAAATGATGCAAAACCTGGGAGACCACCAAATGATCAGCAGCTGGGGGGAAGGGGGCAGTGCCAGGGGAAGGGGCCGTGGCCCTCTGGAGAACTCCAGAGGGCCATATATGTCCTGTAAGCCTGAGGTTTGACACGCCTCCCTTCATAACATCTTTGGGGGCTCCTTCCCTGACTGGTGCTTTCCCTCCTCCGCACTTCCATTGCCTTTTTGGGGTGTCTGTTTTAGAGATCCCGTCATTGGTTCCCTTGCTTGGCTTGTCATTCTCACAGGGATTGTACGAGGCTGCCAGTTTTCATCTGGCATATGTTGGGAGCTAGGTCACCTGACTAATGCTAAGGCTGATTATGATAAAAAACAATCCTTGGAATTGTCTGCCTGTGTAAACCATCATTCATTTAAATGGGACACGTAGAGGCAGACGTCTTAACAAACTGAAGTGGCAGGCAGGGAGATGATTCGGTGTTATTACTATTTACATGAATATGACCGGCAGGCTTGATGTAGCCAGTGGGCTGGACCGTAAATGTGGTGCTTTTTTTAATGCCACAGCAATAAAATTATTATGAGAAGAGACAGAGATCAATTATATTAAGTTGCAATTTAGCCACCTTGCCACTCCTGACTCTTTTTTGTTTGATTAGATTCAGGACTCTTTCCTAGTGGATAATGT
Source organism: Shinisaurus crocodilurus (assembly GCA_021292165.1). Taxonomy (NCBI): domain Eukaryota; kingdom Metazoa; phylum Chordata; class Lepidosauria; order Squamata; family Shinisauridae; genus Shinisaurus; species Shinisaurus crocodilurus. Next base: position 80,206,888 of record CM037877.1, on the reverse strand, counting down.
GAATGGTTTATCAGTTATAATCTTGATTAGTTGTAATATTCTTTTTTCTTCTAGTCATTTATTAAAACAACAACAACAACAACAACAACCTTTAAGCACAGTGATTATGTAACACGCATTAGATCCATAACGGGCTTTTCATGCATTTAAAAATCCATCTAAGTCAAAATAGGTGCTTCTCTGATCTCAAGGTTAGGATCTCAACTCCACAATGGTCTAGTTTGTAAAAATATTGAAGACCAAACCAAATTCATCTTCCATTTGGACTGTTGACATTTTCACACACGAGAGTAGATTCAAAGTAAAAATTAAAAAAATGTTGAGCATGACTGCCTAAAACTAGGTCCTTATGCCCATTTTTTGGGGTGGTCATTTACACATGTGAATGACTTGATTTGGTTTAGAGCAGTGATGGCAAACCTTTTTGAGCCCGAGTGCCCAAACTGCAACACAAAACCAACTTATTTATTTCAAAGTGCCAACACTGCAATTAAACCTGAATACTGGGGTTTTAGTTTAGTAAAAACAACTCATACAGTTGTCTGAACTAATTAACATCTTTTCTCTTAAAAGAAAAACACAATAACAGGGCTTTTTCAATGATACAAACAGTTTTTTATTGAAAAAAACATCAACTCAATTTTTTTAAATAGTACTACATTGTACACATAGCCTGAAGGTAATTTAGATACGTTTGGGGGAAAGAGGGGGGGATTGTGAAGAAGCCAGGGAGAATGTGAGGAAAGGAGGAGGAGGTGCTGGCTAGGAGGGAATGAGGCGGCTGGGGGGCAAGAATGAGGCGGCTGCATGGGAACGCGTGGCAGGGATGTAATACGAGCCTTACCCGGGCTCCTCTGATTGTTCCTGCGGCAGGCGGCGGCCCGATCTCACTCTTCTGAGCGGCGCGGAGCGTTCTCCGTGCCGCTCAAGCTGCTGCTGCAGCCGCCCATCGCTCTTCTGAGTGGCACGGAGCATTCTCCGCGCTGCTCAAGCTGCTGCTCAAGCTGCTGCTCAAGCTGCTGCTGCCGCCGCCCGTCGCTCTTCTGAGCGGCGCGGAGCGTTCTTCCGCGCCGCTCAAGCTGCTGCTGCCGCCACCCATCGCTCTTCTGAGCGGCGCGGAGCATTCTCCGCGCTGCTCAAGCTGCTGCTCAAGCTGCTGCTCAAGCTGCTGCTCAAGCTGCTGCTCAAGCTGCTGCGCCGCCCGTCGCTCTTCTGAGCGGCGCGGAGCGTTCTCCGCGCCGCTCAAGCTGCTGCTGCCGCCACCCATCGCTCTTCTGAGTGGCGCGGAGCATTCTTCGTGCTGCTCAAGCTGCTGCTCAAGCTGCTGCTGCTGCCGCCCATCACTCTTCTGAGCGGCGCGGAGCGTTCTCCGTGCCGCTGAAGCCGCCAGCGCCTCTGGACCCGCCGTCGCAGCCCATTGCGTCATGTCCTGTGCGCTGGATCCCCACGCTCTTTTTTTGGCGGCGGGGGGGAACCAGGGCAACAGGGCTTAAACAGCCCTGTTGCCCTGGTCCCCCCCCCGCCAAAAGCAGAGCGTGGGGATCCAGCGCGCAGGACATGACGCGACGGGCGGCGGATCCAGCGCGCAGGACATGACGCGACGGGCGGCAGCGGGTCCAGCACGGCTGGCGCAGAGGCAGCAGGTAGGCCCGTCGGCCCCGCCCACCGCATGACGGCCTGAGCCCTGGCGCGCAGCATGACGCTGCCTCATGCCGCCGCTGGTGACCTATGGCTGGTGGTGACCTATGGCTCGCGTGTCAGCAGAGTGGTCCACACGTGCCACCTGTGGCACACGTGCCATAGGTTCGCCATCACTGGTTTAGAGGCATGATCAGGAATGCAGGGTACTTTTTATTGGGACCCATGCATATGGATTTTAATGTCTATCTTCAGACACTTCTCCTGGAAAAATAATTCCTATTTTAAAATTGAAAGCTATTCCGCCATGTACTGTATTGTAGTTCTGAATGAATACTGTTGCATTTCATCAGGAGAATTAGGAGAATCTTACTTTTGCTAGCAACAGACTGCCTGCAGTTTTCTAGCGATTCTATATACGCAGTGCTGCAGGACTGTGCAATAATAACCCTTTCCAAATTTTAGGCATTTTCACGTTGCCTTTCATCATTGCTTCTTCTAAGCACAGGGCACAGAGATAATAACCACAGCCCTTGTCATTAGTTATATCAAAATGCAGACATGAAATGCTACAGAGCCAACACTTTCCAATATTCTCTTTCTTGTGTTTCCCCTTTCCCTTGTATTAACAGATTCTTGCTTTAAAAGAAATTGATTCTTTGCTCCAAAGCAGGTCATTATAGCAAATGTTTTAAATCATTTGGTCCTCCTATTTGTGATATATAGACTTCACTTTAATCTTCTCTGCATTCCCAGCAGTAAAAAAAAAAGGCCCATAATTTTTGAAAAATGATTTTTTTCTTCAATAAATTCTCTCCACTGGTAACATTACTGCTCCTATTCCCCTAGTTTTTTCTTCTGCTTCTCCTCTTCTGATGTTTCAGTAAAATGGGTGGCTTCAGTCACCTGTCAAAGAGGTTTATATTTACTGTTCTCACATTAATTTGCAAATGAAAGAACCCCTGACAAACGAAGGAGGCATAGCTTTACTAATAGTTGTGACAGAAGATGGTCAGGGGGCATGAAATGTCCAAAGCAGAGTGAATAAAAAGGGAGTAAAATGATCCCAAACTGTACCCTTCTCATATAGCAGGGGTGGGGAAGCTCAGGCCCGGGGGCCAAATCTGGCCCTCCTTGGGTCCTGAACCTGCTCTAATACGGCCAAGCCCTTTTCCCTGGTCCCATCCACTTTCCCCCAACCATCGTTTGGTGGTTTCCTGGCTTTTGTGCAGTTTCCGAAAAAGCTCAAATGCCTCTCCTAAGGCGTAGTTACCGGCGGTAAGCGCTTTAGTATGTTTAGACAGAAAAAAAATTCCTACAACTCCCAGCATTCCCCAGCTAGCATGGGGAATGCTTCTACAAAACTGAATTTGGCCCATAGGCTGGAAGAGGTTTCACACCCCTGTTGTATAGGGTACAAGGGGGAGAGGGTCATAGCTAAGTGATGGAGCACATGCTCTGCATGCAAAAGCTTCCAGGTTCAATCCCTGGAATCTCTAGGTAAGACTGTAAAAAGCTGATCCTTCTGGCAACGCTGTAAGTCAGTGTTTGGACATTTTTCCAAGTTTTATTTATTTATTTCTTATATTTATTAATCGCCCATCTGGCCGGTCACCCGGCCACCCTTTTGGTTTTAAGATGGCCAAAATGGAAAAAATGTCCAAAATTCCAAAATCAAGGAAAAATTTCCAAAATTCAAAATGGGAAAACTGCTTAAAATTCAAAATCTTCACTGCCTTACTGCCTTTTATCTGAGAAAAAGCAAAGGGGGGGGGGCGTTTCTCCTTTTCTCACAATGGAGACAAAGGACTCAGCCTCGTGGCTACCAGGAAGTAACAAAGAAAAATATGGCTCCCTTGGATCTCAACCTTTTCCTTTTGAGAGAATTCAATGTAATCCACCAATTGCCACAAACTAATCCACTTTCTGGGCACCATAACCCTTCTGTTGGGGATTGCTAAAAGGGCTGGGAGAGGATATTAAAAGTTATTATCTCTCCCCTCTTGCGTGTGCAAGTTCAGCAGAGCTTACCCCAACTGCAGCGGAAAAACGTGGATATGTGTGGAGTTGCCGGTTAAGACAGTAGCAGCGATTTGGTAGTTACACAGTCTGTTCCTTTGTGTGAACAGACTGGGGCCTTTCACCTGGTTTCCCCCCCTTTATACTACCAACAAGACAAACAGTCTTTTGGAGGTTAAAAACATGCTTTACTCACTCAGATCTTGCAGATTGGTTACAGGCAGGCTTAAGAAAGTATTTACACACATGTAGGAATCATTTGGTAGCTGCTGTGTTCTGAACTTAGGAAAAGTTCAGAACTCTCCTCGAGCTACATCTTCACAACATGCTTCTCATTCAAGTTCATGGCGCAGACACTTTTCCCGGGAGGAAGAGAAGGCAACTGGCAACGCCCACATCCTGCCCCAAGAGGTCTGGGTAACATTCCACAGAGTGTCTGCTCTAGGATGCAGAGACTCATCCCAATTAGGTCATGCACTTATACATGGCTTGAGGTTTTGACTGCTCACCCCCAACACAACACCCTCCAGAACAGGTTGAATGCTACTTAACTGGACAGACAAACCACCCACTAACAGTACCTCCATCTTGTCTGGACTGGGTCTCAGTTTATTGGCCCTCATCCAGTCCATTGCTGCACCCAGGCCCTGGTTCAGAACACCCACTGCTTCACCTGGATTTGATGAAAAGTATATAGAGAAATGGGTATCACCCACATATTGGTGACACCTCAGTCCATATCTCCAGATAAACTCCCCCAGCAGTTTAATGTAGATGTTGAAGAGCATGGGGGATAAAATAGAGCCCTCTTGCACCCCACGGCATAACTGCCAAGGGACAGAGCAATAATCCCCCAGCAGAATCAGCCATCTAAGTAGGAGTGGAACCACTGCAGTGCAGTGCCTCCAACTCCCAGCCCAGACAGCCTATCCAGAAGGATACCATGACTGATGGTATCGAAAGCCACTGAGAGGTCCAAGGCAATCAACAGGGTCATACTCGCCCTGTCCCTCTCTCAGCCAAGGTCACCCTGCAGGTTGACCAAGGCAGTTTCTAATTCAAAACCAAGCCTGAAGCCCAAACAAAATGGATCTAGATAATCAGTTTCATTCAAAAGTGCCTGGAGTTAGCTGGCAACCACCCACTCAAGCACCTTGCCCAGGAAGGGGATATTAGCAACTGGCCTATAGTTGTTAACATCTTCTGGGTCCATGTTAGGCTTTTTCAGGAGTGGGCTAATAACTGCCTCCTTTAAAGTGGCTGGCACCACTCCCTCTCTCAAGGAGGACTTGGCAACCTTGTTGATCCAGCCAGACATCCCTTCCCTATTAGATATAATAAGCCATGATGGGTAAGGGCCAAACACACAGGTGGTCGACTGGACTTGGCCAAGCACCGTGTCCACATCCTTAGGCCTCAACAACTGAAACTCATGCATCCAATAAAACTGAAGCAGACAGTGCTCTGGACACCTCTACTAATGGAACTGCATTAACTGTAGTGTCCAAGACATGATGAATGCGACTGACTTTATCTTCAAAGTGTTGTGCAAACTTGTCACATTGTGCTATGAGGTTTCCACTATCTCCCCAGCCCAGATTGCAAAAGGCCATGAACTACTCGGAAAAGCTCCACTGGACAACACGGAGAAGATACAATGCTGGTGGAAAAGAACTCCCTCTTTGCCACCCTCACAGTCACAGAGTAGGTTCGATAATGAGCTCTAACCTGTGTTCGGCTGGACTCAGCACGAGTTTTCCTCCCCCGGTGTCCTAACCATCTTCCATTTTGCTTCATTGCTCTCAGCTCAGGTGCATACCAAGGAGTTGCCTGGGCTCTGCTTAGAGAGAGAGGGCGCTTGGGAGCGAACCTGTCAACTGCCCATGTCATCTCTGCATTCCACAGAGAAACCCAAGCTTCAACAGCATCAGTCCCCAAGCAAGCAAGCAAGCATCATCACTAAGCAAAAGCTTTCAATATCGGGGGGGGGGGGGGGGAGGAGAGAAAGCTTTCCTAGACCAGTCCCTCTGGAAAACTGGTTTTCTGCTGAGAAATGGTTTACAATTACATTTTATTCATATTTCACTTCATTAATTAGAATGGTTCCTCACATTGGGGTGCGTGCTACTTAACCTTCATGTATTTCTCATTTTCATGCCTCCTAGCCCTGCATTTAATCCATGACTAATAAAATGCTTTTGTAGAACCACACCAGTGCAATAAAAAGCAGCCTCTTTTCTGGTGGGGCATGCCCTTATATTTTCTTGAGGGTTGGGTGGGGGGAGGGGATGGGCAACAATGACTCCCAGTTTGGATACTCTGCTGACAACTGTTTGGAAACAGAAGCAGAGCAAGGAAATAAATGAAAATGGGGGTGGGGGAGGGAACAATATTGCTGCAGGCAATCCCTGAACCAGGCAAGACAAGGAGGGGGAAAGGCGAAAAGGTTTGCTGCCTTTGATTCATGCCACAGGAGAGGTTTCCTTAATGACTGCTCTTTTGTGTCACCCAAGCAACGTTCATTCATCAAGCTGTGGTTTAATCCAGGTACATCAGGATGAAAATTCAAGGTGGGTTAAGGTTAACTGACAGTTGCTGCACATTCCGACTTGGAAACTAAAGAATCAATACATGGACAAATAATAAGTTGGCAGGAAAGAAAGCAACTTTTGCTAGGCCATGAGAAGCCACAACAAAAATGGGGGGGGGAGAGTGGGGGAGAGGCTTTTTATTTTAATGGTACATTTAACTAATTCTGAATTACTGGAGAACTCTCAGGGAAGTAGAGCTCAGCGCTGCATTAATACTAAATGAATTCATTGTGTTCAGTGTTACTACAGTGAATAATAGCAAATGAATTAATATGATCATGGGGCAAATAAAACTGCTGGGAAAATAATTTATACAAGTAATTCTTCAGCGCAAAAGTCCTAATTTGTTTTCTGTTGCACAATGGTCCCTTCTCATTAAGGAAGGATAGAGGTAGCAATTTCAGTGATTCAAAGAGAGGGACAGTATTACATTTCCCATCGGGCTTCTGTCTGTTTAGTGGTTAATCATAAGACTTTTTTTTTTTGGCAGCACAGAACGATCTTGGTGATGTGAAAGGGGGCCACAGCAGGTGATAATAGGTTGCCAGGCTGTGAATCTGTTGACTAAAGGAAGGCTCTGGAATCTTTGTATTCAAAGATACAAATACAAATATGAAGAATGATAGACGCAAAAGAGCAACAAGCTGTGCACTTCAGGCAAGAGCAGGGCCAGATCCAGGTTTGGAGTGTCTTGGACAAAGTTAAGAACACAGGAAGAGTCATGCTGGATCAGACCAAGGGTCCATCTGGTCCAGCATTCTGTTCTCACAACCAGCTGCCTGTGGGAAACCCATAAATAGGACATGAGTGCAACAGCACCTTCCCACTCGTGTTCCCAAGCAACTGGTATACAGAAGAATACTCCCTCCAATACTGGAGTAACATATAGGTATAATGACTAGTAACCATTGATGGCCTGATCTGCCATGAATTTGTCTAATCCCCTTTTAAAGCCATCCAAGTTGGTGGCCATCACTACACTGCATGGTAGCGAATTCCATTGCTTAACTATGTGTTATGTAACAAAGTACTTCTTTTTATCTGCCCTTAATTTCCCACCATTCAACTTCATGGAATGACCCTGGGTTCTAGTATTACGGGAGTGGGAAAAACTCCCTATGCACTTTCTCCTCACCATGTTTTTGTGCACGTCTCTCATGCCTCCCCATGCTCACCCTTTTTCTAAGCTAAACAGCCCCAGACGTTGCAACCTTAACTTTCCTCATAGGGGAGTTGCTCCAACCCCTTGATCATTTTGGTTGCCCTTTTCTGGTAGGTCTTTTCCTCGGTCTGTGGTGAAAGACATTGTGCATCCTCTATTTTAACTTACCCCACTTCTACCAGGGCTCTATGCTGGTATTGGAAATAAGTCTTGGAGATCATCAATACCAGCATAGAGCCCTGGTAGAAGTGGGGTAAGTTAAAATAGAGGATGCGCAATGTCTTTCACCACAGACCGAGGAAAAGACCTACCAGAAAAGGGCAACCAAAATGATCAAGGGGTTGCTGGTGAGCCCTGACTGTGGTAAAATTATTAGTTACCGTACTCCTTTGATAGCTGGTTAGGTGAGGACTAGTTCTGACATAGCATTCTTGGGAGCCAGTGTGTATATTCACTAGCGTGCAGACTAGGACCCAGAGCCCTAGTTTCAAATCTCTTCTCAGCCATGAAGCTCACTGGGCCAGTCAATCTTAATCAGCATAAACTACCTCACAGGGTTGTTGTGAGGACCAAAAAGGCAGGAGGAGAAGCCTTTATACTGCTCTGAGCTACTTTGAGAAAGGGCAGGAGAAAACTGTAATGCAAAAAAGATCACTCCTCATCATGTTGGGAGGTCAGATGTGAATCTGGCACGTGGCAGCTATATAGGATTCACGTGTCATACTTATACCTTACTTTTTTTTTCAGGTGACGAAGACTTGCACCTCTGTCTGGTTTTCACCCAGTTGCCTATCTAAGATGCAAGTCTGGGAATGTGCCATAGCCATGATTACAGATATTCATCAGCCATGTTATGCGACCAATACAAAATGTATTTTAAGGCAATAATAAATAAAAACATCAAATAGCCAAACTGATTTTTTTCTGACTTGATTGGCCAGATTCCTTTCGATCTCCCTGTGTATCAGTCAGAATAACAGGTTTCTCTTCCTTGCCAGCCTGATTATACTACTTTGTAAGTTCCCTTTCCCCATTTTTGTCTTGCAGGCACTAGCTTTCTAGATGCTCAGAGACTACCTGGCAATTTAGACCAGTATCTGGACCTCACTTTTAGGACATGCACATCTCCTCTACTCTACATATCCAGCCCAAGCCCACACTTTGAGCCGTCGTATGATCTTTTCTGTAACCATTGTGTGGCAAACAAGCCAAACTGATTTGGAGAAGCCACTGCCTTATCAAATCTAGGGGTGGGCAAAGTGGACAATATCAGTTGTGCTCAGTTTCTCATTTTCCTGACCATAAGTTGCCACATCAGTTTGTGAATTTGGTCCCCCCAAAAAGAGCCTGCGTGAAAATTTCTATGCATTTTCATGCACATTTCTTCTAATTTTTGCACGCACTTTTCCAAGAGTGCACACTTTTGACAAGTGATTTCCCCTGATATAATGCATTTCTCTGTGTACTTTCCCTTAATAGATGCATTTTATTTGTGTTGAAAACTGCATTGCAAAATTGTGAAAACTGTGGACTTCGGTACACAAGTGCATTTCAATTTGCGTATAGATTTGGAAGATGCAAATTGGGTAAGTTCATATAAACTCCATCCCTAATTCAAATCACCCTTCCTTAAATAATAGGAAATCTTGGCTTAGTGGAAGTTGATGCAGCTGACTAATCTGTAGCTACCATGACCCTTTCAAACTAATTTATTTATTTATTTATATTTATGTCTTTATTTGTTAATTATATTTATATCCCATCTTTTTTCCTGCAAGGAACCCAAGGCGGCTTCCATATAATCCCCTCCTCCATTTTATCCTCCCAACAGCCATGTGAAGTAGATTTGGCTGAGAATCTGTGACTGGCCCAAAGTCACCCAGTGAACTTCATGGCTGAGTGGGTGCTAGAATCTGGATCTCCCGAGTCCCTGTCCAACACTCTTTCCACTACACCACACTTGCTTTTGAGGCATGCCACAGGGCAGGCTTGTGTTAAGAGCCATGTCACAGGGCTGGCCCTGCCACTAGGCACAGTGGGGCAGCTGATTTGGGCTGAGCTATTTATTATTGTATTTTTTCTGCCAGGGAAGGAGGGTGTGCTTGTATTTTCTCCCTCAGGTGCCAAAGTAACTTAGCTGGCCCTGGGTACTATGCACGTTGACTGGATAGGTGGGTGGAAGAACCATTTGCTGCTCCACCTCGGGCAGAAAAATGGCTTGGTCTGGTCTTGGTCATGGGTTTATTTGGCTGAAGCTAAGCAAACCATTGCTACCTGTCATTATTATTATTATTATTATTATTATTATTATTATTATCATCATCATGCTCTGTTACCTAGAGAAGAAAAACTGTCCATAAGGATTTTGATAATAAGGCTTTGATAGAAAGGCTTTTGGGAAATCCTTGTTGTCTGTGTTTTTTAAGCTGTACAGGTAATTGGTGTTTGGCAGCTTTTCCAGCTATATTTCTTTGGCTTGGCTGTGTGTTAATTACCTAAATTCACTCATTTAGATTCATCCCTGCATGTGGTTTGGCAGGGACATATTTTTCTAAAGAGACTTTCATGTCTGTTCCCCCCCTCCCCCCATGAAGCTTCATTTAAGGCACTGCACCTCAGAATGTAATTGTTTGTTTTTAGTTTGTGAGGAAAACAAATATGAAAATAAAGAAAAGAAAAGCCTCAGAACAAATGGTGGCAACAGCTGAGCACTAAATATAAAATTAATTAACGGTAACAGTTGGCTTACCCAGATGTCTGTTGCAATTCTGAGGAGATAACTTGAGCATAGAAGATGTTCAAGGAAGCATTTAGGAGGGGGCAAAATTCTCATGCATTTTACTATCTAGATCAGATTCTTGAACACCGTCTGAACTGCTGACTACTGTCAGTTTTTAAAATCAGTGATATCAAAACCACTTAGCGGGGCTGTGTGTGTGTGTGTGTGTGTGTTTGTTAACCATGGTTTGTTGCTTTAGCCATGAATTGTCTTGTGGGCAAGCAAACAAACCACAGCTTATTTTCTCTATTTCTTGTTTGTTTCTCTCCTGCTCATTTGGCCAGCCTTCACTGTAGTTTTGTTTTCAGGCTGCTCTTGTTGGGCATGGACAGCACTGCAAACAAGCCAGGGATAAGCTGCAGTTCTGGGTTCAGACATCATGACAAACCAGGGTTTAAACAAGCCAGACTTTGTAAACCAGATATGCAAGCCAGATATGGCTTCTATTTATGGTTTATAGTTTGTTAACGAACCACAATTTGTTTGCAGGGATGGGTTCAGACACAACAGTAAGCCAGATTTCAATGAACCACACCTTGACTTAACGTTATGTACAAACCAGGCCAATAGGAAGTGTTAAGATTCACATTTATAGACATCTATGAAGAGATGAAGGACATTTTTCTTCACACAAGGAACACTGGGTGCATGGAGGTGCCTTCAAACTGTGCATGTAGCAACTCAGCTCATGTGTGGAATCAGTCACACACAGAACTGGGCTATATTACAGGTCACTGAGAATGCACAAGGACTTAATTGTGCACATGGTGGCTTTTTACACAACTCCCTCACCACAAGCTGGCATCCCGACATGCCCTCATACTTAAATGGACAATGACATGCCCAGATATGCATGTGTCTTGTGAATCAGCCCTGAGTCAGAGCCAATAGACACAATCACTTCTTTGTTTATTTTTATTCTGAGGTGACCTGGATTTTATCAGCTTAATTTGTACACTAAATCAAGACTAGGGCTCATGGCAGAGTGCTCAGTTGAACTTGTTGCTGCATCCATCTGCAAGCCTGGATGACCCCACTCCGAGTCACCAGAACAGGAAGTGTCCCATATAATGATGGGGAATGCAGGGGTGGGAAGACCAGGGAGGGGAGAGGGAAGACTGATTTTTCTCCCACGAGTGGCCCCACCTACCAGGCTGTTTTTCCAAAACCAGCTGAGTAAAAACTAAAACGGAAAACTTCTTGGGGTAACATTTACAGGGGAGAATCAGCGGGTGGCAAAAGGGTTAGGATAGGAAGCCTCCTCCCACCTCCCATTTCTCTGACCCCTGGAGCAGAGGCAGCATGCCTCTGAATACCAGTTGCTCAGAAACAGCAACAGTAGAGGGTTGCTGGCCTTTGGTTCTGCTAGTGGGCTTCCTACTGGGGCATCTGGTTGGCCATTGTGGGGAACAGCAAGCTGGATGAGGTAGGCCTTTAGTCTGATCCAGTGGGGCATTATATCCTTATGCCCCACTGCTTTTTATGAACCCAAAGTTCCCTGTGCAAAGGACTATACTATGTTTTTATATTTATATCAAATTGTTATTATTATTATTATTACCATCTACCTTTATTATTCACCTGTAGCTTCCATGTTGGGCCTTTGAAAGTAGTCGGTGGGTGGCTTCCTGATCTTTTGGTGGCAAATGGTCCTCGAAGGATTAAATGGAATGGCCAAGTGAGTGAGGCAATATCAAAATGGTACAATTCTCCCGACTGCAAATACTGTATCTAACTAGAGTAGTATCCGAGAGATGTATGGCTCCAGATTCAGAGCCCCAAGACATAATGCCATTATATGAAATACTCATTCATAAACGCCAAGGATTCGTCATAAGGACAAATTCTAACTCCCAATCGGCCACCCTTCTAAGAAATGGTTTGACCATGATTGCAAAGCTGCAAAAAAAAAAAAAGTATTAATGGACTCTTATAAAAATTATAAAATGAACCCCTCAATTAGTACAAGTCAAACTATGATAAAAACCAAAAGGGATTAGAAAACCCTTTTGAAAAAGAAGAAAAGAGATGCAGTAGTTCAGACCTGGCAACAATTGATTAAGGTAGCCCAAACTAAAGATATGTCATCCTTTTGGTGAATGACCGCTGGACATCCTGATACAGGACCTTTGAGGTTGGCCTGTTGTATATCTGTGAAGGCCTGGGAGGCCCACTTTCATACACTTTATGCAGAACCCTGCACCGACTCTCTCCCATTAGACCTGTCTGGTGATCAGCTACAGCACTGGCCTCTAGTTTCGGTTACAGAGACCAAGCATTTAATAGATCAGTTAAAAAATGGCAAGGCCCCCTGGTAATGGCTCCATTCCAATACAACTAATCAAAGCTAAATCAGAATGGTGGTCCTCCATGTTGGCATCACTGTTTACATACATAGATAAGAGAGCAGATATCCCTAATGACGGGGGAGTAGCAATTATTAAAAAGGTGACAGAAATGATCCAGCTAATTACAGACCCACAAGCCTTTTAAACATTATTGGCAAACTATATGCGAGACACCTGTGTTGGAAGCTATGTGAATGGATTGAAGAAGAGAGCGTTCTTGAGGATGAACAAGCAGGTTCTAGGGCAGGAAGATATACTTTAGATCACTGCCTGCTTCTGCAACACTTAGCAGAAAAATATACCCGCAGTACCAACGCCTGGCTATATGCAGCCTTTGTAGACGTCAAAGTGGCATTTGACTTGATCTCAAGACCATTTTTATGGGACAAACTTAAAAACTCCACAATTGACAAACACTTACTTTTGCTTATGTTCAAACTGTTGATGTTCTCAACACAAGACTCCGAGTGAGGTATACTGGCCCCTCATCTGTTTAACATATATATAAACTCCCTAATTAAGCGGCTTCAAGGACTAGTAGATTTACATGCTCCAAAAATGGCAAATAAAAGACTACTTATACTGCTTTACGCAGATGATGCTGTTATCCTATCCTTGACCCAAATAGATCTAAGGAGAACCTTAAAGGCTCTAGCCCAACACTGCAAGGAGGAACAATTACAAATTTATTATTCTAAAACTAAGATCATGATTTTTACTAATAGTATTAAGACACACAGGTGGTGGCACATACATAACAATGATATAGAACAAGTCACCTGTTTTAAATATCTAGGTGTCGTTTTCCAAGCTTCTAGAAGGAAAACTGTCCAGATTAACTGTGCTTCCACACTTGCCAAGAAAAGCACAGCAGCAATCCTGAGGTTTTACTGGACGCAAGGAGGGAATTTTATTCCAGCTGCAATTAAACTATTTATGGCAAAACTGAGAGCACAACTGCTACATGGAGCACAATTAGGTCCCTTCTCAAATTTAGATAATTACGAAAAAATACAATTGGATTTTCTAAGGTCACTATTTTTGACACCCAGATGTATCCCAAATGTGGCTCTGCGAATGGAGATCGGATTACTCAGAATCAAAGCTAATGTGTTGCAAACCACCCTACTTACTTGGCTTGGACTCAATTTGGCTCCAACTGGGTTGCTTTCTTTAATCTTACAAGATAATTACTAAACAAAATGGTGGAATACACCATAGTTGGCAAATTGCTCTTGTATGGTCACTGTCCAGCTTAAGGCTGGCCAGCAGCTGGCTTTACTTCTGGGAGCACTGCCAAATGTCCAGCTGAGATAAGATAAGGGAGCTGCAGCAGGATGAGTAACAGAAGCGTGGTCTTACAATCCTAGGAGTCAAGCCGAGAGTGTTGTTCAAAAGTCCAGGGGTCGAGCAGAGGCAGTGTCAGGGTCAGTCCGAAGTCGGGTCCAAGAGTCCGGGAAGCAAGGCAGGGTTCTGGAGCAAGGCACGAATCATGGAGGATGTTGTTTCCCAATACCCAGGATTCAGTAAGTGAGCGTTGTTATACTGCCTGCTGCCTGGGCATGCCCATTTCACAGCTGGAGCTCCTTAGCAGCAGGCTGATTACAAAAGCCTCACAAGGCCGACGTCCTGGTTTGCAGCCGGACGCTGTGTCGAGGGGCCTGCATCTGTTCCTGCCGTCTCATCTTCCTCCGCTGTCTGGGACTTGGGGCCTGCACCATCTCCACTTCTGATTCTGACTCCTCCCGGGCTGGGGAGCTCCCACGGGTCATGCCAGAGGGGCCTGCCAGCTCTTCAGCTGCCCGGTCCATCGGCCCCGTCTGGAGCAGCAGTGTCTGAACTCTGCTCCTGAGGAGTGTCCAGGGCCCTGGGTGAGTCACACTCGTCCTCAGAGGAGGATTCCTGGAGGGGGGTCATGACAGTCTCTCACCTGAATATCTGCTAAATTTAGGACTGGAGAAAGCTAAAAATATTATTAGGCAGCGGATCTGGGATATAGAACTTCAGAATGATCTAAGCCAAGTCTCATATATTTACTGCTCCTCTTGAGATATACAGAGTAAGTTCAGCTGCTTACTTAAGTTCTCTTATTATAAATATAGATGGGCATTTACTAGGGCTCTCTTTTCACCCCTCAAAGATTCTAGAGGTTAGATATAGAAATATACCAGTCTCTCAGAGGCTGTGTCCATGTGATTGAGGTGAGACAGAGATAATTTCACCTGTCCTTTTATACTGCTTGTTCTATTTAGATGCCAGGTAAAGCCCGATTCAACCCTTGTTACACAATCTTCCAGGTAATTCTGATGAATTTTACACTAAGTATCTTCTAGCAGACAGAGACCCCTCTATAACTTATAACGTTGCCAAATTTTTTTGGCTACAAGAACACGTCATAGCCTTATAACTTCTTAGGCCTTGATTAAATCGGTGAGTTAGGGCCAGAACCTTAGTATGGTATAAACTGTGTGCCTCTGTAGTCTGTTGACTTACTGTTTATGCTGGTCTTGGACAATAATAGAGATTTGATTTGAATTGTTGTTCTTGTTGTTGTTGTTGTTGTTTTAAATATTTCTTGGCCGCCTTTCAGGGCAGGAGCCCTCCAAAGGTGATGTACAAAAATAAAACACATTAAAAAAAATGCCAATGCAGTATTGAAAATGGTAAAAACACAGTAAAAACAGTAAACACACAATAAAAACACTATATTTCTATGTGCCAAATTACATGTTGTTTCTCCAAAAGTTGTTGCAAGAGAACATTTACACCCCCCCGATGGATATTTAGCCCCAGTAACCCTTGAATCTGCCCCTTATCATCTGTCCAAACTATTTTGATCATTCAAAGGTTCTTCAAATTCACTTCATACAACATGTTGTAGATTTGGGCCATCATATGACCTTGAAGTTACCTTCTTCTTTTTTTATCATGTTATATTCCCAGGGCCGCTTGTGCCAGAAATTATATTTCTGTGATGACCTGCTCTTCTTGATCACTTCCAAACACTCTGAACTGTGCCAGTTGCTCCCAGAACATTCAATAAGTTCAGGCCCCCTTTTCAAAAAAATATGGTTCTGTCCAGTTAATGAATTGGCTGAAGCCATGGGCCAAAATCCTGGACCAAATAAAATCAGTAGAAGGATTTGCTACTGGCTTCTGTGAAAAAAACACACACACACACCAAAGTTCTTCTAGGCTGACCCTGATTTGTATGACAAGGAGCAAGTCTGAAAAGCAGAGAACAATGGGATATTTCTAAATTAACATTACAGTGGAAATCTTGTCTTAGAAATGAATACCGTGCACTCGGTGGTTATTTAACTAGCTTGATAGACATGACAGGCTTTATCACCTATAACTAACATGGGCTGGCTTTTGATCTCTGTACAATAAAAAGGCAGACAAAGTAGCCAGTTATCTTAACAATGTTGATTCTGTATATTCAATAAAATGTTCCCAGACTTTCAAATATTTAGTGTGACTGTTCTCACTATACCCCCCCTCCCAAGCTTGGTTTTGCTGCTGCACATTTGTGATATAAGAAGATCCATTCTTTGTTTTCTGGTTTCCTGCCATGTTGTCATTCTGCTATACCTTTGTCTACACTCTTCTCAGGGAGCTTTGACAATGACAGGGAGGTATCTTATATTATTATAATGAACCATGGCCCATTCATGAGAACATCTTGTTGGCAGAGGAGCCCCACAAAGGACAGGTAGATGGCGATGATTGTTTACAACCACAGATTTCATAGATCATAGAGTTGGAAGGAGCCTACAAGGCTATCGAGTCCAACCCCCTGCTCAATGCAGGAAACTAGAGGAGGGGTCTCCCATCCAAGTAATAACCACCAGGCCTGACCCTGCTTAGCTTTCCATGCTCAGACAAGCTGAGCCAGCATAAGCCACAGGCCTGCATGATTAATAAGTAAAACAAAAGTAGCTTCAAGGGACAGCCCATCTTCTGTATTTAGTCCACTTTTGTCATTACTATTGCTCGTCCCCTGTGGCCAAATTGCGATTAGAGACCTAAGGGAGATGGACAGCATAATCTTATGACACAATGGGACTTACTTCCAAGTAAGCACACATAAGGATTGTGCTGTAAAGCAACTAAGAGAATTGGAATGTTCCTCATAAACTCTGAGTAAATGTGTGTTTGTGTGAAGGGCCATAGCTCACTGTGACAGAGCACATGCTTTGCATGCAGAAGGTCCCAGGTTCAATCCCTGGCATCTCCAGGTAGGGGTGGGAAAACTCCTGCCTGAAACCCTGGGGATCAGTGTTGGCAATACTGGGCTAGATGGACCAATGGTCTGACTCAGTATAAGGCAGCTCGCTATGTTTCTATGAATGTGTATGGAGGAGAGAGTTAAATCTTCTGTGACAAAAATCGGTCAACACACATATCAGCTGGCTGTTTTTTCCTTTTCTTCCATTCATGCATCCCCCAGTTGCACGGGATTGCGTGATTGCATCAGGACCTTTAGTAGCTATTTATATGATTGTGGCTAGTGGACACTGTGGGATGTGTGGGATGTGTCTATATACAGCCAGGTCCTCACTCCCAGCCTTCTCAATATGTTGTATGGAAGTACATCATGAATTGAAAACCAAGCAGCCATTTTTTGGTCATTTGTAAGCAAGCCCTATACTTGGCATGAGTATTATGTTGGATTCTAGATAGCTCAGTTCTTCCTCATCCCCACCACTGAGTTTATGAGGAATATTTCTTTGATTCCCATTTTCATCATCGCTTTAGTGTCTTTTTTACCTTGACCTTGTTCCCTGCTGTTCCTAACCTGCATAGACCACACAGGGAACAGGGAGATGAAATTACCACTAACCTTGGTTGCTACTGAAATTTCCCTTTCACTCTGATATAGGTTATGATTCCAGTTTCACTATCATGTTATACATCAGATGCTCCCCCTCCCTTTCTTTTAAATGTTTTATTGCAATGGATGTTGCTTTTTTTTTCTCCCAAGGAGAAAATATGGCAGTAATAAACAAGACCTCGCTCTCTTCTCATGAAATCTCTTTCATGGAGAGGCTCAGCTGTTCATTACTTGAGTATAGTGCTCTGTGACTATGTTTCTAACTTAAGCAAACAGAAGGTATCTCACAGTTCCCTTTCCCCCTCCCCTGCACTTTTTGTATTTATCTATTACATTAAAAAGAAAAACTTAGAGCTGCTGTTGAAGGAAGAAACATCCAAGCGACCAGAATTTAAAATCCATTACTTTTATAGGTTACTAGATCACTCTGAGAACCGATCACTGCCTTCATTATTATTATTTTTAAAAATGTTTTATTTTATTTTATTTTTAAAAAAATTGGGCTGAAGGCAACCAGAATTAATGTAAAATTGTACAAGGCAACCAGAATTAATGATAAAAGCAACATGACTTCAAAATCTATAAAGTTTCACACTGGCACCTGCAAATTCTAATCTGCACCCCTCTGTGACAGAGAATGTATAAGTGTTTGGAGAACAGGGTCTCTGGAATTGTCTACTGAAATAGTGCCTGTCCTTTGTGTAGTGGTGTATTTGGGTTGTAAAATAATAGTAACCACCTGGGGAAAGGTGTGGTGGCTCAAGGCCAGATTAAATATGACATTAATTCATGTGGTGCACATTTTTAAAAATGGAGATAGCAGCCCATGGGGCGGCGGGGGTGGGGGGGAGGTGATAATGATCAGGACTGCAGCAGGCAGGAAAGAGAATTGGCAACAATGGGTGATTTCCTCCAAATGCAAATAGCAGCTTCAAAGGAGTGATTTTCTTCAGGACCACAGTATAGGGGTTACATTCCCCTTCCCTACCTGCTGCAACCTTGATAATTACATCCTTCCACCCACCCACCCCTCAGCAGCTGCAATTTGGATTAAAGAAAACGTGTGTTAAAAATGTGAAGACACATTTAAGTTCATGTGTCGTTTGGCTCCCAGGAGAAGAGAATTAGTTTATCTTTTGTACAAATTAGTCCAGCAGCAGAAATTAAAAATATGGCCACACCCGGGTTGGTGGTGGTAGGGGGAAGTTACAGAGGTAATCATGGGCTTACATGAAAGATGAAGCTAGGGAGATGGGACACTCTCACACCAGACATCTTCAAGCAGCAGCTGGCTAGTCATCTGCTGGGGATGCTCTAGTTCTAGATTTTCTTCTTCAAGCAGGTGGTTGGACTAGATGGTCTACAAGACCTACTCCAACGCTATGATTCTATATCCAGTGGAGGCTGGTGCTCCAATGTCAGTGGGGCGGTGTATCCACCTTGGGGTTTAGCCTGAACTTTAAAGGAGCTATCCATGCAGCCGAACCATATCCCCAAAATAGGTCCAGCACCATGGACAGCTCCTTAACCATTCAGACTACAACCCAGAGTGGATACACTGCCCCACTGACATTGGAGCCACCATCACACAGCCATTGGCACCACCTTCAAGGGGCTGTTTGCTGCTCCCAGAATATGATGTCCAAGCCGATTGTCCTGTTCGCCACCCCCACCCCCAAATTGACCCTTCTTCCTGGGATTTCACAGAAGCTATGTGCTTGCTGTTTGTGCTACTAGGGTTAATATGTTGGGGGCACCGTGGCATCATTGTATGTGTGTGTTGTGCATGTTGAAGGGATGTGATGTTGCATTGGCCATGCTGCTAGATTAGTGTGTCTCTTTGGTTTAGCTGTTCTAGAAGCTGCGTACCTTTGGCCCAGTAGTTCCTTGCATACCCAAAGTTAGGAACTGCAGCATGTAAAAAGAAATATTGTAGTTGTGGGACCTAGTGGGGCAATCATGTCAATGCTTGGTATAGTATGTTTACTTTATTATCTTATTATTATTTAATATATACATTAAAAAACAGCAATATATCCAAGGAATATGGCTCTTCTTTACATTTCTCAGTTGGGATTTTTTGTGTGGCAGTACTTGTATTCCAGAGTAATTAAAGTTGCCTTAACCACTAAACAGTTAACTAAGAACATATGAAGAGCCCTGCTGGATCAGACCAAAGGCCTGTCTCATCCAGCATCCTCTTCCCACAATGGCCAACCAGGTGTGTATAGGAAGCCCACAAGCAGGACATGAGTACAATAGCAGCTCTTTCCCTCTTGCGGCCCGCAGCAACTGATATTCAGAGGGATACTGCCTCTGATACTGGAGTCTGGAGGTAATATATAGTCATCCTTTCTAGCAGCCATTGATAGCTTTATTTATTTATTTATTTATTTATTTATTATATTTATACTCTGCCTTTTTTCCTGCAAGGAACCCAAGACGGCTTACATAATCCTCATCCTCCTCTCCATTTTATCCTTACAACAACCCTGTGAGGTAGGTTAGGCTGAGAGTCAGTGACTGGCCCAAAGTCACCCAGTGAGTTTCATGGCTGAGTGGGGAATAGAACTCGGATCTCTCAAGTCCCAGTCCAACACTCTCACCACTACGCCACACTGGCTCCTCCTCCATTAATGTCTTTAATACCCTTTTGAAACCATCCGAAACAGTGGCCATCACTACATCTTGTGGCAGTGAATCACATGGTTTGACTATGTGCTGTGTAAAGAAGACTTTCCTTTTACTTCTCCTGAATCTCTCACTATTCAATTTCAATGAATGACTCTGGGTTCTGGTATTATTAGAGACTAGCTGTTGCCCGCGGCTGTGCTCGCGTGGATTTTAGGATTTGGTATAATTGTTTTTAAAAGAAACATGTATGGAAAAGATGCAGTGTCTCTGACTGAAAGTGTAACGTTTAGGCTGGGTGCTGGCAGCAGAAATCTTTTGTGACAGAAATATCTGTTCGTAAAGAAAAATCAGGTTAATCCCGAGAGTCTACAGGTGATGAAGAGTGAGCATGCCAAGTTTGGGGTAGATCCGTCTAAACGTGATGGAGCCTATGCGACGATCCCCCCCCCCCCCAGCAGTCAGTCAGTCATGTAAAAAGTTTCCCTCCCTTTTCACCCAGTCATGTAAAAAGTTTCCTGCATACCCAGCCCTATTGGCCCCTGCAGGAATTCATATGTCGTATGGGCTATTTGCATAACTGCTGCTATTGGCTCCTGCAGCAAGTTGGCTCCTGCAGCAATTATGAGGTGACTCCCAGCTGAGCAGGAGCACAACAGGAGAGAGGCTCCAGCTGTTTTTGGGACTGTGAAAAGGAAGACAGAAACAGAGCACTATGGAAGGAAAGGACTCAGCAGTGGTGGTGACCTGCAAGGGGTGTGCAATGTTTGTTTTCCTGCCGGAGATCGACATGGCCTACACGTGCAACAAGTGCAAGCTGGTCACACTGTTGGAAGAAAAGGTCAGAGGACTGGAGCAGCAAGTGTCAACCCTCAGGAGCATAAGAGAAAGTGAGGAGTTCTTAGACAGAACGGTGGATCTACAGCACCAAAGCACAGTACAGGAGCCAGAAGGGCAACGGCAGGAAGAGGCGGAGTTGGAGACTGCAGAGGCAAGGGAAAATAACGCAGGGGGAACCCCCTGGAAAAGGGTGACTGTTAGGAGCAGAAGAACTACAAGACACTCTGCGCCTGTGGAAGCAGTGGAGCTATGGAACCGCTTCCATGTACTTGAGGACGAGAGCAGAGGACAGCCTGCAGAGGACGGATTATCGGGCACCCAACGTGACAGCGAGCAAGAGGCTGAGGGTCAGTCAAGTGGAGGCAATCAAACCAAGGCCTACAGCAAGAGGAAGAGAAGAGTACTCGTAGTGGGAGACTCCCTCCTGCGGGGGATCGAAGCCAAAGTATGTCGCGAAGACCCATGGACTCGCCAGGTGTGCTGTCTCCCTGGGGCACGGATTAAGGATGTGACAGAGCAGCTGCCGAGGCTCATGCAGCCCACCGACACATACCCCTTTCTTCTCTTCCACGTGGGTACAAATGATACTGCCAAGCGGAGTTACAAAGAAATCACGGCAGACTTTGAAGAGCTGGGAAGGGAACTCAAGAACTTCGGGGCCCAGATAGTTTTCTCATCCATCCTTCCAGTACTTGGAAGAGGCATAGAAAGGGAAAGAAAAATACTCCGAGTGAATGACTGGCTACGAAGGTGGAGCCGACGTGAGGGATTTGGATTCTGGGACCACGGGCTACACTTCCTGGAAGATGGACTGCTGGCAAAGGATGGGTTGCACCTCACAAGGACTGGGAAGAATGTGTTTGGCCACAGCATGAGGAACTTAATCAGGAGGGCTTTAAACTGAATCCAACAGGGGAGGGAGACATAAACTCGGGGGTACCAATGGAAGAAGGCCTCTATGCCACAATGGAGAGAACAGCTCCAGCGGTGCCCATTGATAGTCTACCACAAAATGTAGGGGGAAAGTCGGACTATAAAGCACATAATCTTCAATGTCTCTATACTAATGCCAGGAGTATGGGCAATAAACAAGACGAACTTGAACTCTTGATACATGAGGGCAAGTACGACTTGATAGGGATAACTGAAACCTGGTGGGATGACTCCCATGACTGGAATACAGCAATTGAAGGGTATAACTTGTTCAAAAGGAACAGAAGCAACAGAAAGGGAGGTGGAGTTGCACTGTATGTTAAAAATACGTATCTCTGCACAGAGATACAGGAAGAGGAGCTTGGCAGCCCCATTGAGAGCATCTGGGTTAAAATAAAGGGGGCAAAGAATAAAGCGAACATGGCGGTTGGAGTCTACTACCGACCACCCAATCAAGGAGAAGACGAGGATGGAACTTTTGAAAAGCAAATTGCCATTGTTTCAAGGAGGCACGATGTGGTAGTAATGGGGGACTTCAATTTCCCTGATATCTGTTGGGAGACTTATTCAGCCAAACATGGCCCCTCCAAGAAATTCCTGAGCTGTGCTGCTGATAACTTCCTCCTACAGAAAGTGGAGGAAGGAACTAGAGGATCGGCTATCCTTGACCTGATTCTAACCAACAGAGACGAGTTAGTGGATAAAGTGGCAGTTTCGGGAACTCTGGGGGAAAGTGACCATGTTATACTTGAGTTCTTGATTCTAACAGAAGCAAAAGCTGAGTGTAGCCAAACACGTACCCTGGATTTTAGGAAAGCCAATTTTAACAAACTCAGAACAATGATTAGTAAGATCCCATGGCAAGTGACTCTCACGAGAAAGGGAGCCCAGGAGGGGTGGGAGTTTTTAAAAAAGGAAATTTTAAAGGCACAATTGCAAACAATTCCCACAAGGAGAAAAGGCAGAGGGCAACAGAAGAAGCCAATGTGGCTTCACAATAAACTCAAAGATGACCTGAAAACAAAAAAGGACACGTATAGGAAGTGGAAGGAAGGACAGGCTACAGGGGAAGAGTACAGGCAGGTAGCACAGAACTGCAGGAATAGTGTCAGGAAGGCTAAAGCTGAGAATGAGCTAAGGTTAGCGAGGAATGCTAAAAGCAACAAAAAAGCTTTCTTCAGATACATGCACAGTAAAAGACAGAAGAAAGAACTGGTGGTTCAACTACGCAATGAGGATGGCAAATTGATAACAGAAGACAAAGAAAAGGCAGAAGTGTTCAATTCCTACTTCGGCTCGGTCTTCTCCCAAAAGAGGGTCTATGACCCCCCTGGCAAACCTGAAGTGCAGACTGAAGGGGCAGAATTGCAGCTTGAGATTGATAGGCAAATGGTCAAGGAGCACCTGATTACTCTGAACGAGTTTAAATCTCCAGGGCCTGATGAGCTGCATCCTAGAGTAATAAAGGAACTGGCAGAAGAACTCTCAGAACCACTGTCTATTATCTTTGAGAAATCATGGAGGACAGGTGAAGTGCCAGACGACTGGAGGAGGGCAAATGTTGTTCCCATCTTCAAAAAGGGCAAGAAGGAGGAACCTGGGAACTATAGGCCAGTCAGTCTGACATCAATCCCCGGGAAGATTTTTGAGCAGATTATAAAGAAGTCAGTCTGCAAGCACCTTGAAAACAATGCAGTGATTACTAGAAGCCAGCATGGATTTGTCAAGAACAAATCCTGTCAGACTAATCTGATCTCATTTTTTGATCGGGTAACCTCCCTTGTGGACTGTGGGAATGCTGTGGACATTATATACCTGGACTTCAGCAAAGCTTTCGACAAAGTGCCTCATGATATCCTGATTAGTAAGCTAGCTAAGAGTGGGCTAGATGGAACAACTATCAGGTGGATCCACAATTGGCTAAAGAATCGGACTCAAAGAGTGCTTATCAATGGTTCCTTCTCAAACTGGGGAGAGGTAACGAGCGGGGTACCACAGGGCTCGGTCCTGGGCCCGGTGCTCTTCAACATTTTTATTAATGACTTGGATGAGGAGGTACAGGGAATGCTTATCAAATTTGCAGATGACACAAAGTTGGGTGGAACAGCTAATACTCTGGAAGACAGAAACAAAATTCAAAGTGACCTCGATAGGCTGGAGCGCTGGGCCGAAAACAACAGAATGAAATTTAATAGGGATAAATGCCAAGTGCTGCACCTAGGGAGAGGAAACCAAATGCAGAGTTACAGAATGGGGGACACTTGGCTCAACAATACTACAAGTGAGAAGGATCTTGGAATTGTGGTAGATCACAAACTGAATATGAGCCAGCAATGCGATGTGGCTGCAAAGAAGGCAAATGCAATTTTGGGCTGTATTAATAGAAGTATAGCTTCCAAATCGCGGGAAGTGATAATTCCCCTTTACTCGGCACTGGTTAGGCCTCATCTTGAGTACTGCGTCCAGTTCTGGGCACCTCACTTTAAGAAGGACATAGACAAACTGGAGAGGGTTCAGAGGAGGGCAACAAGGATGATAAAGGGACTGGAAACAAGGCCCTATGAGGAGAGACTGAAAGAACTGGGCATGTTTAGCCTTCAGAAGAGGAGACTGAGGGGAGATATGATCGCACTCTTCCAGTATTTGAAGGGATGTCACACAGAGGAGGGCAAAGATCTCTTCTCGGTCATCCCAGTTTGCAGGACACGGAATAATGGGCTCAAGTTACAGGAACCTAGATTCCACCTAAACATCAGGAAAAATTTCCTGACTGTCAGAGCAATAAGACAATGGAATCAACTACCTAGGGAGGTGGTGGGCTCTCCCACTCTGGAGGCATTCAAGGTGCAGCTGGACAGACATCTGTCAGAGATGCTTTGACCTAGATTCCTGCATTGAGCAGGGGGTTGGACTCGATGGCCTTGTGGGCCCCTTCCAACTCTACTTTTCTATGATTCTATGATTCTATTTGCAGAGCCGCAGATATGAGAGTGGAGCGATTTTGCCCCCTTTTTTCACCCCCTTAGGGACGGAATTTCCCAAAATCTTTCCTTAGTGGGGGTCTACGTCATAAAAGCAATGTCCTTTCAAAATTTCACGTTCCTAGATTAAACGGTTTGAGCTGGGCGTTGATGTGTCAGTCAGCAGGGCCGGATTAAGATAGGGGCTATTGGAGCTGCAGCTCCAGGCCCCTTACCACAAAATAGGCCCACAATTGCCGGAGGCGACTGCCCGGAGAGGAAGGGCCAGATCGCGGCCCATTTACAGCACAGCGGGGGGGGGGCTCAGCACGTGGCCCCCCTGCAGCGGCGCGCGCTTCGCCCGGTGGAGCCGCTGCCTGCCTCCTCGTGCCGCCCAGGCACTCCAGCTTGGCCGGGCCGAGGGGATCCCGATGGGAGGCCGCTGCCCCGACCGGGCTGCAGTGACAGCGGGCGGCGCCGGGCCGGTGCTGCCCTCCTGGTCCGCCTGCGGGCTCGGGGGGGGGTTCCTGGGCAGCTCGCCTCCCCTTGCCCGCTGCGCCGGCCGTCCAGCCCGGCTCCCTCTGCGGGGTCATGCGCCGGCAAGGGAGGGCCCCCGCCCGCCGCCCCTTCCCTCCAGGCCGAGGCAGCGAGCCCCGCGGGGCCGGTGGGCACGTCGCACATGCGCTGTGTGCGGTGGTGGTGGTGGGGCTGCTCCCGTGTGTGCCACGGGCAGGGGCTCGCCTCTGCTCCTCCGCGCGGGGGCGGCCGGGCTTAAACGCCGTGCTGACGAGGCCTGAAAGGAAGGAGCCGAGGGCGCCCCTGCGGAGGGGGCGGCGGCGCAAGGGGGCAGCGGGCAGCCAGCCGGGCGGCTGCCGGGTCGCACCGGAACGTGGGGAGCTGCCTTGTGCTGCCAGCCCCCAGCCCCCCATGTTGTTCCCCGGTTTCCTTTTTAGCCCTTCCTCTGCTCTGATGAGCTGAATATTTATTTCACGTTCTATTTTCCTCCCTCCTCCTTTTTCTCCTCCTTTCCCACATTGAGCTGTTTTCTCTCCTCTCGCATCTGTCACTCGCATCCATTCTGCTCTCGCATGCATCTCCAGAAACCCCAGTTCTGCACCCCCTCCCTACCCACAACCAGTTGCCCCCCTCACCTGCTTCCCAGTTGGCCCCCGTAGCTATCAGGACTGCGAAGAATCCCAGCCATCGTATCGCTTTGCTCAACATCTCTCCTTTCAAAGAATGGATGAATCGGTGTGTGGGGGGGGAGGTAAGTAGTGTCCCCCCCCACTAGCTATAGCAGGGGCTTGTCCCCCTTTGCAGCCGTTGCTGGCATCTAGCCGAATGCGTGAGAAGACCTGGCGCTGGCGGGGGAGGGACTGCGGATCTTTATGAATGAACTAAAGATGGGAGGGGGGGTGGACAGGGATGGAGAATTAGACGAAAGAAAATTGTTCCTCATTTTATTTATTTATTCATTTTATTTATTTCCATAAAAAGGCTCACCAAAATCCTCAGCACCAGGCCCATAATGCTCTTAATCCGGCTCTGTCAGTCAGTCAGTCAGGACACTTTCTTATATATATATAGATAATATAATAATATTGTATATACGTAACTCTACAATATGAGAGATAACAGCGGGGCATGCGGGTGGGTGGGTGACTCACCTATGTGACGTTTCCCCATCGGGGAAGCTGCGGCGACTGAGCTGATGGCTGGAGGAGCATTCCTCCAGCTGCTGGCTTAATCCCAGATGCTTCGCCCACATGACAGCTTCCCCCCAGCTCAGTCCAGGACACTTCATCTGCCCTGCATGCTCTCCCCAGTGGGAGAAGGCGTGGGGCAGAAAATGCAGCTTCACTGCATGCAGGCCTTCTCCAATAGGACTAAGTGGTAAGCCTTAGTGTTACCATAGTGTTATTTGGGCAAGTTACATGAACACCTGCTGAGACCTTCTAGGGGAGGTTACAACAACAAGAGCTTTTTCCTTCAAAGAGATTACCCGGTGTAGGAGAATTGTAATGTGTGAAGCAGCCCTTGGAAAGACTTGCATTATTCATAACCTCTTTCACCCTGCTTTCAGCAGCAAATCTGCTTAAATCAGAATCCTGTGTGTTGTGGCTTTTATTAGTATTTTGAGAGGAGGTGGGGTGGAAACTGAATGGCTGTAAGTACTCCAGCACTTTGTCTTCCTGCAATGACTTGTGATTTATTATTCACAACAAGCCATTCTTTTCAAGGGACAGAAACCATCAATACCCATTAAAAATAGTGAAGCATTGCTGCATCTGGAGTGCTGCTAAGAATTGGTTCAAAATGTGGGGCGGGTGGTGGGGTGGGTGGGAGTGGGAAGAGAAGTGAGAGAAAGAATGTAAAGAAGGGGGGGGAAGTAATCTTCCCAAAGCCACAAACACACATGGATATGCTCTCCTGGACTTTATGCTGCTTTAAAGGCCTTTCTTTTCCAACACTTGTGGTGATATATGGCTCAACTGGGGTGTCTAAAATACATTAAAGCCCATTATCTTAAAATAACTACACTTGGTGGGAAAATTTTCACTGCCACATGTTATCCTTCAGTGGTGTCATAATGAGGGCAGCTTGTCCAAAGGCATGTGTGTGTTTCAGTGAGGTAGTCATGCTGATAAATACAGAGATCCAAATTCTCACACATCTTTGACTTTTCCTAGAAGCCAAGCATTTGGAACCCCTCGAACAGGCTGCAAGTGTGTATCACAATACCCTTCATGTTTCCTTAGAGCTTTGTTATTAAAGTACTATGAAAAGTGAGAGAGCTCTGATTAAATACTCCTACGTGGATAAATTTACATTTATGTGCAGTTTGATTAATTACAATTGTATAAGTTGCTATCCTCATTCAGGAAAAAAAAATGGTAGTATAATGAAGAGTGCAGGGTAATAAACCAACAGTTCTCTTAACACAATCAGAAGCCAGATGTGAAGTCTTATTTAACATTTCAGTGGACAGAAAAATGCAGCCATTCTTTTCTCCCTGAGCCACCAATACCTTTGCTCTACCACAAGATGTCACTCAACAATCCATTTTGATCTTTCCCCCTCCTTTTTTTAAAGTACAAGTTGAATGATGTTCATCTATTTTACCAACATACAATTAAAAATTGTTCCTGTACTATTAATTACTATGAAAAAGAACCAGTCATTTACTAATAGATATGAAAACGGATACAATTTTTTTTTAAAAAAAAGCTTTAAAAAACAAGATAAAATTTCAAACAAATTATTATGAATTGAAATGGACTGTTCCTGTATTAAAGAATTCCAGTTCAAAATATTTTTGACTCCTGTTTTCAACAAACTAGTCAGGGATATAATGCTCCTGCTACAGTTCTCTTCCCCCTTCTTATGAAATAATCATATGATAATTATATACTATTATTCTGAAACAATATTTTCAATATAACTGCCTAACACTTTGGCTCACATATCAGCTTACTGAGTTATTTCTTTACAAATAGTAATTTTGTGGGAAAAGACACTGCTGGGGAAAGTTTGATGTTCTATATCACTGTTTTAGTGTGCAAATATATATCTAATTTTTCTTTCTTTAATTCATTTCTAGGAGAGGTTGTGATGTCTCACCCTTCTGTCATGTTTGCACTAGATATGGTTTACCTTTCCTCCACCCCCTTCGTTTTTGAAGATAAGGACATGTAGCTTCTGCATATACTCCTTTTTGGTTTCTGCCTCTATGAAGTACTGTACCTTCAAGATAAGGATAGCAACACAGCTAGAAAATACAGGCTTGTGGCTTACGCTGGCTCAGCTAGTCTGAGTGTGGAAAGCTAAGCAGGGTCAGGCCTGGTTATTACTTGGATGGGAGACCCCTCCTCTAGTTTCCTGCATTGAGCAGGGGGTTGGACTCGATAGCCTTGTAGGCTCCTTCCAACTCTATGATCTATGAAATCTATGAAATCTATGAAAATGTGGCTGAGTAAGGCCTAGTGCTGAGGAATACTTCATCTCTGCGCCAGGAGGAGATAGTGTGAAAAAAAATATACCTGAGGTCTAACTATGTAGACAAAATGCTTTTCAAGTCACGGGCATCCAAAAGAGCTCCTGAGACCCAGCTAGGGGATCACATCTTGCATTTCCCCAAATCTCTGTGTATTGCTACCCCCCACACCAAAATATATGCCTCGCCCACCGATGAAGCAGCGTGAGGTGCCCACATCAGGTGGCAGAGTTGGAGGAACAGCCAGTTGTGCCACAGTGCTCCCTGCCCTATAGCCTCCAGTGGGTGCTCTAGAGAGCCCTTCCAGCTTCTCTCCCACTGTAGCATGTGCCATGGTGAGAGAATGGCTGGTGGGGCTCTCTAGAGCAGCCCCCCTCTCCTTCCCTTGCTGAACGCAGCTGGAAGAAGTGGCTGCGGACCTCCCATGAGGTCTTGTGAGACCCATGCGAATGCCTGCAAGAATCCCATGGCCACTTCTTCTAGCTGCATGGCTCTCCATAGAGCTGACATGGCAGCAAAGGTAGGGGGGATGCAGGAGGCATTGTGGGGGCATGATGCAGTGGTGCATCTTTTCTCTTGCTTCAGGTAGCGAGAGACCTTGCACCAGGCCTGGCCTCACCTTACTTCTTTGTGCCATGTTTGCCTTAGCTGAACCATGGCTGTAAACCTCTCCATGTCAGTGCACAGAAATCCAGATGACAAGTATGCTGTTGAGTAAACAAAGAATAATAGCCTTGCCCCACAACTACATCTGGATTGATTTGAAAGTGTTTGGAAAACAGGCCACATAAGCCTGGGCCTAGGGCTACTTGCATCCTCTAAGAAGCAGGGTAGGTATTACACAATGAATATTGCAACAGCAATAGGTCATGCTTATAGTTCTGGAAAAAGACCTGGCCATCTAATGCAGGGGTGGGCAACTTCTGGGGTGCTGGTGGAACTCACGCCTCCCACCTTGGAATCATAGGAATCATAGGATCATAGAGTTGGAAGGGGCCTACAAGGCCATTGAGTCCAACCCCCTGTTCAATGCAGGGAACTAGAGGAGGGGTCTCCCATCCAAGTAATAACCAGGCCTGACCCTGCTTAGATTTCCACACTCAGACAAGCTGAGCCAGCAATTAGTGATGTTAATGTACCTTGGGGGGGTGGGGGCTTGCTGCACTGCCCTCCTGCTCGATTCTCAATGGCGCGAAGCGATTCTCCGCGCCGCTCGAGCTTCCCGGAAGTGACGCGATGGGAGCCTGTGCTGGCGCGATGGGATCCCGCGCGGCGTCTTTTCCGTAGAAACCAGGGCAACAGGGCTTAAAATGGCCATTTTAAACCCTGTTGCCCTGGTTTCTACGGAAAAGATGCAGTGTGGGGTCCCGTTGCGCCAGCGCAGGGTCCCATCGCGGCCGGAAGTGACGCGATGGGACCGTTGTGGCGGGCGTGGGTGGCTCGTCGTGGAGAGGCGAGCGGGGCCAGGACCCAGTAAGGCCCGCGAGTCTCGGGCGTGCGTGAGCGGGGCCGATTTCAGCCCACTATGCCCCCCCCCCGAGGTGAGCGGTTACATCCCTAGCCAGCATGAGCCACAGGACTATGAGCAGAACTGCACTTATGGGAGCCTTCCAAGAGTGTGATTTGACTTGGAAACAAGATGTGTGCTCCTAGCTTCCTTGCAAAATCACTGCCTTTGTTGGCTGCCAATGTCACTTTCTGTTCATGTGGTGGTTTTGGTGGCAGCAGCAGCAGCAACAGCAGCAGCGAACATGGTGGGGACCAGAAAAATGCCCAGGGAAAGGGTGCATATGGCCTGCAGGCTGCATATTGCCCATCCCTGATCTAATGGATGGTGAGGCTCAGCCCATACCTGTTTAATGGAGAGAGATCAGGCACTCTATTGTGAGGCAACATTGAATAACCAAGTACTGTACATACATTTCGGCTGGCAGACTTAACTGTGTAGTCAGAATTCCAGCAGTAGAGTTTAGGATGTAATTACACAACACTGGCTTCACAAGTGCACCCCATTCGTACTCCACATTAACTATGTAGGAATAGCTTCTACCCATACTCAGAATAAGAGGCAAGACACATGTTGCTGGGCTGAACTAGGGCCACAATGTTATTAACTTTTATAGGGGAGATCTGTAACACATGCTGATCTGTAGAGCAGGATGCCAGGAAGGAAGTCTCTTCCTCCACACCCCGCTAATATGGACAAGGTTGACTTCAGCTTGGAATCTGAGAAGCAGCTCCTTGTCTGCTTCCAACTCTTCCTGCCACACTTCTGTTTGTGTTGAGGTATGCTCTCCTGCATCAGCACATTCCAATTCCCCCACAGCTCTGGATATGTGATACGAACAGGCCAAAAAGGAGTTCCCTCCTCCACTCCCTGGGTCCCAAAAGTCCAGAGTTGTAGATCTATGGGATTTCTTTTCACTTTCTCATGGTCTCCAGGTGCTCACCATTCATTCTCTCGTTTCATTTCCCATTCTGTCCTGTCTTTTGTGACTGTGTGTGCCTTACCTAACATCCACATGCTGCCCTACCCAGGGCCGGCATCAGTGGTAGGTAGAGTGGCCACGTGTGAATGCCCAAAAAGAGTACAGGCATCACCAAAAAAGAGGACAAACGAGGATAGTGATATGCATAAAATTTGCTTATGCTACTTTATATAGGTTGTTTCTAAATTTGTATAGATGCAAATTTAGAAACAATTCTTTTAATTTAAATAGAAATACAGTACATCCCACCATAGTGCGGAATGCCTGCCTGTTCTGTCTGCTGTCCAGGTGCTCTTGATGGGCAACTTCAAGGCCCATCTCTACCTTCTGATGGTTCTTCATCTTTAAACTGGACTTGGACTGGACAGCCCTTCAAAACAGAGGATAGTCCTCTGGCAGCCCTTCAAACAGAGGACTGTCCTTTGTAAAAGAGGACACATGGCTACTGTAGGCATCTGTTGGCAGCTGTCAAGGCCCACACCCATGCAGGCACACACACTACTGCCTTATACACACATAGGAAACAGTTCACTTTACCTAATTGCTGCAGCTGGCCTCTGTCTGTTCCAGGTAATCAAGGAGACAACATGGAGAGAAGCATTTTTACATCTGGTTGGCCTGGAACAAATTTGGGAGAGCCATGGCGAATACAAACAATGAGCTGGGAGCTCTGTATGAAGATTGCAGGCACCTGAGTGAGTTTGATGTACTTTGTGGGAGCACCTAACCATATTCTCCAATATTTCACAGATTAAAATAGACAAACTCCTATGCATGAGTGGGTAGGGTTAGGGGTAGAATCTGGTAACCCAACAACATGGCCCATTGCACAACAAGGACAGGGCTGATGCAATCCAAACTCAATTGTGCCACAAAAATAAAGCTGGCTAAGAGTTCATGCAAGCGGATGGCTTCCAATGACAAAATGCAAGACAAGTAAATTACATATAATTCACATATGCACTATACTTATGTATTCATGTTATTTAGAAGACACTGGCTCCATTTTACAGCTGGGTGCATGAGGCACAGTAAGAAGTGAATACCTAAGATCAGTAAATCCATGTCAGAAAGCCCTTAAGCTGAAATAAGTTAAGAAATAATAGTCTTAAGCGAGCTCTCCTAAGCTTGATTCGGATTCATTAAAAAATTACTTGATTTCTTCTGAAAACGATGGGAAGAAATTGGATAATTTGACTGAGCCAGTCTCAGGGCTTGGAAAATGACTTGCCTGTCTCTGTTAAGAATGTATGAGAAATTGGTTTGTTTGATTTTTATCAGGATTTACCCAGTTTGCACCTTCCGGACCAAACATGAACTTGGACACAATCTGCGGTCAAAGTCTGCACATTTCCAAGTTGCAATGTGATTCGTGGACCAAAATAAATGTGTTTGACAGCATGCATACATTTGAAAAATGTGCATGAAAAAAATGCGTACTTTTGCACAAATGTGGTTTTATCAATGGGAGAAGAATACATTTCAAAGATGTGCACAATTGATGCATACATTTGGAAAAATATGGACAAAAATATGCATGGACTTCCATGCGAAAAGAAAAAAAAGCAATCTGATGCAGACTGGAGTTGAGGCGACATTTGGAGAAATTCGGTGAGCTTGAGTTTTGCTGATTTGCACATCCCTAGCTGGCACCCTCTCCTGTCCTCAAAGGCCTTCCCTGCCAGCCTGCACCCCTCATAATACCGCCCCTTTCCTGTCCTAGTTGGCAGGAGCTGCAGTGTAGGCACATGGTGAGATGAAAGAACAGAGATCTTTTCCCCCCTTCCCTCTCTCTCCTCAGTCCCTCTGATGGTCTGGGTAGCAGTGCACAAGGGTGCAGGGGACCATGGGAAATGATTACACCATATTTTAAAAATGAAACATGAAATGGAATTTTCCTAAATCAATTCATCCCTATTCCAGGAGGGTTTGTAATGGAAATTATTACCATTTAAATGTGGGGAGAGGTGACTTTAGAGATGCACACAAAACTATCCTTCAGAACATGTCATGGAAGAAAAAAGAGCTATCAGTAAGAAAAAGAAAATCCTAATAAAACAGAGTAAGAACTTTAGTACAGCCATTTAAAAGAATAATTGTTCTGAGGAAGCTTCTCTGTTCCCACTGGCATTACTTTTCTGGCACATGGGCTGACATGGCTGGCTATCAGCTTCAGACACAACCTTTCTCACAGAGAACTACAGATCATTGCCTGCATTTCTGTTTCCTAACATTGCAACCTAAATGGCTTTTAGGATCCCAAAAGGAGAGAAGAAGGGAGGGGAGGGAGAAAGCGGGAGAAGTCTCTGAAAAATATAATTTTTCAATAATGGCCATTAACTACAGGGGTCATTGTGGCAAAACGAACAGGATAAGAAATCCACTAAAAGCTCCAGTCTATTGGATGTTGTGACTGACAGCCCTTTCACCGAGCAGTTACAAATGGGACTAATGGTTTAAACTTGTTAGCTATTGTCAGAGGCTCTGATTCTCAAGTCAGCTATGGATGCTATGGCAGAAATCGATAAAGCATCACTTACATGGTGAACTGCCAGACCATATAGCTTGCCTGAAGGGAAATGCTTTGCACCTTCTGGCCTTCATGATGGAAGCAGGCAGCTGAATCTTCAGGAAGATTGACCTCACACTACTACGAGGACAATTAAATCTCTTGTCACTTCAAGAAATGATAAAGGAAAAGTGTGTTTGGGTGCGGGCATGCATGTGTGCTGTGTGGAGAAGAGAATGAAGGGTCCTATGAGAAAAATTGAGAGATGGAGTTCAATTTTTGGACCTCTGCCATGGTACAGTACAATGAACCCAAGCCATGGAAATGTAGGAATGCTGTCACTGTATGTGACTGTACAGATTATGATGGTTGCCACATTATTTATTTATCATTAACATTAATATACCACTTTATTTTTGGTATTAACAATTTTTATTCAGATTTTAACTATTTTTCACATCAACGCAAGTTACAAAAATAAATTCCACATACAATCACAACCAAAACAAACAATAACTACACACCCACAAACAAAGCAAATAAAAAATAAATAAAGCAAAGATAATACTTTCATATAGCAGTTTGTGTTTTAGTTCCTATTACAGCATATATAGTTCTAAATAAGCTGACCAGATGTCTGTGTATTCATCATTATGGTGGTGCACAGCAACTGAAAACAGTAAAACCTTAAAACAATAAAAATAATATCAAGACTGCAATCATGTGTATACTTACCTGAGAGTAAGCCTCATTGAACTCAGTGGGACTTACTTCTGAGTAGACATGTGCAGTAAAACAACTACGTAATTTAAAAGGCTACATTATAAAGATGTGACTTCATACCCTTTCTAAAAGCTAAGAGAGTGGTGCCAATTGTAGTTCTTGTGGGAGTACATCCCACAGTTTGGGAGTGACACAGGAGAAAGCCCTTTCATGTGTGCCTGACAAACAGGCTTCTGCGAGAAATGGTGGCCTCAGAAGGGTCTCCCCTGCAGATCTTAATGCTCAGGCGGCTTCATAACGAGACTGCTGGTGGTCCCTTAGATAGCCAGGTCCTAAGCTGTTTAGGCCTTTAAAGGTTAAAGCCAACACTTGAATTGAGCCCGGAAAGCAATTGGCAACCAGTGCAGGTTTTTCAAGACTGGTGTAATATGTTTCTGGTACTGTGTACTGGTTAGCAAGATAGCTGCTGCATTTTGCACCAATTGTAGCTTCCAGATGCTCTTCAAGGGTAGCCCCACGTAGAATGGACTGCAATTCTAAATGTGATGTAACTAAGGCACGGATAACTGTTGCCAAGTCAGACCAACTCAGGAATGGTTGCAGCTGGCCTGGTGCACCAAGTGTAATTGTGCAAATACACTCCTTTCCACCCCTGCCACCTGAAGATCCAGGGACAGTGTAGGATCAAGGAGCACTTCCAAGCTATGGACCTGATCTTTCAGGGGGAGTGTAACCTCTTCCAGAACAGGTTGAATCACAATCCCTGAGTCAGGCTTTCTACTAACCAACAACACCTCTGTCTTGTCTGGGTTTAACCTCAGCTTGTTCACCATCATCCAGCCCATTATTGAACCCAGACAACATTCAAGGGTTCCAACTGCTTCCTCGGTGTTAGGTGACAAAGAGCAATATAGCTGGTTGTCATCAGCATATTGGTGGCACCTTACTCCAAAGCTTCAAATGACCTCCCCCAGCGGTTTTATGTAAATGTTAAACAACATGGGGGGGAAAGATGGAACCCTGTGGGACACCATAAAGTGATGGCTGTGGAGCCAACAATAATGCCCCAACATCACTTTCTGGATCCAACCCAACAGAAAGGACCAAAACCACTGCAAAACAGCTTTCCCAAGGCCCAGTCCCACCAGAAAGATACCATGGTTGATGGTATTGAAAGCCACCCAGATGTCCAGGGGAACTAATAGAGTCATGCTCCTCTCATCCAGTTCCCAGAGTACGTCATCCACCAAGGTGACAGAAGCAGTTTCAGTCCCAAATCCAGGCTGAAAGCCTGATTGAAATGAATCTGTATAATCAGAAAGTCCGATTGAAATGGGTCTGGGTAATCAATATCGTTCAGATGCATCTGTAGTTGCAACGCTACCACCGTCATTAATGGTACATTTGAGACTGGCCTATAGTCAGATAAATCTCCTGGGTCAAGGGAAGGTTTATTTAGTAAAGGTTTATTTCGTACGTCATGGACACAGGGAGTGAGTGGGAGGAGGCCAATGGCAGACCGGTTTTCTGGGATCGGTTCCAGCTTCTTCCTTCTGATGAAGTGGACAAGATGTTCTCATCTGTGAGGCCGACCACCTGCTTGCTTGATCCTTGCCCGTCCTGGCTCATCATGAGCTGCAGGGAGAGACTGGGTGAGGGGATCAAGGTGGTGGTGAATTCCTCCCTTGAGGAGGGAGTGATGCCATCAGCCCTCAAGGAGGCAGTAATAAGACCACTTCTAAAGAAGCCCTCCTTGGATCCCCAAGATCTAAACAACTTTTGCCCAGTCTCCAATTTGCCATTTGTGGGCAAGGTGATCGAGCGGGTGGTGGGGGCTCAGTTGAAGGCACACTTGAATGAAGCCGATTATTTAGATCCGTGCCAGTCGGGCTTCAGGCCTGGACATGGGACGGAAATGGCCTTGGTCGCCTTGGTAGATGATATGAGGAGGGCTTTAGACAGGGGCGAATGCTCTTTTCTAGTCTTCCTCGATCTCACAGCGGCATTTGATACCGTTGACCACGGTATCCTCCTGGACCGTCTGGAGGGGCTGTATTGCAGTGGTTCTGGTCCTTCCTCTCTGGAAGGTACCAGAGGATGGTTCTCGGGGAGGAGGCCCCGGACCCTCGGCCGCTCACTTGTGGGGTGCTGCAGGGTTCCATCCTCTCCCCGATGTTATTTAACATCTACCTAAAGCCGCTGGGAGCTATCATCAGGAGGTTTGGGGTGTGCTGTCATCAATATGCGGATGACACGCAGCTCTACCTCTCCTTCAAGTCCTCACCGAGGTTGGCTGTTGAGACCCTGTCCAAGTGCCTGGAGGCAGTAGGTGGCTGGATGGGAAGGAACATGCTGAGGCTGAACCCTGACAAGACCGAGGTGCTTCTGGTGGGAGACAAGGGGAGGTTAGGGGATGTTGACCTGGTGCTGAATGGGGTACATCTACCCCTGAAAGACCAGGTCCGCAGCTTGGGAGTCATTCTAGACTCCCAGCTGTCCATGGAGGCTGTGTCGGCTGTGAGTCGAGCGGCGCTGTATCAACTCCATCTGATATGGCAGCTGGCCAGCAGAGTCTGTTGCCTTCTGCTGTTGACTGTTGTCATCCTGCCCCCTTTCCACTCATCTCTCCACTTGTTGCAGCTAGGGATGTGCGAATGGATCAAAAGCTACCCCACCTGCATTTTGTGGACCTTCAGGCAGCTTTTGCTCTGTCATCCATCCTTTGACGGACTCAAAATTTGTGCAAATGCATTCGTGCATAATTGCCCAAATTTGCGTGCTTGCATTTGCGCAAATCAGCAAAAAAATGTGCAAATCACCCCCAAACGTGTTTTCATGCTTTGCTCTATGGGGGGATTTGTGCATTTTTGGCAATTTTTTTTTTTATTTTGTGTATCTTTTGGCTGCTAAATTTGCACAAAAATCCACAAAATTAAAAAACCGGACTGCAAGCCCCACAGACTCCGTGTGACCTGGTAAAGTAGGTCTGCTGCAGAATCCCATGGGGCAGGCTCTGAAAAATCTGGACTCAATTGATTTCTGTGACGTCCCTAATCGCAGCCATACCCTTTGTAACCTCCTCCCCTGGAAATGTGCTGCAGCAGTGATATCTTTTCTTTCCTATCATCCCTGTTAGAGCTCTTTTGGGCAAACCTTAGTTTGTTTGACTTGGTACAGGTCAGCAAAAGAGCAGTGGCAACCAGGAGAAAACAGTTTCCATGCAGGTTCAGCCCTGTGATTTGGTATACGAATAAGATCAGAGAACAGAAAAA
The DNA here is from genome assembly GCA_021292165.1 of Shinisaurus crocodilurus. Lineage (NCBI taxonomy): Eukaryota > Metazoa > Chordata > Lepidosauria > Squamata > Shinisauridae > Shinisaurus > Shinisaurus crocodilurus. The sequence goes on along the minus strand of CM037877.1, from coordinate 80,169,163 downwards.
TGGTAAGATTCACCTTTCATCTCTGAGGCAGAGGTCAGGTTTCTTTCTTTCTTTTTTTTTTTTAACAAAAAAAGATAAGCATCAAGGAGTGCTAGTTAAAGAAAACAACTAGGCATCAAGCCTGAGTCTGAATCTTCAAAGAGAAAGGCCCTCAGGCAATCAGCCAGTGCCTAGGGCTAGGCCAAGAGACTTGCCTAAATAAATATCAAAATCACTTTAAGCCTCCAAGGATAAAATGAGACAAAGAGGAAAGACTTTTCCTTGTTTCTTGGAAAGAGTTATTCAGAGTTGTGGGGAAGGAATAAAACAGGGTGGGGGAGGGAGAAAGGGAATACTACTTATACCCCAAGAAAGACTAGCAGAAATAAGCATTAGTACTTCAGGGCAGCTGCTAAAGTAAATAAGTTGTTTTATTGACGGTGAATTTAAAAGTCAGAGAGATCAGTGCTGGTCCAATGCATTTTGCTGCTGGAAGTGGAGCCCAAATGCACCCCTTGGCTATGGTCAACATCTCCTCCCCCCCTCTGCTCCACCACCCCATACTTCACCCTGTTGATTGAGAGAGTGCTCTGAAGGACAGAGTGTGCAAGATGGTCTGCAGGTGAGTCAAAGGATTAAACGCTAACAGGATACAAGAGTTTCCCTCAGGGTTAATGCTGACACTAGTGGCAGGGAGAATCCCGTGGGGATGTTTACAAGAGTGAACCATGGCCAGGTCATAATGATGGGTTAATGCAAGTCCGGTAGGAATGCTCCGCTAAAATGTCAATGCATAACTGAAGTTAAGGTGACGGGCTATTCTTGCAAGCTTCTCAGGTCTGCCTGCTTTCTCTGCAGCCATGGGTATCCCATGCTGAGGCAGTTGTATGGGAAAGTCAATCCCATATGGAGCAGAGTTTTGGACAGTGCTGTGAGTGCTTGTGAAACGCTCCTCTCAGAAGGGCATCAACATGCAACATAGGAAGCTACCTTATACTGACAGGCCAATGCTCTATCTAGCACAGTGTGGTGTAGTGGTGAGAGTGTTGGACTAGGACCCAGGAGATCCGGGTTCTAGTCCCCGCTCGGCCATGAAACTCACTGGGTGACTTTGGGCCAGTCACTGACTCTCAGCCTAACCTACCTCACAGGGTTGTTGTGAGGATAAAATGGAGAGGAGGAGGATTATGTAAGCCGCCTTGGGATCCTTGCAGGAAAAAAGGCGGGGTATAAATATAATTATTGAATTGTTTATGGTTATCTGTAATTATTTCTATTGTATTTTTGAATATTATATTTAGTGTTTTTTGATATTTTGTAACTTGTATTTGCTGTTCTTATATTCTGTAAATTATTATTTTTTGAATATTATAGTCAGTGTTCCTTGATGTTTTGTATATTATATTTGGTGTTATTTGTTGCTATGTTGTGAGCCACTTTGGGCACATTTGGGCACATATGTGGAAAAGCGGCATACAAATAAAAGATGATGATGATGATGACGATGACGATGATAAATAAATAAATAAATAAATAAATAAATATCTAGAGGGACTGGCAGCTGCTCTCCAGGGTTCCAGGCAGGGGCCTTTACCTTATGCCAGGGATTGACTAGGGGACCTTCTGCATGCAAAGCATTTGCTCTGCCACTGAGCTTCAACCCTCCCATGCAAAACAACAACAACAACAAGCCAGTCCCCTCCCGCGCAACTAATCCGATGATTTGGTGCTGCCTTTTTCACAGCTACTTCGTGTGTGACACCTACACTGGAAGTCTCAGACCTGGTTTGCACGATCGCCAGTGCAGTTAACAAGCCATGGTGGCTTGTTAACCATGCTGCACATGCCAGTTATGTGCCAGCCTGATTCGCTTAATTACCATGGCTGGCCTGGCGCGGCTTACCGCGTTGTCCAAACAAGGGCCAGTTACTACCATGGTTAACAGACCACCCAGAACCCATGGGCTGTTTTAGGCTTTGGTGTGGTTTGTTAACCACCACAGCAACCCACCCTTGCATTGCCAGGTTCAGAGACGACATGGTAAGCCGCACTGGCAAGGGTAATAAAGCAAATTGGGCCGGCATGTTGTTAGAAAAGTGACTGACCCTGTCCCAAGTAACTGACCCTTCCTCCATTGCTCTAACCGAAGAAGCTTATGGGTTCTGTGCCAAACATACCCTTTTCTGTCGTACTAACTGATTGCAACCGGTAAAAACATGTCAGCAAAATGGTCAAGAGAAACTGCATTTGACTAGTGCCGTATGAGTGGTCCTTCCTCTTTTCCCTCTGACCGAACGTCTGTGGGTTTTGCACTAGACATGGTCTTTCCTGTTGCTGAACTAAAATAAGTTATCTTTATGGATGGATCTTCCTCTTCTTGTAGCAACTGGAATTTCTGTGGGTTCTGCTAAGACAGGTAAGAAAGATGTGGTGAAAGTAGTAGCAGACTTTCAGAATACCTCATGTACCTTAGGGGTCATGTACACTGTCAACTCAGTAGAAGGGAGGGGTTGAGCGACTGTCAACTCAGCAGAGGGGAGGGTCGAGTGACATGCATGCTAGAACTACCACCATGTGACCGAGGGTTGATCCATTATAATCAAGAATGCAAATGTATAATATATAAGGCCATGCCTGCACTTGCTTCTTGTTCAGCTTCTGCTTTTCGCATGAGCCTCAGTTAGTGGATCCATTCTGCGCAGAATAAAACTAAGTTGAATTCACTCTGGTGTGGCACTTCTCTTTTCCTACGCATTGGTCCCTCCGGGAAAAGAACTCTGAGCATATTTTTGCAACAATGTGACTGGCACATGCAGCGTGTTAACAAGGCTTGTTAACTTCCTGGCAATCATGCAAACTGGCCCGGTGTGTGCAGTGGTTAACAATCCTAGAGAGGGTTGTGAGAAAAGTGTATGACTGGGTTCACACGGCATGGCAACCCACCGTGGCTTATAAGACTCTCATTTCGCGCAAAAATGGGGTTTGGGGGGATTTACACTCCATTCTCAGCAAGATTCTTATTTTTTTCCAGCTTCCCTCCTTTATTCTCCATGGGGGAGCAAATTTTGGCCTTTCCCCAAGCTTCTATGGGCTCGGGTAAGGCTAAAAGTGCTTCCTCCCACCCTTTTAAAGGGAAACTGAGTTTGACAGGTAGCTGTTAAAGTTATGGGTCCCTTTAAGAAGGGTTTTTTTAGTGGGACAGGGAGTTTGGATTGGGGCATACTCAGAGATATGTCTCAGTCCAAATCCACCCATTTCCCACTCAACCCCTCCCTTTAAAGGGACCCCGAGTTTTGACAGCCACCTGTCAAACTCAGTTTCCCTTTAAAAAGGGGGGTTGCACTTTTAGCCTTACCTGAGCCCATGGAGGCTCCCCCATGGAGAATAAAGGGGGGGAGGTGGAAAAAGATGAGGATCTTGCTGAGAATGCGGTGTAAATCCCCCCAAACCCCTCCTTCTCAGCAAAAGATCTCTCATGGCTTAGTTTCCTCATGAAAGCTTGCCTTCAGCGAGCTGTCAAGGAAAACCAAGAGAGGGTGTGTGAAGGATTGAGGCCTATCCAGGCTTGAGTTAGGTTGAAGCCTGAAGGCCCAAATATCTCCTGATGGGAGGGGGCATTCGTGAGTTTCATTTCCCCTCATGGAGTTAAGTTTCATTTCCTCTCTAATGGAGTTAAGTTTCATTTCCCCAAGTTTTAGGTCACGTGTTTGTAGCCTCCTAGTTATCTGGAAGGGTATATAAGGAGGTGTGGAAAAGCTGCAGAACAGAGCAGAGAGAAGTTGGAGGGAAGAGAGAAATTGGAGAGAGAGAACAGAGAAGCTGCAGAGACAGAGTGAGACTGAAAATCACAGAAAACTGCAGAACAGCCAGAGCTAGGCTGGAAGGGAGTCTCTACTAAGGCCTACAAGTGAAAGCGTAGCTGGGTTAAAGAAAACTGCATTATTATTTCTTTTATTTCCAGTACATATACTTTTTGAAATCTTACAGCTTTATTTGTATAAATACCCATAGTTAATGTGAATTTACCATACCAAGTTTAGGAAAGTAAACAGTTATTGTTAAATTCAGATTGTTTGGAGTGTCTTTTACTTTTTTTTTTTTTTTTTTAAATATTTTTTTTTTTATTTTTTATTTTTTTTATTTTTTTTAAAACAATACAAAGAAAATAACATACACACATAACTAATATTGTGCTCCCATCACCATGGGACCAAACAATCCAATAACTCTATAATTGTTCATTATTCCAAAAATACAATATATCTTGACAGGGTAAACTCCCTTTCCCCCTTTTAAACACATATTCCAAAAATAAACCCCAAATATCCTTAAAATTATTTTTCTTTAATTGACCCCTTTTGCATTTAATATTACAAGTCAACATATCATTCAAAGCCATATCCCATACTTCCTTATACCATTCAGTAATAGTGAAAACTTGCTGGATTTTCCATTTCCTTGCTATCATTAGTCTACCTGCCGTTAACAAATTTATGATTAATTCTTTAACATTTTGTGAACCGATCACCTTTTCCGTTATTGTTAGCAAAGCTAGTTTAGGGCATACCTCTAAATCAACTCCAACAATTTCTGATATTTCCTCAAAAATCATTTTCCAAAAATCCATTACATTTTTACAACTCCACCACATATGAGCATATGTACCCAATTCCTGACATCCTCGCCAACACATTGGAGAACATTTATTATCTATTCTATTTAATCTCACTGGGGTCAAATACCATCTCCAAATCAGCTTATAAAAATTCTCTTTAATTCTTACAGACATATTTTTCAATATTCGCCTATCCCAAATCTTATTCCACTCATCCTTTGATATTTCCTCTTCAAACTCTGTATCCCAAACTATTTTAAGATTTTCTGCTTGCTCTTCTGATTTCTGCAACATTTTATATAACATCTTTATAAGACCCCTAGCTGATGCATTTCCTTCTACAAGTTCTCTAGACATAACCACCTGCTCAAATGCAGTGAAATCCCTTCATGCTCATGTCTTCTCTTCCATTTCTTACCCCATTGTACTAATTGAATTAAATTTAACCAAGAAATTCTTCCTGCCCCAACCCTATCAATTATTTGCTGTCTTGTCTCCATTTTTTCCAGCCAATCCATTAAAGTTATCACCTTTTTCTCTCTAAAAATTCGTTCTAAATGTCTAACATTCTCGGGAAAATCTTCCATAACCACCACTGGAGTAAGCGGGGATATACCTGGTAAAAATATTTCCTTATTTCTACCCCAAATTTCTAACATATTTTTTAAAAAGGGGTTTTCTAATCTTTTTGTCATAATATGTCCTTGTTTTGTAAATAAAAATTTATCCACCCTATTACCCAATTCAAATGCTTCTATTTCCCACCACATAAAATCTTTTCTAACAATAATATCCATGATATATCTAAGTTGATTAGCTATATAATACCATTTTAAATTAGGGAGACCAAGTCCCCCTATTTTTTGAGCTTTATACCATCTATTCTTAGTAATCCTTGATTTTTTCCCCCCATTACAATAGCTATTTAACATTACTTGCCACTCTTTAATTTCTTTCTCTGATATCTTACATGGTATCATTCTAAATAAAAAATTAAACTTCGGTAAAGTCTTCATTTTAATCAAAGCTATCCTACCAAACCACGATAATCCCAATTTTTTATAATCCTCTATTTGATTTTTAACTTCATCTTTTAGTTTTTTAAAATTACATTCCCCTATTTTATCCAAATCTTTTAATATATCAATACCTAAATATTTAATTATATTTTTTATCTTATATCCACCCCTTTTTGTAAATCCCCTTTCTCCATTTACATATAATAAATCTCCGATTGATTATCCAATTAACTTAACCTGTTACTTCTCTAAATCATCTAATGTCCTATCCAACCCAATTTATAGGCGTTCATGTAACAAATATCATCTGCAAAAGGTTATCTTACTGGTCTACATCCCATAATTTTTCTCCGTCTACGATTCGCTAACATTCCATAATAACACAAATAATACTGGGGAGGGGACAACCGTCTAGTTCCCGCTAGGCTAATGTTTCTTTTCCATCAGGGAGTGTCTTTTACAACACACATAAGGCCCAATCCCATGTTACTGGGAAGAAAAGGCAAAGGGCAGGAACGTGGCATCCTGATGGCAGGAAGGGCTCTTAAAGAGGCAAAATATATTTAAGGAGCTGATCAAGGTGTCTGGGTAAAGGTGGAACCTTGATGGGGAAAATGGATTTCGAGCCTCTTCTGGCCTATGGGTGGGTACCTGCTGCCCATTGGCAGCAGGCGCCCCCCTGGACATTGCCCCAGCCAAGGCCTGAAATCCAAGCAGCTGAGTTTAAGCGAACGAGTGCTTTAGCACAACTGTGAGTAATTTTTTAAAAAAATTGTGCACATTTCTGTGTGCAAAAAAAATAAAATGCTGGTCAGCCACAGGCAGTCCCTCCAAGGTACCGCTGGGGCACCTTGGAGGGACAGCTTGTAGCTGTCCAAAGGGGGATTGCAAAAGTTGGCTTCACAGCCAGCTTTCACAGTTACCATCCCCCAAAAAGAGTTTCAAAGGGAAAAAAGCTGGGGCAAGCCCAAAACATTCCTCCCAAGGTGTCCCCTGGAATACCTGCAGGAGGATGGGGGGGGGGGAAGAGGGGGCCAGCAACCCACAATGTGCCCGATTGTTTATCAGGCACATCGTGCAGCCTTGGGCGATTCATCCGTACTACATGTGGGTTGTCCTGTCATCCAAATGCGGCCTATATTGCTTATTTGCTGTGTGTGCATGCATGCTATTTAAATTAACCTTGCATGCACTTTGGAGGAGGATTATGTGGTGCACCAAAATTATATCATATACAGGGCTGATAAAAATGATGTTGGTACCGTAGAATCCCCCCTCCCCCATTTTATGCAAGGCTACATGTTGCAGCAATCCTAATTATTGGTAAGGAACAGACAAAAAACAGAAGAATGAACTTATTTTAGGCTTGGTACAGATTGCTTTTGATGGGTGGGTATGTCTTGGCATTTTAGCATACATCTTCATTTTGAAAGCCTGATTTCCTCTTTATTTAATTAATTTTCTGTGCAGCTTTAAACAGAGGGGAGCTTCCAGATGAGGAAGGGAAGCTTCGATTAAATTTAATTACTTTCCCCTGAGGCTTGTCGGGTAGCGTTAGAGCTACAAAAGGAGGGCAGCTACAAATCAAATCTAGCTCTAAACAAATATTGGTAATTGATTCCAATCAGGTTGTGGGCTGGATGGTGTCTCTGTAGAACTCTCCCAAGATTTGTGAAATATACTATGCGGGTGCAAGATGAGTTGTCACAGGAGCTGAAATATTCTGGTTCACTCATTCTAGATGCCTTTTTGATTCTGATTTACATGGGGAAGGGTTTTGGTGTTGTTGTTGTTGTTGTTTTTGCTGTGAAATAAGTATCAAAGTAATGGAGGGTTAATATGACCCAAGAAGGAAAGGCTTTGGGCTTCTCTCAGATAAAGAAGTTTTCATTTGAAGTCCCTGAAACTCTTCCAATAGTCCCCCCCCCCCAAGTTCTAGAAATGTTATTCCTGTTCATAAAAACTGCACTTAATCGCAGCATTTTTGTGTTAATTTAGTTGTCCTCATTCAACTGTGCTTTTCATCTCCTGCTTCTCCAAAGTACAATAGAATGATGGTGTCTTTTATAGTTATGCGGCAACAGTCATTATGGTGGTGGTAGCCAGAGAAGTATCTGCAGTTGCAATCTGTGGGTGGTAACTTAACATACGGTACCTTGTATGTTCAGGCCGAAGGGGCTCATTGCAGACAAACTTCATATAGAATTGGAAACTGGACACAAAGTATTTAGAACCAGCAGTATCAATTTGATCCCCCCATCATAGACTAACTGGGCATGTAAAGTTGGCCATTTGAAAGTTGTGATGTGGTTCTGAGAAGTTTCATCTAAGCTCTTAAAATGAATGTGCAAAGAGCTTTTGCAGAATTGGAAATAAGGAATAAGTCAGAACATGTAGAAGGGGAGAGGAGGAATCGGATTAAGTAAGCAGCACAGTTGCTAAACTATTAAAATAGTCCAAGGGTTGGAATGGGTGAAATAATATTAATTTAGAAAGAACCCAGTGATTTTTGGTTAAAATGTTAGTAAAATATGTGCTGCTACTCTCTCATTGCATGTATCATTTTGATCAGGTTACAATAAGTTTTAAAATGCCCACGATCCTTTAAAAACACAGACACACAGGCTGAGATCCTATGTACACTTACCATGTCCTGAGGCTTCCTTTGCTCATTTATGAGAAGTAATGCACATACAGGATGTCTCTCATATGCTTTAGCCTGGGGTGGAGTGGGGAATGTGCAGCTTGCAGGCCAGATGTGGCCCCCACCATGCCACACTGCCCCTTTAATTTACAATTAATTTAATTGTAAATTAAAAACAAAAATGGCATCCGGAGTGGCCATTTTGAAGTATTTTTGACCCATATTGTGCTCCATAGCTACTACAGAGCACTACAATAGTTAAAATTCACTTGCAAACAAACTAATTTGGACTCTTTCGATGTTCCATGGCCCCTCTGAATGCCATTTTTTTCAGTGCCATGGGGGGAAGTTGCAGCCCTGGGGGAGGACCAGGGGCTGAAAATGTCCGCCAGGCCTCCCGAAGTTGCCCACCTCTGCTTTAGCCCATAAAGCAGACATGCAGTATAGCATTTTGTTTACTGTTGTTGAGCATTAGCACAGCATTACAGATTTCTGTTGAAATTCTTCTGAATTTTCAAAGCATCTTAAAGTCCAATGCAAAAGATTTGATATGTGGTGAATATACTTGGTCCCTAAGGTTGGCTTCACAGGCTCTTCTCTGTGTGCCTCTTCTGAGCGCTTGGGGTGGTGGTGGCAGTTTTGGAACAAGCATTTTCAATGTGCTAGACCCACATTGATGGAATGCTCTCATGAAGGAAGCTCACCTGGTACCGACACTCATCTTCTCAGTGCGAGGCAAAGATGTTCTTATTTTGCCAAGCATTTGGACATTAGTTATGGCCCAATTAAGAACATAAGAAGAGCCATGGTGGATCAGACCAACGGTCCATCCTGTCCAGCATTCTGTTCACACAGTGGCCAACCAGCTGCCCATGGGATCCCACAAGCAGGACATGAGTGCAACACCACCCTCCCGCCCATGTTCCCCAGCAACTGGTGTACATAGGCATACTGCCTCTGATACTGGAGGTAGCACACAGTCAATCAGAAGATTCAGAACTAGTAGCCACCAATGGCCTTCTCCTCCAATTGTAGCATGTGGGCTGCTTTTGTGGTGTTCATTCTAGGCTGGGGGTGGAGAGATTTTGTGAATTGTGGATGAACACTTTTCACATTGTATTGTTTTTAGATTGTATCTTTATGGTGTTTATTTTTATTTGTATTATTGTGTTGAATATGGTTTATATTGATTTTGGTGGGTTTTTTGTTATATTAATTATGGATTTCTGTATATAATCACTTCGAGACCGCTTTTTCCAGTGGGAAGTGATGATGATGATGATAATAATAATAATAATAAAAGCAAAAGCCATGTTTCATATATTAAGCCCTTCATGTATGGACAAAGGGAATTTGTGACTAGTAGAGGAGTCTTCTGCATGGATATCAGGCCCTTCTATTCCCACCCCATGTATGTTTTCTTCGTAGTACATTGCATGAATGCCCCATATCCTTAAAAAAAGTGTTAATTCCTTTTAATTTCCCTCCATATTTTATGATCAATGTGTTCAATGTGCGGCTGGACAGCCATCTGTCAGGGATGCTTTGACCTGGATTCCTGCATTGAGCAGGGGGTTGGACTCGATGGCCTTGTAGGCCCCTTCCAACTCTACTTTTCTATGATTCTATGATTCTATGATTCTAGGAATTGATTCAGAGATTATGAGTCCGTTTCTACTTCTGCCACTGAGATGTTTTGAAAATTTGTATCCCCCCATCCCCCGGAACTGTTATCATTCATTTATTCATTCAGTTATAAGCTGCCCTATAACAACAGTTCTCTGGCCTGTATAAAAATTAAAACAGGGTGAATCTACATGGTCACATAGTGATTGTACTTCATATGATTGTCTGGTCATTTATGATATGTTTGTTTGGTCTATGATTGTTTTCGCTGACAAGTGCAGCAAATTATATTCATCAGTGTGCTTCTAATGAGGTTATCACATGATATTCCACACCTGAATGAGTCACCTGCATCTAGATTATGGTTCGATTATGTGAAGAAGAAATTAGATTAAGTTTAATTACACAATGCACACTTACATTTGAAATCAATGAGATTTTCAGTGTATAAAATGTCTTAAAATCAAGTTACTAGCTTGAATATTTTTCAGTTTTCTTCAGCAATCTATTTTTGTAAGGCCATAACTGGTCTTAATTTGGAACATGTTGCAGATGGAAGCCCCAGTCTAGAGTCAGGAATCTGCATGGCTACATCCATTTTGTGTGTGTATCTGCTGTTAAGAGATGGGAAATTGTCCACACCCAGTGATCTCAATAGCACTCACACATGCATGTTCCTCAAGTGGTGACTTGCATGTATGAATGGAACATAGATATATCCAGAACCAGCTTCAGATTTGATGGGCACTTGGGCAAAGTGCCCTCTGGTGGTCCCTGGGAGCAGCTCTGAACACACCAGGTGGGTCTAGCTACCATTTTAATTTCCCACAATGCTCTGGACAGAGTGTTGCTCCAGGAGATTATGGGCAAGTTTATCTGTGGCTAGGCCCTGCCTCCTGGTACAGTTTGGAGTGCTGGGCTAGAAAAAAAAAAAGTAAAGGGGAGGTCTGGGAAAGGCACCAGTGGTGGGTCCTGCCAGGGGTTGGGGCCCTGGAAGCTGCCCAAGGATGTCAGGTACTGATGCCAGCCCTGGATATAGGAATACTAATTGTAATGCACCTCAACTTGAGAGTAATGCAGTACTGACAGACATCTGTAGCTGATACTTTTAGTTCCCCTCCTCTCCCCATTTCACCTGGATTAGGCAACATTTTGTGCATCACATCCACCCACCCCGATAGCAAATAAATTAGATAGACTCAGACATAAGGAAGAGTTGGGATAGTTGTCCACATCAACGGTCAATAATATCTTTGTCAGAAAGTGAACCTGGATGGATTACCATGGCAATCTCTTCTAACTCTTCGCTGTTAATTTGGGAGCTAGTAGCCATGGTATTACAGTAATATATATTAGGAGTAGCATTTTTAAAGAACACTTTCTATTTTTGCAACAGGAGCACCTTCGTAGTTTTAAAATTCCATCACTTTGGTCAAAGGGTTGCAAAACCCCAGCGTTTAAGAATTTTAGTCATGTCAGAAGCTTTAGCCAATGAGGAGGCTTCTGTCATTCACAGCTGGGCACATTCAAGATTTCTTGTGTTACTTACCTTCATGCTGACAGCTTCAAACATCTCAGGGGACCATAGGGTGTTCTCTCCCTCTCTCTCTCTTCAAAGTATTTTGAGTATTGGAAGAAGCTCGGAGAAGGGACAGGAGAATAGAAGGATTGCATGTGTGTGGTTCCGCTTTTCTTTACTTCATTTCAAATAAAATATTGGCAATTTGTTCAGCCTTTCCCTGTCTTGATACTATTTAAAAGCATTCAATTAAGATTTTCTAACGCGTCCAATGAGTTAAACCACCCTGTGGTATTAGAAAAATATTACATATATAAATAAAATACATCAAAGCATTAAAAAGCTATTACACACTCTGAACATAAAATGGCAGAATAATGATGGATCCTGCCATGCAGCAAACATATTCAAAAATATTATCTTCCTGGTAATGAAATGCCATCCGTTTCATTTTAAGCTAAATACATTAGACATATCAGTGGAGTCTGTGCTGACACAGCAGTGAGTTGAAATTGAAAATCTGAAATTATATATATGATTGGACACAGTGTTAAAGTAATTTATAGGAAAAACCACAAATATGCTGGGTTTGCACCTTCTGCTGAACTCATTTTATAGAATCAGATAGAAGAAAACGCTACCATTTCTAATATGCAGTTAGAATGGCAGGCCGCCAGTGCCCCAATATATATTCTGTACAGAGGAGTGGGGGTGAAATGGAGAGAGAGATGGAGACAGTGAAAGGGGGGAAAAAAAAAGCTAGGGAGACTTGATTCAAATTACAACAATTCTGCATAAGCCATCAGGAAAATGGCATTCGTTTTCATCACTCTGACCTAATATGATACAGCAGCTGTAGGAACTGCATTAGCTATCAAGACAAGTGGGAGATAACGGGGAAACATTTAGAGAGGGACAGCCGAGATAGGGGCTAATTTCAGTGTGGCTGCAGAGGCGTTGTGTGCATTGCCGCCGATTGCAAAGTGGCAGCAGGAATCATTATGGCGATCATCTGATACACAGAGATCAGGCGGCTGGAAACCAGGCTGCGCTGACTGGGATGGGGCCTCGGTGTGCCAGACACTTGGAGATGCAAAGACAGCCGCAGACTATCGCCTTCTGTATTTTTTAACCTTTCCCTCTCTCTTAGTGATGCCGGATTTGCTGGGAACAAGCTGCTCTTATAAAGGCAGAACCGTTCCCAAGGTCTGATGCAGAAACGCTGTGACATTTCTCCAGTTTTGTATCCTGGAGTGATTTGTCTTGTGTAAGCTGGATTTGAATGTGAGAAGAGGCAGGCCTTGAGTGAGCTTGGATCAGGTTCCCACAACTGCTGAAAGAAAGAAAGAAAGAAAGAAAGAAAGAAAGGTATCCTGCTCTGGACTCACAGAGCCAGATTCTGACTTTGGGGGGTCCAGCAAGATTTTGGCCAGATTCCTCATTGGTTTGGCAGGGAGAAAGCAATACCTAGTCCCATTTGGCTGTCAGAAAGAGCAGAACATCCTTCTTTGGACTACAAGAGAAGGATGACCGTGTACTGTTACTTACGGGCTATATGCATTCACTGAACACCTTTCTTCATTAGTATGTGTCGTTATGTACCAAACCAGTAACACACAGCTTAAGAGGCCTCACACTCTCCCCAGCTGTGGGGGTGGAGCTTGGTTTTCCAGTGCTGAGCCGTAAATCACCCCTCAGATTTGCCACCCCATGTCAGGGAGCCTTTTGACACGTTTGGAGAGGACAGGCAACTTTTCTTAAGATGTTTGGAGGGGCTTACTGGCTGTGGGCAGCAGCAGGTTCTTCTCATTTCTAAAAATTGTCTTTGCGAGCAAGAGGACAGCATTGAGAGCAAGGAAGTCACAAAATTGAAGAGGGGCAGCTGCTGTCTGATCAGCAGCCACTGAATGTGCCAGTCTTCCTCCCCTACAGCCCACCTCCACCTTCCTCCACCTAACAACTCTGCCGGCTGTTAGGTGACAAACATACTCGCACAATATGGGCACACTGAGAGTGAACTCACTGAACCCTTTTTGATGGAGTCTAAAAGAACCCCCAAGAACAAAATCTGAACCATCACCTTAAGGACAAACAAACAGGAAAACTAAGGAGGAAAAAAAAAAAGGGAAGATGGCAGCTGGCTGAATTGTTTCCTTTAAGATGGTGGTTCCCTATGCTGTGTGTGCTCTGTATAAAGAGCTGCCAGTGCCTGGACAAAAGGAAGCACCTGAGAGTAGCTGAAGAGCTGAAGGTATTCAGCAAGGCCACTGAAAGCTGGAAGAGATTTAAGCAAGCCTTCATTCTCTAAAACAGGGGTAGGCAACCTTTATGGGCCCACGGGCACACCTGTCATTTTTTTTCAGGCCCAAGGGCACATTTCTCCCACAGCCATTTGGACCTGTGTGCATGATTTCCCTAGATTCTCTTTTCTTGCCCCCCAGTCACTGACATTCTCTCTCTTCTTGCCCCCTGGCCTGCTGAGATTCTCTCCTCCTCTTCCTCCTCCTCCTCCTCACACCGATGTACCTCCTTGTCCGTCTTGCTTGATGCAGCCACCGCCACCGCTTCTACTGGGCACGCCTCTTCCTGTCTGTCTGCCCACTGCAGCAGATGCTTCTGCCACCTGCTGCCTCTTCCTGTCTGCCAGCCCGCCCCACTTCCACTTCCTCCACCTCCTCACTTCCCCTCTGCTTCCTGGCTGAGCAGGGAGAGGTGGTGGCTGTGATGAGAGTGGGGAGCCGGGGGTGAGGAAGGGAGCAGGGGAGTGAGGAAGGGGTCTTGGTAGGCACTGCTGTGTCTGCAGGTGCCATGTTGCCAACACCCTACACTACAATATGCTGGCAGTGAAGCTACAGAGAAAGATCAACAAAGCACTCTTGCAGGGCAAGGTTTTCTAACAGTGCACAATAGTTTGCAGCTCTCAGAAATACAACAGCGATGTGATGATATAGTGAAGAGAAAGTTTGAAGAGTTCTGCATTCCAAAAAGAAATGAAACCTTGGGAAGATCTAACTTTCATATGAGAGAGCTGAGAAACAAAATGTAGAAGGATTTCGGACTGATATCAAGTTGCTGAATTGGACTTACACTCATGAAGACCTGAGCAAGTCTTTGATAAGACACCAAAGTGTACTTAGCATCGGAGACATCACACTCGGGAAAGGACTACTGGAAGAACCCGAGTTCACCTTCAAAAAGGCCCTTAGAATCCGCCAAACTTTTGAAGTACAGGCATACCTCGTTTTATTGTGCTTCGCAGATATTGCGGTTTTTACAAATTGAAGTCAGCAGCCATCAACATCGAGGCAAGACCCTCCACCAGCAAAATGATTATGACTTGCTGAAGGCTCAGAGGATGGTTAGCATTTTTTTTAGCAATAAGGTATTTTTTAATTAAGGTATGTACATTGTTTTTTTTAGACATAATGCTATTTCACACTAAATAGACTATGGTATAGTGTAAACATAACTTTTATATGCACTGGCACTGGGAAACCAAAAAATTCGTGTGACTCGCTTTATTGCGATACTCGCTTTATTGCAGTGGTCTGGAACTGAACCCGCAATATCTCAGAGGTATGCCTGTAGTAGATAACAGCTGAAACGGTTCATCTGAAACTCTCTGCAGTTATACAGGCTCAAGAGTACATCACGGCATCAATACCTTTACATTGGCGTGATGCATGCCATCTTCCTATGACTTAGGAGACTCTCCAGTATTGATAAACAACTAATTATACCCAATATCTGCCTTATCAGGGTTTCCAATCACACATGAAGGTCTAAACTGTGCAGGGACATTGGGTGGGGAGCAGGACATATTTGTGCACCCAAGCCCTCACATTTATTTTATTTATGTATTATATTTATACCCTGCCTTTTTTCCTGCAAGGAACCCAAAGCGGCTTACATAATCCTCCTCCTCCTCTCCATTTTATCCTCGCAACAACCCTGTGAGGTAGGTTAGGCTGAGAGTCAGTGACTGGCCCAAAGTCACCCAGTGAGTTTCATGTCCAAGCGGGGACTAGAACCCAGATCTCCTGAGTCCCAGTCCAACACTCTCACCACTACGCCACACTGGCTCACACATGACTTTAGTCCTACATGTCAGCAGGCAAATGCCTGCCTAGGGCTCAGGACAGGCTTAGATCAGATCTACTGTCTTCTCTCTTGCAGCCGAATCTCTTACGCCCAGCTACAAGTCCCAACACCAGTGAGCTCGCACTCTCTCCCCCTCCCCTCCCAGATTCTATCACAGAGGAGGGACCTCCTTGACAGAAAACTCTTCAGACCCCGCAGTCAGGCCTGCCAGATCTCTTTGTCACAATGGGATTTTGGAGGGAAATGAGACTTCTTGTTATGTAAGAGAATGATACACATCAAATGGGAGTTGCAAGAGCTGGCTAGTGGCTATGGGTTCTATTTTTCATTTTTGTTTGGTTTGGTTAATAAGCTTACCTTTCCTTGCTGGATCTTCCTGCATTTGGCATCACTTATTACAAAACAACTTATTACATACAGGCCTGTGGCTTACGCTGGCTCAGCTTGTCTGAGTGTGGAAAGCTAAGCAGGGTCAAGCCTGGTTGTTACTTGGATGGGAGACCCCTCCTCTAGTTTCCTGCATTGAGCAGGGGGTTGGACTCGATAGCCTTGTAGGCTCCTTTCAACTCTATGATCTATGAAATCTAACTCAGGGATGTATGGAAATTACTGAATACTGGAAAAGGTTGTTAGAATTCTGTGATATTCAGATTCCATGAAGATTTGTACTCATCAAAGCCAGTCAATAAAGTCCCCTCTCCCCTTTGGTCTTTCTGATGGTACACTGAAACATCAGAAGTGAAATTTACCAGGAAATGTGTTGAATAGCTCTAGAATAACATTGGCTGAAAATGGAAGTGTAGGAAACTGAATTGCACAGTGTCCCAGGTGCAGTGAGCATGTATAACTTGTGTTCTGTTCTTTACTTAAGGCAGTGTTCTCCAACCTTGGCCCCCCAGATGTTTTTTGGCCTACAACTCCCAGCATGCCCCAGGCCAAAAACATCTGGGGACCCAAGGTTAGAGAACACTGACCTAAGGAAAGACACAATACAAATCTTTCAAAGAAGTTTGGATATATTTGTATTATTTTGGCATAGTTTGCAGAGAAACACTGACATATTAGAACATGCACGACACCTCAACAGCCCTTCAGGACAGGTGGTTGCCAGTCTTCAAGTACCAGTTGGGCCTTCAACACAACAACCATTCAGTGAAAGGGCAATATGATACAGGAAGCATTGTCCTCACTATGAATTGACTTTGTGATGTAATTATGATTGGCTGCATGGTGCCATTACATTCTCAGCATGATCCCCAAATGGCTTCCAAGAAGAATAGGTATTATGGGTGAGGGTCCAATAAACAAAAAGTTGTGTAATGCAAGAAGATGGGTTAGTTTATCTCACCCCTTTATTAGCGCATTCACGTGTACACAATCTAATTATCACCTTGCCTGCAGGTAAACTTAGGGTATATTTAATTAAAGCAGATTAGGTGTATATTTAGGCATGTGGCTTCTTAAATTGTTCTTAACTGGAATGATTTTTTTCCAATTCTGCTAATGACATCTTACAGCCTGCTCTTCCTCCTTTAGCATACTCCTTATGCCATCTCTTCTTAAGCATAAGGACATCTACATTAAAAAAAATTAAAGAATCTCCAAAACACAGTCCAATAATTACCTACCTTTGGAATTAAAAAGACAGACAGGAAAGATAAAAGGGGGTCATTTAATGAAGAGCTGTAGCTATCATCCCAATGACTAAAATTATGTGGGTTTCTATTAGGCTATCTGTCAAGCAGGGCCGGTGCTACCATTAGGCCAACTAGGCAGCCGCCTAGGGCGCAGGGCTTAAGGGGGCGCCAGAAACGCCTTGGAAAAAAAATACAGCGCTCTCAAGTGGGAAGGGGGGCGCTAAATATCTGATCTTGTGTAGGGCACCAAACTGCCTTGCACCGGTCCTGCTGTCAAGGGCACCTCAGTCTCCATTGGTTGAATCTCATTGCCAAGGCAGAACTCTTCTTGTACGGTGTTCAAAAGTATCTCAGTTCCCATTTCTTCTTGCAGAAGCCGACTATGTTCTCTCTCATGGGATTCAGGAATTCAGCATAAAATAAATATCAAAAGGGAGCGCACGCAAACAGAAAAAATGAAAGACAAGCATATTTACTTTCCAATTTGTCTTTGCACTACCGTTGTTTAGTAAATATAGGGTTTTTTTGCCATTTATAGGCAGGAGGCAACAAAGCTATGCAAAGTGATGCATTATTTTTCAACAAGGGAAGTCAGACCAACAAGAGGAGAGTTCACACATGCATACACATCATTTGAGTGCTGATGACGGGCACTTGCTGACTGGCTGCCAAATGTGTGACTCTATGCTACTGAACACTCTTAAGACATCAGGTAATATGAAAGTCCTATTTTCAGTGTTAGATCTATTTGATCTCATTCACACATGCAAGACATCACCTGAGGTTGTTGTATGCATCAAATGATGGACATCTGTTTGTGAGCCATCTCATAGATTTAAATATCTTGTTAATTTTGTAGTGTATTGGCTCTCCTGGCTTCCCGTAAGAGGAAGTGCCTGAGTCAGTTCTCAGGCACTGTGCTTCAGGTTCCTGTTCAGCCTTGCCTGTTCTCAGTAAGCTTTATTTATTAAGGTTGTTGTTGTTGGTTTTGCATCCTCTGTGTGGCCTTCTCTTCATGAATCACTTTACATTTAGTATGAAGAGTTCAGTGCATTTTTAAGACTGAAGACCAGAGGAGGCTGGTGACCCCTATGTCAGTGGGGCTCCTTATCCATTACATCTTTTTGTTTGAGCTTTATAGGAGCTATCCACGGTGCTGAACTCCATCCCCAAAATAGGTTCACCACCAAGGAGCACCATGGATAGCTCCTATAAAGTAAGGAGGTGGATGATCCGATTTTTTTGTATGCGTTCGTGAGCGCGCGTTCAGTGGCCATACCTTTCTTTGGGGGTGTGTGTTCATGATCACCCCCCCCCCATGGTTTTCATGATTGCTCGTTCGCTGGTCCACCTTCCCCATGAATTCCTGGGACCGGAAGTGACGCGACGGAGCTCCCATCGCGTCACTTCCAGGCCCCTGGCACTGCGTTTTTAATGTAGATACCAGGGTAAACTACATAAAAATGGCCACGAATGGCAAATTGCAGCCGTTTTAGGTGGGTTGTCCTGGTATCTATATTAAAAACGCAGTGCCAGTGACCTGGAAGTGACATGATGGGAGCTCCGTCATGTCACTTCTGGTCCCGGGAATTCACAGGTTGCGTCGAACGGAGGGCAGGTGGTTCGGGGCTTGAACAGGGCAAGAGGTGGTTCGCGCGGGGGTTCAGTGAGTTCGCCCCTGTTTCCCACCCACGCCATAACATTCTCATAAAGCTCAAACAAAAAGATGTAATGGATAGCCCACTGACATAGGAGTTACCAGTCTCCCCTGCCAAAGACACATTGTTCAGAAGAAAAACTACTGAACTATCCCATTTCTGAGAATAGAATCATAGAATAGTAGAGTTGGAAGGGGCCTATAAGGCCATTGAGTAAACCCCCCTGAAGTCACAGTAAGTGAAATAGGAGAGGGATGAATGAAGGATGTGGAGCAGAGGCAGAAGCTGTACAGTGGCAGAGGCAGAAGGATTTGAACACCCAGCATTTTTCAAGCAAGCTCTCAACGCTACCCTCCTAGCTCTCACAGACTCCTGGGAGAGAGAACGAAGAAAGAGTACTGAACGCTGAAACAATCCTTCAGCATCCGGGCATCCCTGCCCCAAAGTTTTGGGATTGGAGAACCCTGGAAAAACCATTCACTGAGATTAAAACCTAGAGATGCCAATCAGAAAGGGCTTCTCTACACGAGGCATTTATTGTCTGCTCATGATTCCTCACTCATGGTAGTTGGCGTGGGAGCTTTACATGACACTGCCACCCTCCAGGGCCTCTCCCATGTTTTGCAGCCATTTTAGCGGGTTTTTTTTTTTTTTAAGAGCGAGGAAAGTCAGGTATTATTGCCTAATCTCGTGATAAGATGCTATGAGAAGCTCATGTATTTATTTTCGCAATTCTGCTTTATCACAGTTAAACCACAGCACCACCTTGTGGTTGTGTAATGGCATATATAGGAATGCGGAGAAAGAAAAGTCCAGGGGAAAAAACCATGTGTAAAGGACTCACTCTTAATCCCCCAAAGAAAACAGAAGCAGAGGCCTCAGTAAAGTGGTGGGTTGAAAGCCTCATGTAGAGAAGCCCAACACTACACCCACCTGACCCTGGTATTTTCCTTATATGGAGAGCTTGGGGAGAAATATATCAGTTAGGGCCTCTGTGTCCCTCCAAATCTGAATTGCTAGCAAAGCTTTGGGAGGGTTCAGATTTGGAGTCAGTCTGTTTCGGAGGAGCCGCACTTCAATTTCAACATCTCCTGAATCTTTCTAAAGCAGCCTGATTTGGTTTCAGTTTCAATATTTGGCTGAATCCACAGAATCATAGAAAAGTAGAGTTGGAAGGGCCCTACAAGGCCATCGAGTCCAACCCCCTGCTCAATGCAGGAATCCAGGTCAAAGCATCCCTGGCAGATATCCAATGCACACCCCTACTTTATGTTGCTTTTGGGGGTAGCTAGCTGATGCCAACTATTGGAGACTTTTCCAAGTCTGCAAGCCAGCCCTCTGTAGCAAAGAGGCGCACACTGGTTGCAAGTACGTTTACTAAATAACTAAGAGTGCAAGCCTGTGCATGTTTGCTTGGAAATAAGACCCATTATTCAATAGGACTTAAGATGCAGACGATTGTAGCCTAAAAGAAGCCTACATCTTAATTTTTTTTTATTTTTATTTCTATTTGTCACTGGGAAAACACTTTAGAGCTAAACTTATCTGTTTTACTAGACCAGGGGGAAAGTGCTTACGCTGTGAGGAAATTCTGTCGCCTCACTATAAATCTTGATACAGAAGATTGTCTCTCTCATTTACTGCCAACCTATCAAAAGTTGAAATATCAAGCATATAAGGAGCTTTGAAGGAAAAATACAGCAGAGCTGTAAACAGTGAATGCATTTCTGTCGGATGCTCTATGAAAACTGCTATTTTTTCTTCTTGGTTAAGAAGATACCTGTACGTCTGTCTGTTTTTTGTTCTGCTTTTTCCTTTTGTGGAAGAATAACCTAGAACAGGGGTGCAGAAACTCAGGCCCGGGCCCCCAAACTGGTGCTCCAAGGTTCCTCAGAAGGCCCCACCCCCTCACTATGGCCCATCCCCCTTTCTCCCAACCACCAACGGTAGGGCCCTTCCAACTCTACTTTCTTGGCTTTTGTGCCACTTTCCCCCCAATTCTAAAAGGTTGAAATGTCTCTCCCAAGGCTTTGTTAATGGCAGTAAAAGTTTTAAGATGCAATCCTATGCAGAGGGTGGCTGGGGAATGCTGGCAGTTGTAGGACTTCTTTCTGCCTAAACATGCATAGGACTGTGCCCTAAAACTAAAGTATGCAGGTATTTTGGGTATTTTGGCTGTGCCCCATTGCCTTTGGCCTCACCCCCTTTTGCCTTTGGCCTCACCCACCACTGGAATGTGGCCCCTGAGAGCTTCTCTGAAATGCAATCTGGCTCTTGGGTTGAAAGAGGTCATAGAACATCCAAAGTGTGCCCTTAAGTGTTAGAATGTGTATTATTAATGAATAAATCAATGTAATTATTATTCATCGCATAGGTTTAAAACCATAAGAGACTGAAGTCAAATCAACCGTTGTTCTCGATATGCACCAGTTAAACAGGGTATGCCCACATGGGAGCTTTCTGTGCTATCGGTTTGGTGCCTTGGCTGCCATAGCAATTAGCACACAACTAGAAGTACTAAAGTATCTACCCGTGAAAGACAGATATCACCTTGCAGAGAGGGGTGGCGTGGCAGCATCTCCCATAGAGGAAGCATAGAATCTTCTAGCAGGAACGGTGCAGGGCTGTTTGGCACCCTAGGCCAAATTATATTTAGCGCCCCCCCTCTCGTGCCGTGGGGGGGGGCTCCGGAGCAAAGCAGCCCTGCTCTGCAACCCCCCCCACGCCGCCGCCACCACCACCACCTACCTTGCCCCCGCCCCCGCTGCTGGCGGCTGCTGCTGCTGCTGCTGCTGCCTCCTCCTCCGACGCGACGGAACCCCCGCACTTTTTTTTTTTTTTGCCGGGGAAACCAGGGCAACAGGGCTGTTTAAGCCCTGTTGCCCTGGTTCTTCCCGCCAAAACAACGCCGGCGGGGCTCCGGAAACGACGGGAAGGTAGGTGGCGGGCGGGCAGGCGGGAGGGCAGGCGGGAGGGCGCGCGCGCGAGGGGGGGGAGGTGCGGCGGCGGCGGCAGGTGGGGCAGGAGCGCGCCGGAGGCGAGGAAGGGGCACAGAAACGCTGTGCCCTCTTCCGCCACGCGCCCTAGGCAGCCGCCTGGGTCTGCCTAGCGGTAGCGCCGGCCCTGTCTTCTAGACATGGCTACATAACTTCTTATGGTCTGCCACTGGAATATTGGGAAATTAATGTAGAGCTTAGCATGGATTATGAATGCTTATGAGGATGTGCTACATCAGCACCCACATTTCACCCCTGCCTGTAAAACATACATCTGGAAGTCGTGGCAGAAGCGATTACTGACACAACCTTTTGTGTTCCTAATGAATTTTTTTTAAAAAAAAAACGCTAGGAAGTCAAGCTCTAGCAAAATATGTTCTTCAAGAATTTTCAGCTTTCAAAAGTGGTTGTTGCGTGCGAACCAGTGCCCTTGTGTGGGGAGCTAGCAGGACAAGTTATTAAAAAAAAACCTGGAACTGGCACTGATCTCAGTAAATCTAAGTGTAAAAAAAGTATTAAGCTGACCTCTTAATTTTTTATGCCCAGTGTTTATTAGGTCTGTGTGACCCTGTGGTGCCACTATGCCAGTGGCCACTATACATTGTGTAATATTGTCACAATCCCATGTTCTCCCTAGAAAACAAAGCAATACCAGGAGATAACATAGCAACACCAGTGGCCACTTCCATAGTGTCCCTGGCCACATAACCTGTAGAGATATTATTTATTTATTCATGGTTAACATTCGTATACCACCTTATGTGCTAAAAAGCCACACAACAAGTGGTACACAACAACAACATTAAAAAGAGTAAAACCTGAAAACAACCGCATAATTTAAAAGGCTAAATTAAAAATATTTAAGACAGAAGAATCAGTTCATACTGATCACTAATAAATGCATAATGTATTTTCTCTCAAAATCTGCATTTTAAAATGTATTTTGTCTTTGTTTGTTTTTTAACTGAAAACTGCATTGGAACATTTGAGAAGTGCAAAAAACAGTGGATAAATAAGTTCCAGCCTACACATTAGTTCAGGAGGTGTGGATCAGGTTAGTTCATATCAGACAGTTGCAAAAAACCAAATTCCTCAAGAATAGACATAGGCTCAGTGTACAGAAGAGGTCCCAGCTTCAATCCCTTGCTACATTCCTACAGGAGAAAAGGATGAGAAAATCCATGTGCACCTCAGGCAGTGCAGTGATATAGCCATCCAACCCAATTGCATGCACTGGCTTTTCTCCAAAATGTGGGATGGAATCTACTCTTGTTCATTTGCAATCAGGGCCGGTGCATGGCAGTTTGGTGCCCTAGGCAAGATCAGATATTTAGCGCCCCCTCTTCCCACTTGAGCCCTCCCTCCCTCCAGCCCTATGCCCATTATGAAATAAAAGTCAATTGGCAAGACCTAAAAAATTTATTATCATAAACATTGACAAACATACATAAAATACATGTTGATGTAGTACCAATTTGCTATATAACTAAACCATTCCAGATGGCCCTCTCTCCATCCCTTCCCTCCCCCCCCCATTCATCCCTCTGGGATCTCTGGCCAGCCTCCATTGTCTTGTGCACCACTTGTCCCTTACGCACCTCTCCAGTGGGAATCCTGGCCAGTTTGGCTACCCTGGATTAAACCCTGCCTCAGGAACTCCAACCACAAGCTTCCCTCCCTGCCCTGCCTCGAAGTTCTTCCGCCAGATCACTAAATGCAGATTAGTTACCCCTGGGCGCCCGCCCCCAACCTGCCTTACTCACGGGGAAGCAATGGGGGGGGGGCTTATCAAGCCTAGGCCACCGGCTGTAAACACGGGGACAGGGCTGGGGTGCGTGCTAACTCTTCCGAGTTAATTACTCCGGAGTAAAAAGGGGGCGGGCCATTTTAAATGCTGTCTTTGTTGCTCAAATCAGGGAGGGGGCTGATTTTGCCTTATCAAGCTTTGAGAGCCGAGCTCAAGGAGGGCTCTCGAAGCCCGGCCAGGAACATGTTGGGGCGCTGCCCTCTGCACATGTTCAGAGGCACCCTCACAGCAACACTCCACTCTGGGCTCTTCCCTTGCCAAATGAAAGAGAGGTCCGGGGGCCTCGGGCGCAGCTCCGGTTTGCAAGGGATGGACCCCCACCCCCACCCGCCGGTCTCTTCCTGCTCGAGGCAAGGCCTCAGCTCCGGCGGGGTCTTTCACATCCCACCTGCCCCCGGCATCCCGTACCTACACATGAGGCCCCGAAGCCATCTCTCTGCAGGGCCAGTGCAGGGGCAGCAGCCAGCTGGCGGAACAAAGGCAGGAGCCCCGGCAAGGAATGGAGGAGCCGCCGCGGGCTCGCACGGAGGATTAGACCCGACGCGCCCCCCGCCCAGACCAAAGCAGGCGATGCGGGAGGCAGCAACTGCAGGAGCAGGCTGCAGAGCACCCTGGGAAGCGTAGTCCTGCAGCAGGGAGAGCGGGCTCTGCGCAGCTGCGGGCGGCAAGGACCCCGGGCAAGGGGGCGCCCCTTCGCAGGGCCCTGGCGCTGGGTGAGAATGGGTCCGCCCGCCCGGGTGATAAGCAGACCCGGCGCCCTACAGAGGCATGTCGGACTGCAACTCCCATCACCCCCGACTCGCGCTGTATATTTTTTTCCAAGGCATTTCTGGCGCCCCCTTTAGCCCTGCGCCCTAGGCAGCTGCCTAGCTGGCCTAATGGTAGCGCCGGCCCTGTTTGCAATGATGCCCTAGGGCTGTGTTTCCTCACCCCAGTGCTGCCACCATCTATGGAGGGACTGCTTCTTCACTGGGCAATCCCCCCTATGGGGTTTCTTATTTATAGCAAATACCGGTACTTATATTTCAGAGCCTAAGGTTCTTTTCTGCTTCTTTTCTGCTGCCACCAATTCTGTCAGAATACTTTAAAACCTCCTAGTAGCTTGGTATATGAGGCTAAGGTGTGAGATGGGCACCAACACTAGAGACAAGATGGACTATTAAACAAGCAATTTATTAAAGGGTTATTTTGTACACAAGGGGTTACTGATATTTATTTTGTGGTTTTCAAAAGACTGCTTAGTGACCATTCTTAAGGACTCAAGAGACACTGTTGCTATTACAAGCCTGTAATGACTTTTACCTCAGGCCAAATTCTCTCCACCCCAGCCAAAAACACTTACACAACCAGGTCCATCTTCTGGGTACTGTCTTCCTCTGACACCAAATCTCCTCCTGTTGTATTTCTGGCTGCTTGGACAGTTTATCTGCCTGCGTGTATAACCTTCTTCTGGCAAGATCTTAGGTCAGCCTCTTGGCATAACACAGCCACCTGCTCCCTACACCTGATCTTAACCAGCCATATATAGTTATCCCACAGAGGAGGAATAGCTTAATATTCAGGCCTTAGCTATTCACTTTCTCCTCAGCTTTCTCCTAGTCCTTTGTAACACCACACACTAACAGAGCTTCTCCTTCTCAGACTACCACAGACGGTCAACTCCTTAACTGTCATTTCCCAACCACCCTTTCCCACCTAGCTAATATCCGCAGCCAATCGGAATCAAATTTACCTGACCCAGGCCCCATTTAACAATATTCAAAACGATTAGGTTCTCTCTTTCCTCCTTCAGAACATCACTGAGCAAGTACTACAGACCTCTGACAGTAACAAAACAAGACCTCAGGCCTACTCAGTGTTTTGCCACATGTTCCTCAAAAGGGACTGGCAAAGGTTCTTTGAAGGATTTTCAGACCATAATAAATACTCCTCCAGGAAGTTAAAGCCAAACATCTTTATTGCAAAGCTGAACATGAAATACAACAATGCTATGCCTTCTTCCAAGTTCCCTGGTGGAACTCCCACCCCTTAGCTACACAGTCACTGTATTATTTCCAACCAACCCTGCTAGTTCCAGCAGCTCTCCGCCTGGGTATCAGCTTTTAGCGTTGGGGCTTCTGCAGGGCTCTCTGAACAGCTTCCTCTGCTCCTCCTTGCTCCTTCCAATTCTTCAGCACTCCACCACTACACACACAACCAACCAACCACCACCACTACCAACCACCACCACCTTCGTCTGCATTTGCTAGCCTTATATACTTTTCTGGCACCAAACTCCATGGGCTGCAGACCTCATGCTTAATTGGTAGCACCTGGGCTATTGTGCAGTGTAATTCCTCTGGCCTGCAGCCAGGTCACATGCCAGCAAGTTGCTGAAGATTGCATTGCATCAGCCTGGCTAGCAGCCAACTCACAATTTAAGCAAGGTCATGCCTTGTTATTACAGAGCATAATACAGGGTATAATACCATGCAGAGCATAATACAGAGCATAGTATCATACAAAGCATAATACAGGGCATTGAGGCAGGACTGTTGTGCAACACTGCACTCCTCGCCATCTTCCGCAACTCCCATTACACTCAGATACACTGTAGCCTCACAGAGGCCACACAAAGTAAACATTACATAACAACAACAGTTGTATACAGGACATTTCTTCACAGTCTGTTTCAGACATTGCATGAAAAAGCCAGACTTGTAGTCATCCAGTCACCTGCCCCTTTTCATCCCTGCTTCTAACATTACGTTTGAAATGGGTATGTGCATCTCATCCGCAGATAAACCCTGAAACACTCAGACCTAGCTAACCATGAATTATGTGTGCTGACTTCAGAGGTTACATTAGATGCAAGGATTCAGACACAATTCCCTCAGCATGGTAGAAGGCAATGTTCCATGATGTCACACATACAGTATTAATAACTTGCCATCTTATTGTTCAAGCATGCGCTCCTGTCTTGGGCTAGACAGCAAAAGCTGATAAAGTCTGAGAAGAAGTCATATTTAAAAGAATGTTCCTTTTCATCAGATGCACTGCTATCATTTCCTGAGGCACTTCAAAGAAGAATCCTTCTAAGGTGAGTGCTTCCTCACACAGATTAAAGGAAACCTCCTACAAGCAGGTTAAGGAGTTCTCAAAAGCCCTGAACTCAAAATGGAAATCCATCCCTGGTTCTGTAAGGGACTGAAGTAGTCTCCTGTGGTTTGAGGAACCAGACTTACAGTAGGTTGTCTTTTGTGTGAACAGCAAGAAATGTCACACACTTGGGTTAGGAATAAAGATACAAGGGCAATCAAATAGAAGCTGATCTACGGATCCTGTAAGGAACCATTTTAATGACCTTCCCTACCTCAACTGGTATTATCAGCCCCCCCCCCCTTAGCTGGCTAGAGAACAAGGAGGTTTTTCTGCAAATGGGGTGGTGTGTGTGTGTGTGTGTGTGTGTGTGTGTAGGGGGGAATCCAGCGGAAAACAAGAAATGAAAGCTGTATCAGACACCAAGTTCTACATCAGAGAATAAATTATCAGACAGTTAACTGATTTCCAGTGTGTGGCACAAATATTTATCACTCTCTGTAACTGATTTTTAATGCTAATCAACCTGTCAGAATGTTTCATCGACCTCTGAACATGTTCTATCCCAGCATAATATTAAAATGATTAACATCCCCCGAGTAACTTAAAATCTGCACTAGGCAAGTAGGCCACATATAAGTTTACATTTGCATATTTCTACATTGTTTTCAATTTTATTCATTTATTTATTTATTATATTTATACCCCGCCTTTTTTCCTGCAAGAAACCCAAGGCGGCTTACATAATCCTCCTCTCCATTTTACCCTCACAACAACCCTGTGAGGTAGGTTAGGCTGAGAGTCAGTGACTGGCCCAAAGTCAGACTCACCCAGTGAGCTTCATGGTCAAGTGGGGACTAGAACCCACATCTCCTGAGTCCCAGTCCAGCACTCTAATCACTACGCCACACTGGCTCTCTTAAGCCATGAAAAAAGAAGAACAGAATCCCACAACACACAGGCTGGGTTCCAGAGAGGACTGGGTATATATACAAAACACTCCCATGCGTGAGTGGAGTTACCAATTTTCCCATCCAGTGGTAGTCTCCTGCTTCTAATCTATATGCTCCTCTGGCGGGTCCTTTCACTTTTGGGGGCAGCTTTTTGGGGGGCATTGGGACTCAGGGCCGGCGCTACCGCTAGGCAAACTAGGCTGTTGCCTAGGGCGCGTAGCTGAAGAGGGCACAGAAACGCTGCGCTCCTCTTCGCTGGCGGCGCTCTCCTGCCCCGCCCGCCCGCCTCGCCGACAAAGCCAGGTCAGTGCGGGGGGATTGCGCCCGGAGGTAGTGGTGGGGCCGAGCCTGGGCGCTGCCACCCCCGCCCTGCCCCCGCCCCCACCAGCCCGCCGCCGCCGGACCCCCACCACCTACCTTCTCTGCGCCGCTTCCAGAGCCCCACCCACTCTCTGTTTTGGAGGGAGAAACCAGGGCAACAGGGCTTAAACAGCCCTGTTGCCCTGGTTTCCCCCGACCAAAAACAGAGCGCAGGGGTCCTGTCGCGTCACTTCCTCTTCGGAGGAGGCGGCAGCGGCCAGGGTGGGGGGAAGGTAGGGGGGGGCGGGGAGAAGCAGGGAGATACAATAAAGGTACCCTTGGTCAGGTTCAAAGAAGGAAGCAGGTTTTGGCACAGGGTGGTGCTATGGCCAAAATATGGTGGCATCATTATAACATGGGAAGAGGAGGCTTTTAGAGGTGTACTTTCTGGCATGAGATGCCATCTAGGAACTTTGAGCTATTAGATTTTATTAAAAATGGTGAGTATTTTCACCTTCATCTGTTCTGGTTTCTTCTTCCCTCCTACATTTATGCTTTTGCCTTGCTTCTCTCTCTGGAGCATCTGATCAATGGGCCACTACTTTCTCTTTTTCCAAATCCCTTCGTAAACCCCCCACCCCACCCCTCAGCAAAACCTTTCCTGGACCACTATAGCCTCACCTATTCTACATTTTGCATCAGCTAACCTGTTCTTTCTTTCTTACTTACTTATAAATACCCATCCTCCCCTTCAGCCATGCCCTTTGTACCTATTGTAAACTGGAAGCCTTCTGAGCAAGGACCAGGACTAGGCAGGTGAAATGTACTGTATTTCCACCACTTGTGATTTCAAGGCCTCCTGTTAGATAAGAGGCAATGATTCCCACCAGTGTGGGCTGATGTCATAGATGAATCTGTATTCATGCCTTTATGAATATATTGATATTAATGCTTGTCTTAATGTCATGTGTTGCCGGCACCAAAAAGGTGTCCTCTCCCGGCAAAGTGATTCGGGCCTCAGTGTGTATGCCCTGCCCAATAAACACACTGATTTGGAGAAGGGAAACCAACTTTATTTGAGGCCCTCAAGTAGGCTCTAGGAGTCCGTGACTCAAATCAAGAGCCCCCTTTCAAGTTTTTCCTGGATCTTTTATACAGCATGGAAGCAGATACAGGTTTGTATCACATACAGTCATTTTACATACAGTTGCGTAGAAAAACATTCTTATCATGACCTCTTTCACATACATTTAACAACTTCCTTTGCCTTTCTTTGGTACATACATTTCCTCCTGTTCCTGTCTATCAGCAGAATTCCATCTTGTCCTGTTCTTTGGAAAGTACACGCATCAGTTTGATGCTAGCACCCTCCCCTTCCCCCTTCCCTCCCGCCTTTCTCTGTCTCTTTACTTACTGCATACACACACACATTTTATTTTGCTTTTTCCTTATCAGTGCCCTCTGTACACACTTTGCCATTCTCCGGCCTCTTCTCCCTCCCATCTACCAAGGCTGCCTGCAACTTTACTTGACCTCTTTCTTACATTTCAATTCAGATTTCTTTGCAACTTTAGCAAGCAGTTTCACAGAGCAGCAAGAAAGCAAGAAACAATTTTACAGAAAGCAGAAAACAAGAATGCAAGATTCTCTAGTCAGGCCTAGCTAAACATTAGAACAGGAGTACAAATTTACATGGTCCCCAACAACTCCCTCAGCAAAACCTTTCCTGGACCACTATAGCCTCACCTATTCTACATTTTGCATCAGCTAACCTGTTCTTTCTTTCTTACTTACTTATAAATACCCATCCTCCCCTTCAGCCATGCCCTTTGTACCTATTGTAAACTGGAAGCCTTCTGAGCAAGGACCAGGACTAGGCAGGTGAAATGTACCGTATTTCCACCACTTGTGATTTCAAGGCCTCCTGTTAGATAAGAGGCAATGATTCCCACCAGTGTGGGCTGATGTCATAGATGAATCTGTATTCATGCCTTTATGAATATATTGATATTAATGCTTGTCTTAATGTCATGTCAACAACATGACTCTGCAACTCCGTATTCAGAGAGTAAGCTAAAGTTCTCTCCCCCTTAATTCATATAATCAAGCAAATACATAACCATGTTCAAGAGCTAATTATGACACAGGTAACTTTTAGCATTATCTCTCCCATTTCCTTAATCTCTCCCTCCCTCTTTGTGTGTGGGGGTGTGGGGTGTAGGATGTACTGTATATACGTATCTGTGCATTTAACATGACTTATTTATTGCAGCAGTTTAAACCAGAGCTGTACACAAATAGTTTCTTTAAATTGTCCATCCTATTTGTGGGCAGAGAAATGGGTTGGGTGGGAGAGAGAAATGCTCCAATATTTCCTTACCGGTGGGGCTCTCCAATAGCTGTGGCAGTAGTACTGTTCCTTTCCCCTTTTCCGAAGGGTTTCCCACCCCCTGCCGCTGCAAGTGGCAACAGCGGCAACTATTTTGGCAGCTTGGTCACCATTTTGCATTGTCCACAATGCCCCAGACCTAGTATCATTCCAGGGCAGTGTGTGTGTGTGGTGGGAATAGAGAATGTCACAAATAATGTCCCCCCTGGCAAACCTGAAGTACAGGCTGATTGATAGGCAAATGGTCAGGGAACACCTGATTACTTTGAAGGAGTAACTGCATCCTAGAGTAATAAAGGAACTGGCAGAAGAACTCTCAGAACCACTGTCTATTATCTTTGAGAAATCATGGAGGACAGGTGAAGTGCCGGATGACTGGAGGAGGGCAAATGTTGTTCCCGTCTTCAAAAAGGGCAAGAAGGAGGAACCTGGGAACTATAGGCCAGTCAGTCTGACATCAATCCCCGGGAAGATTTTTGAGCAGATTATAAAGATATCAGTCTGCAAGCACCTTGAAAACAATGCAGTGATTACTAGAAGCCAGCATGGATTTGTCAAGAACAAATCCTGCCAGACCAATCTGATCTCATTTTTTGATCGGGTAACCTCCCTTGTGGACTGTGGGAATGCTGTGGACATGATATATCTGGACTTCAGCAAAGCTTTTGACAAAAGTGCCTCATGATATCCTGATTATCAAGCTAGCTAAAAGTGGACTAGATGGAACAACTATCAGGTGGATCCACAGTTGGTTACAGAATTGGACTCAAAGAGTGCTTATCAATGGTACCTTCTCAAACTGGGGAGAAGTAACTAGCGGGGTACCGCAGGGCTCAATCCTGGGCCCAGTGCTCTTCAACATTTTTATTAATGACTTGGATGAGGAGGTGCAGGGAATGCTTATCATATTTGCAGATGACACAAAATTGGGTGGAACAGCTAATACTCTGGAAGACAGAAACAAAATTCAAAGTGATCTCGATAGGCTAGAGTGCTGGGCTGAAAACAACAGAATGAAATTTAATAGGGATAAATGCCAAGTGCTGCACCTAGGAAAACGAAACCAACTGCACAGTTACAGGATGGGGGATACTTGGCTCAACAATACTACAAGTGAGAAGGATCTTGGAATTGTTGTAGCTCATAAGCTGAACATGAGCCAGCAATGTGATGTGGCTGCAAAAAAGGCAAATGCTATTTTGGGTAGCATTAATAGAAGCATAGTTTCCAAATCACTGGAAGTTCTAGTTCCCACCTACTCAGCACTGGTTAGGCCTCATCTTGAGTATTGTGTCCAGTTCTGGGCACCACACTTTAAGAAGGATGTAGACAAACTGGAGAGGGTTCAGAGGAGGGCAACAAAGATGATTAGGGGACTGGAAACAAAGCCCCATGAGGAGAGACTGAAAGAACTGGGCATGTTTAGCTTTCAGAAGAGAAAACCGAGGGGAGATATGATAGCACTCTTCAAGTACTTGAAAGGTTGCCACACAGAGGAGGGCCAGGATCTCTTCTCGATCATCCCAGATTGCAGGACACAGGATAATGGCCTCAAGTTACAGGAAGCCAGATTCCGCCTGGACATCAGGAAAAGATTCCTGACTGTTAGAGCAATACGCCAATGGAACCAACTACCTAGGGAGGTAGTGGGCTCTCCAACACTGGAGGCATTCAAAGTGCGGCTGGACAGCCATCTGTCAGGGATGCTTTGACTTGGGTTCTTGCATTGAGCAGGGGGTTGGACGCGATGGCCTTGTAGTAGGCCCGCTCCAACTCGACTATTCTATGATTCTATGATTGCCAGAGAATATTCAGAGAAAATTCTGCAGAAGAATTTTTTTTACTTTTTTTTTCTCGGGGAATGAGAAAAAGAAAAAAATGCAGAAATCTTAGCAAATAGCACAGTGGGAGAGCGGTCAGCAAGGCTCTCTGGGAGTGTCTGTTGTCGTGCCTCCTCGCTGGAGCAAGCTGGCAGTGGGGGGTGCTCCTGGGTGTGTGTGTGTGTGTGTGTGTGTGTATAACATGCAATTTTCTGCTGCTCCACACACCGCTTCCTGAAGTCAGGCATTCTGCCCGCCTCATGAGTGGGTCGGCCCTGGTAGCAGGTCCCACTTGTTGCCTCTAAAGCAAAGTCAGATGATGAGTGCCAACAGGGCCATTGAGAAACAAACAGGAGGTATCTGCAATGCTCAGGGGAAACCTAAGGTTTGCAGAAGTAGAATTTCTTTTAAAGCAACACCACCACCACCCACCCACATGCCAAACACAGCTCAATGAGAACTGAGAACACTTAGTTTCCACAGAATGTTGATTCAGTTGGAAAAAATAATGGTGGTGGTAGGGTAGTGGACTACCCTGCTTGAGTTCCTTACAGCCTTATATTATCCAGAAAGAAGGCCTGGTTGTCTGTCAGGAATCCTTGAGCTGAAGAAGTCCTGCAAGGCCATTTTGTTTCAGGTTCTGCTTGTTATCTATGATACTGGCAGCTCAGGCATCTCTAAATGAGCCAACATATGTAAAGGCCTGGAATAAAGACTTGGTCAAATTTACAGGGGAAATCTGGACAAGGATCTGGTCTAGAATATACCTTTCATTAAGTATTAATAAAAGGGGATTAAGTTTAAATATGAGTAGGTGGTATTTCACTCCTCCATAATTAAAATAGATGACAGGAATACAGCTAGACCAATGCTGGAAGGCTTAGGGTTTGATGGGTGATTATCTTCTGGGATTCATAGCATATATGCCAAGGAAGAAAATTGCATAGTAACTGGCAGACCCCCTATTTTACCCTATTATCCCTATTTCTTTCCTTCTAAATGTGAATAATATCCCAGAATCTACCATGAGCCTATAGTTCTTAGGGCAACAAAGGTAGTAACAGAACAATCACGGAAAATATCTTAAAGCCCAACTAAACATCAGTGAAAATATTGGACACTGCTATTACAGAAAAACTTACTAATCAACTTAAAAGTTTTGAATGGACTCACAAATGTCTAAGTTTTTTTTTCCTGTTCACTTGGACATCATTTATATGTTAAGCAGAGTCTAGAGGAAGATCAACATACATTTATTGATCCAAGCAAATGGAGACAGTGAAAGGAAGAATAACTGCTGAAGAGGATAATGTGAATAGTGAAGGAAAGAGATTTGTATTTCAATTATTCTGAAATATTTTTAATGAGATTAATATTGTAAATGAAATATGGAATATTTTCATCATAATGTACTATACTTTATTGCAGTGCAACATGCACGTTGTATTTTATCTCATTATTTGTACATATTTATTTATTTATCTTGAGTTGTAGTATAAAAGTTGGGGAGGAAAAGGAATGCGTACCAATTTTTAAAGGGACACATCTGTCCCATGCTCGTGATAGTTATGCCCATTATGGATTTTTTTTGTATTTAAAGCAAGAGGCAGTGAGAGGTAGATTTTGTTAGGGACCAGACAGAACTGGCTCATTTAGAGCACCAGTCCAGGTAGCACAGGTTAACAGGGTATTTTAAAAACCAGGGTAGTCCCAATATACTGATGTTTGTATACTATACTAATAGATTTCCAGCTGAAACCTTTGACACTGGAGCAATTAAAATGTTGAATTTCATTTTCCATGTAGTGGCACTAATTACACCCAAATGATGTATAATTTCAAGACAAGTTGCTATGCTGTAATTTGGATGTACTGTTATCAAATGAGGTTCCCTAGAAATTTTAACACTGTTGTTTTCAGAAACAGTATATTTGATTATTTGGGTTTTTCTCCGGTCATATTGCTGATTAACATACAAATCAGTTGTACAGTTATTATGATTAGGCTCATGTGGGTTGAATAGTGAATACAGATTACAGCTTTGCTCCTGTTTCAATGACCCTGTATTTCTGATTTATTTATTTATTTATTTATTCATTCATTCATTCATTCATTCATTCATTCATTACATTTCTGTACCACCCATCAGCTGAAGGTCTCCGGGCTGTTCACAAAACAAAACTTAAAAGCATAAAATACAATGACTCAAGGAAATTGTGGGGTTAGAGGTGGTTCAAGATTTTGGAGGGCCCTCAGGCAACACACTTTCAGTTGCTGCCCCCTTCTCCTTCTTCACCATCACTAACTCACTGGCCTGGTTCACACATAATAACTACCCAGTTGTTGTTTTTTATAAAGTCATACATGTGTGGGAGCGAGTCAGTGTGCTGGTTGCTGCCTGCCCGATCACTCCCACTGAAAATGGTTAAAGCCTGGGTTCCAACTCTGGGTTGTCTCTCCCCCAACAACCTCGAGAGCACATAATGCAGGCCACATGCTGAAGCTAAGTATGAGCCGGGTCAGTGCTTGGATGGGTGACTGCCTGGGCTGCCCACATCTGTTCTCCTGCTCTGAGCAGGGGGTTGGACTTGATGGCCTTATAGGACCCTTCCAACTCTACTATTCTATGATTTTATGATAACCCAGAGTTCCAGGTTTGGACATCACGATAGACACCCCAGGAATGGAACTTCTCTGGGTTGTTTAGCTCAATGGGAGTGATTGGGTGGCTGGGCGCCAACACACGCATTCACTCCTCCTTGTTCATGACCTCCCAGGGTTTTTAAAAACATCTGTGTAGTCATGATGTGAGAACCATGTCTCTCACTAAGTTCCCTGGCAATCAGTCCCTTCCCTGGCAGCCCACTGCATGGGAAGGAAGAGGGGGAGAGAGACAAAAGGGCAGAAAGAGAAAAGGGGTGACCCACCCACTTTTGGATCTGGCCCTGCCCACCACTGGCTTCAACGGCCCAGCTCACTGCTGGCATGCAGTCCCTGACAGATTACATAAGAGGGAATGCATCCCTCAACAGAAAAAAAAAAGGGGTTGCCCACCCATACCCTCCAACTTTCCCGAAAATCCCAGGACTGTCACGAAAACCCTTAAGCCATCATGGCTTCTCACTTTGTTATGCAAAGTCCCGAATTTTCCCCTGCCTCCCGCAAGCTGCTTTAAACTTTTAGCTTAGCTGCAATTTTGCCGATGGCCCCTTTAAAAAACAGTAAGCAGGGAAGGAACAGACGCTAGGATGTGTGTGTGTGCGCGCGCCCGCACCTGAAAAGGAGGTGGAGGTGGCACCAGCTGGCCTGGACATGATTCCCATCTTTATATTGCCACATATTTTATTTCCTAACAGACCTGACTCCTAAACAAGTGAGTTTACAGTGTCAGAAGAAAATGCAAGAAACTGTCCCTTCTCTCTGAAACTCCGTGTTTCAGGGTGTGGGGTGGGTGGGTAAGCTTCACCTGTTGAATTTGTGCCAATCCTGACAATTTAAAACAAAAAGAAAGGGATTGCCCTGCAAGCACTGACCCCCCCCCCCCATGAAAAACACCAGATATCAACAATTAAGGGTTTAAGTAAGGTAATTTTTTTTTACAAAAGCCACTTATAAAATATTATAAAATAATATGTAATATAATGTAATCATTAAAATATATAAGATATTATATAATAATATAATTCTGGAAAAGTCATCTTAGCACTGGCGCTGCTGCTGCTGCTGCTGCTACCTCTTCTAGCAAGGAGCAGCATTTCACAATTATCCCTCAGTTACACAATACTTCTTTACACAATGCATAATCAATTTGCTGCCACAAGATGTGATGGTCAGTGTTGTAGATTGCTTTAAAATATACACACTTTCCTGTGAGTAAGTCCCATTGAATGTAATAGGACTAACTTCTGAGTACACATGCATAGAATTGCACTGTTACTCTGTTTTCAGAGCAGTGGTAAATTTTACTTGGCTCTACCTGTGTACCCCATGTGAAAGTCTTTTTCTAACACATGCTGTAGTGCAATGGAGAAAGCTCTCTACAGTACTGATTAGGATTATTCTGCAGGGATTTTGGATTGGTTTTTTTAGGGAGTTAGCAGAAAACACACCCTCCTCAAGAGAAAGAAAGGAAAAAAAAATCCCAACTACCTCAAATAGCAGCAACAAACATCATCATTCCATTTTGGCCCACATGTTTTTTTCTGAGTGGAGAAAATAGGAGCTTGCAGGGTGGGCCTGTGAACCACTTTGCACACTCAGAGATCTCTAAATGTTAAATATTGTTATTTCTTTGGCAAACTACTAATGAGAACAAAGCCACCATTGAGGGATCCATTTTTAAAGTGGGAGGGAGATCTTTAAAAAAAGGAGTTTCCTGCACAATGTGGGGAAAGTAGGCTGAAAGTTATGTTTGACTGAAATAATTGCATATTCCTTTCCAGTTTACCCCTTCCTACCATTTGTTGTCGCCTCTATATTGCATTTTAGATTGTAAGCTCTTTGGGGCAGGGAATTGTTCTCTTATACTCGGTAAAGCACCATGCACATTGATGGTACAACAACAATAATACTAATAATAAAATGTTGTGAGGATAAAATGGAGAGGAGGAGGATCATGTAAGCCACCTTGGGTTCCTTGCTGGAAAAAAGGTGGGATATAAATACAACAAATAAATAAATAATGACAACAACAGCAATCACCATCAT
Source organism: Shinisaurus crocodilurus (assembly GCA_021292165.1). Lineage (NCBI taxonomy): Eukaryota > Metazoa > Chordata > Lepidosauria > Squamata > Shinisauridae > Shinisaurus > Shinisaurus crocodilurus. Next base: position 80,132,315 of record CM037877.1, on the reverse strand, counting down.
CATCATGGGTCTGGAGATCAAAGTGGCTTCAGAGTGGTCAGAGCCCTTAAACAGTTAGAGCATCCTGGGGTGGGTGGCTATACCCTTGGCCACACCCTCATGTTGCCTGGCCACGCCCACTTGATCACACCTTCATGTTGCTTAACCATACCCCTTACAAATTCACATGTGTGTCCCTATTTTCATCTGTGAAATGTTGGAGGGTATGCCCACCCCTGCCTTAACAGCATGGGGATAGCTCGGGCTCCATGCTCTGATAACCTCCTGTTTAGACTATAGCAATGCATTGTATCTGGGACCACCTTTAAAAATGGGTTTGGAAATTGAGGAAGGAGTGAAGGCGGCAGGAGTAGGCAGAGGGAACATCAGGGCCTGCTCCGGTTGGACTGCCCCCCCCCCGGGCTAACGGACATCAAGGGCCCTATGGGGAAGAGGAAGGAGTGAAGGCGGCAGGAGCAGGCAGAGGGAACACCAGGGCCTGCTCCGGTTGGACTGCCCCCCCCCAGGGCTAACGGACATCAAGGGCCCTTTGGGGAAGAGGAAGGAGTGAAGGCGGCAGGAGCAGGCAGAGGGAACATCAGGGCCTGCTCCGGTTGGACTGCCCCCCCCAGGGCTAACGGACATCAAGGGCCCTTTGGGGAAGAGGAAGGAGTGAAGGCGGCAGGAGCAGGCAGAGGGAACATCAGGGCCTGCTCCGGTTGGACTGCCCCCCCCCCAGGGCTAACGGACATCAAGGGCCCTTTGGGGAAGAGGAAGGAGTGAAGGTGGCAGGAGCAGGCAGAGGGAACATCAGGGCCTGCTCCGGTTGGACTGCCCCCCCCCAGGGCTAACGGACATCAAGGGCCCTTTGGGGAAGAGGAAGGAGTGAAGGCGGCAGGAGCAGGCAGAGGGAACACCAGGGCCTGCTCCGGTTGGACTGCCCCCCCCCCCAGGGCTAACGGACATCAAGGGCCCTTTGGGGAAGAGGAAGGAGTGAAGGCGGCAGGAGCAGGCAGAGGGAACATCAGGGCCTGCTCCAGTTGGACTGCCCCCCCCCCCGGGCTAACGGACATCAAGGGCCCTTTGGGGAAGAGGAAGGAGTGAAGGCGGCAGGAGCAGGCAGAGGGAACATCAGGGCCTGCTCCGGTTGGACTGCCCCCCCCCAGGGCTAACGGACATCAAGGGCCCTTTGGGGAAGAGGAAGGAGTGAAGGTGGCAGGAGCAGGCAGAGGGAACATCAGGGCCTGCTCCAGTTGGACTGCCCCCCCCAGGGCTAATGGACATCAAGTGAAGTGGGAATAAGGTGGGAAGAAAACTGAGGCAGAAAAAGATCCCCCCCCTCCTGGGAACAGACCGCTTGAAGATAGACCCCCCCTGCTGAGAACAGACTGCTTACATGGCAATAAATTACTGTCGCGCCGTATTTTAGGGAAGTAGTTAAGAGTGCCCGCGCAGCAAAGTGTAAGAATAACACAGGAAGCACCTTGCAGGCAAGTGACGTATAATCTATAATATGCTTTGATATAAAGGGAACTAATTGCTTCTATAAGGGGGTTCAGTTTGGCGATTTAATCCCCTGAACCGGTTGCTAGCAAATAAAGCTGTTTTCCAAGCCTGAGGTGGTACGAGTCCTTCCTAATCTCTGGAGAAAGGTGATTTTTCTGCAACATTTCTGGCGACTCTGGTGGGACTTGGAAGCCCTGAGGCTTTCTGGGCCGTTCTCCGTGCCCAGCCCCGTGGGTGAGGCCTCGCGACGTCCCAGCGCGCACAAAGGACTGTTCCCTTTGGGGATCTCCGAACGAGGGGCCCAGCGGAGCGGGTGACCGGACAGCGAGCCTAAGAACCACAAGACTCGGGCTGGAACTCAGCAACAGAGGTTTATCCGAATCTACAGGAAAGGCAAGTATGAAGTATCACCCGGGTGACAGGAAAGGAGCCCAGTCATAATAGACTGGAAGAGGAGGCTTGATCACCCTCCTGACAGGAAATCTCTCTACGAGGCGGAACGTGAGTCCGAACTGAGAGATATCCTTAAGTAAAGAAAGAGAAAAGGGTTGGAAGTTTGTGGAGTGAGTGTGGTGTATGTGCTAGCCTGCTGCAGTTCCTACAGGAGACCGTTGGAATGTCCGGCTCCTTAGGTCAGTAGGGCGTGAGTGGTGTGATTCCCTTTTGTCTGAACAAGGAGACCCCTTACTCCTTCTCCGTTCCCCACCCTAATTGTCTGTGTCCAAGGGAAGAAAATGGGAGGTGGCAGCAGCGTCCCTCAGACGCCCCTGCAATGTATGTTAAGTAATTTTAAAAAGAGGATTCAATAGGGACTTTGGAGAAAAGCTAACCAAAGAGAAACTCCGAGTCCTATGTGAAGTAGTATGGCCCTCTATGCAGGTAGGATGGCCAGCTCAGGGGACCTTTGACCCTCAAGTCATCTCAAAGGTCCAGCAGAAAGTGACCCAGGCGTCTGGTGGCCACCCCGATCAATACCCATACATAGATCAGTGGCAGCAAAATGTTGAGGAAAATCCTGCCCTGGCTCAGAGAATGTAAAGCAGAAGTGGCACGTCTAATGCTTCTACGCCGACCCCCCCCGCCCAAAGCCCACAGAGAAGGAGGTAGAGATTCTCAGCGAAATGGAGGAAGGGACTCCTCCGCCATACGTCCCGCTGTATCCACCACTGCCAAAGCCACCCGAAGGGAGGCAACCACAGGAAGAAAAGCAACAGGAGATGGCTGATCAGAGCCACCAGAGTACCAGAGTCCCTCCCCAGGAGACACCCACCCTGGCAGACATAGAGTGGATGAGCTCTCCCCTTGGGCGCCCCTCCCCACAGCCGAAATCTAGGCAAGCCTGCATGTTTGTGGACAGGCACAAGCCCAGTGGCCAGCCATACCCGACAACAGGGACCCTGCCCTGATCGTGGGCCCCCACGAGCCCATGGTGTCCTTAAAAGGAGGGGGCCATAAAGTCAAGTTCTTAGTAGACACAGGAGCTACTAGATCTGTTCTTACACAACCATTGGCGTCTTGCTCCGGCGAGACTATTAAAATACAGGGAGCTACCGGAACCCCAAGTAACCGGCCATTGCTCAAGCCCCTGGAATGTGATTTGGCCCACAAAACTGTGACCCATCAGTTTGTGCACATACCAGAATGCCCTGTTCCACTGCTAGGAAGAGATCTCCTGTGCAAAATGCAAGCCCACATCTACTTTGACCAGAACCAAAACATGAAGCTGCACGTGCCCCAAGCAACAGCAGTAAACGTTACAGCTCCAATGAATGAAATGTGGAGGATAATGTTGGCATCTATTCCACTTGAAGCAGACTCACAGGCTACAGCCAAGTGGAAAGAGTTTGATGTCCCCAGCATCTGGGCAGAAGACAACCCACCAGGTTATGCCAAACACCTGCCACCTTTAATAATTGAAGTAAAGCCCCAGGCACGGCCCAGAAGAATAAGGCAAAGGCCTTACCCACGCCCCATCATGCAAGCCATTCAATCATACATCGATTCCTACTTAGAACATGGCATTATAAAACCCATTGTGTCATTCTGGAACACCCCGATCCTACCAATTCCCAAGCCAAACGGAAAGTACAGACCAGTTCAAGATTTAAGAATTGTAAATGAAGCTGTAGTGACCATTCACCCAGTAGTCCCAAACCCATATGTTCTTTTAAGTCTGTTGCCGGCCAGCGCCAAATGGTTCACGGTAATAGACTTAAAAGATGCATTTTTCTGCATACCCATCCACAAGCAGAGTCAAGGACTGTTTGCCTTTGAGTGGGAAAACCCCAAAACCGGAAGAAAAACTCAGTACACGTGGACATGGCTCCCACAAGGGTTCAAGAACTCGCCGACCCTCTTTGGGACCGCTCTGGGAGGAGACCTAGAAGAATATAAACCATGCCACAAAAATGAAGTCTTGTTGCAGTATGTTGACGACCTCCTAGTGACAGGGAACACGCAAGATACCTGTTGGAAAAACACCAAGCAAATCCTTGAACTGTTAGATGAAAAAGGATAAAAGCTATAAAACACGGAGAACAAATCCAAGCTCTCCTAAACGAAGTGTGGAAGCCAACCAAACTGGCCATTGTCCACTGCCGAGGGCATCAGCGAGGAAATGACAAAGTAGCAAGAGGAAATCGAAAAGCAGACCAGGAAGCAAAAAGGGCAGCTCACGAGCCCTGGGGAGAATTTGAAACCAACAGAGGACAGCATGACACGCAAGCCCGATGCCTACTTCTGTGGAACCCAGAGTCTCAGATACAACCAGTGTATACCCAGAAAGAAGTGGCTAAAGCCGAAGGAGAATTACAAGCCACCCTGAGGAATGGATGGTACGTACTGCCTGACTAATGAGTGTGGATTCCTGAGGCCCTTGGGTGGGAAGTAGTCAAGACTGCTCACCAACAAACACACATGGGAAAAACCGCACTCGCCCAGGCCCTGAACAGAGAAGTACTCATAGATAAAATCCACATGTTAACCAATTACGCTACACAGAAATGCCTAACATGCGCCCGCAACAATCCTCGCCAAGGGCCCCTGCTTCCGCCAGGCAGGCAACCAGAGGGAGACTTGCCATTTGACTCAGTCACCATCGATTTCACTGACATGCCACGGGCAGGAGGACTGAATGCACTCCTAGTGGTTGTTTGTAATTATACAGGATGGCCTGAATGTTTCCCTACCAGGACAAAGAAAGCCAGAGAAGTGTCACGGGCCCTGTTGAGAGACATTATCCCGAGATACGGAATTCCCTCGAGATTGTCGTCTGACAATGGACCAGAATTCACCCAAAAAGTAGTGCAAGATGTGGCAAAAACTTTGAAAATTGAGTGGAAATTGCACTGCAGCTACCACCCTCAGTCAAGCGGACGCGTAGAACGCATGAACCGGACTTTAAAAACAAAACTGTCAAAAATATGCCAAGAAACGCACCTAAAATGGCCAGACGCTTTGCCCCTGGCTCTGTTGGCGGTCAGGTGCACTCCTCGAAAAAAACTCAATTTGTCTCCTTTTGAGCTCATGTACGGAAGGCCTCCACAATTAGTCAGGCCCCGGTGGGTAGATGAAAGGAGTTAGGAGTCACGCAAACTCTGCAAACCATACAGGGCCTAAGCCAAGTCGTGGAGGACATACAAGAGTATGTAATAAGCCAAAGAAAACCCCTGCTCACTATAAAAGTGCACAGATTCCACCCAGGAGATTAAGTGTGGGTGAAAGACTGGAAAATTGAGCCTTTAAAAGCCCGCTAGAAAGGACCGTATACTGTTGTCATGTGTTCTCCCCTTGCTGTTAAGGTAGCAGAAATCAAACCCTGGCTCCACTGGACGCGTGTGAAACCCGCTTCTCAATCAAAACCAGTGTGGAAAGTCCAGCCAGTCCCAGAAGGTGAAATAGCCTTGAAGCTGAAACTCCGACGAAGGCCTGAACCTAAAGCCCCAGCCGGAGTCGGCCTGTACATAGACAAAGAATTGTACGGTTAAAGAACCGCGAGGCCATAATAATGCCTCCAGCAATTCAGGGTGCACGTGCTAGAAACCTCTCCCCTGAAAACAAAAAGTTGCGTACCAGACAACTAGCCCTAGCAGGCGTCACACCCGGAAGCTGACGTCCATCGCTCGGGAGAAGCCTGAGGATGTCGGCGCCAAATGCTTTAAAATGGGTTGCTCTATATAGTATAGTAGCAATAGGATGGGCATGTACCAATGACTGTACCAGTTGTCAAAAGCAAGTGCTAGAAGGACAGACCCTGACTACCACCTTAGTATACCACACCCATTACAGGTGCAAAACAGGGCCAGTGAAAAGGTGTTGTTACAAAAATGTATGGTACTCGGTGTGTGTTCAAACTGGACACTGCTTTGACCCCAAGGTAGATCCGGCCCAAACATGGTTAATAGCACGGGCACGAGGTTCCGCCCAAGGTCACATAGTAGCTCAAACACAAATAAAGTCGGCTACTAGCTCGGGGTCTTTAATATTTGACCTGTGCAAAATGGCCCACTGGCCAACCACATGTGGTGCAGAGCTCGGTTGGCACAAGGTGTATACCCACAGTGAAATATGTATTTGCCCCGAGAAAGCGCCAGGCTATCCAGAGTGTTACAGCCGAAACAACAGGCATTGCCCCGATTGGAAGTGTGCCCTTTGGAATGACGGCCGACGCACTCCGATATCAGGATGGCCTCTCCAAATTTCCAGAGTTCACAAGTCCACAAAGTGCTCTGTGTATAGCTGTAACCAAATTAAACTGACCATAGTCAATCCCCAAGCATACATAAATAAGTACGGACAAGAAATTGGAATTCGGCTCTTTGCCAGTGGAGTAGATCCAGGGGGCCTTCTTAGACTAGAAATAAAAACCAAATATCACCCAACTAAAAACTACACCAGACACTTTACTGAGTTCTGGGAACAAGCATCGGTCGAGTTCCAACCCTCAGAGGTCGCTAAAAACCTCTTTCTTGAGCTAGCAAGCACCATAGCTCAGTCCCTTAATGTGTCAAATTGTTATATTTGTGGAGGGACAAAACTGGGAGACCAATGGCCATGGGATGCACAAGAATATGATTACACAATTCCTTACAACATAACACAGATGCCCCGACATGAGCGAGAGGGGACCACTTGGGTTCTGCGCCAAGTAATAATAGCCGACTGGTGTCTGAGCCGCCCCTGGGCAGCAGGTCGAGTAATAGTGGGTAATACCTCCTGCCTAAGCTCACAAACATGGAATGAATCCTCAAAACAGTGGAATTTCTGGCCCAACTCCACACAGCAGTGGAAAAACTTTTCCTTAGAGAAATACACAAAGGCAACAAGGGCTCCACCGGGAGTCTACTGGATTTGTGGAAGGCTAGCCCTAACTGATCTCCCCACCAACTGGACTGGGAGCTGCACCCTGGGCCACATAAATCCAGCATTCTTCCTGTTGCCGCTTGAGACCCCCTCAAAAACACGGCAAAAACGTGAAATAAAAATTGGAAACAGGAAAGACAATGAATGGCCCCCAGAACGTATCATACAGTATTATGATCCTGCATCATGGGCACAAGATGGAACTTATGGGTATCGCACCCCCATTTATATGCTGAATTGCTTAATCAGGTTACAGGCTGTAGTAGAACTAATATCTAATGAAACTTCGCAAGCGCTTAAAATCTTAGCAAAGCAGCAGACAAAGTTCCGAGATGCAATTTATCAAAACCGCTTAGCTTTAGATTACTTGTTAGCAGCTGAAGGAGGTGTCTGTGGAAAATTCAATTTAAGTAATTGTTGTTTGCAAATTGATGACCAAGGAGAAATAATCGAAAGCATCACGAAATGCATTGAAACGTTGGCCCATGTCCCAGTGCAGACCTGGGATGGGTTCAACTTCAGAGAAGCTTTCGCTGGGTGGTTTCCCAAGTTGCCAGGCTTACAGGCCATAGTTGCCTTGATTGGCCTAGTGGCCGCAGGATGCATAATCCTGCCATGCATCCTTCCAATGCTCATACGCTCCCTCCAAAACAGCTTCAGCTTAATAGCCAAAAGAAAAGCTGCTGCGCAAGTCCTGGCAATGTGAGAATACCGTCCCATCCCAATGAGTGAAACTCAATGTGAAGAGTAAGACAGAGTTTCAAAGGGAGGGAATGAAGTGGGAATAAGGTGGGAAGAAAACTGAGGCAGAAAAAGATCCCCCCCCTCCTGGGAACAGACCGCTTGAAGATAGACCCCCCCTGCTGAGAACAGACTGCTTACATGGCAATAAATTACTGTCGCGCCGTATTTTAGGGAAGTAGTTAAGAGTGCCCGCGCAGCAAAGTGTAAGAATAACACAGGAAGCACCTTGCAGGCAAGTGACGTATAGTCTATAATATGCTTTGATATAAAGGGAACTAATTGCTTCTGTAAGGGGGTTCAGTTTGGCGATTTAATCCCCTGAACCAGTTGCTAGCAAATAAAGCTGTTTTCCAAGCCTGAGGTGGTACGAGTCCTTCCTAATCTCTGGAGAAGGGTGATTTTTCTGCAACACAAGGGCCCTTTGGGGAAGAGGAAGGAGTGAAGGCGGCAGGAGTAGGCAGAGGGAACATCAGGGCCTGCTCAAGTTAGACTGCCCCCCCCCCGGGCTAACGGACATCAAGGGCCCTTTGGGGAAGAGGAAGGAGTGAAGGCGGCAGGAGCAGGCAGAGGGAACATCAGGGCCTGCTCCAGTTGGACTGCCCCCCCCAGGGCTAATGGACATCAAGGGCCCTTTGGGGAAGAGGAAGGAGTGAAGGCGGCAGGAGCAGGCAGAGGGAACATCAGGGCCTGCTCCAGTTGGACTGCCCCCCCCCCCGGGCTAACGGACATCAAGGGCCCTTTGGGGAAGAGGAAGGAGTGAAGGCGGCAGGAGCAGGCAGAGGGAACATCAGGGCCTGCTCCGGTTGGACTGCCCCCCCCAGGGCTAACGGACATCAAGGGCCCTTTGGGGAAGAGGAAGGAGTGAAGGCGGCAGGAGCAGGCAGAGGGAACATCAGGGCCTGCTCCGGTTGGACTGCCCCCCCCCAGGGCTAACGGACCTCAAGGGCCCTTTGGGGAAGAGGAAGGAGTGAAGGCGGCAGGAGCAGGCAGAGGGAACATCAGGGCCTGCTCCGGTTGGACTGCCCCCCCCCCCCCGGGCTAACGGACCTCAAGGGCCCTTTGGGGAAGAGGAAGGAGTGAAGGCGGCAGGAGCAGGCAGAGGGAACATCAGGGCCTGCTCCGGTTAGGCTGCCCCTCCCAGGGCTAACTGATGCTCTATTTTTGTATTTAGACTGTACATCGCCAGTACAGATGACTGGGCAGATGGGCGATTCAAAAATAGAATGAATAAATAAATAAATAAATAAATTAGGGCCACAAGCTGATTAACTGGGATGGGGCATTTTTACCACACTACACACTGGTGCGTTATCTGCTGCATTGGCTCCCAGTCCACTTCTGGGCTCAATTTAAAATGCTGGTTATAACCTTTAAAACCCCAAACATCTATTCCCCCTGCAGGGGTTGGGGACCCATTAAGTTGGTCTACCCTCAAAGACTTGTTGAATACAATGGATTCCTGAATGCTCTGGGGGATTTTCCAGTAGCTAGAGCAGATGATCTATTTTCAGGTTGCCATTAAAGCTGGTTCAGAAGCAGCAGTTAGTGCAGAATGCAGCGGTGATGTTATTGACTAGGGTGCCATACCACACACATACAGGCAGTCCCTGAGTTAAGAATGTCCAACTTACAGGCAACCCATACTTAAGGATGAACTTCTAGGTTCCCCGGCACTATGTCGTTTACGTAGAGTACATAGCCTAGTATACTACGCAATTTCTGTAATTTATGCAATTTGCGTAATTTATGCAATTTGCATAAATGCCGATTTTAATGTATAGAACGCTATGCTGTTCTGACTTACATACAAATTCAACTTATAGACATTCTTAAGAATGAAACTCGATCATTACCTGGGGACTGCCTGTATTATGCCTGTACACTGGCTGCCAATCTGCTATCAAGCTAGGTTTAAGATGTTGGTATTAGTATACCAATCCCTATACAACTGACGACTGGGTTACCTCAAGGAACATCTCCCCCTGTACCAACCTCCTAAGCCGTTACAAACTTGAGGGGAGGCCCTGTTGTCCGTGCTACGGCCTACAGATTTTTGGCAATGACATGGAGACGGGCCTTCTCTGCAGTGGCACCTGCCCTGTGGAATAATTTCCCCACAGCAGGCCACAATGCTGGGGTGTTTTAGGTGTTGATTGTCTCATAGATTATAGAGTTGGAAGGGGCCTACAAGGCCATCGAGTTCAACCCCCTGCTCAATGCAGGAAACCAGAGGAGGGGTCTCCCATCCAACCAAGTAATAACCAGGCCTGACCCTGCTTAGCTTTCCACACTCCGACAAGCTGAGCCAGCGTGAGCCACAGCTCATCTGTTTGTTTTGGCTTTCCCCCAGCCGTCAGCTATCTTTGTTGTACCAGCCTTGTGATACTATTGTGTGTGTGTGTGTGTGTGTGTGTGGTCTTTTACGTGTGCTTGTTTGTTTGTTTTTGTTCTTTTGCAAACCACTTTGGGATTATTTTTCAAATGAGAAGAAGCAGTGTATAAATATTGTTAATAAACAAATAATAATAAACGACTGGGGTGGGGACCAGTTGTCTAAAAGACCATGTTCTCCCATATGTTCCTACCTAAACAATAAGATCCTCTTCAGAAGTCCTGCCCCAAGTGCCCCCCACCCACTCTGTGAAGTGTGTATGGAGAGGGCCTCTTTGATAGTGGCAAAACTGGAATAATCTTCTGAGAAAGGTTTGCCTGATGCCATTTTTTCTGGGGGGTTTGGTGCCAGGAAAAGACCCTTTTTATTCCCTGTGGGCCTTTTAAATATCTTATAGTCTGGGTCTCTCAGCAATGTGCAGTTTAACTGTATTTTAGTTTTTAATAGTTTTAATTGTTTTATGTCGTATTGTTTATCGGTGTATCTGTTTTATGAGCCACCCAGAGAACTTCTGTTAATAAATGAATAACAAGTATGCAACTGTTAATAATACCTAAATATATTCAGGCTTTTTCATTTTCTTCTTTGTGACTTCAGATAGACATTGATTGCATAGAACCATTTGCCTTGCCTTAATTATTTTCTATCTTTAGTATTTTATTAAATTCAAGCTGCCTCACTGCGCCCTAGCATAAGCAGTTTTTCCCCCCATAGTGAAAGGCACTTTCTTGTCTGTTTCTTGCGTTCTGTTAAATATTTCTTATTCCTTCAGACTATACCACAAGGACCATTTGACTGTCCCCTCTGGCTTCAGTATCTTGCTTCCAGCATGAACAGACAGGTAATAACCATTCAGCAGGACCATTACCTCTTCTAAAGACTATTATCAAAATGGTCATTATACATAATGGAGATTATTATAGGCAGTTTGAGAGATTTTTTAGATACATCTCCACAGAAATAGGTGGCCCTTTTTAGCCTTAGACATTGGTAGAAATAATACTGGGGCACAAAATACTTGGCAAATGTTCCCTTTTATCCAAACTTTCTTAGCACTGAATGCACTCACAGTTCTGGTTTGTGGAGTTAAATTATATTTATTCAACATATACATTTATCACTGGTTTGAAAAATATATATATCAGAAATCAGTGCTAATCCTTCTACTGAAAATATAGAGCTCAAGCTCCACCTTTGACATCTATGGTTCCCTTGTGCAGCCTGCAGCACTTTGTTCAATTATATGTGTTTCTTCTAATAAGCTGTGGTATTGCTTTTTATAATAAGAAACATTTCAATGTTTCCAAGAATTTCCATCTCATCTCTAGAATTTCACCCTTCTGATTAAATTCCTACAATGAATTCCAGTTCTGTTTCACATCAGATATCGAGTTTCTAGTCCTTACTCTTTAAGGCTCCTCACTTTTTGCCCCCTGACTATATCTTCTTCCTCATCTCCCCTTACCACTCCAACTCGCTTTCCTCGGTCCTATCAGCTCCCACATGCCCTTCCTCCAGCCATTTCTAACTCTGCCTTGCATCAAGTTGTTCCCTGTTGGGATCAACCACCTCTTTTCACCAGACAGTTGGCTCCCTCCTCTCCTTCAAGATTTTCTTTGGCCCATTTTGTTTCCACTCAAGCATCATTATAGCCGCCACTTCATTGCCATTTGATACTTTCTATTCATCATTATTAGTTTGTGATTCTCCCCTTTATCACTCCGTTGCTGGGAAATGCAGACTGGACATCCTTTCAGCAAACACTTCATAGGGTGGCCATATGTCCTCTTTTACACAGGACAGTCCTCTATGTGAAGGGCTGCCAGAGGACTGTCCTCTATTTTGAAGATGTCCCCTTTTTGAAGGGCTGCCCTCCAGTCCAGGACCGGGCGAAAGATAAAGAACCTTCAGAAGGAAGAGCAGAGCTGGGCCTTGAAGCTGCCCATCAACAGCATCTGGCCAGCAGACTGAGCAAGGCACACGGGTCACCTGGTCACAGGCTCCCACACTATGGGGAGCTGTACTGTATTTCTATTTAAATTATAATAATTATTTCTAAATGTGTGTGTGTGTGTGTGTGTGTGTGTGTATGCATATGCAAATTTTATGTAAATAGGCAGCCTATTTTGTCCTCTTTTTCGGTGATGCATGTCTCTTGTTTGGTGATTCACAAGGCGCTAAAAACATGTTTAGTCATTGTAGTCAAGTTCCTTCAGTTGGCATCTCTGTCTTTTGTAAAAAAAAAAAATAATGCCTTCATGCTCATTCATCTTGGCATCACAGATTTCCTAATGAGGCTCTAGCAGGGAGTTCCCCTTATTCGATATCAATCCCCCGTGCAGCCTTTCTCTCACACTGTGTAGTATCTGCCTCTACAGCACCCCTCTTCTACAGGCCTAGCACCAGCACACATCGTACTCGGGCAAATTCTGGAGCCCTGAGGCCCTTGCAGGACTCACCACTGCTAAAACCAGGTCTGGCCTGGGCCCCCTTTTTATTTGCTTGCCACAGACAGGAGTGGCAGGCCTGCGTAGCTGGTCTTGACCCCACTGCCACTTCAATTCCCCTAGAATGGCCATACTTACCCTGGAGGGGCCTGCTTGAGAGGGCTCATTGAGGGCAGCCCACTGAGGGCACTTTGCTCAGGGCCCCTTCAAACCTGCAGCAAGCATTGCTACTTTCCTACCTCCTCCTTTTGGCCCATGTGCCTCTCCTTCCCAGAGAGTGCAAGGCAGGAATACAGAGGCGTCCCTGTGGTGGTGATCAGTACTTGCAAGAGTGGCCTTGGACAGCTGGTTTCTTGGCCCAGTCTTTGTTCCTGGGGTGGCAAGTTTAACCACTTACATTTATCACTTGACAAGTGCTCCTTCAACCATCCATGTTCGGAAATTGTTCCTGTGAGTGATGTTGAGCAGAAACATCATATAAAGCCACCTGGGACTCAGGCTTTTCACAGCTTCTGATAGCTGGGTGGGGTGACAGCTCACGCCTTACCCCACCAATATTGCATTTTTTCCTTACCCTTTTTAACACTTCACTCCGTCTGTTCCTCTGTAGGTCCCCCAAGCAGAAAGTCATATTATCTTTTGTGGTGACCAGATGAATTTTTCATAGGCTGCTGGAGGTATCTTCATCCTTAAAGATCATAATGGACAAAACAAAGGGCGTAAATGTTTTTGTCTGGATTTTTTTTTATCTAGCCATGGCTGAAGGGCCCAGGGTGCAATTTGGAACAGGAAGGTGGCATAGCATTGACCTGCCTTTGACATCTTTTTAACATTATTGCTCACCGACCTAAGAACTCTGACAATGGCTACATCTCCAGAGAGTGAGCCTTCTGTGAGTTCAGTCCACAGCTTTGCTTTACCTTCTGATGCAAACAACTTCAAGAGCAGCAGGATTGCTTCCGTCTGAGGGATTGGGATTTAATTAAGTGCTCAGGACAGTCAAGCTTTCTAGAGCAGGGGTGGGGAACGTGTGGCCCTCCAGATGTTGTTGGATTCCAACTGCCATCAGCCCCAGCCTATATGGCCAATGGTGGAAGGTGATGGGAGTTGTAGTCAAGCAATGCTTGCGGCGACACAGGATACCCATCCCTGTTCTAGAGCCTCTGACCTTGTTTAGACAATGATGTCGCCAAATTTAGAAGCCACAGTCAGTCATTGGGCTTATCTTCTTTACCACACCCCTTGGCTCTAAAAGAAACGAAAAAGAGAGCATGAGAAGCTGCTAGCTATTTGTGAAGTAAATGTTCGATTTTTAAGGGAAAAAAATACAGTAGCGAGTGTAATTTTTGTCACATGCATCTGTTGCTATCACCTCTCACTTTGTGCTGAAGTGTTCACCAGAGCATTTACAGAAGTGATTCTTCCTCCCACCCCTGACATCTGCCACCAAGAATCCTACATTATTCATCAGCGTGCTAATGGCAGGTGATGAGATCTTTTCACGCTACATCCCTCTCAGTAGGTGTTTATTACTCTGTTCACCAGCAGCCCTGCTATTACTGTGGGGCCAGAAGAACTCTACATACTCGCTTGACAGGTAATGGGAAATGTGCTCTGCTCACTTGGCTCACAAGTGCAGATGAAGGTTATTATGAGGGCAGCCGCAATATCGTGGGTCCTAAGATGGCGGTCACTTTAAATGAGCAGCTAAATTTTGGAAATCCATACAAATCATGTCAGCAGCGTGATAATCCATCTTCTTTACCTTCTATCATTTCAGCCAGTCATCTTGCTGTAATAATTTTCTTTTGCTTCACCTGTGGTCTCTCTGAATAAAGGGGGTGGAGGCTGGGGGCGGGAGAAGCCAAGAGAAAGAAGATGAGTTTGGCTTAGCGTCTGAAAAGGATGCTGGCAAAGGCTGCCTGTATCTCCATCCAGCAAGCAGGATGCTGTTGTCCCTTGTGCGTTCCTGTGGTGTGTGTGCGCGTGTGTGTCTGGGAGAGATGGAGAAAGTCGAGCACCTGCAACAAATGGTCTTGTCTAATTTTTTTAGAAACAGTTTGACAAGTGAGAAACTGTTTCTAATGATTTGTGTGTGTGGAGCCTTGTGACAAAAATTACAGAGTTATCACATGGGAGCAATTTTTAAAAAGGGATTCCTCCCCCCCCCTTACTGTCATGACATGAGTACCCATTCACTAAAATGCTTCCCTGAAGTTGCTGTTTCTCCCAGTTTTTGTCGTAGGCAGGCACACTGTGCTGAATGACCAAAATAAAAGATGGTTATTCTTTTCCTGAAAAGTAAATAAACTAAAAGGCAGAAGCGATCCTTCTTTTGGTATAACGATGAAGCCCTCTGTGCTCAATGGGCATTTAAAGCGGAAGAGGGCAATGAAAGATATTCCCTTGGAAAGATGGATTGACAGATTTGCTTTGCTATTAATTCTCCTGAGTCCCTCTCTCCTTTACTAGAAATAGTCTGAATTATTTTTCAAAACAGAATGCTTATTGTATACTAGTGAAGAGACCTGGCGTCGTACGGGTTGGAATAGCTTTTAGTTTGACAGAAGTGAAGCCGTCACGCAAACTTAAACAGCTGTCAGAGTTGGACACATTGTGCCCACCCCGTATGTCACTGGCACCGTTAGGCATAGCCCATGCCATGATGCACCTGTATAAGCCCCTGGGGGAAGGATGTGTCCACTCTGTTCTCCTGAAGGGGGCTGCCCCACAGCAGGTTGCAGGAGTATAACTCAGTCCCTTGGCCTACTAAACTCCCCTGGCTTCAAACCATATGGTAAGATATGTGCTAGACTAGCTATAGAAGTCTGCCCCTAGTGGTTGAAGGTGTTACTACAACCTTCAATCATTTAACATTAAAATCAGTTAAAATTAATTCATTCATTTTTGAAACAAAATAACCCTGAGGTGCAGCCCCCTAGGTATGCATGTCAAGTTGTCTAGCTTTTGGCAGCCCGCCTGCTATCATTTGCTCCCTGACTGAAGTGCTGGGTGGTGCTGGACAAAGACCAGACTTCACTGAGTGCGAGCTCTCCCAGTTAGGGAAGCCCTGCATGCATCCAAGCCAGCCTGCCCAAGCATCACCCATCCCACCTCCTTCTCCCATTGGGAGAAGCAGACGGGATGGGTGAAGCTGAGTCAGTCAAGTCCCCTTTGTTCTTCCACTGAATTAATTGAATCATTAATTTAAATGTGTCCAGAGTCAAAGTTGAAATAGGCATGGAATTTTTTTGTAAGAATGTAAGAAGAGCCCTGCTGGAACAGACCAAAGGCCTGCCCAGTCGAAAATTTCTGTTCTCACAATGGCAAACCAGATGGCTATAAGAAACCCACAAGCAGGACATGAGCCCAATGGCTTCCTCCCGTTTGTGTTCCACAGCAAATGGTATTGAGAAGCCTACTGGCTCTGATACTGGAGATGATACATAGCTATCATAACTAGTAGCCATGATCCTGCATGTATTTGTCTAATCCCCCTTTAAAGCTGTTCAAGTCAGCGACCATCACTACATCTTGTGGTAACGAATTCCATAGTTTAGCTATGTGCTGTGTGAAGACATACTTTCTCCTGTTTTTCCTGAATCTCTCACTATTAAGCTTCATTGGATCATTCTGGGTTCTAGTAATATGAGAAAGGGAGAGAAAACTTCTCACTATCCACTTTCATCACACCATGAATAATTTTATACATTTTATTTATTCATTACATTTCTTTACCGCCCAATAGCTGAAGCTCTCTGGGTGGTTCACAACAATTAGAACCACAAAATACAACATAAAATACATTATAAAAAAAAATTAAAACTACAGTATAAAATAGGAGTAAAAGCTGAAATAAAACCTAGCAGCAGTAGAGAGATTTAAAATACAGTACAATATTTAAAATAACAGAGATTAAAATTCCTGGTGCCGGAAACAGCACGACATAGGGGCCAGGCGAACCTCTCTGAGAAGTCTATTCCACAACTGGGTACCATAGCAGAAAAGGCCCTCTTCCTAGTAGCCACCCACCTCACTTCCTTTGGCAGGGGCTCCCGGAGGAGGCTGAGGATGATCTTAGGGTCTGAGCAGGTATATATGGGAGGAGATGATCCTTCAGGTAACCTGGCCCCAAGCTGTTTAGGACTTTATAAATTTTCTATAAAGGCACTGACAGTTTTAGTTATGATTCCTTTCCTAATGATCCCCAACCTGGAATTCACCCTTTTCAAGGCAGCAACACACTGGGTTAACATTTTCATCGAGCTGTCCACCACAACCCTAAGATCTCTTCCTTGGTCAGTCACTGCCAGCTCAGACCCTATCAGCATGTTTGTGTAGTTAGGTTGCCCGCCCACCCACCCACCACCAGCATCATGTTGTTACAGAGTGAGTTCTGACAGCATCACGGACAGATGGCGTTGCCAGCCTTTTTGTCATTACAGGACCCCTTTGCTTTTGAAAACTGCATAGCAGATAGCAAAGTAATATGTACAGCTTTTCACTTCACTGCATCTCCATTCTGGACATAGTTGCACCAATTACATTTCTGCCATGCATATCTCCCTTCACATTTGGAAAGCACATGAGCCCCAGGAGAGAAAAAAGTAGCAATAATGCATAGGAATAGATGGCTTCTCATTGGTCACTGCTGTTTTTGTCATGTCTCCATTATCAACATGTTGATAAGAAAGGCCCCCTATTTCATCACTGTCAACAACTCTCCAACAGGAAGTTCAATAAAGCACAGTTTTTGAAATCAAAAAAATCTTAGTGGAGTGACATAAAAATATTCAGAGGTCAAAGAAAAAGGATTCATTTTAATCGTGCTGAAGAAATGAATAACCTCATTTTTGCTAGCACAACCTTCCTTTTTCTAATATAGTATTCAAATTAGCATGACAGGAACAAGCTACATAAACCTTCTGCAGCCTTTTAAGACATTTATGTAGACATATTTAAATGTAGAAGCCATAATTAGATGCACAAAATGATAAAAAGGTGGGGGGAAGCAAATGACGAGTTGCAGGCATTAATGAAAGTTGGATGATCAAAGAAGAGAAATTTAGTATCTAATAATGGCAAGTATCCACATAGGAGTAAGTTTGTTTCTTCTTACAGCATTTGATACATCTGAAATAAGACAAAATGTTGCATTTAAGTTGTTGAAGATGCCATTCCAGAATACTGAGGAAAGTGTGGCAAGGCTGTCTTTGAAATGCTGTTATTATAATGAAAATAATATGGAAAAGATCTGAAACAACCTCTGAAGTGTGCAGTCAGTCTAAATCTCTGATGAGTGCATGTGAAGAAAAAGGCTTTAATCCTGGTAGAATTAGTATTCATATCTAAAACAGACCTGGATCATATTGTGGAATGGTTTTTTTGTTTTTTTAATTCTTCCATAACTACAGAAAATGATAGCTCTCACAGAGTGATATCATATGCTGTATGTCTGCATCCCAGGTGCATCCCATGATGATACAATGAATCTTTTTCAGTACATCTGCAAAAGCTGAGTTAGCACCATTCAGATGTACATACAACTTCATATTGAAAGTCAGTCTCTGTTTGTCCAGCCATATTAAGTGCTGCTAGACTCAGCTGGAGTACGCAACACCCCATCTATATGTCACTGAACAGTATTTGGATTTTGCAGTTGGAGCAGAACAGAGAATGAGCTGTAGTTCACCCTAGATCAGTGTTCTCCAACCTTGGGTCCCCAGATGTTTTTGGCCTACAACTCCCAGCATGCCCCAGCCAGGTTGCCCTGGTTTTTATGCTGGCTGGGGCATGCTGGGAGTTGTAGGCCAAAAACATCTGGGGACCCAAGGTTGGAGAACACTGCCCTAGATACATCTACCAACCAAGCTCTGCTAGCCAGAGGTTTAGGGTCCCTTCTAAAGGAGGCTTTAAAAAACTCAACAGTAAACCAGTGCATTTTAAATGTATTTGAAATGGTGATTTGATCTTCTTGTGCTTTTGTTTAGGATAGGATAGGATGCCAACTTAGTCATATTTAAAGTAGATCAGTTGAGAACAATGGGACTGAAGGTAGTCATGAATAACTTAAGTCCCATTTATTGCAATCAGTCTACTTGAAGCATACCGGTAACTATGTCTGGCTCCAGCTCAATATTTTCAGCATAATATAGGACTATTATTTACACATGTCTGTTCTCTGAGCAATAATTATCAGCATGAACCACACGTAGCGTTCTCTCTTTGTTGGTATCAAAAGGCCCTAGAAACACTCAAAAGTTACCGTTGAAAAGTCCATGATGTATAGGGAATATTTATGTGAAGTGCAGTCTGATCCTATGTACATTTACTTAGACCCACTGAGTTCAGGTCTTACACCTAAGTAAGCGTGCATAGGATTGCAGCCTTAATTTAACAAAAGAGCTTCATGAACTTTGGAACTAAGATCTTTGAAGTCTTCCTTGGCACTGAAGGCCAAAACAGACATTACTTTAAATGTATGTCCAGCGGCGATGTCCCCCTCGCCCCCCAATTTAGATGTGGGTGAAGAGCGCTGATGGCAGTGAACCTCTTGGGTAGAGTAGGCATAGAGGCCCTGATCCAGATTGAGTTCCTAGTGTGGGAGCTGGGGGGCTTTTAAGATCTGGATCAGGCCCCCTGCACCTACTCTAGAATAAAAATGAAAAGGAAAAAAAAAGACATAGCTGCTGGACACACATTTAAAATAATGTCTGTTTTGTCCCTCAGTTACTTGATCCAAGATGGCATCAGAGGACAACTAAGCTAATGAACCGCCATACTGTCGTAGTTTTTATTATTATCATTATTATTGTTGTACTGTTGTACTTTTAATATTGTTTTTATTTCATCATCCATCATCATCAGGCGATCACTCGTGACCGAGTAAGATTGTCTTCCGGGATAAAAGGAGGAAATTCTAAAGAAGATTGTGTAGACTCTAGCGATGGGTCCGTAAGTGACTGTGGAGGCCAATTCTAGATCCACACAGCTTCCCACAGTGAGGACACAGGTTACCAGATAGAAGATGGTCCTGTAAAGGATTCATTTGACGTGCTTTTCGCTTAGCACGTTTCTCCCTTTCACCTTGCACTCGGGCTTCTTCAAAGTCCATGGAACCTTTGTGAAAGGCCAACCTCCATTTAGATCGTTCATGGGCCAGAGCTTCCCAGTTTTCGATGTTTATATTGCATTTTTTTAGATTAGCCTTATGAACATCTTTAAACCTCTTATATTGACCACCGATATTCCGCTTTCCATCCTTGAGTTGGGAGTAAAGTAACTGCTTTGGGAGACGGCAGTCAGGCATTCGAACAACATGACCGGTCCACTGAAGTTGGCGTTGAAGGATCATTTTTTCAATGCTAGTAGTCTTTGCTTCTTCCAGTACACTGACATTTGTTCGCCTATCTTCCCAAGTAATTTGCAGGATTTTCCGGAGGCAACGTTGATGAAACCTTTCAAGGAGGTGGAAGTGACGTTTATAGATAGTCCATGTTTCGCAGGCATACAATAAAGTTGGTAATACAATGGCTTCATAAACCAGTGTTTTGGTCTTCTTACAAATATCCCGATCCTCGAACACTCTATGTTTCATTCGAGAAAATGCGGCACTTGCGGAGCTCAGTCGATGCTGGATTTCACTGTCGATGTTAGCTGTAACAGAAAGATAGCTGCCAAGATAGAGAAAATGATCGACATTTTCCAGTATTGTCCCGCCAAGCTGGATAGATGGCATCACCAAAGGATTGGCTTGCACTTGCTGATGAAGCACTTTGGTTTTTTTGATGTTAAGTGAGAGACCAAGTTTTTCGTATGCTTCTGCAAAAGCATTTAGGATAGTTTGGAGATCATCCTCTGAATGTGCAGAGACAACATTATCATCAGCATACTGAAGTTCCACAACGGAGGTTGTAATTACCTTACTTTTTGCTTTCAGCCTGCTTATTTATGCTGTATGCGAATGGCCTATGGCCTAAGCATTAATAATAAATACAAACTAAGCTAATGGGAGTTTTTATTATTATCATTATTATTGTTGTACTGTTGTACTTTTAATATTGTTTTTATTTATGCTGTATGCGAATGGCCTATGGCCTAAGCATTAATAATAAATACAAACTAAGCTAATGGGAGTTGGCGACCTGGACCGTGGCCTGGTTGTCGCACCAAAAAAATACACCACCGAGTTAGCAAAATGGTCAGCCCAGAGGTGCACAGAGACATAGATCAGAAAACATTCCAAGAAGGTGAGAACATGAAGTTGGAGGACACCCAACCTTCAGGCCACAGGGCAGAACACCATTGATCCCTGAAAATGACAACAAAACCCAGTAGACTAGAGGCATCGGAATGAACCTGGAATTCTGCCTCCAGGAGTAATTCCTGTCTCCAAAATGAGACACTGTTGAACTGTGTGAGAAATTGTAGCCGGATAGATAGATCAGCTCTCATGGAGGCAGAAACCCGAAGTCTGTGATAAGGCCGTTTAAGACCACGGATGGCCACACACAACACAATCATTGTAGGAAAACCCGGCCTGGTGCTATAACCTGGTAGGCAAAATTGAGGTTACCTACCAATTCCTGTAACTCATGAGTGGTTTTACGTGACCAGAAAATCCAGAGGACCTGATCCTGGTCCTGGAGGGCCAAGAGTTTATCCCACGGAAGGTGGGAACACTGAAGAACAGAATCCAATTCTATACCCAGAAAAATCAAGAAATCCGAGGGCCCTCAGTTTTTTCCTGGGCAAGTGGGACACCCAACTCGTCAGCAAAGGCCTGGAACTGACCCATCAGGAAGGTACATTGGTTACAGTCCCAGGGCCCAGCAAACAAAAAATCATCCCCAAAATGGACAACCTGACGAAGTCTGGTCTGGTTCCTCAAGGCCCATTCCAAAAAGGAGCTGAAATGCTCGAAAGCCAAGGAGGAAATAGAGCAGCCCATCGGCATAGCCCTATCAACAAAGAAATGACCCTGGAAACAGAATGCGAGCAGGTCAAAATCATCCGAATGGACAGGGAGAAGGCGGAACACATTTGATATAGCACTTTCCTACAAGGGCGCCGCATCCACAACAGCGGACCATAAAGATAGCAGAGTCAAAGGAGGTGTAGCGCACAGAGCAAAGATGCTCAGGAATAGCATCATTGACTGACGCCCCCCTAAGGAAGGACAAATTATGAATAAGATGAAACTCACCAGGCACCTTCTTGGGAACAATGTTCAAAGGGGACACCCGGAGGGTGGACAGAGGTAAAGAATGAAACAGACCCAGGACTGTCCTGCCCGTGACCTCCTTGGAAATTTTAGGCATGGACTCCATTTCGGAAACTGATTTTTGGTTGCGGGACATATAATGCACTCTAAGACCCTCAAAAGGGATTCTAAACCCAAATTGAAAACCCTCAAACAAATAAATGGCGCCATCACGCTGAGGATAAAGTTGGAGCAACCGAGTTAGAGACTCCAATTTAATTGGGCCGGGTCCCTTTAGGAGGTTTCTGTTGTCCCGCACCGGGAGTAGGGATGTGCCCGCTTGCCTCTCTGTGGTGAGCCGGCCGCGCCGGTCCCATCATGTCACTTCCTGCTGGCTGGAAGTGACGCGCGGGGACCGTCGCGGCCGGCTCGAGTGGCGCGGAAATTGCTCCGCGCTGCTGAGGATCGAGCGGCGAGGGCCCCCCCGTCGCGGAGAGGTGGGGTGGCCCCCCCAGGTACATGAACATCCCTAACTGGGAGGGTGCTTACCACCAGCCCCAAACTTGGATGAGCCCTGAAACAGGAGGCTGAGGGGTGCTGCCCATTGCATACTGCACACTCTTGCCTAAAGGGGCACGTAGGGCGGGAGCAGGTGTGCTTGGATGAGAATTCCCAACAGACTGGTTCGTGTTGAACTGACTGCCCCATGGCAACATGGAGTGTGGGAGTTGTGGGTGACTTAGACAGGACATGACCGCTGTTGGATCTATCCCCTACGATAGGCCTGGCAGGAATCATAAATTCCAACAAGAGGTCATTATCTGTAAAGTCCCACCTCAGTGAACGATCCAAGGCAGCCTTTTTGTGGAAGCCTTCATCATGAGACATCCATGCACCAACCTTGAAGCCAGAGTATGGCCGGTAAATAATATTGAGATACTTGGTGAGTGTACCACGCCCTAACTGGGAACTCTTGCTGTAAAATTCCCATATAAATCAGGAAACCAGGCAACCAATTGGCCCAGGTGCAGGCATGTTTTTTCCTTTTTATCTTGTCCTGATCCCTGTCCTTATTCTTATCCTTATCCTGCACTTGCAGTTCCCAACACCCACCCAGGTTGACCTTCCCCAGAAGGCTGCACGGGAGGAGGGAGGTCCCTCTCCCTCTCAACCGCCACTAAGTGCGTAAGGATTGCTGAAACATCCGTGGTCTTGTCCCCCCTGCCCTCACAAGCAAACCCAACAGCCATCTTCCAATGATATGAAGGCATCCAAACATGAGCCACGTGTCGGCGAGAGACGGGCACGAGGAACCGCAGCTCTGCTTCCTTCTTTCTCCACAGCCGAAAAAGAAAGAGACCAAGGGTGGGGTGGCCAGGTCTAATATTGACCCTGGCGGGCGCGCTGTCTTCCTTGAGCCTTGTTGGAGGTTGAGATCACCCCATAGTGGTCTCACTCTCCTTCCCCCTCACGTGCAAAATTCTCCCTGCCCACAGCTACACGTGGTTAGGGGAAGGGAATTTCATTGACAGTTCCCAGAAGAATGATTGAACTGGTGACCACAAAATGTGTTTGTTTACAGATATTGACTAAACCAGGTAAACATCTCCTACAGTAAAAAGGTTGCTATTTTGTAGTTGTTATTTTGAGATGTTTATACATTTATATAAAGCAATGTGAGATGGTGTGGCATCATTGCACAAACTGAGAAATAAAAAGAAAACTTCAATTAATGGCCCTATGTGAGAGGTCTTAGATTAGCTGCATGAACATGCTTAGCATAGGAAATACCAAGATAAATAACATTATGCTAGTGTAATTGTAACATGCTAGTGCAATTGTAACACAGCATGTCAGCCCATTAACTTTGGCTGAGGCAACTTCAATCTAAGAGTCAAGCTACATGATCCGAAGAAGCATGTAGTGCAGCTCTTTTACATTTGCAAGGCACAGAAAACCATCTGATAAAAAGGAACTATTAAATTATCCAGCAGCTGCTCACAAAGAGGTACAGCATGTAGGAAGCAGCTGCATCCAGGCAGAGGGAGCCCCAAGCCCTTCCTGGTAGGCAGCACAAGGAGATGGAGAAGGAACTGGTGTCTGAGGGTCTAACTACGCGGTATGTTAATTGCCCCCTGTGGGGCAATTAGCAGTAGAAGAAAAGACTCCCACTGGCACCAATAGCAGGTGTTTTTTTGTGGAAGGGTGTGAGGGATTGAGGCCTACACAGGATTTGGTTTATTGAGGCCTACACAGGCTTCAGTTTGTTGAAGCCTGAAGGCCCAAACACTCCACGATGGGAGGGGGAGTTTGAGAGTTTAAGTTACCCAATAGAAGTGAAGAATTAGATATCTTATTCAAGGTCACATGGTCATAACCTTCCAGTCCTGGGAAGACTATATATGTGGGGTGTGGTCAGCTAGCAGTCAGAGTGTGTGCTGGGAGAGAGCTAGAAGCAGCAGAGAGACACAGCAGAGAGAAGCAGAGAGAGAGAAAGAGAAACTGGCTGGCTGGCTGGCTGGCTGACTGCATAGGAATTAGGTAGACTGAAGTGAAACTAGAGAACATTGTTTGTTTGGTTGTTTGTTTCATTTTATCATACATGCTTTTGATTTAAAACCACTCTATTAAGTAATTTCCCTAATACTATAAGTAAAGTTTGTTGTGTACCCTGGAGTTTGGAGTGACTTATTCACCACGCCTACAGCCTACACCCACGTTACTGGAGGAAGCAGGCAAAGGACTGGGTCTTTGGGAAGAGGCAGAGATCTCCCAAAGGGCAGATCAAGGGGTCCTTGCAGTAGTGGAACCTTGACAAAGGGATTTTAGTTGGAATCATGAGTAGGGAAGGAGGAGTTCCTTCTCCACATGCAACAGGCTCAATGGGATTTTCCTCCAAGGATTTAAAATAAAAATAAAAATCCCGGATGTGGCTGCAAGAAGCCACACAAGTGGCATAATATGTCGTTAGGCCCTGAGTGTGCCTTGCC
Source organism: Shinisaurus crocodilurus (assembly GCA_021292165.1). Lineage (NCBI taxonomy): Eukaryota > Metazoa > Chordata > Lepidosauria > Squamata > Shinisauridae > Shinisaurus > Shinisaurus crocodilurus. Next base: position 80,107,694 of record CM037877.1, on the reverse strand, counting down.
AAAGCAAATGGCTTCCTACTGGCCAGGTGTCTCCAATGTGGGTGCAGAGAGCTGATGGCAGTGAACCTCTTGGGTGCCTTGTGCCAGTCACCAGGTAACCTTTGCTTCTTCCACCATTTGATGTCTGCTGCAGGTAAGGGTGCCGCTTCCTCCACCCCCTGAGTTGTTACTCAGTGGCAGCAACTTCTGCCTACATGTTGCACCCTCTCATGCGCTGCTGCTGAATTATGTAGCACTGACTTTTTTTTTATCAGATGGTAGAAAAATGAGAGTAACCTGTGGGGGCATTTCTCTGGAAGGAAGATGAGTCTGCAGCAGTTTCTGAAGTACAAGGGCACTGCCATGTTCACCTTTCCTTCCTTCCATCCAGAGGGCAGAGATACATTGGCTTTGAGAATGGCAGCAAGACAAGTGCCCAGGAGATGACAGTCAATGCCAATTCCACTCGGATGAAAGAAGACTAAGCATTTGTTGACTGTTTACAGTAGAAAAAGCAGATTGTTTTCTCAAAAACTGCCAGGTGCTTAATAGCGGATATGCCCCTTTCACAGAAGTTACCAACAGTCTTAATTTGATCTGACCTTGTCCTTCTCTTGAGAGAAATCCTTTGGCCTGCAAACAAGGAGTCTATCGCTTTCCACTCAGCCTGTCACGTTTAGCACCAGGAAGAGCATTTCTCCAAGCACAACAGATTGTCAGCTTCATAATCCAGATGCGTTTTGTGCACAGTGTTGCGCAATGGATGTGGATAGAAAATTGAGCTGTGGTGCATTGGAAAATTTTGGCAAACATGCACATGCACACCAGGGGTGTTGAACCTCCAGACCATGGGCCAACCCAGGTCACCCGGGGTCCCAATCTGGCCCTCTGAGATTCCCCAGAAGGCCATGCCTCCTTCCTTCCTTTCCTTTCTATAAATAAATAAATAAATGAATAACCTAGCCTCCCTTGGCACAGAGTTCCAGAGCTTGGGAGCATCCAACAAGAAGGCTCTTCTTTGCATCCCACAAAACATACCTCCAATGGCGTCACAATCAAGAAAAGGGCCTCCACTAAGGGCTTCTCTGCTTTTAACCTGCCACTTTACTGAGGCTTCTGCTTCCGGATTCTTTGAGGGATTAAGATTGGCTCCTTTACATGGATTTTTTCCAGGGTTTTTTCTTTCTCTGCCTTTCTATATGTTCCACATACAACCACAAGGGGCCCCAGCAGTATAGCGGAATTGCAAAAATACACAAGCCTTGGAAATTTAACACCCCATTTTCCTCGTTCTAAAAAAAGCCATGGAAATGCTTGGAAAGCATTTGGGGAGTTTCCAAATAACGACGTCATTTAGAACACCCGCAAACTACTGTGAGTGAGGAATCACAAGCGCAAAATACACACCTTGTGTAGAGAAGCTCCGAAGATCTTAAAACCTGGGCAGGTTCATATGGGAGAAGGTGGTCTTTGAGGCAGGTCCGGCACAAAACCCCCTGCCACCTGAGACGGGAGAGCACATTGCTGCCCTCTCTCCTTCCCCACTCCATGTCAACGGTGGCCAGCCCTGCCCCTCCCCCCCAACGACGATGATGGTGATGGCAGTGATGTTGGTGGTAGCGGCTGTGGCCGCCCCCTCCCTTTCTCCCCCTCTCCTTTGATGCCTCGCTGTGAGGGCTCCTTCCTCAGAGTGAGGCATTGGCGGGGAGCTGGCCTGAAGAGCACCTGGGATTCGGTGCCTGAGGTAGGGGATTCACCCCACTTCATGGAAGGGCTGGCACTGGTTTCAGGTAGCCTGGTCCCAAGCCTTATAGGGTTTTATAGGTCATCACCAGCAGTCTAGTGGTGTGTTTTGTACCTTGGGGGGGGGCTCGCCTCACCTTGCCTCACCTCACCTCGGCGAGCAGCCCCCCCCCGAAGCCCGGATTCTCCACGGTGTGGAGCGATTCTCCACGCTGCTCTCTGCGCCACTTGAGCAGGCGTGCCGGCGGCGCAGGGTCCCATCGCGGCCGTTTTAAGCCCTGTTGCCCCGGTTTCTATGCCAAAAACGTGGTGCGGGGTTCCGCCGCGTCGGCGCAGGGTCCCATCGCGTCACTTCATGGCAGCCGGAATGATGCGATGGGAATCTGCGCTGCCGGCGCGGCGGCTCAAGCAGAGGGATGAGCGGGCACAAGGTAAGGCCCGTGAGTCTCAGGGGGGGGGGAGTGGGGCCGATTTTGGCATCATTCCAGCCCCCCGATATTCGCGGTAACATCCCTAGCCAGCACTTTGAATTGTGCCCACAGACAGACAGGTAGCCTGTGAAAGTGTTGTAACTGGCCCCGGGCAACAGTCTGGCCACAGCATTCTGGACCAGCTGAAGTTTCCAAATAGTTTTCAAAGGCAGCTCCAGGTAGAGCATGTTAATGAATCCCAAAGGCTTCTCTACACAAGGCATTTACTGTGCGCTCGTGATTCCTCACTCACGGAAGTTTGTGGGGCCTTTTTACGATGTCGTCATCCTCCAAGCCCTCTCCTGTGTTTCCCAGCCATTTTCGGTGTGTGTGTGTTAGAGTGAGGCAAGGGTAGTATTACATTTCAAACAAGAAGAAAAGCCTTGTGTGTTGTCGCAATTCTGCTATACTGTACCACAGTGCCATCTTGTGGCTGGTTGATAGAATATATAGAAAGGCAGAGAAATACAAACCTGGGGGGGAGAGCCCTGTGTAAAGGACACACTTTTCCTCCTGCAATGAAAACAGAAGAAGAAGCCTCAGTAAAGCCACAGGATAAACGCCTCATGTAGAGAAGCCCTTAGTGGCAGTAAGAGCTTTAAGTTAAAATATGCTGGTATTTGTAGTATTTTTAAAAATATATATTTTGGTCCCACCCTGCTTGCCTTTGTCTCCATTCCCTTTTGTCCTCAGCCCCATCCACCAGTGGAATACAGCTCCCAAGAGCTACTCTGAGTCTGAAACTCAATTCTGCCCTTGGACTGAAAGAGGTTTGACCACCCTTATCCTGTTTTCCCTTTAGGGTGGTGGGATTTTAACATACACACAGACTTCCCTTCCTGCTACAACTTAGGGTCACTGTATTATGAGGCTTTTGTTATATTTTTGGTATTATTTTACAACAATGTAAATAATATATAAGGCCTACCATTATCCTGAAATCTGTCCTTCCAAAACATTACAAATTGATGGACAACATATTACACAGTGATCTCCAGAACTTCACCAAATCATCAGGTGCACTGAAGAAGCCAACTCCCATATTTGATTAAATCATTCCAACACTGATGGAGAATTCTCCTTCTTCCAATAGAAGGACGTTGTAATTTTAGCAGCAGCTAGGCCTGTGGATCATATTTTTTTAAACACACAAATGTTATCTCCATGTAGGGGGGGAAATGTATATGAAATGTACATGTGAAGAACTTGCAGCCTCTATTTGCTCTTTGTATACACACTAGAAGATCATGGGTCAATTGTCTGATAGGATAGAAGTTTCATTTGGAATTATTATTTTTGACTTAGATAGTGCTGAAAGTAGGACATGCTCCCAAAATGTACCGGCTCTCCCATACATTTGACCTTCTTCTTCTTCTTCTTCTTCTTCTTCTTCTTCTTCTTCTTCTTCTTCTTCTTCATATGTTGTCTTTTGTATCTCTTTATACCATCCTCTAGCATATACATTATCACTAAGACGGACACTGTTAGGGGATTTTGAAAATCTTGTATTTTAGTAGAAAGTATTTCTTCAATAGACAATAAATCTTCCCATTCAGCATTTGTCAAGCTACCTATATCACCTCTTTCTTATTGCTGCTATATATATATATTGCATTGGAACAGTGAAAAATCAAAGTTTTTTTTTTAAATAGAAAGTTTTCTGTGTATATCGTTTTTTATTTTTCTTCATTATTATGCCTAAACTTTGTCTGTGTGAAGGAGGAGGCTGAAAGTGGCTGTCAAGTCACCCTTTCCCCCAAGTAAAAGGTGCTGACAGACAAAAGAACTACAGCATGAAAAATTTATAACCAAATCTCCCAATATAGAAAAGAGACAAAGCCACCTCCCTTAATAAATACTGGATCTTCATGCATATCTGCATCAGAGCTGTTCCAATGGCAAAATAAATTTCAAAATGTTTTATGGCCCGCCATGGCTATAAAATAGCTACACTTGTCATTCTGGTAGGCTAAAATCAGAATTATACTAATATTCAACAGGGTGACAGCAGTATATAATCTTGTCAAGCTAGAGATCTGAGTTTGCAGGAGTACATTGCAAGCTAGAGAGAAAGGCTCTAGGGAAAGCATATTCAATTATATCAATAACAATAAACTAAGCTCATTCTGCAGTATCAGGATATACAAGTCCATGTGTGAAGATATAGAGACAAAGTACAAATATTCATGGGCCACAATCCACTATGGAGTTATCTATGCTTAAGTCATATTGATCTGAATAGGGGCAAAGTGCACTTAACTTAAAAAGGGGCAAAGAAACATACATAGATTTTTGGAGGGGGGCATTTTATTACCCCAAGCCAAATTGCAGTGTATCTTGGGTCAGTAAAATATCCCCAATATGTGTGTCTGTGGCAGAAGAAGGGCACATCTGCTTCCCTTGATCAGTTTTACTTTGAAAACCCCCACAGGACGTTTGTTTTTACCCCAGTACTTCCCATGGGCTGGGACAAAAAAGCACCTCAAATGAAAAATTCAGTTGATTTCTTGGGATAGTTTAATGTCCCAGGACCTATTTTGTTTTCAGAAAGAAAACTCTGTATGGACATTTGCACATGATTCTCTGGATCAGTTTTTGTTGAATTTTGTTTTTTAAAAAACCCTAACTCTCTACATTAGCTGGGATTTTTTTTTTTTTTTAAAAGCACCCCAAATGCAAGATTCAGTTGATTTCTTTGGATATTTTATGTCCCAGGCACTTTCTGTTTACAGAAAGAAAATTGTAAATGGAAGGTGGCTGAAATTTAGAGACATTTATGACTATACAGGTGACAATGTCCTAGAAGGACTATGTTATATGTGTACCTCTGTGTACATTCAGTAATGTAGGATTTTTTGTCCCATCTTTGTAGTGCAGTGGATTTCAGTGTCATTATAGAAATATGTAGAATGCAGCGGAGTTCAGAATCAAGAAAGGATTGACAAAGTTAGGGTTATAGAATATTTCTAGTGTGGAAAAAAGACTTATAATAAATGTTCACTTGCTTGAGAAAATAAAATTGAATGGGCATTTAAAATGAGCAGAGAATACAAATGTCTTTTCCATCTAACATATACGAACACTTCTGCATTTGATGAAGTGGATTATAGTCCACAAAAACTTATGCCAGAATAAATTTGTTAGTCTTTACGGTGCCACAAAACTCTTGTTTTTGCTGCAATAGACTAACATGGCTACCCTCTTGATATTTAGCAATAGATGGCACCAAATCAAAATGCTTAGGAAGACTGACAACATGTTTGGCCATTTTTATTAAATCCACATGTGGAGCCTTCGATTCCAATGCTGTACCTAGTCCCTCGTGCATAAGTATAATTGGCATCAACGAGACTGACACATGCATAACAGCAGCATAACTGATGATGGGATTTCACCTCAACTCTGCAAAATGTTCATGGATCTTCACAGAAGAAAATAGTTTAATGGTGGCTAAAATATCAATGGCTGAACAGAATCACTAGATGTATGGCATGTATAAAATACAGATTACAAATACAAATTTGTGAATACTGCCCTATTGCCAAGCCATGGCTATCAAAAACCAGACAAATCAAGAGAAAGTTCTCAGAAGATATATCTATAGCTATATAGAGATGTACATATAGGGCAGTATCCAGTGCTGGCAATTCACCATCTCTAAACATGTTGTGCTAGTGGAAATGACTGCTAGCACAATAGGAAAGTGGTGCATGCAAGCGCAACACAAGAAACTACCACTTCCACAATGGGAGAAGTCAACGGAGTTCCTTTTCATGACCTCCACTGACTTGTCCCATTCCAGAAGCAGTGGTTTCTGGTACTTTCCCATTGCAGCAGCAGTCATTCCCATGAGCTCAGTGGCATTATTGGATACTGCCCATAAATATAGATGATATAGATATTGATATGTGATATAGATATATACATAGATATTGATATACTCAATCCAGAATTTTTCTAAAAGGTTTGAAAACATTTTCTCCCTGTGTACTGAAAAAATAACCTATGTTTTGAATGAAGGCCTTTTATGTTAAACCAAACCAAGAACAATAGCAAGAATAAATGAAGAACAACTGCAAAGATAAATGAAGTATGATGAGGATTCGTCTTTTATTATATAAGAGAATTTAGTATAGTCAGGCTCAACTTTTCTTAGTGTTGCTTTAAGGAGCAATCCTATGCAAGTCTAGGCAGAAAAAAGGCCTACAACTTCCAGCATGCCCCAGGCACATAACTGGCTGGGGCTTTCTGGGAGTTGTAGGCCTTTTTTCTGCCTAAACTTGCATAGGATTGCACCCTTAGTGGCTTTGAATGGAACAGCTTGATCCAGCAAGGATATATAGTTTATGTTTATATTCTTACCTCCCTCCAAACAGCTCAGAGTGGCATTGTAGGCTCCCACACAAAAAAAGTAAGGTGAGTGAGGCCAAGAGGTGGTGACTTGCTCAAGTTCACTCAGAGGGAACTTCATAACTGTGCAAGCATTTCAACCAGGGTTTCCCGCATCCCACTGAACTCAGTACAGCTTACATCTGAGTAGACATGTATAATAAGTCTAATGTAATCCTGAACATGTTTCCCCATCCACAAATCTCTCTTTGCCCCCAGTTGTTTTCCTACCACACATAATTTCCGGTACCATTTTAGCTACCTTTCCCCACCCCACAGACCTCTATAGCCATGTCCAGAGCTGGCCCCAAGTCATTTTGCTTCCTGAGGCAGAGCAGCAAATGGTGCCTCCCCCCCCCCCCATGCAGTCAAGGTGTGTAGTTGTACTCAAAGCCAGTCAAGTTGTTTTGGCCCCAAAGGCAGCAAATCCTACAAGTGCTTCTCCCCTTCCTTGGCAGTGAAAATACAATAATAATTAATAAATTAAATAATGAATAATTTGCTGCTTTTTCATGATGTCCTAAATCAGCTGTCTGAGGCAGCTGCCTCAGGCTCTAAAATGTGTGTGTGTGTGTGTGTGTGTGTGTCTGTAAAGGACCCTGTCTCCTAAAGACACCCTTATTTGTTAAAAGGGATGTATGGACAAGGGAGAGGAGGGCATTTGATTTCAGGAAAAACACACACACACAGGCAGAAAGATTCAAGGGAAGAAGCAGGAGGGGAAGCACATGTGGGCAAAAAGCCAACTAGTCCAGGGGGATCAGATGGAACAGAGATCATCAGGGCTCCTGCTGTACCTTTATTTCAGCAAGTGCCATTTTTCTCCAGTTACATGAAAAGCAACATCCTTCCGAATGACTTTCTGTACAGTGGACTCCTGTCCATGAAAGCTTATTATGCCACAGCAAATTTGTGAGTCTTTAATATGCCACAAACATTATGGCTTTTGAACACAAAAGAGCAAGAAGTCCCTAGCCTCCTCCCACCTCTGTTCACCTTTCTCTAGCCCAGCGCAAACCCCTGATGCCAAGGAGGACCATGCACCCACCAGAATCTGGCCACATGGATCATGGTGCACTCCAGATAGATGACTGCAGCGCCAAAGAGCTCCAGATACACTCAAGCAAGCCTGCAAGCCAGCGCAAGCCACACTCGCATACATTACCTTGTTCCAAACCAAATTCAGACACTGCTGCTCATTCAACCCCCCTCTTTTTTTTACAAGCAAACCCACTTCTGTTTTCCCCCAATGTAAGGGACTTGGGCCAGCTTGCAGAAAGCAAGAGACGAGGAAGGTCTCCAGGGTTCTATTTGATATGTGAGGAGCCAGTGTGCCTGCTCTTCCTCTTGTCAGCCCCCGCTCCTGCTGCCTACAATGGCCCAGGGCAAAGTGTAATTGCCCAGTAGCAATTGGCTGGGCAGGTCTCTGCAGAGTCAGGCACACTCCGAGAAAGGGTGACAGTGGTGCTGTAAGGCAATTTTGGACTTAATGAAAACTGTGATAGGAAAAGTGGCAGTCTCCCCTCTAGTTGAAAAGACTGGTGCCTTCATGCCACACTCCTAAGTCTGTGAAGGGAGTGAGTCCTAACATCTCCTAGGAACTGCACCCCCTACCTCACAACTCCTAAATGAACACGGCAAAAGCAACCCACAACAGCTTGGCCAGAACTAATGTCCAAATGCCTCGGAAATAAATTCATCTTTGCCAGGTGCTGCCAAGATTATGCCAGGCAAACTTCCTCAGGGAGAGTGTGCCATAAACATGGGGCCAGTTTCTGGACTGCCATCCCCATAGCTTCTCTCAGAGGCGGCACACGGAGAAGGGCCTCTAATGCAGGCCCGGTGCAAGGCAATTTGGTGCCCTAGGCAAGATCAGATATTTAGCGCCCCCCCTTCCCACTTGAGCTCTCCCTCCCTCCAGCCCTATGCCCATTATGAAATAAATTTCCCTCCCTGGGAACTGCCGAGCCCCATAGAAAAACTTTGTGGACTTTGAGACTTTTCCTTTGTGTTCACGAGGAAAGCAAAGAGGCAACATCAGCCCAGCTATGCCAGGAACTCCCAAGGGCCTTCTCCTACTCCATATATATGTAAAAGCCTGTCTCCTCCTGCAGGCAGCACAAGGGATATGAAAAAAGGATGTGAGAGAGGTGTGGTGGCGCTACCTGTGAGGAATAGAGACAAAAGGGCATCTTGCAGCCTGTCCTACCTCGCAGGGTGGAGGTGCAGAGACTCAGTACACCTTCTGGGTTGCAGGGGGGGGGATGCATGTAGTAGAAACATAGCAAAGAGAGAGCCCGTGGATCATCTGGTTCAAATTTAGGAGGGGATTTACGAAACTTGCTACTTCCCCTCCTCTCTCTATCACTTTGTTGCAATATTTCTTTATCAGAATAATGTATATTATCCTGTCTTTCCCTTTACCAGCCTAGTGCTCAAGGCAGACAACAATATTCAAAGTACAGTAAAGAAAACATCAACAGCTCAGGGCACAATCCTAAACACGTTGAGGCAGAAAAAAGCCCCGCAACTCCCAGCATTCACCAGCCAGCATGGCTGGCTGTTGGAACGCTGGGAGTTGTGGGGCTTTTTTCTACCTCAACGTGCATAGGATTGCGCATGGCTGGCTGGGGAATGCTGGGAGTTGTAGGATTCCCCCCCCTCCAAACACGCATAGGATTGCATCCTAAAACCATTTAAAACCAAAACACAGAAAAGCATGGTAAATAATTAAAACATTGGAGCCCCAGCTAGCTTAAAATACCTTTCCCTCCCTCCCTGGTTGCTGGAAATAACTGCTTTCAGGGGACCTTGAGCTGAGGAACCTGAGGGAAGGCGAAGGAGGTGTTTGCAGGTGCATCCTTGAGAGGGAAGGCGAAGGAGGTGCATCCTTCCAGCCGCCCACCAGCCTCCCATCATTGGCCCCTGCCCGCCTCCCCTCCTCCAGTCTGTAGCCTTCTCTGCCTCTTTTGATGCTGGTTGTGAGGAGGAGCCTGCCTGCTGCTGTTCCTGGTAACGAGCTGGAGGAGAGAGAGGGAGGGGTGCGCTTCTTTCGCCTTCCCTTCCCCGCCACAGGACATGATTGGTAAAACAAACTTGGTAAAATACGTGATGTATTTTTTTCCCCCAAGGCATTTCTGGCGCCTCCTTTAGCCCAGCGCCCTAGGCAGCCGCCTAGTTGGCCTAATGGTAGCACCGGCCCTGCTCTAATGCCAACCTCAGGATCTAGATAGGTTCATATGGGGAGAGGTGGTCCTTGCGGTATCAGGGTTGCAAGTCGTGCAGAGCTTTACAGGTTAAAACCAGCACTTTGGATTTGGCCCAGAAAAAAAATTGGCCAATCAGTGCAGGCAAACAAGAATTGACCTTATATGTTCAAAAGGCCTCATCCCAGACAACAGCCTGGCTGCTGAATTCTGCACTAGCTGCAGTTTCCAAACCATCTTCAAAGGCAGCCCAACATACAGAGTTACAAATGTTATGGTCTGTTGTACTGCAACTTGTGCAGGCTTAGTTTGCTTTTAGAACTAATACATTTTTTGATTTTGCACGTGTGTGTGTGTGTGTGTGTGTGTGTGTGTATCTCCCTCTGTTTCAGGCTACAAACCACCTTTCTCACCTTCCTGGTCTAAAAGTGTAGCAAAGCAGTGTCAAGTGCTCCCTGGGGAAGCGACCATGACACCAACACAGGATACAGCACTGCATTCAATTGAAATGGAAAATAGGAGAAGGTGTCTTTGCATATAAACCTCACCTATTGAGTTTTAAAAAACGGTCTTGGGGAAAAAAAAATTCCAGGGGAAGTATTTAAAATGTGCATAGTGCATGAAATTGCCTCACATTATGGGGAATACATGCCTTGTAGCAATTATGTCACTTATCCTTACACTAATTAAGTGTTGATGTGTGAGTACTAAGTTGCAATGATGTTGTTAACTAACGTACATAAATATTCCCTTTAAACTGTAATTGCACTTTGCCATAAGTTAAAGGGAAGCACATTCAATTTGGAGGCATGCAGATCAGCACCTTAAGAAACCGATTATACTCTTCAGGATGCCAACATATACAACACTAGAATGCTTTTTTTTTTTTTTTTTAAGGGGGAGACTTTTGTCATGGTGGCTAGAGTTTACAATCCTGTGAAGAAAAATATTTCCATTTCCATATACACAATGGCAGACCTGATAGGCACGAAACAACTAATTCTACCCACAGGGGCTGAATACACCAGACCAGAAGGATGTAATGTGACTTAATCCACAGCGCCCCCCGCCCGCCCGCCCCCCAGCAAACATCAGCGATGCTGCATTTCTGTCAAAAGAACAGAGATGATCTGTGGAAAATTTGTAGTGTTCTACCCATTTGCTCAGCACAAGATTTATGATTGCCCCAAGTTAATGCAATTTTATTTTTCTAATATTAGAATGAGGGTCCCTGTATGCCATATTGGAACATGCGCTGTGGAAAAAATGAGAACATAAGACATAAGGAAAGGCTTATGGGTTCTGAGCAGTAGGCCGGCTTATTACAGTTATCCTGTCTCCAATAGTGGTCCATTTTGTATGCTTCAAGATAAAAGATATATAACAGCAGAAGGCAATAAGGACAAACTCCTGTTACTATTATCCACTTCCTGAAAGGGCGTGAGGAAAAGCAGAGTGCCTCGCGTGTGTGAGATGGAAGATTTAAAATCCTATTCCTGTGTGCAGACGCCCATAAATCCACACACAGAAGTTCAGATCCTTCTCCCCCTCTCCCTGCGCAGCTTTCCAGCGTTTCGGTTGTCAGCCAGCTCCCTGTAATCTGACACCAGCCCAGCTTCCTCCGTTTGCAGATTACTTCAAGTAGCAAGGAAGTAACTCTGTAAACTCCACAGGTCTATTTAGCTACCTGTTTATTTGAATAGCAAAGTATATGCTACAGAGTATACATTTCCTAGTTACAGTCCATGTGCAGAGTACAATGCATAGCAAGCATTTAATCCAGTGGAGCAAGTTGAGGTTTACTCCACTCAACAAAGACGTTACATGATTGCATTAGTCCAGCAAGCACTAGTCAGAAGACAAGAGAGAAAGAGAGAAGTTCAGCATCTCTCTAAAATGGCTTCAGACAGAAAAACAACAAGTCAGTACGTCACCAGAACATACAAACCATGTGACAGGCTCATACTGTTTCCCATACACTCTAGTAACCCCTGCGAAAGCACGAGATTCATAGAAAGACATAACAAACTTGTTTACCAGCCATTCTGTTCCTTCCATGTGTAAACAATGTGCCACAGCTGGTGAATGTGATACATGTCACAACACTTCCATCTTCTGCTAGTCAAAAGGCCAGTTCTCACATAGGAACTGGATATTTATTTGCTCTACAGGATTGCTCCACTGTACAGGATCGCATAGAGAAACCTCCATATGAATCAAGCTGTACATGGATACAGCTGATATTCTTCTACAGTAATACCTTGGATTGCAAGTAACTTGATTTGAGAGCGTTTTGCAAGACAAGCAAATCTTTAAATATTTATTTAATTTTTTTTGACTTGATATACAAGCGACGTCTTGCAATACAAGTACTGTAGTACGGCTTAAATTAAAAATCTCTGTACAAATTTGTTTGGGGGGATTTCGTTTTGATATAAGAGTGTTTTGGATTACAAACACGTTTCCGGAACGAATTATGCTCTCAATCCAAGGCATGACTGTATTTTCCCTAGCTGTTTTTTCTCCTGGTGAGTCTCAAAGACAGGAAATACCCTCACTGGGAGAAAATAGTTGGGAAGATGTTGTTTTGGAGGATGTATTTACAGGGGGAATGGCGCAGCCAGGGAAGAGTTAAGCTTCCCCCTCCTGCCCATCCATGCTCTGCTTTAAATGCCTATCCCTGCTTTATATGATTTGTTGTGACCCGTCAGGTCGTACTGCTATCAGTTGGGCCCTTAGCTTTACAGTTCAGCAGGGTGGTGGACCTGGGTCCTTCATGTCCAAGGACAATACTTTGGCCACATAAACTGTTAGGAAAAAGGACACACATTCTGGAATGTAGTACTTATGACCATCAGGATGGGATATATTCTTGTTTTATTAAAGTGGTATCCTAGGTACGTATAGATTTAACACACAGCATGCTTATGCAAAGGACATACTATTTGCTGTTTTAATTAGTTAATTGAAAGTTTGGCAGAGTATGATGGATGAAGGCATTTTAAATTTCATATGCATTGTTTTCAGTTTGGTTGTTTTTATGCTCAACTGTTTTTAAGTTAGATAGGACATTCTGCAAAACAGCAAGTTTAAGTACTGCCAATAAATGTACTCCTTGAATCTGAAAAGCTGTTATGTACACAGTGGATGAAACTAAAATATTGGAGTCAAGATAGAAAATCAAAACAAACCTCTGTAAATCTCAAATCCACCGGGGATAACACATCCCCAGTGGCTTGTGGGAACATGGTTCAAGGTGTGCTTAACATGTAGAAGTCTGATCCCCAGGGATTTCAACAGATAGTAATCAATGTTTGGAGAAGGAAATAAGAATAACCCAGGAAAGGTAACAACGATGAACAAGACTACGTAATACATGGAATATTAATACAACACTTGAAGGTCTCTACCACTACTTATTCCATAGCAAAACAAAAACAAAAGAACAAAATCCTATGAAGTGCAGAATTAATGCATCTTGTTAGGACAATTGAAATACCAAGATGCAAGGAAATACAAATGTGAGACCTCAGTGACGAAGACTAGATAAAAGGAATAATGCTTTTGATAACTAGTGCCACAAACTATTAATTGATTGTTGACAACATTTAAGATTAAAGTTTAAATGGTGAATGTGAATAAAACCGTGGTTCAATGCTGTGCAAACACTTCAAAACTGTTTCCTTGCTGGTAATTGATTGCAGATATTTTACTTCTGCTACCAGATTTTCACATTTCTCCTTATCAGATGCTGAGGTGATTGGTAGAGGATCCAGGGTTTTTGTTTTGTTTTGTTTTGTTTACTTCATCTCAAAATGCAACCAGAAGGGTATGAAAGACCTGTTTTGCCTGTATTTTTTTAAAAAAATTCTGAATTATCACATATGAGTAACATGAGTGCACGCTACAGCGATGTGTATTCAGTTGACCTATCTCAGTAGTATTATCCTGTTCTAGGACATGATGCCAAGTGGATCACACAGGAGCAAACACATTCAACAAGGATCTGTACCATAACATCTTCTGACAAGAAACCCTGCATGATACCCATAGTAAATAAATACAAAATGTGCTTTTCACGTTTACAGCTTACATTTTTAAATGGACACCAAAAAAACATAATCTGTGTAATCGCTTTCAATATCCAGACAACCAAAAACCTCAATTCCCATTTTACTTTCTCCTTTCAATCTTGTTTAATATATATATATATATATATATATATATGCATTTAAATAGCATCTAAATATGTATGTGTATTTTCTCTCAAAGTAAGTATGTTTTCTCCCCAAATATGTATTTAAATGCTTATCTTGATACATTTAAACTATTGAGAACTGCGTCACAACATTCAGAGAAGTACAAAATCCAGTGGATGGACCAACAGGTGAGGATCAGGTAATTTCTCACAGGAATTCTCTAAGTTCAAATTCCTCAAGCATTCTACCTCAGCCTGACTTCATTTCACTTGTCATCTCCTCTTCAGGCTTTCCTCCTAAGGGGCTGTTGCCCCACACAACTGTCCCCGGGGAACTGCAGCTAAGGCCAGGCCCCACATATTTTGTTCAGGAAAATTTTCTGATGCTAAAAACCTATATTAAGATCAAAACCATGCCACTCAGTGGCACAATAAAACCTGACTATATAGAGACTGGAGTATCTGCCAGAGGGACCTCCATCACAATAACAACTGTAATTTACCTCTGTTGAGACCTGTTGGCAATAGATGCAATATTCACTTTGTATTTTCTGTTTTCTGTCCTCTATGTGATGCTTCTCATTTCTCTTCCAAGCGAGTGTATAATAACACTTTGTTTTCAACCTGTCATGTTAGATTAAAACAGAATGACAGAGACAACACTTTTGCATGCAACTGTTAAAGCTGCTTGCTGTATTGCACTTGCCAACTTCCTTTTCGAAGGCTTTGTTTCATTCTCCCCACAACCTGTCCTCACTTTCCCATTTACTATGACATCCCTCAGAAAGTACCTGAGAAAAACAAGCTCAAATCCACTGGATTTAAGGTAATTCTGAAAAAGATAAAGATCTTGAACATGTTTGTTTATTGATGTATGAAAAGGCACAAGGCACTGCATACATATGCTCCAACATTTCACAGATGAAAATAGGGACACACATGTGAATTCATAAGAGGTATGGTTAAGCAACATGAAGGTATACTCAAGGGGGTGTGGCCAGGCAACATGAGGGTGTGGCCAAGGGTATGGCCAGGCAACCAAAGGGCATGGTCAAGTACAAAAGTTATTAGAGGAAACACACAA
Organism: Shinisaurus crocodilurus; assembly: GCA_021292165.1. Lineage (NCBI taxonomy): Eukaryota > Metazoa > Chordata > Lepidosauria > Squamata > Shinisauridae > Shinisaurus > Shinisaurus crocodilurus. The sequence continues at coordinate 80,092,625 of CM037877.1, read as the reverse complement.
AACTGCAGGGCCAGTGTGGCATAGTGGTGAGAGTGTTGGACTGGGACTCGGGAGATCCGGGTTCTAGTCCCCACTCAGCCATGAAACTCACTGGGTGACTTTGGGCCAGTCACTGACTCTCAGCCTAACCTACCTCACAGGGTTGTTGTGAGGATAAAGTGGAGAGGAGGGGGAGGAGGATTATGTAAGCCGCCTTGGATTCCTTGCAGGAAAAAAGGCGGGGTATAAATATAATAAATAAATAAATAAAATATTTTCTCCCTCTCATCTAGAGAACCTGGGGTTATCCACTAAAGCTAAATGGTGGCACATTTGGGACAAACAAAATGAAGTATTTGAAGCTCAACAGGGGTGGGGGGTGGGGAATACCGAACTGGCAATTATAATATGACGCCTGTCAACTTCAGCAAATGTCATTTAATACTGGAGAACACAGCCTTAGAGGGAATATCTCTAAGTGAGCCAGCGTGGCATAGTAGTTAGAGTGTTAGACTGGGACTCGGGAGATCTGGGGTTCTAGTCCCCGCTCGGCCATGAAGCTCACTGGGTGACTTTGGGCCAGTCACTGACTCTCAGCCTAACCTACCTAACAGGGTTGTTGTGAAGATAAAATGGAGAGGAGGAGGAGGATTATGTAAGCTGCCTTGGGTTCCTTGCAGGAAAAAAGGCGGGGTATAAATATAATAAATAAATAAATAAATAAATAAAATACTCCTAAACAGAAAAAGGAATCTTAGGCATCCAGTTCAAAATTGGTCCCAGGGTATGGTTTGAAGGCACATGAGGCAGCCACCATACTGAAGCTAAGCAGGTCTGGGTCTGATCAGTGCTTGGAGGGCCACATGTAGCCACCACATGTAGCCACCTTGAGTTCCCTGATGGAAGAAAGGTGGGATATACAGTAATACCTTGGATTGCAAGCATAATTCGTTCCGGAACCGTGCTTGTAATCCAAAACACTCTTATATCAAAGCGAGTCTCTGGCGGGCGTGAGCGGGGCCGATTTCGGCCCGCTACGCCCGCTCAAGGCGAGCGGTTACATCCCTACTTGTATTGCAAGACGTCGCTTGTTTATCAAGCCAAAATTTATTTTTAAAAATTGCTTGTCTTGCAAAATGCTCTCAGACCAAGTTACTTGCAATCCAAGGTATTACTGTAAATGTAATAAATAAAATAGATACACTTCGAACCCCTGTCAAAGTTGGACAAGATGGGCAGAGAGACTTTTCCCAGGGATGCCTCCATTACTCCCACTGGAAAGTCACCCTAATTTTCGTAACAAGGCCAGAACCAACAATTTGACCGAATGGAAAAATAGAGGATTGCATCGTCTTCATCAATTTTTTCATGAGGGCCAGTCAACCAATAAAAATGGATTTGTTAAAAGAAAGGCTGGGTGAAATGGCTCTTCCCTGGCTTTTATTCTGTCAACTCCGATCCTTTTAAAGTTCTTCTCAGGTGAAGAAAGATGCTACTAGAATTCTCACATGGTTCGAAAATATAAGAGCTGAGAATATAAGAATGACTCGGGGATCAATTCCAGCTATTTATAAGCAACTTTTGCAGTTATAGCGATTGGAAAGATTTATGGAATAAGTCTCCCTATAGATCAATCCCAGCCCGCACCAGAGAAATGTATTTGAAAATTGTTCTCAGCTGGTACCTAACTCCAAGGCACCTCTCATTTATGACTCATTCAACCTCACCACAGTGTTGGAGGGGGTGCCAACAGTCAGGCACATATTTGCATATGTGGTGGGACTGTGCAAAACTTAGCCCTTTTGGCGAGTGGTGATAACAAGAGATTGGTTTAATTACAAATCAACATATTCCACATTCACCGACTCTAGCGTTATAAAATCTTTTTGGCAGAAAAATAAATGATTTGAATAGTAAGGAGTTAATTACCCACTTACTTGTGGCCGCCATGCTCACAATTGCAAGATTTCAGAAGGGCTTCAGCTTTCAGGCCTTGGATTATTGGTACAATATGGTATGGCAAATGGCCTTAATGGAAAAAATATCCCAGAAGCTGAAGGTGGCAAGGGGTCAAAGTAAACAAGATTCATTTTATTCAATTTGGCATGTTTTTATTGTTTATATGAATACGAATATGAATACATATATGAATATGTTATATATGGAAAACCAACATAATATTCCTTCACAATATAAAATGTGGATATTATAAAGAATAATGAAATGAAAAATGTATTGATTTTACACAATTGCTGTTTAATTAAACTATTTAGTCCAAAAGCAGGCCCCTTATAACTCAGTAATAACCTAAGTTATTCTTTACTACTTATAATTGATGTAACACGGATGTAATTTTTTTAATTAGCTTTTTTAAAAAGCTAATTTCCCCCCTTGTCTTTTTATGGTTTTGTTTAATTTGTGTATTGTCAAGCAGAAACTTTAAATCATAGAATAGTAGAGTTGGAAGGGGCCTATAAGGCCATCGAGTCCAACCCCCTGCTCAATGCAGAAGAACAGATGTGGGCAGCCCAGGCAGTCACCCATCCAAGCACTGACCCAGCTCATACCTGCTTAGTTTCAGCATGTGGCCTGCATTATGTACTCTTGACACCACCTGCAGGTTAATAAGTTAATAACTTTATAAAATACGTTTTAAAAATGAAGTATTTATTTGCATAGTGCATAGTTAAACTGTGGAATTCACCGCCACAAGATGTAGCGATGGCTGCCAACTTGGAGTAGACAAATTCATGGAGGTTAGTATCTAGTTTCCCTTCTCAAGGCATTATATTACTGATAAGGCTATCAATGGATTAGTCATGATGATGGCTACATAGCACCTCTAGGATTGGAGACACCATGCCTCTGAATATCAGTTGTTGGGGAACATACTGTTACCCTCATGTCCTGCTTGAGAGCTTTCCAGAGCATCTAGTTGGTCACTGTGGGAAACAGGATGCTGGACCAGACAATTTCCAGTAGGGCTCTTTGTATGGTGTTATGGTCATAACCTAGCACAGAGAAGAAGGCATGAACACCTTCTCTTACAAGAAGATGCTGATGCAAGCCCAGTTCCTATATACAAACCCAGGTTGCTGAAGTGTATGCAGGGACTTGGTTTGCATGAAGATGTCCTTCCTTTTGTCTGTTAGACTTATGGGTTGAATAAGGCAATCATTGGAGGTTAATTTTTGACAGCCAAGTTCAGAGCACAAGCCTTTTAAGACTGACAAATTGTGTCAGTCTTCAGAAAAAAATCATGAGAAGCTGCCCATTATAAATCTCTGACCATCAAGGGCTATTCCTGGAGTTCTGAAAGGAAGGAGCAAAGACTAGTTTTACAGCCTGATGCTATAAATGTTCATTCAAAAGCTACTCCCACTTCTTTCAATGGGGCTTCACTCTCAAGGAAGTGGCCAGAATACTGCTGCCTTATAGCACAATCACTCAGAAACTCACTGGGTGACTTTGGGCCAGTTACGGACTCTCAGCCTAACCTAACTCACAGGGTTGTTGTGAGGATAAAATGGAGAGGAGGATTATGTAAGTCGCCTTGGGTTCCTTCCAGGAAAAAATAAATTCAATAGGGCTTACTCCCAAGTAAGTGTACAATTGAATCACACTTTTGGATTTAGGTAAATTCAATAATAAATTGTCAAGGAGGGCCACCGGTATTGACTATGCGTTGTTAAAAGACTCAGAAGACCTAACAGGGTTTTTTTTATTATGGAGAAAGGGTATGCCTTAAATGTAAATGTATTATTGGACAAAATATTTCAACCTTTATTCTTTTTTAAAAATTCATGGTGAGAGGTTAATAAATATTTTTCCTTCCCATAATTCATATATCTTGCATTTGAGCACATATATCCAGTATTAAACACTGAATCTCCATGTTTTAAAGCAATCTACAACACGGACCATCACATCTTGTGGCAGCACATTGATTATGCATTGTGTGAAGAAGTATCGTCATCGTGTAATTGAGGGATAATTGTGAAATGCTGCTCCTTGCTAGAAGAAGAGGTAGCAGCAGCAGTGCCAGTGCTAGGATGACTTTTCCAGAATTATATTATTATATAATATCTTATATATTCTAATTATTACATTATTATATTATATATTATTTAATAATATTTTATAAGTGGCTTTTGTAATATATATTTTTTACCTTACTTAAACCCTGAATTGTTGATATCTGGTGTTTTGCATGGTGTGTGTGTGTCAGTGCTTGCAGGGGAATCTCTTTCTTTTTGTTTTAAAATGGTCAGGATTGGCACAAATTCAACAGGTGAAGCTTACCCACCCACCCACACCCCCAAACATAGAGCTTCAGAGAGAAGGGGAAGTTTCTTGCATTTCCTTCTGACACTGCATTTCACCTGTTAGAGGCACAGAGTCAGCTCTGTTAGGAAATAATTTTTTTGGCAATATAAAGGTAGGAATCATGTGATAAATTCCCTCATTCACCTCTCCCTCTGTCCAGGCCAGCAGGTGCAGCCTCCACCTCCTTTTCTTTTCACTCAGCTAATCCCTTTAGCACAGCAATGGGCGGCAGGTAGAGCATGCACACGCACGCGCACACACACACACACCCTCGCCTGGCCCTCCAAGCTTAGCAGTGTCTCCATGGAGACTCTGCAGCTGTTTGAGCCTAACAGAGCTACTCTTAAAGGGGCCATGGGAAAAATTGCAGCTAAGCTAAAACTGCAAGCTTGGCTGCAATTGAATTTTTCCCATGGCCCCTTTAAGAGCAGCTTAAAGTAGCTGGGAATTCAGGACTCTGCATGACAAAGTGAGAAGCCATGGTGGCTTAAGGGTTTTCTTGACTGTCCTGGCATTTTCATGGCAATTGGAGACTATGCTGCACATAGCTCAGGAGCATGTGATGGCAGCAGCCATATTTGTTTTCATGTGTCTGCCCCATTCATTTATTAAGCAGGTGGTATGGGATTTAATTTTGATATCAAAGGGAACACTTGGGAGAGGGGAGTTGAATCTGCAGTGTCTCCCTCCTTGCCTCACCATGATCCATTGCTCAACTCTGATACAGGAAGTGAATCAGAATGAGGGAGAAGTGCCTCGGATGATGGAGACAAGCAGTGGAGGGTTCAGCTCTCATCACCACTTGGCCTTTTTGATGTCAAATTAGGCGTCCTCTTCCAATTTTACATGTGAATAGGTCTGATAGACATGTTGTAGAACTAGGAGTGGGGAGGATTTTCCCTGCTGGTGGACCTTTCTTTACAAGGGTTCCTTGATGATGATGATGATGATGATGATGATGATGATGATGGGTTGCCACTAGTAAGGTTGAAACTCCTGACACACCCTAGACTTGCCAGCTGCATGGATAGTTTTGACCCCTATTGCTAAAGGCGGCTCCCTTCAGCCCAGCTCTAGGAAAAAATGAAAACAAAGGTAATATGGATCTTCGTGCCCAAATCCCCAAAACAAAAAATTTAACACAATTACACAAATTCTAAAAACTCAAGCAGGGGAAGGATTTTAGTGAGAAATTCCCTTTTAAAACAATGCAGCCATATGTCCAAATATATTATTTGGTGGTGGTAGTGGTGGTGGTGGTGGTGGGAATTTGTCTTTGGTTGTTTGCTAGTGCATGATAAGCAAATTTCACAAATCAGAAGAGATTTATCTTCTTGCCCCAGTATAGGTACAGGAGTGGCTTTCAGCCCCAGCACTCCCAGTTTTGCCATAACTTTCAGAGCCCTGTTCCAGGAAAACATCCCACCCTCCTCCAATCATCCTAAGTTTAACAAGGCAGCTATATTTCTTTCTTTTGTACTTTATGCCTATGTTAGCTAAAGAGGGGAGTAAGCGTCACAAAGGGGTGACAGCAGGGCCGGTGCAAGGCAGTTTGGTGCCCTAGGCAAGATCAGATATTTAGCGCCCCCCCTTCCCACTTGAGCCCTCCCTCCCTCCAGCCCTATGCCCATTATGAAATAAAAGTCAATTGGCAAAACCTAAAAAATCTATTATCATAAACATTGACAAACATACATAAAATACATGTTGATGTAGTACCAATTTGCTATATAGAAAAATTCCTGGTGAAGTGTGACAGAAACTACATTTTCAGGAGGGGTCTCTCTCTCTCTCTCTCTCTCTCTCTCTCAGACACACACACACACCGCAATCTGTACAGCAGCACATCAACCGAGTCACGTGCCTTTGAAATGCTTATCATTTAATTGTATATCACCTTAGTGTGGAACTGGAGATTTGGCCAGAACGGAGAAATAATCCTGGGGCTTTTGAGAAATAATAATATAAACTTGGAGTTGGGGGGGGGGCGCACAGGCCCCTGCCCTGCTCAGGTAGTGCCCCTGGTCCCAGACCCATTTGATTCGAAGGGAGGCCTGGCCCGTTAACGTTCCCGGACTTCACTTCCGGTGAGAATTGCTTGCATTGCAGCCCAAGGGTCATTTCCAAGAACTTCTGCTTCAAACCGGAAGGGCTCTACTCCTCCTTTGGAAATAAACTTTCCTCAAATGCTCCTCTCTCCATTTCCCGGTAATTGTGTCTTGCGCTTTGAGGTTCGCAGCTCCCCCCTCTTCAATCCTACACTACGTTTGACTTCCAGAGAAATATGATTCGGATTGAGGGCTACCTGCAGGAGGGCTGTTCCATGAGTACCCCAGTTAATAAAGGAGTGATCTGGAACTGATGGCATTTGAACAGTCAGCAGCAACTGCCATATGCGCACTTACCTGCGAGTAAGGCCCCTTGACTTCAGGAACTTACTTCAAGGTAAACATGTCTGGCAATCTACAGCGGCCTCGAGTGCGCATGCAGATTTCCAGACGGCCCTCTTTTTGCTTTGTCTTCCGCATGAAGCATCTTCCCAAGTGACCCGCCCAATATGGATTCTTCGTTTCACTTGTGAGAACACCCTAAGGCTGCAATTCTATACGTCACTTACCTGGGAGTAAGTCCCATTGGACTTAATGGCACTTACTTCTGAGTAGCCATGGATCAGATTGCACACTGCATGGCTGGAGGCTGGGAGGAATCCCCTTAAAGGCACAGACCTAGGAGCCTACACACACACACACACACACACACACACACACCGCACCGCAGTGAATTCGATGTGAAGGGGCTGGAGAGATCTTCCTTCTGTTGCTGAGTCTCCTTGGTCCTGTCGCACTGCAGTTGGCACAGACAGAACGGGGGGCGGGGGCTAAAGGTTATCCTAGTGTCTAAGTGACAGAGCAACCTGGTCAGGGAGATTTTTTTTCCCAAGGCGTTTCTGGCACCCCCTTTAGCCCGGCGCTCTAGGCAGCTGCCTAGTTGGCCTAATGGTAGCACCGGCCCTGGGTGACAGTTGCAGACCAACGTTTACATAAGCCTTTGCCTTCTTGATGGAGTTTATCTTATGACCCCCCTTCACATGTTACTTGCATGAAGGATGATTAAAAGGACTGCAGGGGCTGTGCCTCTGGCCCCATGCCCAATTATGTGTGGCCCCCTCCACCTGTACCCATGCTTTGGACATCCGAGACTTGGACGTGTATATGTGTATACCTTTAAATGTGTAGGCTTCCCCAGATCACACAGTCCCTTTAACCATGTGATGGCCGTTCACACAAGTAACATGTGAAGGGGCGATACTCAAAATTATAAAATCCCACTGAGACAAGCAGAGACACTGAATGGAAGGGAATCTTCTTTAATTTCTCCCAGTGCTAAATGTGAATTAGATGCTTTTACTACTGAGTAGCTCTCTCTACTCTCTCTGTTTCCCCCAGACCACAGAAGAGAGAGAGAGAGAGAGAGAGTGAAAAGAGGCTCATTGGTTGATTGTTAAAGGAGAGAAAAGCCAGTCCTATCTGCTACTGAGGTTTACAGGATTGGGGGATGGAAGGCAGAAGAAGACCACTTTGAAATCTAAGCCAGGCTTTGCACAGTCAGTTGCAGATGGCTTTGCACCATCTATGTTGTAGATGGAGCAGCATCAGGAGAAGCAGCACATACCTCCCTTCCACTCTACTGCTTATTTCACTGGTTTTGGTAAACTCTTTGTCACTACTGGTTGGGAACACCTTTTTGATTAGCTTTTAAGTCACAAATTATTCTCACAAATGAAGGGTCAAACGATACCCTTTGAAATTCTGTCCTTGGGATTCTATTCTCCTTCTCTTGTTTTAACTAACAACTACTGTTGTGGGAATGTGGTTTGGAGGAAGGGGTTTGGAGGAAATGGCATCCCCAATGCCATTCTCCCACCGGCAGTCACTTTACCCAAACTGCTGTTTGCTGCAAAATAAAGTTAAAAGGGAGGAAATGCTGCCAGCCTGCCACCAAACCCTTTCATAAATGTTAACTGCCCCTATCATATCATCCCCCAGTTTAAAGGAGTGACAACGCTGAGACTTAATCTGCATGGGAAATATGCCACCATTCTATAAACTTTGCTTGTTAATTCTGAGCAACTAGGGAGGATAGAGATTTGCAGTTACTTAGTCCTAAATGGAAGGCATTTTGCATAAACTAATATGCACAGTGTTCATTAATTCAAATGTGTAGGGGAGGCTGCAGTTATTCAGTAGTGAGGGAAAAGCAGTCTGCATATGCTTAGGGGCACACTTTTTTTAGTATTATTATCTAGTATTTCTGTTTAAGAATTTATTGTCAAGAGATTCATTGACTGATATATTTCCAGTCACTTTGGCCGCAATCCGATGCATACTCTCCTGGGAGTAAGCCCCATTGAATACCATGGGACTTACTTCTTCATAGTCATGCATAGGGTTGCTCTGTTACTGCTGTGCCTCCATGTTTCTCAGCTGTAAAATAAGAACATAACATAAGAACATAAGAAGAGCCATGCCGGATCAGGCCAAAGGTCCATCTAGTCCAGCATTCTGTTCACACGGTGGCCAGCCAGCTGCTCATGGGATCCCACAAGCAGGACATGAGTGTAACAGCACCCTCTGGCCCATGTGATCCAGCAACTGGTGTACACACAGGCATACTTCCCCTGACACTGGAGGTAGCATATAGCCATCAGGACTAGTAGCCACTGATAGCCTTCTCTTCCATGATAGCAATGGGACCAATGTTCTTTGAATGGAATAAAAACTTAATTCCACAACAATGTAGTGTACAATATTTATTTGGCTTGCCTTGCAGATGGTGGTTTGCTCCCACTTGCCTTTGTCATCTGGAACTAGTTGCTTGCATACACTTTCAGTTACTGTTTTTTGTTTGTAACACATTAGAATAAGGTTTATGCTGGCCCTTCTATAATCTGCCAGTTCATACCACTGGGTGCAGGACTGACCCCCTAGTCCCACTCAGTGGAGTGTCATTATTATCTGTGAAATGTTGGAGGGTATGGTGGTTATTTTGGGATTCTCAGCTGATTTGTCTGCAACTAGGTACTTAGCAGTGGACCTTGTACTTCATTAGAAAAGGATCTGAGTTATATTTTCTTAATATTCTTTTTAAATATTCTAGTACGATTTTTCCATTTGACCGCTGGACTGTGGGTATCTTGGAGATGAAATAATATGCCTAAAAATGATACCAGTATGGGTAAGCATTATGCCATTGCTAACAAGCTTCCCATCACAAACAATTAAAAAAACCTGTTTTTGGAAAACTGGTAGCACTAGAACTATTTCTAATAGTCTTTCTTACAAAGGGAGAGCAAGCAATGAGCTCCAAGTTGTGCAAATCATCACAAATGTTATGGAAAAACTTGAACATTAAAAAAATTCCCCTGAACATAGGGAAATTACTAATTCAACACCCCAATTATTTCTAAAAATGGATCTAAAGGCAGAGTGGGAAATTGGGCCAGTCAGTTTGACACCAGTCGTTTAAGATTCAGTTTTTAAAGGATCAAATGCTGGTACGTTTAAGAAGCACAGCTTGATAAGAGACAATTAGTGTAGCATCAGGCCTAATCTAATGAGACCTATGCAATTTGTGTGTGTGTATGGATACTTTAAAATTTTGTAGCAAAAATCATTGGGGGTGTATGCATATCCTATGATAAAGCTCTTTGATAAAATGTAGCTATTTGATTAAATATATTCTCAATATATACTATGGATTCTTTAGGACAGGAGAAAATCTAACAAGTTCAGTTGATGACTGGATAAAATTAGGCAGAAGAGCAAAAGTCCTATCTGAGATCCTCAGTGGATTTGCTCCATTTCACAAATATGAGTCACCCAGAGGGACCAGACAGCCCTGGCAGACATTTCTGATAGCATCACAAGCTTTTCAAAATCTTCTGTGACAGATCTGATCTTGGGTCTCAGAGGTGTTAAACACAGAGTAGTAAAAAAGAAAAGAAACGAAGGTGTCATTTGTTTCTCTGTATGGGGAAAATCCTAGTACAGTAAAAATCCATTTATCTAAAATGTTTCAGTGACATCAAAGCCATTCTGATTAATGTGATGGGTGGATTTGGTTGGAAGTGAGAGGTAGAGGATGGATTGAACTGGAAGCAAAAGTAGCATGCATGCACCATCACAGAAAATTGAGGGCAAATGTTTATTTAGTTCAGGTTTATCTCATTCAGGATTTCTTGGTTCTGACACCATCCAGAATCTATAGAAATATATATCCAGATATCTAGCTGGGACTGCTGTGCTCAAGAAGAAATAACATGTTGAATAAAAACATGCCAGGTATGGTGGAATTTCTCCAGAAGTGAGGATTTCAATTTTAGACTTACACAAGTGAAAACAATTAACTGAGACAGCATTTGGACAGCATTTAACTGATTTCAGTGGGAATTCAGTGGTTAAAGTCAAGGGCCAGTTGTGACTGGATCTTGGCTCTGCAGCATCTATACACACTCTGAAAATGATGAACATGGCTCTCTCTCTCTCTCTCTCTCTCTCTCTCTCCCTGAGAAGCCTGTCCCTTTAAAAATCAAATGTGCTTAGCATAATGGCCTAGCTTCCCCTTTACATAGCAACCTACCTGTCACATCTCTAAAATCCTCCAGATACTGAGGCTACAATTACCCCTGACGATTCTATCTACCAGGAGTAGGTGGTAAATCTCTCAACATTCTCCCCTTTTACTTTCACCTTCTTGCGCTGTTAAAAGGTGGCAATGGCTCATCTCTGTGTGTGTGCATGCATTGAACATGCTCTGTTAAAACTCTGCCCCTATGCACAAGCCCTCGTAGTCCTGATACCTGATTGGAGGATCCACCTCCCCTGTTGGCCCCTTTTCCTGATTCTGCTGGCTTCAAATGGGTATTCCCTATGAAGATTTGGCTTTCTTCTGAACATCATGAGAGACTCATACATGATGCAAGTAAGTTGGAGACTTTCTTTTTATTATATTGTCTAGTTTAGGATTATTTAGAGACTTACTTTTGTTTCTTTTGTGCTGCCTGTCTTATTTCTTATTTTATATTTTGTCCTCCAGCCTCTGGTCTTAATAAAGTTTCTTAATGTAGAATCTATTGTTTGACCATAGATTTTTGACAATTTTGATCTTTCTCCCCTGCCCTGTGTACTTCCATGCTACATGCACTTTTTCCAAGGGGAAAATAGGCTGAACTTGCTCAATGGTTGGTTGTGGAATTGGCTGGTGGTTGTCCCTTCCCAGCTTGAAAGTTATCCTGCAACTCTTGTAGCTCCTCTTGATCAAGAGTTACAGTGAATCGAGAGGTGGCGGTGGCAAATGTAAGTTGGTGTGTTGCAGGCTGGCCGTGGTCTCATGGCATCTGGGTAATCTCTAGGATGCCTCACCCAGTGGAAGTGAAAGGTCTAACACTGCCACCACTTGAGGAATCACTCTTCCATTACCCTGTGTGGAGAACTGGCCCTAAGGGTGGGACCCTCTACTCTAAGGCAATCCCACCGCTATCACCAAATGTGAAGGATCACCCATCTCCACTGGGGAATCCCTCCCTTCACTTCTGCTACCACCATTAAACTACACCCCTTCATTTAAAATACATATTTCCCCTGAAGGTGGCTGGTCATTAGGAGACAAAACAGATCAGAGGTAACAGGAAAGTAAACAAAGATATATGTAGTATTTTATTGAAAAGATAGAAATCAAACAAGATAGCTGATTATTTACAAATGTTGTTACTACTTTACTTTTAAACAGGATTTCTATACAGTAACTTTTACCACCAATCAAGTGTTACAAGCCCCAGTTCCTAACCCTAACCAACCTTAAGCAAATTCCCCAATCAAGCTCCACCCCAGTTAACTCACAAACCTAGCAAAGAGGGCTTCAAAGGCAGTCTTTTTTTGGTCAGGTTTGGCTTCCACCGGGAACCTTTAAGGCAGTTCACCAGGCTTCTCCTGAAGTCTTCAGTTTGGTCCAGCACCCGCTCAGTCTTCAGACCATCGCCACCAGCTGACACTCATGCTTCAGCACTTTCATTTGAAGGCTACTCCAGGAGTCTTCCTCTCCTCTCTTTCAGACTTTCTTCAGCTTTTGCCTCATATGCTTTCAGGTCAGTCTTGTAGCAGCTCTTCTTCCTGCTGATGTCTTCCTCGGGCTCCTTAGCCTCTCACAAAGACACCTCCCAATGACTCTTCCTCAAGCAAACTCCCCTGATAGACTCCTCCACAGCTCTTTAGATTCGCTCTAGTCAGAACCCTCCAGCCAATCAGCTTTGCTGTGGCCAACATTCTGACACCCACTTCTGCGTAAATGTACACAGAAATGTACAATGTACATGTGTAAATGTACATGTAAATGGGTATCTTTAGAATGTTCAGTGATTCTCCAGTCAGATGGTAGCAATTTTGATCATACCTTGCCATGTATAAGAACAGAAACCTGGCTTCATTTTCACCTCTTAGTGGTAACAGTAACTGCCATTTTGCCAGCATACCATATTTACAGTATAACTCTCCTCAGGCACAAGCCTTGAGTAAAAAACAATTCTTCTGCTGTTAACCTCTTCAGTTACTGAAACAACACATAACCATTAAACTTTTACCTCAGTTTTACCTGAGTTTCCCCCCCACACCCTGTAACCTCAAGGATACAAGGGCAACTATGTTGTTGTCGTATATACTTCCTGCTCCAATTCATGTGGGTACTGAGCTCCACAAAGCCATACTGGATAAACAGTAATTCACATTCTTTCAAAGCCAAGTAAAATATTAAACCAGAACACACTAAGACATCTAACTCCTTTTTCCTCAATCCCCCAGCCTCCAATTGTCATAATTGCACCCAGAACCCCACTGACCAATCTTAATAACCAGCAACTTGATGTGAGTCCCAAAATGGGCTAGATTTCAGAAGTCTTTTTTTTGGGAAATCTTGTCTGCCATTAGTGATCCTCTAACTGAAGAATCCCAATAAGGTTCCAATGAATCCCTGGTATTTCCTGGAACATAATTTGAAATCCAGGGGTGGGCAGGAAGTAGATTTCCAGATGTTTTGGACTTCAGCTCTCAGCATTCCTGAATCCTGACCATTGGCCATGCTGGCAGGGGCTTCTGGGAGTTGAAGTCCCAAACATCTGAAGATCTACCTTCAGCCCACTACTGCTCTAGACCATAATTCAGGGATATAGTGCTGATTGCCAATCTGGAAAACAAAGTCCTGAGAAAGTGCATTGTTTGCATTGGCTAGATTTGTCACCAGAAGTTCCGCTGAATTTCACCCTAACCTGAATGCTTGATGGAGGCCATATGGCTGCCCTCCATGACCGAGGAGGCCACTGCCTTCTGATTCAGTTGACTGTTCAGATTTTGAGTAGCCTAATTAAATCTGACCACTTCTCCCCTCATGGATAATGATCACTTCTTTCTGTTACTCATGTTACAGCACAACTTCCCCCTCTCAATGACTTTATTCATTTCAGACAGAGACAGCAGGTGCCAGATGGCAAACTGATTCTGCGTGCTGCTGCATAGTATGTCTAGCGCTCACCTTGCTCCTGAGTGTTTGGGTGATGGGAGGGATGATTGCCTTGGTCTGTTCTAATAAGCTTTGAAGCAGTGGAAGCTAGACTATGTCATAGCTCTGGAGGAGCAGTTTAAAGGCTATGAAAGTTATTACTATCTCTATAAAAAGAGACTGCCAATAGCCTTTTGGATTTGGAGGTAGGGGGTAAGATGACTTTCATATCTGCTTTACATCAGCTTCCAGTTTGAACAAGGATATTACGTGTTCTTTGGGTTAGACTGTAATTTATCTAAGGAGCTGCAGTCTCAAGGTTAATTATATCCAATGCTTTTTAAAATCTGAAAGCAACCTCTCTGCAAATTGGCTGCATCCAGTGGGTTGCTGATGTTGTCAGCTTCAGGATGAGTTTTTAATGGCCACTAGAAGGTGTGTTTTGCCTTTATTTTATTTTTTTATTTAAGTCAGAGAAACTCGGAGTGGGCTCGGGGTGGGGGGGAGGATCAGTTTTCTTACTGAAATTGTAAATTACACAAAAAAGGCGACATTGAAGCCTGAATAGACAAAGTCTTTGTTTATTTATTACCAGGGGAGATCCATTAGGATGCAGCACTGTGTTTCCATGGTATCGCAGAGACATAAACAGAAAACATGGGCTAATGCATTCAGTTAGACAGATATTTTAAAGTTTAATGCACAATCTAAATATATATCACATATCACCACTATTTATTTAATCTACTGTATATAATGCGCTGCAACTAGCTAACTATTCCAGAGTTCTAATCTACTTATAAATGTAGCTACTCAAATGCTCAGTGCTTATGGTGGAAAGTATACACATAGTTTTCATAAGTTCACTTCTTGGTCACTTGTGTAGGCTCACTTCAAAAGCATGTCAATCATTAACCTACATCATTAGCTCCAAGAATTCTATTAAGTTAGAAATCAAATCTGGTCACAATGAGCAGATCCTCCTCCTCCTCCTCCTCCTCCTCCTCCTCCTCCTCCTCCTCCTCCTCCAAGTACCCACTACTGAACAGAAATGGCTAGGCATTTACATGCATACATACATACTTACAAAAATGGCTATAGAAAAATATAAAAGGAAAATTATTTAAAAGGTTTTTTTGGGGGGGGGGAATTCTTGCCATGCCGGCAATTGTTGGATACAGTTATACTCATCACACTGTGTTACTCCAATGTATAGTCCAATGTATTTAGCTATTTTCTTATTTAATTTTCAGATAACAGTGTGATTTCATTATGTTCAAGTTGACATTTGCCTGTAAGACAAAGATATAGTTGTTACAAATCAACTATATTCCTTTAAAAAGCAACAACTTATTTTTGTATTCTCAATAAATGCCAAAACATAAATTAAAATAAAGGATAATAAATGTAATCAAATAAAAACAAACCAGCACGCTCAATTACTGTTAATGTTATTTTGTTTACTATATGGTTATGTTTGGTCCTTTTCTGTTTTTCATCTTCATTATCTGACATGTGGTGTGAGAATCCTGTAAGCACCTGAGTTTAGAGGGGGTTTATAGCGCACAGTACTTGCATAGGCTGATAGATATTTCACCACACAATAACTAGTTTTATTATGGTTTGTCCAGGGAATTTTGGTGCCTGATGTGGAAAATCCAGGCAGCCACCCACCACCACCTGGGCCTCCCCAGTGACAAATACATACATTAAATAACGGACAACTTGTCACCTTTAATCAAGTCAGTTGCCTGAGGCAGATGGTACGACTGACCTTTACTAACTGTCAAGGTCACTTAAATGGGAATCGTAGGATATATAACCAACTAGGTGGAAACTATTTGTCTGTTGCAATTTGTGGGCCTACAGAATTGCAAATGTGGAGTAGTTGCTTGTAGAGCTGGTCCAGGTTTGAGGGTGCCCTCTGGTCATCCTCCTCCTATGATAGTGGTCCTCCCAGCATAGTTAACTGGGAACCACAGTAGCAGTAGTGGTTGGGGATGGGGAAGAAATTTGTTGGTTTAATAAATTTGTACAAGCTTACCCAATTTGCAACCCCCATAACCTAATATTGACCGAAAGAGCTCCGCTGGGCGGCAAAGAGATGATTGGATAGAGGCAGTGAGTTGTTGTTTCTTTGCCACCCTCACTGCCCCTAAATATACCTGGCTATAGGCACAGACCAGGGCTCGATTGCATCCACTAGGAGTTTTTCTCCATCTGCACTCAAGCTGTCTCCTGTTTTTTTTCATCACTCTCAGCTCCGGGGTGTACCATGGAGCTGTATGAGCTCTGCTATAGAGAGGGCACTCAGGAGCGATCGTGTCAACTGCCCGGGTCATCTCTGTATTCCAGAGATCAACCAGGGATTCGACAGGACCACCAGCCATACCAGCCAGAACCCTCCCAATGGCTCTCTGGAAGCCATCAGGATCCATTAGCCTCCAGGTTCCCCCACACTTGCAGAGGGAAAAGTTGCCATTAGTCTAAATCTCAGGAGGCAGTGAACTGACCACAACAAGGGGACTGATTTAATGTCCCTCACCTTCAGATCATTATCCCCATGCCCAGCTGAAAATAGGGATGTAACCGTTCGCCTCGCACGGGTGTAGCGGGCCGAAATTGGCCCCGCTCACGCCCGCGCGAGGCTCATGCGGGCCTACCTGAATCCAGTGGCGGTGAGCTGCCCGTGCCGCCCACGCTGGTCCCGGCGCATCACTTCCGGCATGGCGGAAGTGACGCGATGGGACCCTGCTCCGGCACGCTGGACACCCGCGCTATGTAGTCCCTAGTAGCGGTCTGATCCATGCCAAGCAGTGAGCTGTCATTTTTATTTCCTACAGTGCCCCCAATGAGGTATTGTAGAGGGATTGTGGGAAATTTAAGTGGTGGCTCACTTCCCAGACACTGAGGGGAAGGCCCAGGTCAGGTGTCAACAGTGGAGCCTGCGGGAGCACTGGGTGTGTGGGTGTTGAGCTGCCTATGGATGCTGTGTACTGACATTTGGCATTGCTGTTTAAAAGGAGGAAATCTATGAAGTGTCTGCCTAACCATGCATCTACTGTGTAAGTTCTTGGCAGGGCTGGTGTCAGCGTTGGCACTGTTGGCCTTCTGCTGTGGCCCACACCTAACAGGGGGCCCATTGCCTGGAACCTCCCAGTCCTGCCCCCCCTCCTCCTTGCCTGTTGACCTGTCCCCTCTAAGCAAGAAAGCATTGAATTGAGCAATGTTTCACACGCCTTGCTCTCTCCCTGTGCTCAGCCATGTGGAATGGTCTCAGGAGGACAGGGCAAGTGAATGGGCAGTGGCATTAAAGCAAGGTGGTGGTGTAAGGGAGCCAACTGAGGACATCTTGCCCAAAGACAGCCAAAATCTGGACCCAACACTGGTTCTTGGATTTATAGTTTGATAGCTTCCTCAATTGGCCATTCTTGATAGTTGCTGGCTGTACTTATTTTATTTATTATATTTATACCCCGCCTTTTTTCCTGCAAGGAACCCAAGGCGGCTTACATACTCCTCCTCCTCTCCATTTTATCCTCACAACAACCCTGTGAGGTAGGTTAGGCTGAGAGTCAGTGACTGGTCCAAAGTCACCCAGTGAGTTTCATGGCCGAGCGGGGACTAGAACCCAGATCTCCCGAGTCCCAGTCCAACACTTTCACCACTACGCCACACTGGTGTTTTTTACTTCATTTTACAGGATCGGTCTCCACCCCTCCCCTCCCCAACATCAAAGTTTAAGGATGGATCCTTCTTCAGAACTTTCTAACCTCATTGTACATATATTAAGACAGCTCTGTGTGGCACAAGGTCATTGATAAAAGAAGCCAATCTGTGCTTATATGGCAGGAAGTGTGAATCCTCCTTTGAGGGAAGGGAGGGAAGGTATAATTTTACAACCTGTAAAATAGTTCCTTGGTTTGATTATCACTTGTTTACATAACTTTGTTTATTGAATTGCATTACATTAACATTTTATACGCTGTGCATTACATTTTGTGGTGACAATGAAATCCAGTTGTACTGAACAAAATTCCATATTGGAGTACAGGATTATTATTATTTTTACCACTAACAGGGCTTCTTGGAAATGCCAGGGCTCAGTCTAGAATAGGGGTGCAGAACCTCATGTCCGTGGGCCAAATTTGGCCAGTCTGAGGTCCTAATCTAGCCCTTTGAAGTTCTCCAGAAGGCCACATCCACTTCCCCTGGCCCCACCCCTTCCCCCCCAACTGTGGATCCTTTGGTGGTTTCCTGGCTTTTGCAGTCCCCCTTCCACCACACCACTATAAAAGCTTGGGATTGTAAAAGCTTAGAATACCTGTCCAAAGGCCAAGTTACTGGCAGCAAAAATTTGCTGGTATTTTTGGTCCTGCCTTCTTGCCTTTGGCCCCACTTCATTTTGCTTTCACCCCCACTGACTGAGAGCTTCTATGAAATAGAATTTGACCCTTGGGCCAGGGTAGGCTGGTGGCGCCTATGTCAGTGGGGTTCCTCATCCATGGCAGCTTTCATTCTGAGCTTTATGGGAGCTATCCATGGTGCTGAACTAGGTATGTACTTCGGGCCCTACCTGGGCCCGAAGTTCTTCACGGCTTGGATCTCGGCAGCGGCCCGATCCTGCTCGCGCTGCTCGAGCCGCCACTGCCGCCGGATGCCCCTGGACCCCCCCCGCCGCTGCTGCTGCCGCCGCCGCCGCCACCACCACCACACCTCCTGCTGCACCCGCCTCCTCCTCCTCCTCCTCCACCGCCGCTGTCGTCTCCGCCGCTGGACCCCCGCGCTCTGTTTTTGGCGGGGGGAACCAGGGCAACAGGGCTTAAACAGCCCTGTTGCCCTGGTTTCCCCCGCCAAAAACAGAGCACAGGGGTCCAGCGTGATGGAGCAGGGTCCTGTCGCGTCACTTCCGCCGTGCCGGAAGTGACGCGACGGGACCAGCGCGGGCGGCTCTCCGCGGAGAGCGAAGAACTCAAGGTAAGCCCGCGCGGGAGGCGGAGAGCCCGCGCGGACATGAGCAGGCCCAGTACGGGCCTCACTCGTGTCCGTCGGGAAGCTCTCATACATCTCTATGAACTCCACCCCCAAAATAGGTTCACCACCACGGAGCACCATGGAAAGAGGCTGAACACTCCTGGTCTAGAACATCTGAAGGAAAGAAGAGATAAAAATGATGATGATGATGATGATGATGATGATAAGAGTGCTTATGAACTAGGTACTGTATAATCAAAAAGAGATAAATCCTGCCTCCAGGCTTGCAGGAAAAGACAGACAGGAAATAAGAAGGAGAAAGAACCAAAGAGAAGAAAAAGGAGAGTAGTAGAAGCTTCCTGCTATTGAATCTAACAGCTCAAATAGGCTTCAGAGCGCTGAATAACAATACTGTTACCTACATGACTAGTTTCTGGGAGCTTTGAGAGAAGTGAATATGAGTATTACTGTGTGGTATGAAACTACTTGACCTGTTTTGAATACCAGATGTTGACCCTGGAAGATGTGAAGCAAACCAAAGTAGAGACTGGCCCATAGCATGTGCAAAATGCATGTCCTGCACTGCTGAGTCTCCACAGCCAGCCCATGTACAATGGGAACAGAGAGCCAGGCGTTCCAGGGGCGGCTTTCATGTGCTCTTGAGCGCCTCCTCTCTTATTACAGTGGGGCCGATTTGAAATGAACTGTGTGTCTCTTTAAAGAGGGAGCGTGAGTGCCCCATCCCTTAGCTTGTGTTTCATTTCTTCACATTGGCTCCTATCAGACATCTAACAGCTCAGGTGTCTTCTGAGCAGTGGGTAACAATACCGCTGTCTGCACATCCAGTTCCTGGGGGCTTTGAGATCATGCTGGCGTTTTCTTTTCTCGGGGAGAAATGCTCTGACCTTGTGAACTGACCGAGTCTAAATAGACAAATGCTTTCACTTACTACAGGTTTGCCAAGTTTACAGGGAGCCCAGGTGCATGCAGGAAAATGACCCTGACACCATCAGAGGAAAAATTACTTTAGCTGCAATAAACCATGTAGCTATTATTAACCTGCTTTCCAAATGAGATCTCCTGGATGCCGTTAGCTTTGTGCTGTCTGAAGCTACGCCAGCTCATGTAATATTGCTAGTTCTTTATTCTCTCTCTCTCTCTCTCTCTTTTTATCCTTGAAGTGAGATTGTTCACAAGGATTACTTTACTTTATTGTCCAGAAATATCAGCTATGATTAATACCCTGCCTGAGACAGTACATCATATTTTCCCTTTGGGGCACCATGTGCAGTGTCCTTTCAGGCACCTTCCTGTCCCAACAAACAGGCTCACCTATATTGTGTTTACAGAAGGACATATTTTCCAATGCCTACTGGCTACACATATTATCGCACTGGGCTGTGGTGCCTGGCGCTTGAGATAAATCTTGTTCAAGCAAGACACGGCTGTGCATCTGTGGAAAGCCAGGATTTGAGGAACGGTAATATGCCACCATCTAGAAAAATAGAACAAAAGTTGCTGAAAATGAAACAAATAGAAATTCAATGTCTGAATCCAACAAGCTGGGGGGGGGGGTCCAGGAGACCACCGCTACAGAAGGAATTAGAGAAGTATTTTTGTGTCCATTCCAATCTGGTCTTTTGAGAGTCCTTACCTATAGTGCGTCAATGCGCCCGCCTCATTCTCACGCCCACTCCTCACAGCACTCTATATACACAACATCTTTGGGAAGGAAGAAGTATTATCACCTCACATAGTGATGGGGGAGAAATTTGTTTGGTTTGCCTTTTCATTCGAACTTACTTAATTTTGCACTTTTGAACCAATACGTGAACCGAAACTCAGCTGTTCTTTGGAATTCACAGTTCTTGAAATTTTGCAATAGAGCTCTACAAGCAAAAGATGCACACAAAAAGCATATATTACAGGAAAGTTCATACAAAAATGTCCATATTTGTGAAAATAACATTAAAAATGCATGATATTTGGAAATATGGCTTGCAGGCATGTGTATATTAGGCAAAATTGTGTACAAAAATGCATGTAGTAGGAGAAATGCACACACAGATATATAATAATCCTCATTGGAAACTTGTTTTTAAATTCTCAAGATTCGGCACAAACTGAACTTTAGACTGGAAAAATGAGAGACTGAGAGAAACCAAAATTGGCAGATTGCCCATCCCTACTTTATAATAATATGGAAGTATAATGTTGCTTTAGAAAACTCTTTTGAAATGATACTACCTAGGGAACCTAAAATGTTGAAGCAAGCAGGCAGGTCGGCACATAGTTACTACAAATGTCCGCTGCTGTTCCAGAACTTCATTGTGTGAAATGACTATTCTAGACAGGGCTTTTAAAGTAGGTGAACACAGTATCTGTCAGACAGGTTAGCATAGCTTTTTAAATCTTGAGGGCCATATGGGGAAGCATAGAACCATATTTTCATTACACTATTATTTCTTTCTTTGTTCATTACCCTGGATGAACCAGAGATGAGTTTGATCCTGCCTGAACATGGCTGTGAAAAGTCACTGGGGGATGCTAGGTGCAGGATGGGAATGTCTGTGTTGAGTAGGAAAGATGTTGGACAGAGAATGGGGTTAGGGAAGCGGAGGCAGGCAGCATTGAACAATGAGACATGTTTGGCCTGTCAAAGGATGCCAAGAGATGTGTTTGGTGGGCAGGAAATGATGTGTTCCCTTGGTGACTGGCCAGGCAGTTGGAAGGAACAGGATTTATTAATATTCTTCTGTCTTTCCAACTGCCTGTTTCATTTGTCTTTCACATGCCAAAAATCGAATGTCTGAGGACTGATTCACACATGCATATACATTTTTCATTAACATTTCTCATCACTCAGTGGAGTGCATCTGAATGTGTGAACTGCCTCCACTGGAGCTGGAGACTAATACATTTGAGGAGATGAAATTACATGAAGGTTCTGACTATGTCGCTTGATATGTGATCATTTAATTAAAGTTTGATCTGTGTGATGGCTGCTTCACATATGCAAGTCATCAGAATGATTCAGTCACTGGGCAATGAACATGCATGTGTGAAATCTCCCTTAGACCACGACCAAGTGGGACATTGAACTGTGCTTTTGTTATTTACCTATTGCTGGTAGGATAAGACAAGTTACTGTCCAGAGCCAACCGGGAATATCCATCTATCTATGCTGCTGCCCTGTTTGGTGAGATAACAGAATTACAGCATCTTGGAACATCTGCCTAGCAGTGAAATATTCTCAGGCTCTGGATTGATCCATTGGGCCCTCTTGGACAGGGATGTTTAAAAACTCTTCCCTGTTTGGCCTATGACTTTGCCTGAGCAACAAGGTCTTCCTGACACTGGTGCCTTCCTGTGTGTTCCTCGGCTCTGACTTTCTGGCTCAACTCTCTGCCCTACAGCTATAGGGAGTTTTCAGACTTTCTCTGCCTTTGCCCTCACCTATCCATTCACAGGCCACATGCCTACACATGTGTAATCATGTGCATATGCTCACACATAGACTGCTGCACATGCAGACACACACTCTGACACATACTGTTTCACACATACACCCACCTCCAGAAGCAGGTTTTGACAAACACCATGATATGGCCCTACAGTATATAACATGATCATCTAGTGAAATATGTAAATGGATATATGGCTTCACTGCATAATAAATATCTCAACAAAGCAAAATAAACAAATAACTGAAACATAGTTTCATACTTTTAGATGTGTAAAATTAAGTATGCTTCTTCTTCTTCTTCTTCTTCTTCTTCTTCTTCTTCTTCTTCTTCTTCTTCTTCTACTACTACTACTACTACTACTACTACTACTATCGAGGGACTAACTATTGAGCAGATGTGAATTTTTATGGGTGAACATTTTGGTGTAAAAAAAGAGAGTTCTGGATCCCCTAATAACATTTTGTGGTGACATGACAAAAGATCCCCCCCACTCCTCAATCCTTGCTTGTGGAGGGGAGCAGCAGAGCTTTATGATGCTCACCCTCTTCTGTGCTACTGAAGGAGCTGCTTGGCTTGGCTGCAGGCGCCAGTGCCTGAAAATGGCACTGCTGAGCCTGGGATGCACTGGGCAGCCAGGCATCAGCTGGAAGCAAAGGAAGAAGCCAACAAGCCTTGGGGCAGGAGACAGGGATGGCTTAGTGAGGAGGAGTGTCCCTGGATTGAGCATCAAGATACAAATGGGGAGGAGCAGAAGGAAGGAGGAAGCAGAGCTGGATCTGGACAAGGAAATAGCAGAGTAAAGGAGGCAGAGTTGAACAGAGACAGAGAAGAAAAGAGGGAAGAGACTGAGGTTTGGGCTTGGGCTTGGGCTAGACTAAGGGAGAGTGCAACCTCTTTGGCTGAAGAGAAGCCTTGGAAATCATGAGTGGGAGTTAGGCCCTTCTAGGAGCAAGGAGAAGGAGAATCTGGCATGATAATGGTGCTGTGTAGCCAATCAGCGTTCGCTATGTGAAGATATCACAAAGCCAAGTCAGAGCGAGGGAAAGGCTTCTTTCACTCATTCTCAACTGGAGCAGATTTTTATCCCATTTTGTATCTCCCCCCAATGCTTGTTGATATAAGGCAGGGGGAGATTTCATAGTGAATCAATTTTTGTGTGGAACATACTGCCCTCTTTGAATTCAGCACTACTAAATAAATATCACGTTACATTGTAATAATGCTTCAGTGACTTCTTTTTACTCTACTATTTCTGACACTTGTCTTGCTTTATTTTCAGGTAACAAGCTAGATAATAAAAGATGCATGAAATTCACCCCCCCACACTGTTCAAACAATCCCCTATTGCAATTTCCCCCCCTTACTTTCAAAATTGTTTGCCCAGTTGCTGTACAGGGTGCCTTTTTTACACTTGAAATATAAACTGCTGAAGAATCAACCTTTTTCTTTTTTTTTTTTTAAAACCAAACTGCTGACATACTCTCTTCTGTAGTGGTGCTTATGAATGCTGCTAAAATAAAACGAACAACAAAATCTTTAATCCTTACAAATTGTATGTACACCTCTTACCTGGGGTGATATGGTGAAGATGCCTGTGAGTCAGAATTACTAAAAATAAGTCTTAATTCTTGCAAATTCTATGTACCACTTAACTAGGTGATATAACACAAATCAAAGAAGTCTGTTTAATAATAATAATAATAATAATAATAATAATACAGTAATACCTTGGATTGCAAGTAACTTGGTCTGAGAGCGTTTTGCAAGACAAGCAATTTTTTAAAATAAATTTTGGCTTGATAAACAAGCAATGTCTTGCAATACAAGGTAGGGATGTAACCACTCGCCTCAAGCGGGCGTAGCGGGCCAAAATCAGCCCCGCTCACGCCCGCCAGAGACTCGCTTTGATATAAGAGTGTTTTGGATTACAAGCACGGTTCCGGAATGAATTATGCTCTCAATCCAAGGTATTTCTGTAATAGTTTCTAAGCAAAAGCATTAGGGAAAGGACTCAGTAGCCCAATCATCTTTATCCATTTGATATTACAGTGTCCGATTGCTCATCATAGAACTGTTGTTTCCATGAATTATGGTGCAACATGATGCCAGTAAGGACTATTGATAGGGTAGTCTAGACCAGATGAAGCTAGCTGCAGATAGCAGAGTTGGGGGAGAGCCACTATTTTGCTCTCATTTCAGAGTTTGCACAAATGCTGTGGACTTCAAATTAGAGCAAAAAAGATATGAATTGTCTCTAAGTCCCATCATACTCCCAGTGCAATATTTAGCAGGCTTCAGAGTTCCACACACCCTTTCTGGTGGAGATCAGCTCCTCCTTACTGCCACTGGATGTATCCATGCAGGTGGGGTGGGGGGTAGCAGGGAGGGAGGTCTTAATCCATGCTGCAAGAGGCATGGCAAGTTCCTAGGCCCCTTTACACCATGAGGCCCCTTTATGCCATGAGAGTCAGAAGGACTCTCCCAAATTAGGAAACAATAGGGGCGTACAGATCAGACTCTTTTCAGTTCATGTCAGTTTAGCATGTTCATTCATAAATCTGTTTCATTTGCTTTTTTTTTTTTTTTAAAGCTGCATCAAAAGTTGTATGCTTTATACACACTTTGCTGTAAAATACACATTTTTATTCATTTTTCAGACTAAAACTGCATTGCAAAATTTGGTGAACTGTGGGATCTGAAGGATCACTGTGCACTGATCCACACATTAGTTCAGGAGATGTGAATCAAGTCAGCTCACTTCCAAATGTGAACCGAACAAAACCCTCAATCATCCCTAAGAGTATTTCTCCCATTTAGTTCTTTTATTGTTCCTCTGATTTGCTCTGCTCTGCATTCTACTTCTCCTGAATTCCAGTTTAACTCAGAAAATGTCTGAAATTAATTCCAGAATTGGAACATGGACAACCTTCAATTCCTTCAGTTCATGCACATTGTTTCTCCCCATCTGTTTTACCAATGTGTATGTGCACTGATAAAACTGTCCAAAAAAGAAGTCTTGATGTGATGTAATTTATTTATTTGTTGCATTTATATCCTGCCTTTCCTCCAAGGAGTCCAAGGCAGTGTACAAGATCCCACTCCTCTCCATTTTATCCTCACAACAACCTTGTGAAGTAGGTTAGGCTGAGAGTCAGTGACTGGCTCAAAGTCACCCAGTGAACATCATGGCAGAGTCTCCCCAGTTCTAGTCCAACCACTACGCCACACTGGCT
Source organism: Shinisaurus crocodilurus (assembly GCA_021292165.1). NCBI lineage: Eukaryota > Metazoa > Chordata > Lepidosauria > Squamata > Shinisauridae > Shinisaurus > Shinisaurus crocodilurus. The sequence continues at coordinate 80,067,100 of CM037877.1, read as the reverse complement.
CTCTTTATGACTCTATCAAGTTTCTTGATGTAGGCCAAGGGTCATGAAGTAGCATTGTTCTCATGGGGCCTTCCATCCCAAATTAGAATGGAACACTGCTGGTTGCTGAGGGTTTGAAACTATGGCAAAGCTTTGTGGCAGGGAAAAAAAAGAATTTTAACCCTTGGCCACTTTGCTTTAAAGGTAAATCCACCCTCACCCAAAGGTTCTCAGATTTTTCCCTTTTCAGTTCCAAATTCCTGATCTTGAGGCAGTTCTTTTCCTTTTAGTCTCTATCGTGAGGCCATATTGTGGAATTTCTAAAATAAACACACTCGTATCGACTTTTGCTACATTTAATCCTTTCCACTTCTCTTTATGCCTCACATTTTATTACAATATATGCAAAATGCTTAGCTCCTCAAAACAGCTTTAACAGGTCATTTTCCTCCCATAATAGCCAAATCAGCAGCAAAAGCACTTCATGATTGAAAATGCAATGGCAGAAGGCGCCTGCCAGTAGAAATATGTCCTGTTCAGTAACTTCCAGATCTATGGAAGTGAAGGATTATCATGTGAGCAGCAGAGATTATAGCTATTGAAATCTTTCTTCCTTTTAAAACAGCTACTCAGTGTAAATATGGGCAAGAGGCATTTATTGCCCTTGACCTACTGACATGATTGATTATTTTTTTTACCATTGTCTTTACTTGTATTGGTCTACAAGGACAGAACTGTATTCACTGCCTCCCTTAGCTATTAATTATGATGTATATGATAAGCACACAGAAAGCCCTTGAAAGGCAAAACACATTTTTAAAAATGTGAACACCAAGGAGGGAAACAATGTACCAAATGCATACCTGCCTCCACATAGAGTTTTTTGGTCAAATATATAAAAGCACAGTGAAGTTATTGTCTCCTCGTGTTTGTACATTTAAAGACAATTCTTACTGTACTTTCACAATGACCCAGTCCAGTCCTAAGACTTGCCATGCTAACCCACACTTTATTTATTTAAAATATTTATATCCTTCCTTTTTGTACTGACAATAGGCCTCCAAGGCCACAGCAATAAGTGAAAATGGATACATACTGACATGTTATAAGATTATTTTTAATGGCAGTGGTGATTTAGGAAGGTTCTGAGAAGATGGTGAGGGAAAATGTCCACTCTCGGGCTTTTGGGTCTGTTTCATCTCCTGCTCTTCAGAAGTTCTGTGGTGACCATAGGGGAGAATATCCTCACTCTGGCAGTGTGCTACCAAGGCCACATTGCACCAGATGTTTTGGTCCCTGGGTGGGGCAACTCATCACCTGGACAACTGGATAGTCTGCAGTTTCAAGCTCTTCCCTGTGGAATAGGTGATGTTGGAAAATATAAAATATCCATTCCCAAGGCCGTAGATGTTGCTGCTGGTGGTGGTGTGGCTGTTGCCACTGCTACATATTTGCTTTGTGTGGTGCATAGTTACGAACAACAGTACTGGTACACTGTAATAGGAACATTATCATGTCCAGAAGTCTTGATCTTTGAACATATATGTTGATAGTTATCAGAACAGGAGACATATAATATGAAACATTACCATTTACAGCATGTCTACTCAGAAGTAAATCCAGGTGAATTCAATGATACTTACTCCCAGGTAAGTGTGTATAGCAGGGATCGGGATCCCGAGGGCCAGATTGCCAGCTGGGAAACCTCCTTGGGGGCTGCATGCAAGCAAACGGATGACCAGAGCCCAAAGTGAGTGGGGCGACTCCACTCTCCCACAAACACACCACACACACACACACACCTCCCCTTCCCTTCACACACACTCACACAAGCCTGTGGCTCATTTAAGGCCTGTGGCTCATGCTGGCTCAGCTTGTCTGAGTGTGGAAAGCTAAGCAGGGTCAGGCCTTGTTATTACTTGGATGGGAGACCCCTCCTCTAGTTTCCTGCATTGAGCAGGGGGTTGGACTCGATGGCCTTGTAGGCCCCTTCCAACACTATGATCCTAAGCCCCCACCCAAGCCCTATTCAGGTGTTCTGAAATTGAGTAAAATAAACACATGAGGAGGCGAAGAGTGCTAGCCCAGCCCTTCTCCCTCCATTTCCATCAGCACCACCTATACACGGAGGGTGACTTTCTGAAGGGGATAGTCTACTGTATCCATGGAGCATGATTCTGCTCCCTGCACACCTTGTTTCCTTGCAAAATCACCACTTTTTTTTTTACCATTGCCACCGCACCAATTTAGGTGGCAATATTGGTGGAGTTGGGATGCAGCCCCCGACGGGCTCCAGAGGGCCAATGTGTTGCCCATCCCCTGGTTTAAACAGTCATAGCTACGTTCTTTCTCCCAGGGTATGGGTGTTTCTGGTTTCCAGAAAATGTCTGGGGGCTAAAAATGTATTTTTCCATGCAGCCTGATCTTATTCCATGGGTGACTAACAGGGCTATTGCATGGCCAAGCTGATGTTCACCTAGGAATCAGAACGGCTTCTTTTCAGAACAACAGCAGGTCAGAGAAGATGGATTACAACAGAGATGACTTTAGATATTGTGCTGCTCCGACTAATTGTATTTTTGTCTATTAAACATGCATTTTGAAAGTGTCTCTATCCTCAGGGAAAACATCTTTTGAAATCTTTCATCAGATCAACACAAACCCGTGCTGACATCTTCTTTGTCTTCATGTATAAAAAGCTTTTGGTTTCCATTTCTAATTTTCTCATTTGGAATGAGGTGCTTCTTTAGCAGAGGGCTGCCATGCTTTTGCAAGTGAAAGAATGTTTTCATATTCTACTATTATTCTGACAAAGTTTTCTTACAAAGACATTCTGCCAGTGAGTTTTTTCTTCTTAAATCCATGGATCTTCTTATGACTTATGTAACTTACAATCACATGGGCCACCAGTCTGATGTCATAGAGAGAAGAGTACATAGAAATGGGAAGTAAGTGTGCATGCGGTAGCTTAAATTCAAAACTGGGCAGCTGACTTATTTTAATGTTTCCATTAAAACATCAATGCATTTCCGTCATCTTCTATACATGGAGGGTGATTTTCTGAAGGAGACAGTCTACTGTATGCATGGAGTATAATGTTTGCATTAAAACTGCCAGTAAGAGTCTTCAGAGCACAGCTTAGTTCTGTGGCCTTGATCTAAACCAGGGTTGGAGAACTTGTGGCCCTCCCGCTGTTTTGGCCACCCTCATTCTTGCCATCATCTATTTCCTACACATGGTGCCACCTGAAGCAGCTCGTTTTACCGTGCTGCATGACAGGGTTGGACCTACCTATTAAATACAGGAGATTCAACCTTTGCCTGGAGAGGGTTTCTTCACTTGGCAGTCCCTCCAGTGTTTGTTCACAAGTTGCAAACCCATGTCCATCAAGGTAACAATGGCTGAAAATCACATTCCATCTGCTACTGCAGCAACAGGTGCTACACAGTGAGTAGGTGTGCTCATAACATGGTTTCTTTATTAAGGCAGGCATAGGGCTAATATACCCTCTCAAATACCTCTTGGCTATCTTATTCTGATCTCACTTGCATGATAGGTCATATATGGAAGAAGGAATTAACTTATGTAATTTTACGTGGATGTGGGAACACCAATCTATCCTACATCTGGGATGCAGTCTTCATGGATCCTGGCTAACACTGGCTGCTCAAGATAGGGAGGTGGAGTCTAACATCAAGGGAACCACTACCCAGTTGTTGTTTTTGGAACTAGACCTAGTATGTTCACAGCATCCCATAGCCTACAATAATGGGGATGCAGGACTTACCCTGTCTTCTGTAAAATGCATAGATGTGCCTGATGAAAGGAGCTTAATGAGAAATTTCCAAACATTAGGCACCATCCAGCTGAAGCTAAGCACTTGTAAGACTGACTGATTTCAACAAGAGAGTGTTTAAGTACATGGTTAACTCTCATATTGCAATCAATAGGACTTAAATGTACTTAACTTTGGCTGGATCATAGTCGGAAATATTAAGCTCTCAAACGCCACCATTTTCTGGATATTAGAATTTCAATACAATTTACAGTTGAAGCACTGACACCAGCAGAATGCTTCCCCTTATATTGCATCTAGTCACGATTTTAAAGTTTTTTTTATTTTAAATCAGAAAACCTTGGAAAGCCAGACACAAAAATGAGCACCTTCCTTACCAGACTAACAAATGTGTGAAATCTCATAGAAATCCATTCTCACAGTTTCATTATGCGAAGGATTAATGTTTAATGCAGGCAGGCTTCAGGCTCTCACTAATAAGAAATACTACAAAAGCCTATTGTGCAAGGGGAGAAAATTTCATCAGATATTCCAAGAACATCTAAAAAGTTTACAGAGTGTACGTTTAGCTCAGAAATGCTTTGCTTGTGTCCAGGTGATTCTCCTATAATTGTGCTAAGAAGCTATCAGCCATGCAGGGAGGGTAGCAGAAAGAACTTTTTTTTTTGCCCCCCATCAGCATTTATAACCTTAATTGCTCTAGGTTTGCAAAATGGTTATTTTTAGCTCCTGAGCCAAAAGAAACTTTTGCATTAATTATAAACTACAAAATGTGCAGCATGTGTCTTTTACACTTCTAATTAGAAAATAAGAAAACAGTATCAATGTAGGCAAGTTAAAATGGTGGTGCTTCCTAAGTTTTGCTATTTGTAGCTCATGTTTGTGAAAGGTGCGCACAAATGTGATGAAAATCACTAATAATTTGTCATCAGCAAAATTAAAATGATATAATGGGGGTCTGCTCGAATCAAGGAAGGGTTCTCCTTAGCACACAGATGCTGTAGAAGAAAATGAATAGACTAGGTTCCAGACATCTGAATGGAATATGCATCCATTACCATTATAAGCACTACCAGAAGTACATAAAAGCATTAATGTGAGCATCTGTCCTTTTTGTTCACATATAAAAGCGCTTCCATTAATCTATACAAATATCCTTGAAAAGATCACAGTGGAAGTGATGAGAAAATGAATGTTTGGCAGCTTGCAGTATAAACCCTGTGCCAAAGGCTAATACACGGCAGGGGATACCATTTAGTGTAGATCATTCCATTAGTTACCTCTGGAGAAGGGCAATCCTAAAAGAGGATCACTCCTTTATTTGAATATCTCTGAGGGTGGATTCAGGCAGCCATAGACCCATAGAAGTTTATTGAGTGGCAATTTAGCCTCCAACCACATGGTTCACAAAAATATTGATACTGGAATTTTCCTTCCTCAGTGGTTCTTCAAGTGAGAGCAAGGTGGGATTCCTAACCGATAAGGGAAATGCTAGCTCATCAAACCTTGGCACCTGTAACTAAATTTTATGTATGTGTCCAGGCATAAACAGCAGTGTGTTTGTGTGTCTCTGTGTGTGTGGGTGATGTTTCATGGAAAACCATTGCAGGGAGGAAAGAGTTAAAATCCCTGCCCCCCCAAACCCCCCCCCCCCACACACCATGGTCACAACCCAGATTGGGTCCCCATATGGCTGCTTTTCCTGGAAAAGAGACATAGCCAGGAGTAAATACAGGCCTGTGGCTCATGCTGGCTCAGCTTGTCTGGGTGTGGAAAGCTAAGCAGGGTCAGGCCTGGTTATTACTTGGATGGGAGACCCCTCCTCTAGTTTTCTGCATTGAGCAGGGGGTTGGACTCGATGGCCTTGTAGGCTCCTTCCAACTCTATGATCTATGAAATATGGTTTTTAAAAATGGTGCTTAACAGAATGGGCAACAGTTTGCACAGTTTGACCCCAAACAATAGAAGTTGCCCATCAAGTGGTGGGCAGAACTGATGTCTGCTTTTCACATACATATAATCCTTTCTTAGCTTTGACGCATAGACAAGTGTACTGCCCATCAGCTAGAACTGATGGATGACAATCCCTTGCTTGTTTCCATTATATCTCTCCCTTGGGGAATTTGTGGGAGTGGGGGGCAGCACCAAACACAGATAAGAAGTGGATAACTCTGAGCATGTGCAAAACATGGTGTGCATGGTGTGGAGAAAGTGGGCAAGGAGCGATTTTTCTCCCCCTCATAATACTAGAACCTGGGGTCATCCCATTAAGCTGATTGGTGGGAGATTCGGGACAGATAAAAGGATGCACTTCTTCACACAGCATTTAGTTAAACTATGGAATTCACTAACAAGATGTAGTGATGGACACCAATTTGGATGGCTTTAAAAGTGGATTAGATATATTCATCGCTATCAATGGTTACTAGTCCTGATGGCTATATGCTACCTCCAGTATCAGAGGCAGTATGCTTATGTACACCAGTTGCCAGGGAACATGAGCAGGATGGCGGTATTGCACTCATGTCCTACTTGTGGATTTCCCACAGGTAGCTGTTTGGCCACTGTGTGAACAGAATGCTGGACTGGATGGATCCTTGGTCGGATGCAGCATGGCTCTTCTTACATTCTTATCTTTCCTTCTCCTCTGCATAGCCAAAGCCAGCCCCCACAATTGGGAGTAGAAGGCCTTCTTGATTGCAGAATGGTGTTCCATGCCCACTTGTAACCTAGAAATGCCTCTGGCATGAACCTCTGGCTATTTAAGGCAAAACTATAGATTCATAGATTTCATAGATTTCATAGAGTTGGAAGGAGCCTACAAGGCTATCGAGTCCAACCCCCTGCTCAATGCAGGAAACTAGAGGAGGGGTCTCCCATCCAAGTAATAACCAGGCTTGACCCTGCTTAGCTTTCCACGCTCAGACAAGCTGAGCCAGCGTAAGCCACAGATGTAGAACACATCAATTGTGGGTGGCCATGTGTCCTACTTTACATAAGATAGTCCTCTATTTGAAGAGCTCTCCAGTCCAAGTCTGGTTTAAATATAAAGAACAATATGAAAGGAGAGCAGGAAGTTTCCCACCTGCACCTAGACAGCAGAATGAGCAGGCACATTGATCACCTGGGCACAGTTTTCCCTACTGTGGTGAGATGTATTATATGTTTGTTTACATTTCTTAATTTGTATCTATAAGTATAAATCAGCTCATGCAACTTTTATACACATTTGCCCTCTTGCTTGCTGATGCGTAAATGACCACCCTTCATCAATCCACATTATGTGATTCTTTTTTCAACTCTAAATGGGGTAGGGGGTAGGAACCATCAGGATCAGGACTTTGTCATTCAGGGAGGGTTTTGAATCCTTTTCTTACCCACCACAGTCCCAATAAAAACCACCCTCACAAATTATTAGCACCATAAGTGAAGCTCACATTGGCACAAATCCTGATTCTGCGTATTCCACCATGAATGAAGGAGGAAAAGAAGTATCTTTTATTTGTGGTGCACTGGCACAGATCCCTAGTCCTAATTCTAGTCTGATGAATAAATTTCTTGCTTCTTTAATCCTTTTTAGTGATAATTAAGCATAGGTATATTGAGCTGTTTCAGGAGTTTATATAGAATGTTTTAGAAAATGTGTGGAAACAGATGGAGCAGAAAGGCTCATTTAAAAAAAATATATATGCTTGCCTAACAGCCCCAGTAAAACACTGGTTTCTTGCAGTTTAATCTTTCTTTTATGCCATAAGTGTGTGAAGACCTCGATACCTTAGTGGCTCTGGTAACTTTCCAACAATTATCAGTGATGTAGCAATCTGAGTGCATGGCTCACACAGTCTTTAATAGGAACTTAAAGCTGTAGTATTATCTTGACAATAGGCCTTCCTGGTGGGACTTCTCTCTGAATCCATTAAGGGAACACTACAAGAAATGTTTATAATATCTAGAAGAGACTGACTATGGCTAAAATGGGAGATGGGGCCGCTGAACCTGCAAGCCAGAGAACTTACTTATAAAACATTGTATAAAAATAAATGGCTGATAACCTTTCATTTAAGAACAAAGAACACAGAGTGAAGTGCAATGTATTCTAAGGATGAGATTCACCAGCAGTTACTCTGCCAACCAAGATATGAAAATATGGCTATTAATAAGAGGCATTGTCAGTAGGGCTCCTTCACGTATAGGCCTAGGGGTGGAGGAGAATTTTGATCAGTTCTTATTTTGATACAGACTTACCAGAGTCACCCTTCCTGAATCAATTTGTGAAACAGAATGCACATTGGTATTTACGCTTATCAGAAGTTTGTGATACAAGTCTCCCAACAACCACAACTAAAAATGCATACAAAAATGCATATATTAATGGGGAAAAACATACAAAAAAGCATTACATAAAGGAAATCTGCTTAGAAAATATGTGTATAAAAATGGGTATATTAGGAAAATTGTGCACTGGAATGCGGATGAACTTTCTTGCAGATTTAGCATAAATGGACCAGCAGTGTTGGATACTGCCGATAGTTTGCTATTTTTAAGCTGTGTTCCTATACCACTAACATCACATTTCTATATCCAATTTCAAGTTTTCATGGCAACTGAGAGTTATAGTGTGTTTCAAATCTGGTTATTATATCAATACACTTAGAGAACCACTGCAAATAAGTACACAGGTAATTTGAGATGGGGTGTGCAACATTGCTTACTTTTTATTGTATTGAAGTCATTTTTATCCTGCACCTTCAACAACCATTTCATGTTACCAGGGCAGCTAACACATTCAAAAATAATAGAAATACAATATTCAAAATATTTTTTAAAAATACAAAGAACAATAAAGACACAAATACAAATAGTAATGATTTCAATTCAGATAAAACCATAAAAGTCTGCAAAAGTTCAAAAACAGAAAGCTCTTAAAAGGCCAGAAAAACAGAACGATTTATTTTTGCCAGTCGCTTAAAAGATATCAACATAAGCACCAGGTGGGTATCCCTGGGGAGGTTTACTTATTTAAAGATAACTGATAAAATCTGCTGGGTGGATGGTGTTAGTAGAAGACTGGATATGAGTTCAGAGCAATTGCTTTTGTGAATATGTTTCCAGTGAGCCCATCAATGGTTATGTGACTTTCTTCTAGCACAATCACTTACAGGTCTGCTCAGTGATCTGGGTGAACACCCATTCCCATATCCAGTCACGATGGGCTAATTCAAGAACAAGCAAACAGTATCCCACCCCAGCTGTAACCCCCCCCCAAAACAAACAAAACCCTATCCCAAAACTGTCTCGTATCTATGACAATTTTCAAGTATTTTCTTGATCTTTTAAACTACAGAAACCCAATGTGTGTTGCAATACTACATAAGAACATAAGAAGCTTCCTTATTCTGAGTCAGAGTGTGGGTCCATATAGCCCAGTATTGTCAACACTGACTGGCAGCGGCTCGTCAGGGTTTTAGACAGGACTTCTTCCTGCCCTACCTGGAGATGCCGGGGATCAAACCTGGGACCTTCTCATCCAAAACAGGTGCTCTACCACTGAGCTATGCTCCCTTCCCTACTGGGTAGATCATCATCATCAGGCGATCACTTGTGACCAAGTAAGATTGTCTTCCAGGATAAAAATTTTTTACAAAAAGGAAATTTTAAAAGGAGGAAATTCTAAAGAAAATTGTGTAGACTCTAGTGATGGGTCCATAAGTGACTGTGGAAGCCAATTCTACATCCACACAGCTTCCGACAGTGAGGTGGGAAGATGGTCCTGTAAAGGATTCGTTTGATGTGCTTTTCACCTAGCACGTTTCTCCCTTTCACCTTGCACTCGGACTTCTTCAAAGTCCATAGAACCTTTGTGAAAGGCCAACCTCCAGTTAGATCGTTCATGGGCCAGAGCTTCCCAGTTTTCGATGTTTATATTGCATTTTTTTAGATTAGCCTTATGAACATCTTTAAACCGTTTATATTGACCACCGATATTCTGCTTTCCATCCTTGAGTTGGGAGTAAAGTAGCTGCTTTGGGAGACGGCAGTCAGACATTTGAACAACATGACCGCTCCACTGAAGTTGGCATTGAAGGATCATTTTTGCAATGCTAGTGCAAAGGCTGAGGTCCAAAGAAGAACAAGAGAACTTAAGAACGCTTGGTGGAAAAAGAAAGCTGAAGAAATTCAACAACTTGCAGAATCTCATGACACACGGGGCTTTTTTAAGGCCACAAGGGCCATTTATGGACCAAAAACCTTTACAACTGGGTAGATACGAAGCTGCTTTATACAAAGTCAGACCACCTGCATATTTCATAGATCATAGAGTTGGAAGGAGCCTACAAGTCTATAGAGTCCAACCCCCTGCTCAATCTCAAACTTATCTTCTCTGGCTGGGAGTGGTCTTCCAGGCCCTGTTATTGATGAAACTCTTTAACTAGCAGGGTGGCCACGTGTCCTACTTTAAAGATGACCACCCTCTATTTTAAGGACTGTCTGAGGATATTCTTTATTCGAAGGCATCCTTTATTCGAAGGGCTGTCCAGTCCAAATCCAGTTTAAAAATAAGGAACCATACGATAGAGCTGGATCATTAGTACTTGGACAGCATTCTCAGCAGGCACACGGGTCACCTGCTCACAATACTATAGTGAGATGCACTGCATTTCTATTTAAATTATAGTAATTATTTCTAAATTTGCATCTATACATAAAAAATAGCATATGTCTATGTCTCCTCTTTTGTCCTCCTTTGCTGTTGTGCTGTATCACTGAGCTATGGATATTTTTCTTCTAAGGAGAATAGGAAACAAACAAACCTTGGGCCTCAGATTTCCCCTGCTCTATTTTATCAATGGATATATATATATATATATATATATACTATGTTTCCTGAGGTAAAATTGTAGCTTCAGGGTAAGAGCCCTCAGAATTTCCCTCAGAATTCCACAAGGCAGGAGTAAAAGTGGGGCCTTTTAAGCACACCAAATACCCACAACGGCTTTATTACCGCACAGCTACTTCACCCCATAGATTACATGAAGGCCTGGAGACTAATTTCAGCAACAGCCACAATTTACAAGCTATAGTAGCCCTCAGATGAATAGTTTCTTGTAAAATCAGTGGCAGCTTTATCCTACCAGAGCACAAATAAATCAGCTCTTATTATTCCACATTCATTTAATCCTGGGACATTAGTCAGCGAGACCTTTCTCAGTCCAATAAACAGCAGCAGCAGCAGTTTTTCTTTATGAGAGCAGTTGTTCATCCTAAATTAGAGGAAGCATTTGGGGAAGGCAGAAACTTTCACAGCATGATTTAAAGATATATAATATGAGACTATAATAGTGCATGAAAACTGCACCCATGTGTATAAATATAGTGAGGTCATAATTTTGGTAGATGGGGGTTACTTTAGAACATGTGGCTTATTTTACCTATCTACCTAGATAGCAGGTCATATTAATGTTATTCGGGGGTTGGTTTTGTTTATCTCTACCATTTCTGTCAATAGGGCAAATATATACGGTAATAAGCCAGATGATATATTTATGACTTCATTTTTATTTGTTTTCTCCCCTTCAAGTATTAGGACTCTCTCTCTCTCTTTTTTTAAACACCTATGAATAGAACTGTATTTTGCTATGAGATAGTTTATTGGCTCTGATGGTGGGGTGGGGGAGAGACTTTTAGTGATACAACTAGGCATGTCGGAGGAATCGGCAATGAACTCAAATGAGTTTGAATTTCTTAGAATCCGGTCTGCAGATTCCACAGCAGACCAGCTTTTCTCGAGTCACATGGATTCCACAGACTTGTGGACCATGTTTTAAAATTTACATAATTTTATGCAAATTTAATGGCAGAAAAATATGTAAAATAAAAAACACCAACCAAAAATGTGCATCCCCCCCATAGGCTAAAGCATGAAAATATGCACTTTTGGGGGATTTGCATATTTGGGGGGGATTTGTGCATTTTTTTGGAGTGTGAATTTGCACAACTCCAAATTTGCACAAATGCATATGAACACATTTGTGCAAAATCTGATTCCCTCCATCCATGAGGGGACAATGGAACGAAAGGTGCCTGACAACCCGCGAAACATAGATGGAACAGATTTTACAAAGTCCGTACATCCTTAGATACAACTCTAATTTAATAATTCTCAAAGGCAAAGCCAAGCTTCCTAGGGAGGTACAGAAAATTGTCAGGGGCCAGGCAGTGTAAGTTCTTCTGTAACATGTGAGAATGTAAAGTTCTAGTTGTAAGCAGTCTTGCATGGAAGCGAGTTGAAACAGGCCTATGGCTCACTGCTGGCTCAGCTTGTCTGAGTGTGGAAAGCTAAGCAGGGTCAGGCCTGGTTATTAGTTGGATGGGAGACCCCTCCTCTAGTTTCCTGCATTGAGCAGGGGGTTGGACTCAATGGCCTTGTAGGCCCCTTCCAACTCTATGATCTATGAACTCTATGAATTCAGTGAATATTGCAATTAGAGTGTCTGTCTCACTCCTAAATAAATAGCCTGGTTAAGATATAATGGGAAAAAACTCGTCATGGGCATAAGACAGAAAGTGTGTGGGTGGGTGGGGTGGGGGGTAGAGCATGCAATCCCCAAAATCACCACAGCTCATTCACATAGTAGGAAACCATGGCTTCCCACTACCTCTGAACTGGGCCAATGCATATAGAATTCTGATGTGTACATCAAAAATTAACAATAAATCAAAACAATAAAAACAGGAGACAGGCACAGCAGATAAAAACAGCTTGAGAACAAGGATCAGTCCATTACATTTTTTTCTTCAAGCTGGCAGACCAAATGTCTGCCAAAACAGAAACATCTGACCAAAGTGGCGGAAAGTCAAAAGAGGGTCGCAAATGCACTTCCAAAGGCAAGGAGTTCCATAGTCTAGATGTGGCCAAAATGAAGGCACTTTCCTGCATACACCCCTCCACCCAATGGGATACAGTCATACAGAGAATACTTGCACTTTTTGCATGTTCAAAGTATTTGACATACATTAGCTCAGGCATCTGTACCACAGTGCCCTAGGTCAATGTTATCATCATATAATTTCTGCCTTGTAGAGAATCCAAGGGCAGTATCCAACGCTGCTGCTCCACTTACACAATTGATGTAACGCTAGCATAAGTGACTTCTAGCACTATGCCAATAGTGTAAGTTGGTATGACGGGTTTCTCCAGAGAACCCATTGTGCCAGCTTACACTATTGGTATAGTGCTAGGGGTTGCTTATGCTAGCGTTATGTCAATTGTGGAAGCAGAGCAGCAGCACTGAATTCTGCCCCAAACCTCTGGTGTGCACAAAGTCTGTGCAGGTGGGCCTCTTTACGAATGTTTTCAACCTTGTCACCCAGCACTGAGAGACGTGCCAGGCAGCTACTATGAGAGAACAAGTCACCAGTTTAATTGCCTCCAATGCCTGCAACAATGTAACTTCCCTCTGAAGCAATGTGATGTCAGGACATTGGGAAGGGATTTTATTTTATTTATTTTTATTTCATTAGCTCCTTTGCTTGCTGCAGCCACAGCAGTGCACCCCTCAGCACAGGGTGTCAAGGATAAATAATTCTTAAAGGGGCCCACCTAGCCACATTCATAGGCAGGTGTCAGCAGCTGTGGGCCCTGCTGGGGTACTGGGGCCCTGGCATTTGCCCTGAGGATATTGCATGCTGACAACAGGCTAGCTTTCTTTCTCCTCCCTCTGGCTAGATAAGCTTGGAATCCATCATTCCTGCTTGTGCTGAGCTATGAATTTGCCTAGGTGACATGACCCTACCTCTCTTGTAATTCAGAAACACCCTTGAGTACTCCTTACTCAGCATAACAGAATTCCTTTTTGAAAACTTGAATATCAGTGCATTGTGTGCTAGAGTCCAGTGCTGAATTTACAAGCCACTTATTCTGGAGAAGTTTCACAGAATGTCCCTCTGGAGTACATGGCTGGGATCCAAAGAACTGCATGTGGTTTCAGTAATTTCACTGGGCCTTTTCTGGTTCCCTTCCCAGTACAGCCCTTTGCAGCTAGGGACCACTTATGAATTGCCAAAAAAAAGAGGAAATGTGTCACCAAAAAAAGAGGACAAAAGAGGACAGTGATTTGCATACCATTTGCATCTGCTAATTGATATATGTAGATGTAGATTTTGAAATAAATGTTATAATTTAAATAGAAATACAGTACATTTCACCATAGTGGGGAAGGCTGTGACCAGGTGACCTACTACGTGCCTGCTCAACCTGCTGTCCAGATGCTGTTGATGGGCAGCTTCAAGGCCCAGCTCTTCCTTCTGATGGTTCTTTATCTTTATACCAGACTTGGACTGGCCAGTTGAGGATGCTTCAAAATAGTCCTCTGGCAGCCCTTCAAATAGATGGCTATTCCGTATAACAGAATACGCTTGGCCACCCTGTTTGCAGCCCTCTGAACAGCTGTGCCTAAGGGTCAAGGGGACTCTCTGGAACCTCATGGATCACTGTACAGAAGTTGTGCTACAGGGAAAATCAGTGACATCCCTCTACACATGCTGAAGTGCTTTATGCACGTGCATGGGGCTCTTTGGATTCCAGATCCCCTAGAACAGTGGTTCCCAACCTTGGGTCCCCAGATGTTGCTGGACTACAGCTCCCAGAATCCCTTGCCATTAGCCATGCTGGCTGGGTATGCTGGGAGCTGTAGGCCAGCAACATCTGGGGACCCAAGATTGGGAACCATTGCCCTAGAAATCACACACACACACACACACACACCTGTAAGAGTCGACAAACTTGGCAATATGGTTATCTATGTATGTCCCCTTCTCAGCCAAAATATAATAAGTGCACACTTTATTTGCACACTCACACCATTCATGGGTACAATATAACAACCTGGTGCAGATGTCTGTTCCTAGAAACAGAAAGGAAGGAAGAGAACACTTAACATGATTTAAATAAGCATAACATAATTTAAAGCCCACATTGCCAGCAAAATGCCCATTCCTTGCCGTCGATCTGGATGAAACCTGCCTTGTAACGTAGTTGCCTCTTATCAGATGCAATTTGTATTAAGGTTCCTTGATGCAGCCTGCAGTTTTCAAGGGAAGGCACTGCGGGCTGCCGCTCCTTGTGATTGGCTCTGACATGTGCAGTTGAAAGGGCTCTTCTACTGAGAATGATCTTCTTTTTTAGCTTGTATTGAGTTGGGACTGATTTTGATAGCCCGTTTCAGTCAAGAACCATAAAGTTATTGCACATTTAAAACTGTCAGTATGAGCCTCATTCTCTCTCTTTCTCTCCCCGGTTCTCTCTGTCTCTCCCAACTGCCCCCCCCTCTCATCATTTCACAGGACTGCAAGGTTACAGAAAGGTCTAATCAATTGTCAAACTCTCCTTTATCACTGAGAAGGTGGTGGGTTTTTTTTTCTTTTTTTAAAATCTAACTGCCCTGCTGTAGGGGGTGCTTCTGACTACACAGCACCCTTTTTCACATACAATGCTACCATGATTAATGTCCTCCCACCTCAGACCTTGTTAAAACCTGTTCTTTAAAGCAGCCTGGCGCACCACAGTGAGAGCAAGAGCGAGGTTGCATAAATCAACGTGTTCTCACAGCCCCCAGGATATCCATTATAGATGCCAGCTGGATGACTGGAAGATAGAGAAAAATGAATATTGTATCCTGTGGCCTTTTGCCTCTAATGACCACTTTTCAACATTTTTGAAGGCATGATTAAATTTTGATAACTGGGGAAGTCACTCTGAACAGGCTGAAATAGAGATAAATTGACTGAGGGTCTGACATCTCAGTGGAGAGCAGGCAACTAATTAGTGTGTGAATCGCACTCTGAAAGAGATGTAAAAGGGAGGCAGGTTTAATCAGAGGCGCTGCTGAGGTACAGGAATAGTCAGGGATAATTGCGGCCTAGGTAGAAATCACAGGCTCAACGAGCGGCTTTTTCTGTCCGCTTGATTGGCAGCCGCTGACCTAGTGTCTCAAACCCTTGAACTCATACAACAGTAACAGCCTTGTCAAAGCAATTTGCTTGCAGCTCTCCATGACCGGTTATTTCAGCTGCGGTGCTGGGACACCCAATTTGAAAGGGTACTTTGCTCCTTTGCTTCAGTGGGAGCTGGGCGGAACAGCCTCATTATTTTTGATGACTTTACTTTTGAACCTTTTACCCCCTCCTCCCCTCAACACACTCCACAAACCCCCACCTAGACCCTCTCACTAGGGACTCTTCTGGACAGATGAAGTGTCAGATCAATTTAACTGTTGATTGCAGTGCCGGGGAGGAAAAGGAAGAAGAAGGCAGGAAAGGAAAGAAGGAAGGGCGGGTGTGTCTGTATGTGTGTGTAGATCTACAGAATACCACACCTTTCATTGCCAGAATGGGACTTCCTTCAATAGGTCATCATAGCACATGCAGCATGATACGTGTGTTATGTGCTATAGGTCTCTTGCAGTTTCTTTTCTTGTTAAGCTCAGGAATCAAAGGTAGCATGTTTAATTCCTTTAATGACTTGCGGGGACAAAACCTCAGCATTCGATACAGCTAAAACATAGCTAAATGACTCAGGGCAGCCAAGCTGACTGCTGCACTGTCATCCTCATCACCTCCCACCCACCCCGGGGGCATGGATTTTCTGTCTTAAAAACAAGAATAAGGGTGAATAACAACAAACTTCTAATGAAACATTAGCCACCCTTGGCATGTGCAAGGAGCAATGGGCATGAATGATGATGGAGTGGATACCTTATTGACTCTCTCCACCTGAGAATGAATTAGTGTTTCTCAGTATAAAATTTTATTTTTGCCCCAAGGCACTCTAGTTTCTCTTTTTAAACCGATCAGTCCCCTGGGTCGAGTATTGTATCAAAAAAACATAGAAGCCTGATGTGATTGGGTTTTGATGTGACACTTCCTGCCTTTGCTCAGCCTTCAGCTAGGATTTTTAGAACATATTTCACATTATAATGAGGACCAATTGTTATTACGGTCTACATAATTAAATGTCTGCTGAAAATTGTTGCTTTATTACTAAATGGGTAGTACAGTCAATCTCTCTCTCTCTCTCTCTCTCTCTCTCTCTCTCTCTCTCCAAGAGACCCCAAACAGCACTGCAATTATTCCTTTTCAAAGTCAAAATGAGATCTTGTTTTCTCTGTTGGGTGGGAGGATGGTAACCAGGGTGTGGAGGAACTTTCTATTCTGTTGTCATGGATGGATCACTACTGGTAGGAATTAGACTTACTGGGAATCAGAGCCTTTGCAGGGGTAGGGGACTGATTAAGATGGTCCATCCTAGGAGGCTGATGAACCCAGATTGTTTCCTGGTGGCTCTTAGGGATTTTCCTGTCACCTTGGCAGGCATTTCTGTCAAAGCTCTGGTTGACCTCTGGCATGGGGAAATGGCATGGGCGGTTGACATGATCACTCCTGAGCATCTTCTACCATTGAATAGAACCAAATGAGCTCCCTGGTTTTTAAGGTAGCTAGGGATATGAAATGAGTGGGTCAATGAAATGAGTGGGTCAATGACTGGCACTGGCAGTGATGGTGGCTAAGAAATAATTCTTCTATGTCATCATTGTATCTGCACAGAGCTGTCCAACAGAGCTCTGGTCTAAGGCCTGTTACATTCCGGTCCTTGAGAAGAAAATGTAGATCACTTAATAGCCATTGTGACCAATCAGCATTACACACTTTGCACATAAATAGCTCATATCCATTGAGCTATTTCATGTAACTTTGGCCTCTGCTTGTTCAGTTAAAATCGATTTTTTTCTATTTGTACAACCTTAGGATGTGGATAGGATTCTTGGAGAGGTGAGACCTACCTACCATGACTGTGACTGACCCTTGTCCTTCCTGGCTTAAAGAAGCAGCTGGGAGAGGGGGACTGGCTGAGTGGGTAAGGGTGAACGTCTCTTTACATCATGCCTAAAAGAGACAATAGTGAGATGTTTGTTTAAATTTAAAATTCTCTCCCAGAACCCCACTGTATTAGATAATTTCTGTCCAGTATCAAATATTCAATTCTTGGGCAAGGTGCTGGAGCATGTGGTGGCATCTCAATGTTAAATTTGTCTGGATGAGGTAGATTATCTAGCTTTAAACCAGGTTATGGGACAGAGACTGTTTTGGTTGCATTGGTGGATAATCTATGCAGGGAACTGAACAGGGGCAGTGTGTCCCTGTTGGTTCTTCTGGACCTCTCAGCAGCTTTCATAACCATTGAACATAGTATTCATATGAGCTGTCTGTCTGGGATAGGACTTGGATGCACTGTTTTGCAGTGGTTCCAGTCTTTCTTGAAGGGGCAATTTCAGAAGTTGGTGCTCCTATTCAGTGGCCATTTGCCTATGGTGTCCCCCAGGGTTCCATCTTGTCTCCCCATGCTATTCATGAAACCACTGGAAGAGGTTGTCCAGAGTTTTGTGGTTCAGTGATGCCAGTATGATGTCATAAGCATACCCAGCTCTATCTCTCCTTTCCATCTAAATCCAAGGAAGCTGTTTAAGTTCTAAATCAGTGTTTAGTGTCATTAATGGATTGGATGAGGGTGAACAAACTGAAACTTAATCCAGATAAGACAGAGTTGTTCCTGGTGAATTGAAAGTCAGATCAAGGAATAGGGATTCAGCCTGTGTTAGATTGGGTTACCAGTCACAGTCTTACTCGTGACCGAGTAAGATTGTTTTCCAGGATTAAAAAAAAGAAAAAAGAAAGAAAAGAAAATTTACAAAAAGGAGATTTTAAAAGGAGGAAATTTCTAAAGAAAATTGTGTAGACTCTAGCGATGGGTCCATAAGTGACTGTGGAGGCCAATTCTACATCCACACAGCTTCCCACAGTGAGGACACAGGTTACCAGATGGAAGATGGTCTTGTAAAGGATTCATTTGACGTGCTTTTCGCTTAGCACGTTTCTCCCTTTCACCTTGCACTCGAGCTTCTTCAAAGTCCATAGAACCTTTGTGAAAGGCCAACCTCCAGTTAGATCGTTTATGGGCCAGAGCTTCCCAGTTTTTGATGTTTATATTACATTTTTTTAGATTAGCCTTAAGAACATCTTTAAACCTCTTATATTGACCACCGGTATTCCGCTTTCCATCCTTGAGTTGGGAATAAAGTAACTGCTTTGGGAGACGGCAGTCAGGCATTTGAACAACATGACCGGTCCACTGAAGTTGGAGTTGAAGGATCATTTTTTCAATGCTAGTAGTCTTTGCTTCTTCCAGTACACTGACATTTGTTCGCCTATCTTCCCAAGTAATTAGCAGGATTTTCCGGAGGCAACGTTGATGAAATCTTTCAAGGAGGTGCAAGTGACGTTTATAGATAGTCCATGTTTCGCAGGCATACAATAAAGTTGGTAATACAATGGCTTCATAAACCAGTGTTTTGGTCTTCTTACAAATATCCCGATCCTCGAACACTCTATGTTTCATTCGAGAAAACGCGGCACTTGTGGAGCTCAGACGATGCTGGATTTCACTGTTGATGTTAGCTGTAACAGAAAGATAGCTGCCAAGATAGAGAAAATGATCGACATTTTCCAGTATTGTCCCGCCAAGCTGGATAGATGGCATCACCAAAGGGTTAGCTTGCACTTGCTGATGAAGCACTTTGGTTTTTTTGATGTTAAGTGAGAGACCAAGTTTTCCGTATGCTTCTGCAAAAGCATTTAGGATAGTTTGGAGATCATCCTCTGAATGTGCGGAGACCACATTATCATCAGCATACTGAAGTTCCACAACGGAGGTTGTAATTACCTTACTTTTTGCTTTTAATCTCAGCATTGGGTTATACAGCCCTTGAAGACTGAGGTTCACATTTTGGGTGTACTCCTGCATATAGCCCTGATCCTGGATGCCCAAATTTTGGTGGTGACCAGGAGTGCATTAGCACAGCTGAGGACAGTACACCAACTGTGTGTGTTCCTGAGATGTCAGATCATAGAATCATAGAATCATAGAAAAGTAGAGTTGGAAGGGGCCTACAAGGCCATCGAGTCCAACCCCCTGCTCAATGCAGGAATCTAGGTCAAAGCATCCCTGACAGATGGCTGTCCAGCTGCACCTTGAATGCCTCCAGAGTGGGAGAGCCCACAACCTCCCTAGGTAGTTGATTCCATTGTCTTATTGCTCTGACAGTCAGGAAATTTTTCCTGATGTTTAGGTGGAATCTAGGTTCCTGTAACTTGAGCCCATTATTCCGTGTCCTGCAAACTGGGATGATCGAGAAGAGATCTTTGCCCTCCTCTGTGTGACATCCCTTCAAATACTGGAAGAGTGCGATCATATCTCCCCTCAGTCTCCTCTTCTGAAGGCTAAACATGCCCAGTTCTTTCAGTCTCTCCTCATAGGGCCTTGTTTCCAGTCCCTTTATCATCTTTGTTGCCCTCCTCTGAACCCTCTCCAGTTTGTCTACATCCTTCTGAAAGTGTGGTGCCCAGAACTGGACGCAGTACTCAAGATGAGGCCTAACCAGTGCCGAGTAAAGGGGAATTATCACTTCCCGCGATTTGGAAGCTATACTTCTATTAATACAGCCCAAAATTGCATTTGCCTTCTTTGCAGCCACATCGCATTGCTGGCTCATATTCAGTTTGTGATCTACCACAATTCCAAGATCCTTCTCACTTGTAGTATTGTTGAGCCAAGTGTCCCCCATTCTGTAACTCTGCATTTGGTTTCCTCTCCCTAGGTGCAGCACTTGGCATTTATCCCTATTAAATTTCATTCTGTTGTTTTCGGCCCAGCGCTCCAGCCTATCGAGGTCACTTTGAATTTTGTTTCTGTCTTCCAGAGTATTAGCTGTTCCACCCAACTTTGTGTCATCTGCAAATTTGATAAGCATTCCCCGTACCTCCTGATCCAAGTCATTAATAAAAATGTTGAAGAGCACCGGGCCCAGGACCGAGCCCTGTGGTACCCCGCTCGTTACCTCTCCCCAGTTTGAGAAGGAACCATTGATAAGCACTCTTTGAGTCCGATTCTGTAGCCAATTGTGGATCCACCTGATAGTTGTTCCATCTAGCCCACTCCTAGCTAGCTTACTAATCAGGATATCATGAGGCACTTTGTCGAAAGCTTTGCTGAAGTCCAGATATATAATGTCCACAGCATTCCCACAGTCCACAAGGGAGGTTACCCGATCAAAAAATGAGATCAGATTAGTCTGACAGGATTTGTTCTTGACAAATCCATGCTGGCTTCTAGTAATCACTGCATTGTTTTCAAGGTGCTTGCAGACTGACTTCTTTATAATCTGCTCAAAAATCTTCCCGGGGATTGATGTCAGACTGACTGGCCTATAGTTCCCAGGTTCCTCCTTCTTGCCCTTTTTGAAGATGGGAACAACATTTGCCCTCCTCCAGTCGTCTGGCACTTCACCTGTCCTCCATGATTTCTCAAAGATAATAGACAGTGGTTCTGAGAGTTCTTCTGCCAGTTCCTTTATTACTCTAGGATGCAGCTCATCAGGCCCTGGAGATTTAAACTCGTTCAGAGTAATCAGGTGCTCCTTGACCATTTGCCTATCAATCTCAAGCTGCAATCCTGCCCCTTCAGTCTGCACTTCAGGTTTGCCAGGGGGGTCATAGACCCTCTTTTGGGAGAAGACCGAGCCGAAGTAGGAATTGAACACTTCTGCCTTTTCTTTGTCTTCTGTTATCAATTTGCCATCCTCATTGCGTAGTTGAACCACCAGTTCTTTCTTCTGTCTTTTACTGTGCATGTATCTGAAGAAAGCTTTTTTGTTGCTTTTAGCATTCCTCGCTAACCTTAGCTCATTCTCAGCTTTAGCCTTCCTGACACTATTCCTGCAGTTCTGTGCTACCTGCCTGTACTCTTCACTTGTAGCCTGTCCTTCCTTCCACTTCCTATACGTGTCCTTTTTTGTTTTCAGGTCGTCTTTGAGTTTATTGTGAAGCCACATTGGCTTCTTCTGTTGCCCTCTGCCTTTTTTCCTTTTGGGAATTGTTTGCAATTGTGCCTTTAAAATTTCCTTTTTTAAAAACTCCCACCCCTCCTGGGCTCCCTTTCTCGTGAGAGTCACTTGCCATGGGATCTTACTAATCATTGTTCTGAGTTTGTTAAAATTGGCTTTCCTAAAATCCAGGGTACGTGTTTGGCTACACTCAGCTTTTGCTTCCGTTAGAATCAAGAACTCAAGTATAACATGGTCACTTTCCCCCAGAGTTCCCGAAACTGCCACTTTATCCACTAACTCGTCTCTGTTGGTTAGAATCAGGTCAAGGATAGCCGATCCTCTAGTTCCTTCCTCCACTTTCTGTAGGAGGAAGTTATCAGCAGCACAGCTCAGGAATTTCTTGGAGGGGCCATGTTTGGCTGAAAAAGTCTCCCAACAGATATCAGGGAAATTGAAGTCTCCCATTACTACCACATCGTGCCTCCTTGAAACACTGGCAATTTGTTTTTCAAAAGTTCCATCCTCGTCTTCTCCTTGATTGGGTGGTCGGTAGTAGACTCCAACCGCCATGTTCGTTTTATTCTTTGCCCCCTTTATTTTAACCCAGATGCTCTCAATGGGGCTGCCAAGCTCCTCTTCCTGTATCTCTGTGCAGAGATACGTATTTTTAACATACAGTGCAACTCCACCTCCCTTTCTGTTGCTTCTGTTCCTTTTGAACAAGTTATACCCTTCAATTGCTGTATTCCAGTCATGGGAGTCATCCCACCAGGTTTCAGTTATCCCTATCAAGTCGTACTTGCCCTCATGTATCAAGAGTTCAAGTTCGTCTTGTTTGTTGCCCATACTCTGGGCATTAGTATAAAGACATCGAAGACTATGTGCTTTATAGTCCGACTTTCCCCCTACATTTTGTGGTAGACTATCAATGGGCACCGCTGGAGCTGTTCTCTCCATTGTGGCATAGAGGCCTTCTTCCATTGGTACCCCCGAGTTTATGTCTCCCTCCCCTGTTGGATTCAGTTTAAAGCCCTCCTGATTAAGTTCCTCATGCTGTGGCCAAACACATTCTTCCCAGTCCTTGTGAGGTGCAACCCATCCTTTGCCAGCAGTCCATCTTCCAGGAAGTGTAGCCCGTGGTCCCAGAATCCAAATCCCTCACGTCGGCTCCACCTTCGTAGCCAGTCATTCACTCGGAGTATTTTTCTTTCCCTTTCTATGCCTCTTCCAAGTACTGGAAGGATGGATGAGAAAACTATCTGGGCCCCGAAGTTCTTGAGTTCCCTTCCCAGCTCTTCAAAGTCTGCCGTGATTTCTTTGTAACTCCGCTTGGCAGTATCATTTGTACCCACGTGGAAGAGAAGAAAGGGGTATGTGTCGGTGGGCTGCATGAGCCTCGGCAGCTGCTCTGACACATCCTTAATCCGTGCTCCGGGGAGACAGCACACCTGGCGAGTCCATGGGTCTTCGCGACATACTTTGGCTTCGATCCCCCGCAGGAGGGAGTCTCCCACTATGAGTACTCTTCTCTTCCTCTTGCTGTAGGCCTTGGCTTGATTGCCTCCACTCGACTGACCCTCAGCCTCTTGCTCGCTATCACGTTGGGTGCCCGGTAATCCGTCCTCTGCAGGCTGTCCTCTGCTCTCGTCCTCAAGTACATGGAAGCGGTTCCATAGCTCCACTGCTTCCACAGGCGCAGAGTGTCTTGTAGTTCTTGTGCTCCTAACAGTCACCCTTTTCCAGGGAGTTCCCCCTGCGTTATTTTCCCTTGCCTCAGCAGTCTCCGACTCCGCCTCATCCTGCCGTTGCCCTTCTGGCTCCTGTGCTGTGCTTTGGTGCTGTAGATCCACCGTTCTGTCTAAGAACTCCTCGCTTTCTCTTATGCTCCTGAGGGTTGACACTTGCTGCTCCAGTCCTCTGACCTTTTCTTCCAACAGCGTGACCAGCTTGCACTTGTTGCACGTGTAGGCCATGTCGATCTCCGGCAGGAAAACAAACATAGCACACCCCTTGCAGGTCACCACCACTGCTGAGTCCTTTCCTTCCATAGTGCTCGGTTTCTGTCTTCCTAGATTTTTTTTTTTTTTTTTTTTTTTTTAGGGACCTCCCCCTCGACCTCCCCTGCCGAACTCCGCTGCCAAACTCCTGTTTGCTCTCCCTGTTCGCTCTCCCTGTTCGCTCGCTCTCTGGGAGCCTGCTTGCCTTATCACAGCCCCAAAAACAGCTGGAGCCTCTCTCCTGTTGTGCTCCTGCTCAGCTGGGAGTCAGCTGAGCAGGTGACACATGCCTTAGTTACATCTGATTTGAATTACTGTAATGCACTCTATGTGGGGCTGCCTTTGAAGTGTTTGGAAACTTAAGCTGGTCCAGAATGCTCTGGTCAGACTGTTGACTGGGGCTGGTTGCATGGATGGTGATGTTTTTATTCAGGTTTGCCTTTGGCATTGAGCTGGTTTGTTGCTGAAGGTTTTTTGTTTTTTTTTTACTGTTTGTACGCTGTTTATTTCTTTTTATTGCTGTGTTTTTAATTGATTTGTTTTATGTTTTAATTGAGATTCTGTTTTTAGATGGATTTTACTATTGTTAACCACTGGTTTTGGTGGAAAGGCAGGCTATAGATTTAATAAATAATGAATAAATGTAAGACTTTGTGCTTACATGAGTGAAATATAATCCTGACTACCAAAGCTAAATGAGTTAAGAGAGGCATGGGAGGACTGGGAGGAGCCTCAAGAAAAGGAATAGAAATTCATGGATGGGTACAAGAAGTGAAATGGGATGTGACCATCTGACATAGTGCCATGGTTAATATTGGACCTGGGAACACTCAGACTGAAGTGCTTAATCATCCTATGAAGGTCAAGGGTGAAGTTTTCACAAGATATTATCTCAGCAACTTGGTGGGACATGCATGTCCTTCCTCTCTCCACCAGTATGCTCCAAGTGATCCTTTGGGAGCACAGCTGGGGAGAAAAAGCCACAAATCTGCAAGCTACCGAGCAGCCTGTCAGGATGTGACCTTTCTTCCTCCCCAGCTGTGCTTGGGACTATTGGAGAAGGAGGAAGGGAAGAAAGAAAAGGTGGAGGTGGCAAATATGATGGTGGGGAAGAGTTGAATCTGGGTTAGTTTGTGCATGAATGCAATGCAGTGGGGCGAGAAAGGAGAGGAAGTGGGTAAGGTACAGGAAGGAGGCCATCCCTTTTCTGCATCTATGAAATTTTAGAAGCATATGCCTAAGTATTAACCTTTCTGTTGATCTGCTTCCCCTTTTCTCAATCTCATCCTCTAAGCTTTTCATTCTCACAGCGTTCTTTTGTCCTCTCTGCCTGCTCCATTCCTTTTGATGCCATTGGCATCAGTGCAACAGGTGGGTTGGAGCCAGAATCGGCCTTCTACAAGAGGAAGGGCTCCAGTCATGGAAGGTCCCTCCACTTGATTTTTGGAGTTACCCCCTCCCAACATACTACACCTAACACCATTCATCAGGGTCTCCTGACCATCTGTGTAGGTTTTTTAGGTGCCTGGATAGGCCACCCTGGGATGGAGAGGGCAGGGAAGTCCACCAGCACAGTTGATCCAGCTTAAATCTGACTCCAACCTGGTCCTTGCAGGCAAGGGTGCCATAGTTCTTCTTGCTACCATTGGAGGCCTGGTGGGCTGAGCAACCTGAGTATGTAAAGTTGGATGCATATTTCAGGAGTGTCATTGAAGACCCCTAGAATTTGAATCCAATGGTCATGGAGAAATTTTTGGTAAAGTATGTTATGGATTTTTGAATGAACTGTGTAGGAGCACCAGTAAAACAGTTCTGAAATTGTTCACTAGAAATGGACAGACAGTACTTGTCACTTATGTATGTGATGGAAAATTCAGTGAATTTCCCATAGTCAGTGACAAATTTCAGGAATAGCAGCCTCTTTCTCTGACTCATATTGCTGTGCCTGTTCAATGAACATGCTGACTCCATGTCTAGTTATTACCAGCAATCAATGATTCTATGTTCTTAAAGGAAAACAAGCAGTGAGGCATTCACAGATGACAAGCTTAAATTGGACAAGATGCTGAATGTGTCACAACATTGCCTGGCAAAACACAAAAGCTTAAAATAAAAGGCCCTAAGCAGTCTATTGACATAGTATAAACTGTCAGGAAATGTTTCAGGTACCTTCACATCTAACGCGTTCATTCTGGCTCAAGCATCTGGTCTGGGGTGCCCAGATGGGTAATGTGGTCATGGGTCATGGTTAGTTGTGTAGCATTACAAACATCAAGTTGACACAGTCCTGTAGGCTGCAGCTCAGGTCACTTTCAATCCAGACTGAAGAGGAAGTGTGTGAACATATCTCAAATGCTTGCTGACAGTTCATTGCACAGCGGCCAACCTGTGACACAGGTGACATGGGCAGCTGGGGCTTGTGGTGCTGGAGCAGGAAGCCTGTTGATCTGGCTATAGCACAGGGACCTACAAGCCCTTCTTCTTCTTCTTCTTCTTCTTCTTCTTCTTCTTCTTCTTCTTCTTCTTCTTCTTCTTCTTCTTCTTCTTCTTCTCTCCTCCTCCTCCTCCTCCTCCTCCTCCTCCTCCTCCTCCTCCAGAAATGGATTGCTGTCTGTTCCTAGTGGAACAAACTAGTAGCAAAAGCACTCCAAGAAGCATGGGGGGCTCTTCATATGTGGGAGAGTATATGCACTATAGAGCAGCACTGGATTTAATTTAAGGCACACTTCTCAAAAAGGGAGGTCATTGGTGGGTTGCTGCTGCTGCTGCTGCTGCTGCTGTTTTGCAAGATAACAAATGGGTTATAAATACGATCACTTGGGTTTATATTGACACCTATCCCAAACAAAGTAAAATATGTTACAGAACAAAAATCTTTCCTAGGGATAAATGAATCTTTCAGTTTCGGTTACTCTCAGTTTCTCATTTTTCCCATGTTAAGTTCAGTTCATCCTAAACTTTGAGAATTTTTCTGCTCTTCAGCTCAGTTCATCCTGATCTTTGAGATTTAAAAAAAAAGTTTCTATGGGAATTGTAGTCCAACACATCTGGAAGGCACTAGGTTGGGGAAGACTGCTCTAGTTTATGCATTTTTGTACACATTTTTGATTGGAGAACTCCACTGCAAATTTCGGGAAGTGCAAATTTTGAAGGATAACTGAGTTTTGGTATGCATACTAGTTCCAAAGTGTGAAATTAGGTCAGTTCACTTAAAATGAGAATCAAACAAATTTCTCTCCCATCTCTAAATTTCTATCCTAATGTATTAAGATACAGGGCTTTAAGATACCCAGAGGGGGAAAAAATATTTATACAGGACAAAAGGAACCATATGAGGTGAAAGGCATGGCAAAGAAGATAGCCTATTAAACAGATATTGGCCAAAATCCTGCCACCTTCCTCTGGCAGGAAACATAGATGAGCTGCAGGGAGAAAATATGCACCAATGGAGGGCCTTTTCTCTTGTTAGAGGCCAATGGCTGAGGGACCTTGGGCCAATCCACAGCACTATGAGAGGATGTAGTGAGAGTGAGAGGACACTCAGGTTTGAATTCAGAGGGTCTATAACAGGTCAGGTCAACTGAAGAGTCAAAAGAAGCTTGATAGAACTGAGGCCTTGTTTCTGGTCTTCAGAAACAAGATTGTCATCAGGACCCATAGACAGTTCCTGCAAGGGATTGGGAGGGATTCATGGGATCAGGGCTCATAAGCAGACTCTAATTTTGGCATGCAGTGCCCCCTGAAACCCACATGCTGCACACTACAGGCCAGCCTACCAACCCACTCCATCCTGGAAGTGAACAGGTCTTCCCTAGTTCCTCTAGATCACCATTCTGTGATAGGAGTTTGTTGGGTCTTCCTAGCATGGGCCAAAGCCTGCTGTTGGGTCCAATAGATATTATATGGCTGAGTATCATGGGTACAGTGGGTGAAAGTGGTGCTAGGTTGCTGGAATGCTCTATGCATCTGACATGGTTATGGGACATAGGTGGTTGAGAAGGAGCTCCTTGTTGCACTGCTTTTTGGGTTTGGTTCAACAATAGTGGGTGTCCCTACCCATCCCCACTGTGGTCACATGCATATGGAGCTTCTGCACTTTGTCCTCCATGAACCATGGGCAGAAGCAGGATTGTGTCCCATATTTCTAATGAAGAGTTAATTCTGGAGCATTGACGCTGAAGGAGCCTTAATGAATAGACGAGGCTGATAATGCATTTTGTGACATCTCCAGGTTCAGGTGGAAATATCTTATTCAACATACAACTATAACAATGATGCTTACATAGGAAAAGTAAATGTTTGAGAGGCACAGCAATTTGCAGCTGGGTTAATAGTGGTAGAATATAATAAAAAAATAAGGTTTTTCAATTAATGACCTTTCTTTCTCTTTGTTTTCTCGGCATGATTTCTGCTTTCAGTGTCAGCTTCTGTGGCGAAATGGTTCTGAAGGTAGTAGCAATAAAAACAGGCACAATAAATTTGTATAGGCCAGGCAGCAGTGATGACTTAATTGCTACTTTAGTGAAAAGGCTGCAGCCATTATGCTAAATTATTAAAAATAACACCCAATGTAATTTGTCAGAATGTTAGCCATTACTGTATATGTTGAAAAAAGAAGCATCCATTTTAACATTAATGTTTGGAATAACGAATGTTGGACGGATAATTTATTGAAATACATCCTTTTAACAAAGTGAGTTGTTGAGTTCAGGTGTGCCAAATATTTCCAGACATGGGTGCCAGAAACAAGTCCCTATATTCACATTAAGGAAGGCAAATGTTTAACAACATGACAAAATAACGGAACATTCCGACTCCAGGCTGTTTTCGTTTGACAAAGAGAAGCATGTGTACACATGTCTCTAGAGAAATTTGAAGGATGAAGAGAAAAATAACTATAATTCCGTTACTTTAGCCACTCTGAATCCAGATCTGGGGACATCTAAGAGCTTAACACAACAGCACAATAGTTCCACAGAGTTATAGTAGCAAGCATCTGAACGTAGTACCCAGATAATGTGTTCCATCTATGGAAACAGGATTCTGTGTACACAGTCTTACTTAAGAAGAAATTGTAAGAAGAGCTCTTCTAGATCAGACCAAAGACCCATCTAGCCAACAAACAAGAGTTGAAGACAAGAACTGTCTCCAGCTTGTGGGCTTGTTGTTCATAGCAACTGGTAGTCAGTGGAATACTGCCTCTGAAACTGGAGTGAGCATATAGTATTTTTCCATGTATAAGACTATACTTTTTCCTAAAATTGTTAGACTAAAAATTGAGGGCCGTCTTATACACGGAAGTAAGCCGAGGAGAGAACCGCGCGGTTGCGAAACTGCCCAGTGGGGGGCGTCTTATACATGGGGGCGTCTTATACACGGAAAAATATGGTATATCCATCTTGACTTGTAGCCATTAATACACATTCTCCATGTTTGTCTAATGAGGCATGTTCAAACACTGCAGCACATACCTGGTCATGTCTCAGGGGAAAGGAAAGTACTCCCCTGGAAAGTACTTACCACAGGAAGCCAGCCATGAGCACCATACCCCCCTGCATTAATGACTTGACCGCCTGCCAGCTCTTCCAACTACAATGCACAGAGCAGTGCGAATGACCCTACAACTCCTCCCTCATGTGCCAAAACCAGGCTACTACAGCACGGAGTAGGCAAAAAAAAAAAAAAAAAAAAGGAAAGGAAAGGGAAAAAAGTGCACTGAGGAGCCAATGTGAAGTACGCCTCCAATATTCTTTTTCAGACCCTGATCAGTGACCAGCTAGTCCCACACTGTAATCCTGTACAGAGTGGATGGGCAAGCTGCTGCTCCAAGTAAGCTCTGAGGGGGACCAGGAGCGGCCCACCTTTTAAAGCTCCCCTCTCCCTCCTCCTCATTGGCTGCAGTGTCCCACCAACCAGGCATGCTTGGAGATCCTCAGTCTTCACCCCTGGGTGGAGTGTCATTATTCCATGAAAAGCACCAGCCTTCATGAGTACTTGCTTCGCTGTTTCACTGCCTCCATGCTTTCTTTTCATATGAGTAGGCCACCATTCCAATGAAAATTTGGAAACGATCCTCTCATTCTTTGCATAAACCTTTCCTTAGGATTCCCCTCTCCCCCTCGAGAGCCAGTGTGGTGTAGTGGTTAGAGTGTTGGACAGGGCGGTGCAAGGCAGTTTGGTGCCCTAGGCAAGATCAGATATTTAGCGCCCCCCCTCCCACTTGAGCCCTCCCTCCCTCCAGCCCCATGCCCATTATGAAATAAATTTCCCTCCCTGGGAACTGCCAAGCCCCATAGAAAAACTTAGTGGACTTTGAGATTTTTCCTTTGTGTTCACGCAGAAAGCAAAGAGGCAACATCAGCCCAGCTATGCCAGGAACTCCCAAGGGCCTTCTCCTACTCCATATATACGTAAAAGCCTGTCTCCTCCTGCGGGCAGCACAAGGGATATGAAAAAAGGATGTGAGAGAGGTGTGGTGGCACTACCTGTGAGGAATAGAGACAAAAGGGCATCTTGCAGCCTGTCCTACCTCGCAGGGTGGAGGTGCAGAGACACCGGTTTGACTCATACACCTTCTGGGTTGCGGGGGGTAGTAGAAACATAGCAAAGAGAGAGCCCGTGGATCATCTGGTTCAAATTTAGGAGGGGCTTTACGAAACTTGCTGCTTCCCCTCCTCTATCACTTTGTTGCAATATTTCTTTATCAGAATAATGTATATTATCCTATCTTTCCCTTTATCAGCCTAGTGCTCAAGGCAGACAACAATATTCAAAGTACAGTAAAGCAACCATCAACAGCTCAGGGCTCAACCCTAAACACGTTGAGGCAGAAAAAAGCCCCGCAACTCCCAGCATTCCCCAGCCAGCATGGCTGGCTGTTGGAATGCTGGGAGTTGCGGGGCTTTTTTCTGCCTCAACGTGTGTAGGATTGCGCATGGCTGGCTGGGGAATTTTGGGAGTTGTAGGACTCCCCCCCCGTTCAAACACGCATAAGATTGCATCCTAAAAGCATTTAAAACCAAAACACAGAAACAGCATGGTAAATAATTAAAACATTGGAGCCCCAGCTAGCTTAAAATACCTTTCCCTCCCTCCCTGGTTGCTGGAAATAACTGCTTTCAGGGGACGTTGAGCTGAGGAACCTGAGGCGTGCGAAGGAGGTGTTTGCAGGTGCCCCCTTCCCGCTGCCCACCAGCCTCCCATCATTGGCCCCTGCCCGCCTCCTCCAGCCTGTCGCCTCCTCTAGCCTGTCGCCTCCTCCAGCCTGTCGCCTTCTCTGCCTCTTTTGATGCTGGTTGTGAGGAGGAGCCTGCCTGCTGCTGCTCCTGGTAACGGCTGCAATGCTTGGAGACCGAGCCCTGAGGTGGAGAAGAGAG
Source organism: Shinisaurus crocodilurus (assembly GCA_021292165.1). Taxonomy (NCBI): domain Eukaryota; kingdom Metazoa; phylum Chordata; class Lepidosauria; order Squamata; family Shinisauridae; genus Shinisaurus; species Shinisaurus crocodilurus. The sequence goes on along the minus strand of CM037877.1, from coordinate 80,036,016 downwards.
AGGGAGGGGCGCACTTCTTTCGCTTCCCCACCACAGGACATGATTGGTAAAACAAACTTGGTAAAATACGCATTTTAGCGCTGTATTTTTCCCCAAGGCGTTTCTGGCGCCCCCTTTAGCCCGGCGCCCTAGGCAGCTGCCTAGTTCGCCTAATGGTAGCACCGGCCCTGGTGTTGGAGTAGGACTGGGGAGACCTGGGTTCTAGTCCCCACTCTGCATGAGCTCACTGAGGGCACAATCCTATGGCCCTCTGACCTTGCCTGTGGGGCCATAGGATTATTTGGAGCCCCAACTCCAAGGTCCTCTGAGCTCTGAGCTGGGACTTTGAATGCTGAGCCCCTGCCCCACCCCCTCACAGCTGGCATGGAAAGAACCTTGCCGGCTGCCTCCCTGAGGTCTCAAATTGGCCTCAGAGAGGAGGAAAAGGGGCATGCTGTGGGGGTGTCAGGGAGGGGAAGAGGCCAGGGCTGATGACTTACGCCATGTCCAGTGTATACCTGAGCCTCCTTCCCTCCCCCTCCAAAGCTTCATCTAAATGGGCGAAAATGGCCATCTAGATGAAATGCAAGGTGTGAGGCAGTGGAGATCTCTGCTGCCGTGCCTCGTGCCGTGCATTGGATGCATGTAAGCCTCCATGTTCAGAGGCTTGCGTGCATCAAGGGTGGAGGGCACTGGATTGCTCCCCTGTGACTTTGGGCCAGTCAATAATTCTCAGCCTAACCTACAATAAGGGGTGGTTGTGAGGATAAAATGGAGAGGAGGAGGCAGCGGTGGCGGTGGCAAATGACCTCTTGACATTCCCCACCATATTTCACTAATTTTTTCAAGGGGAGGAGAAATTCTCCAACAGTTTCTCACAGATAGGGCACATCATTGGCAGGAGAAGGCACCCACCACAGACAGAAATGGTGTTGTGAGGGGGGCAGTGTTGTGTCTAGTTCCAGGGAAGAGGTGGAGCTAGTGCTGTGCCAAAATCTGTCCTCCAATTTCCTAAAAGTTTTCTTCCCCCATAAAAGAGACTTCCAGTTTTCTGCCTCATTCTCAGGGTGTTTTATACTTTATTTTGAATTTATTTTGGTGGAGCTTTGAAGCTTTCATAAATAATCACTGTGAGGCGGGTGAGGGTGCTGTGTCAGATTTTTCTCTCCATTGCTCTGCAGCCTCCCAGGCTGCCTGCACTTCCTGATCTGAAAAAGCCCCATGGGAGGAATTACCTCATGATATCTTCCTCTGGCCTTTAATTGAAGTGGGGGAAGCCAAGCAGCTACAGGCTACCAGAGACATGATGGAAGACAGGACACTCATGCACACTTCTCGTCCACCTGATAAGTAAGGTAACCACAAGAATTCTGAACCTAACCCAATTTCTTTTCATGCAAATTGAATGAGAATGGTAGAAAAAAAATGTGGAAGTAATTTTTGGCATAGCATTAGTGATAAGCATGATATTACTGGCTAGTGGTGGCTGAATCATCTATTTTCAGCCCATGTGACTTGCACATGTGTTCACCCATAACTTGTCCTTTCCACCCCATATTTGCATTAATCTGGGAATATTTTTAAATGCTCATAAATCCATATTTAAATACCCTTCAGTGAGTTTACCAGGGTGACAATTTAAAACAAACTGCACAATTTAAAAGAGCTGCATAAAAGCAGATAAGACAGGTTAGATGCTCAGACCGACACTCAGTGTGTTATATTTTTCATGTTACGTTGTTTATGTGGTTTAAGTCTCAGCTATGAGCAACATCAAAAAAGGGTTCTGGAGCAGAATTGCAGCATGCTCTGTTTAAAACGAAAGGTGTGATATTCCCAAACCAATGATGAATGTGTATTTTAGTGCTCTGCCGTACCCAAAGTTTGTAAATAAAGTTTAAAGCCTCCGCCTGCAGTGTTCCTGCTTTTAAGCATTTCAGCAATGTTGCAGACATAATAAAGACAACTGAAACATCTTGGATTGGATCTTATTATTCTCTGCCAATCTCCACAGTGCTAGATGAATATGTGTGAGCCTGTATCTCTTTCAAGATATGTCATTATTTCTCAGTGTTTGCATGTGGGTGGGTGTCTTTTCACTGCACTCTCTGTGTACTTGTCTAACCACTCATTCCTTAACACACTAGATGACAGATGCTATCGTAGAAGAGAAAACATATGTTACACCTGTCTGAAACTAATATAGCCATAAAATCAGTAATCCTTTGTCCAAATCAGACAATTTCCCTTCCAAACTGACTAGCTGACCAATTCAGCTGATTTTATTGTAAAACTCCACCTTAGCCACCTCTTCTAGTAGTAATTCATTGAAGAAGAAGAAGAAAAAACTTGGCAAATTTAGCCCTGCTTTTACAAGGGGTATATCCCCAGTTTTAATGGTATAACTGAATAATGGTTTGTTGCCATTCACATAATTAGAGTTAGTACTTGATGTATTTACACAGGATTGTTTGCATAGTCTCTGGTCTGGATTTATGTGTGTCTCCGTAGCTTGCAATTCACAGCATGATGTGAGAATTTCAGCTTTCAATATTTTAAGGAAATGCACTTTCTAGTTCCTAGCTTGTATGGGGGTAAAGGAAAATATTAATGTGGAGAATTCACTGAATGTCTGAATCTCCTTCTTGCTTATGAGCAGCTCACAATAATAGCTGTCAGAACTAAGAACCAGAGAAGCTCATGAGCTGGCAGGCCAATTTACTTCCAGCAAACCATCCTGACTCCAGCCTGATAAGGTGTCAAGGAGGGACAGACAGATTCTTACCATTCTGCTCCCTTCTTGTTCCATAGATGCTCTCTGCACCGCCTCCTACTCCTTCTGAATTCTGGTTGAACTAGGATTCGATTCCAGAATTGGAGCATGTGCCATTTGCCACAATAATGGAGAAAAATGGTTGATGCATGTGGATGATAATCCTGAGAAATGTAGGTTTATATGTTTAATGCTTGGTGGTGGTGGTGGTGGTGGTGGTGGTGGTGGATGTATTACCCTGTTCCTACAAAGAGTTGCATTTGCAGAAATGACCTCAGAGAGGTTTTCCTCCTCTATAATCCTATGGCCCCTGGCATGCTGTCTAAGGACCTTAGGATTGCACTCTTTAGCATTAAGATTAAAGAAGTTTGATGCTTACAAAGCAACTGATCCCCCATCCTCAGAATCTCATTTAATATTCTGGGCTGGAGAAGACTTTCTTGGGGAAATGGTACCTTATTCATAATATGGCAGAGCACTACAAGATGGACAAATTTGTACACCTGGGAATTATGAATTTTGGCAGCATCACTACCCCTAGATGAAAGAACAAGTATTGGGTGAGCAGCTCTGAACAATATTCTCTCTCCCCCCCCCCCCCGCCCAACACACACATATATATTAGGCAACCTTCTGTCCTTTCATTTTAATAGATGTGTATTTTGGTATAAACACTAAGCCAAAAGAACATGGTCCATTAAACAAACATCACTGATTTAGATATTTCACATATTTAGATATGTTGAATAGTATGCAGTCAATTTTGTTTCTTATGTAGAGCAGTTATCTCATTATTTCAATTAACTGATCAAATCTGGATAGGAGCAACAAAACTTAATCATGTGATACTGATAATGGTAGATTTCAATTCATTTTTCCCCTATAATAGAGGCAGAAGACTCCTCACTCTTAAGTGAGATTTTTATCACTGCTCATGAGTCATCCACATGACTTCCTCCTTGTTTATCTGTCGAAGTTTTTCAGAGTCTACAACTGTGCATTTGGCAGGAATTAAGAAAGAGATTTCTCAGTGATGGCACCCAGCATAAGGATTATAGTGATGGATGAGAAATATGTTTGGTCTGAATTTTTATATGAACTTACCTAATATGCACCTCCTGAATCTATACACAAACTATAATACACTTGTGCACCTACATCCATACTTCTCAGAAATTTGCAATGTGATTTGCAACTCAAAAATGTGCACAAACGTATATGTTAATGGAAATTGTGCACACAAATGTATAATGTATATTAGTGTAAGTATGCACACAAATGCATTGTTAGGGGAAAATCGCTTGTATGTATGATTAGAAATATACACAAAAATTGATATGAATTTTTGTGCAAACTGTTTTTTGCCGAATTTGCAAACTGATGTGAAAACAGGCTGAAACCATTGTACCATTGGCAAAATGATGAGAAACTGAGCAAAACTGAAACTGAGAGATTTGCTCATCCATACTAAGGAACCCCCTGCAGAGGGAGGCTCATCTCTAGCCCCCTTGTAGATGACCTTTTGCTGGCATGTAAACACCTTTTCATTTGTGTTTGGCCCATTAAGCTGATGTCTTCTCCGCCATTTTGTTTTAATTTGTATTTTTAATTTAATTATGTTTTTCACTGGCTGCTTTTTTTTTTTATCTCCTCATATCTGGATTATATATGGTTTTGTTGTGTTATTGCTTATTTCGGTTATGTGATTTGGTTAGTTTCTGTTGAGGTTTTGATTGTTAGCTGTCTTGGAAAAAAATAATTTCTGGAAAGAGGTGGGGCATAAATGTAATAAAGAAATACAATAAATAAACAGAACCATCCCTGTTTTGTTAAAACTCTAGACCTGCTGCTGGATTAGATGCCAACTAATTGTCATCCCTATACCAGATGTTATAAAGGATGAGAACCTTGCCGGAATCTTCTATTACATAGATCAGACAAAAATGGAGGATAGGAAGAGGAATGGAAGACTGAAAAAGGGAGCCAGGTAGTGTAGTGGTTAGAGAGCTGGACTAGGCCTGGGGAGACCCAAGTTCAAATCCACTCTCAGCCTAAAGATCACTGGTGATTCTGGGATAGTCACTACAGCACATCACAGGATTTTTATGAGGATAACAAGTGGGACGGAGGTGGTGGTGGAAGAAGAGTGCACTGCATTGAGCTCCTTGGAAGAAAGGTGGAATATAAATGTAATGAAGAAGAAGAAGAAGAAGAAGAAGAAGAAGAAGAAGAAGAAGAAGAAGAAGAAGAAGAAGAAGAAGAAGAAGAAGAAGAAGAATAAGAATAATAGTGGGACAAAGAGAGGGTTGGGGCAGTGAAAGCTCAGTTAAAATGAATCTAGGATAGTAACATATTAAATTCCATAGGCAATATGAAATATAGTTTAACTGATGTCAGTAGAAAATGTTATCATCTATAATTTCATCATCAAAATTCTACACCATATTCTAGTTCCCTAAAAACAGGAAAGAGCTCCAGACCCAAAGCTTGCTAATAAACCTTCTGCTTTTTTCTATTTTATTTTATTTTATTTTATTTTATTGAATGCCATTTGAAATTGCCCTCATTGTTGTACAAGGTAACATGTAATGGGGCTGGCTACCTCTCAACATGACCCTATTAGAGACTTTCCACTTGTAAGGAAATACGTTCCAAAGTGGAAGCTGGATTAAACTAGATGCCGGGTCAAATGGCACTATTTAGAAAAATGAAGAGTGGTGCTTCAACCTAATGATTTTGTGAAAAGTTAAGCAACAATAACAAATTCCATGAATACGAAAGCATAGTGTAATGCAAATGTAATGCAAACCTCATGAGAAAGATTTCTGTTTTCAAACAGAGCTCTTCAAATTTGGATGGAAAAGCCCACAGTGAAATAATGTCCCCCCCTTCCTCAGGTTTTTATTCAGGAACTGAAGAGCATTTTCACTATTCTAAATCATAATCAAATTTCTCAAGCAAGAGCCTATTGATGTACCTTGACATTTTGGGAAAGGACCCACATTTTAGATTTAACATTCTTTTGGACACGACATCTCTAAAATGCTAAGTGCAGACATAAAATGTTAGACAGCAGAAGAGATTTTTCTGTTCTTTGGGGACTGGGGGTTTAGAGATGAGCATGCGCTAGACAGAATTCAGAACCCTGTGGGTGTACTGTGATTCTCCTGGCAACAATTGCAGAAGGAGGTTTACAAGTGCCTAAGAGCGAAGAGAGGTAGATATCCTAAATGTAGTTTTAATTGAACACATTCTTTGGTTTGCCTCAGTCTACAGCAAAAGCATGTTCAAACCAGTTACACCACACTTCAGAACATGGGTAGGCAACTTGTGGCCTTCCAGGTGTTTTGGCCTACAACTCCCCACACACTACACCATTGGCCATGCTGATGAGGGCAAATGGGAGTTGGAGGCCAAAACATCTGGAGGGCCCCTAAAATGTCGGTTTTCATCCTAAGATTCTTTCTTATTCCATATTTAACAGCAAGGGGGATATGTTTGTGTATGCATAGCTGCCCTATTGGATCACCAATATTGGGCAGAAATCCAGAGAAAGTTAGATGCAATTAGATCACTTTGAACCAGTTAATGGAGCTAACCCTGAGGGCCAGGGAGGGGTGTTGCCATGGTCTATAGGGATGCTATCTCTCTCTTGAGGCTCCCTGTCCTGGTCTGGAGTGTTTGCATCTTGTGTTGGGCCAGTGGGACAGATTGAGGATTCTGTTGGTATACTACCCACCCTACTGCTCAACAGACTCCCTAGCTGAGCTGATGGATTGTGGTGTTGAGGTCCCCCAGGCTGTTGGTTCTGGAAGATGTGAACATCCGTGCTGAGGGCACACTATCTGGGGTGGCTCAGGATTTCAAGGACTCCATGACGACCATGGGACTGTCCCAACATGTCATTGGCCCAACATACGTAGCAGGGCAAACTCTGTTTTTTTCAGCTGGGCATAGGGATAGTGATCTGAAGGTGGCGGACTTTGAATTGGTCCCTTTGTCATGGTCAGATCACTGCCTGCTGAGATTTAAACTAACGGCTACTTTTCTCCTCTGCAAGGGTGGGGGACCTATTAAGATGGTCCACCCTCAGAGGCTAATGGATCTGGATGGTTTTCAGAGCGCCCTCAGGGAGTTTCCTGCTGATATGGCTAGTGGCCCCGTCGAATCCCTGGTTGATATCTGGAATAGTGAGATGACCTGGGCAGTTGACACAATCGTTCCTGAGTGCCCTCTCTATAGTAGAGCTTGTACGGCTCCGCCCTGGAGCTAAGAGCGATGAAACAACAAAGGAGACGGCTTGAGTGCAGATGGAGAAAAACTCCTAGCAGATGCAATAGAACCCTGGTATGTGCCTACAATCAGGTATATCTTGTTGTGATCTGTATCACATTCACAAGCTGAAGCACATTGTTTACAACATGGAAGGAACAGAATGGCTGGTAAACAGGTTATGTTTTGTCTCCTATTTCCCGTGTTGGTTCTCATGGGAGCTAAGCCTGGGAAATAGTATGAGCCTGTCACATGGTTTATGCTTTCTGGTGACGTACTGACTTGTTTTTCAGTCTGTAGCCATTGTTGGGAGAGGAACAGGACTGTTCACTCTGTTCTCTCTTTTCTTCTGGACTTTTGCTTGCTGGACTAATGCAACAATATAACGTCTGTGCAACAGTGGGGTAAAGCTCAACTTGCTCCACTGGAATGGAATGCTTGCTATGCATTACGCTCTGCTCATGAACTGTAATTAGGAAATGTATACTCTGTAGAATATTACTTTATTAAGTAAATAAACAGGTAGAAAGACCTGTGGAGTTACAGAGTTTTTTCCTTGCTAACTGCTAATGGGGGAGCCGACAGCTGGAGTCGGATTACAGGAGCTGTCTGTCTGACTGCAACCGACATGCTGCATGCTGCGCACAGAGAGGGGAGAGAGATCTGGATTTCTGTGTGTGGATTTATGGGCCTTCACACACGGGAACAGGATTTTAATCTCCTATCTTGCACACACGGGTTCTCTGCTTTCATTCCCACACCTTCATATCTAGGGGCAGTGAGGACGGCAAAGAAACACCATCTCACTGCCTCTATTCAATCCTCCAGTTGCTGCCCAGTGAAGCTTTTTAGGGTTGTCCGGGGCCTATAATATGCTAGCCGCAAGGACATCCTGGATCCATCTGAGGCCTGTTGCGATATGTTGGCTAGGCACTTCCAGGAAAAAAACTGTTGCATCCACCGGGACTTGGACTCCAATGTTATGGCAGTTGAATCAGGTGAGGTTCCCAGAGTACAGCCGGGTCATTCTTGGATGACTTTCACTTGGTGCAGCTCGAGGATGTTGACAAGGTACTTGGACAGGTTCGTGCAACTACATCCGCACTGAATCCTTGCCCCTCCTAGCTTATAAAATCTAGCAAGGAGGGAACAGCCAGCTGGGCCAGGGAGGTGATCAATGCTGCCTTGTGAGAGGGAGTGGTCCCATGCCGCTTGAAAGAAGCGGTGGTATGGCCACTCCTGAAGAAACCCTCCATGGACCCTGAATATCTTAATAACTTTAGGCCAGTAGCAAATGTTCCTTTCCTGGGCAAGGTCCTTGAGAGGGTGGTGGCCAACCAACTCCAGGCAGTCTTCGATGAGACTGATTATCTCTATCTGGACTGGATCCATTTCCATTGGGGTTCAGGCCTGGTTTTGGCACAGAAACAGCTTTGGTCGCCATGTATGATGATCTATGTCAGGAGAGAGACAGGGGGAGTGTGACCCTGCTGATACTCCTGGATCTCTCTGGGCTTTCAGTACCATCAACTATGGTATCCTTCTGGGGTGGCTGTCTGAGTTAGGAGTGGGGGGTACTGCATTGCAGTGGTTCTACTCCTACTTGGATGGCTGGCTCCAGAAGGTGGTGCTGGGGGAATATTGCTTGGCTCCATGGACTCTCCAGTATGGAGTTCCGAAGGGGTTGGCCTTATCCCCCATGCTTTTCAATATCTACATGAAACCACTGGGTGGGGTCATCTGGAGTGCGTTGCCATCAATACACTGATGACACTCAGCTCAATCTCTCCTTTTCATCTTCAGCAGATGAGGCTGTGGATGTGCTTAGCCAGTTCCTGTCTGCGAGAATGTACTGGATGTAGGGATGTTACTGGTGGCTCGCGCCCACGTGAGGCCCCAAACCTACCTGCGGGCATCCCGGCGGCGGCGGGGCTCGGCTCTGCATGGAGAGCCGCCCACACCACCCGCGCTGGTCCCGTTGCGTCACTTCCGGCATGGAGGAAGTGACGCGACGGGACCCTGCTCCGGCGCACTGGACCCCCGCGCTATGTTTTTGGTGGGGGAAACCAGGGCAACAGGGCTGTTTAAGCCTTGTTGCCCTGGTTCCCCCCGCCAAAAACATAGCGTGGGGGTCCACCGCGCCGGAGCAGCCGGATGTGATGCGACGGGCGCTGGGGCTCGAGCAGCGGCGGAGGCTTAAGCGGTGCAGAGAATACTCCGTGCCGCTCAGAAGAGCAAGATCAAGCCGGCGGCAGCGTGGAGGACTGAGCTGCGGAGAACTGTGAGCCCACCGCAGGTACATGAACCACCCATTACTCGATGAGGGATAACAAACAAGCTCAATCCAGACAAGACTGAGATGCTGTTAGTGGGTGGTTCCTCTGACCAGATGGAGGGTGTTCAACCTGTTCTGGATGGGGTTGCACTCCCCTTGAAGGAGCAGGTTCGTAGCTTGGGGGGTCTTCCTTGAGCAATCTTTGTCACTTGGCGCTCAAATGGCCTCAGTGGCATGGAGTGCCTTCTACCAGCTCCAGCTGGTGTCCCAGCTATGCCCTTATCTGGACAGGGATGGCCTGATTTCAGTAAGCTATGCTCTGGTAATCTCTAAACTAGACTACTGCAATGCACTTTACCTGGGGCTGCCTTTGAAGACTGTTCAGAAGGTGCAGCTTGTGCAAGATGCGGCAGTCAGTCAGTCTTATCACCGGGACCAGAAGGTCCAAACATAAAACACCAGTTCTGGCCCACTTGCACTGGCTGCCTATCTGCTTCCAAGCCCGATTCAAGGTGATCGTCTTAACCTTTAAAGCCCTACACAGCTTGGGACCACGATACTTGACGGAACGCCTCTCCCAACCACAATCTACCCAGACACTACGCTCAACATCTGGGGCCTTCCTCCAACTGCCACCTCCAAGAGAGGCTCGGAAGGCAGCAGCAAGGGGGAGGGCCTTTTCTGTGGTAGTCTCCCAACTGTGGAACAAGAACAAGCTCCCCCCTGAGGCCCGCCTGGCACTAGCTCTACTATCTTTTCGGCACCAGGTCAAGACTGCCCTCTGTGTTGAGGCTTTTAACAACTCTAAATAGTGCATGGTGGGGTGGCTATCTTTAACTTTTTTTTTACTGGTCTTATTGTATGAACTTGTTTTAGTTGTTAGAGTGCTTTTTAAAATTTGGTTTTAATTTTTTAATAATGTTTTTATTGTGTATATTTCATATTGTATTTTATTGAATTTCTTTTTGATAGTTTTAAACTGCCCAGAGAGCTTCGGCTGTTGGGCGGGATAGAAATAATAATGATAATGATAATTGTATACAGTTAAGTGCTTAACAGAAGTAGGGGTGTTCACGTACCTGCCCCCCTGCCCCGCCTTGCCTCTCCTCTCTGCGGTGGCCCCCCCGCCACTCGATTCTCAGCAGCTCCGTGCTGCTCGAGCCGCCCGCGCCCTCTGCGACAGTCCCGTCGCATCACTTCCGGCTGGCCGGAAGTGACGCGCTGGGCCCATGCGCCGGTGAGCCGGGCCCCTGCATGGCGTCTTTTCCGTAGAAACCAGGGCAACAGGGCTGCTTTAAGCCCTGTTGCCCTGGTTTCTACGGAAAAGACGCCGTGCAGGGTCCTGATGCGTCACTTCTGGCCAGCCGGAAGTGATGCGACGGGACCGTTGCGGCAGGCACGGGCGGCTTGTCGCGGAGAGGCGTGCGGCGCCGGGACCCGGTAAGGCTCGTGAGCCTTGGGCGGGCCTGAGTGGGGCCAATTTCGGCCCGCTACGCCCGCTCGAGGCGAGCGGTTACATCCCTAAGTTGGACTTGGTGGCATGGAGCACCTTTTATCAGCTTAGGGTAGTATACCAACTATGTCCTTATCTGGACAGGAATAGCCTAGCTGCAGTTTTTCATGCTTTGGTAACCTCTCGTCTGGATTACTGCAAAGCGTTATACGTGGGGCTGCCTTTGAAAACTTCAGAAACTTGTCCAGAAACTTCAGCTAGTCCAAAATAGGGCAGCAGAAGTGTTACCAGGGACTGGCCAGTGTGATCACATTATGATAGTACTTTTCCATCTGCACTGGCTGCCAGTCCAATGGCTGGGCACGATTCAAAGTGCTGGTATTAACATTAAAAGCCCTAAACAGCTTGGGACAAGATTACCTGAAGGATCGTCTCCTCCCATATATACCTGCCCAGACCCTAATATTGTCTTCAGTGGTCCTTTTGGGAGACCCTGCCAAAGGAAGTGAGGTGGGTGGCTACTAAGAAAAGGGCCTTTTCTGTTGTGGCACCCTGATTGTGGAATGAACTTCCCAGAGAGGCTCTCCTGGAGCCTGTGTTGTGCTCTTTCTGGCACCAGGTGAAGACCTTGCTATTTCCCCAGAAATTTTAGTCTTTCAGTTTCTGTTGTTTTAAATATGCTGCAGTATTTTACATCTTTGCACTGATACTAGCCTTATTTTAGTTTTTACTTTCATTTTATACTGCAGTTTTAAACTTTCAAACTTTTATATTGTATCTTAAGCTGTATTTTATGGTTTCAATGGTTGTCAACCACCCAGAGCGCTTTGGTTATTGGGTGGTATAGAAATATAATAAACAAACAAACATTCTATGGTTGAACTCATTATGAGGAATGGAAATAAGACCCAGTTCACACAAACAGTAGGCAGCATGTTAATTATCCTAAAATGGATTGTACCAGTTCAGACTTCAGAGTGTTTGACAGCACATAGAAAACTAGATGTCAGAAAGAAGAACTTGGGCCTAATGTTTACCTGATCATTTCACCCAATTGTATAGCAGGGCTGGCCGTTCCTGGATATGCTTTTTTATGGGCAGATCATTTTTTATATGGAATACAGTTCAATCATATGTTGCCCCATCTGCAGTCTGAATGGATCTGGCCAATGTGACATTGCACACAAGCAAGAAACAAAGCAAAAGTTACTTTATTTCTAGTGGGTTGGAAAATGTCTAATGGGAATTACCTGCCTGAAGTTTAGATTAATCTGAGGAGCTTCATCTGATGACTTTCTAATTATCATGTTTCAAAATTTCAGAATTCTTAACGCAATCAGTCTGTTGTACACCCACTTTTTCTTGAAGTTTTAAAACAGTAGTATATGGACAACAACGTGCGTCCTGCAGGGTATACAGTGAAACCAAGAAAAGAAAGAGTATGTTATAGATTATTATACAGGTTGCTGCAGAGCAAATTTAATCACAGGGCTGCTGTAACTCTATCATCATTTCCCTTGATGAGAACATCACAGACTTAAATTTTGTAAAAGGGTAAAAAATAAAAAATTGAACATAATCCAACTATAACTGTAAGAGCCAATTTTCCTCTGATGGGAAAAAGTGCTGCACTAGTGCCGATATATTAGACCTTCATCGTGAAGATTGTGATGTCTGTTAGAGCTTCCATGATATTGCTTTGAGGAAAGAACTGATTTCTCTCCCCACCCCCAATCGTCTTGGGTAGGGTCTAGGATCTGTCTCCTGTGAATGGAAGGACTCCTCTCATGGAAGGTGCCTCCAGCTGATTTTTAGGGATCCCTCCTTCCCCCAACACCCTAGCTCCCTCCCTGCATTCAGTATGGTCCCCTGACCCTCTGGGCAGCATTTAGAAGGGCTGCAGTGGAGAGGCAGTCCATCATCTGCCAATCCAGTTTCACATACCTAAATCTGGATCCAACCCCATATGCTTAGTTAGAATAAAGTAAAAAGAAGTATTCCAGCAAGTTAACTAACTTATTTACATGTTAGTTAACCTTGACATGAAACTGCTGGGTGAGGTCATTTGGACATTTGGGGTGAGGTATCACCAATATGAGGTTGACACCCAACTCTGTTTCCCCTTTTCATCAAAAATACTATTTAGCCAAAAATAATGTTCCCTACAATTTCCACCAATTGGTTCTATTCCTGCCCTCTGCAACAACAGAAAACAAGTCTGATCCATCTGTGTGATAGCCCTTCAGATACTTGAAGGCCAGTATAATGTCTTCCCCTAATAATCTTTTCTCTAGGCTAAACTTTTCAAATTCTTTCAACTGTTCCTCACAGGACTTGATTTCCAGACCCCTTGTCTTGGTGACTGTCCTCTGGACATGCTACAGTTTGTCCATGTCATTCTTAAAATGTGGCACCCAGAAATGGACACAGTACTTCTGTGTCCTCACCAGCACAGAGTAGAAGGGAACTATTATTTCTCATGATCTGATCATGAATGGAGCCTTACATTGTATTATTTTTTTATTAGCAGCCCATGTTCTGCTAACTGCTGGTTCATGCTTAGCTTGTGATCACCTCAGTCACCTAGCTCCTTCTTACATGTACTGCTGCCAAGGCAGGTCTCCTCCATCTTATACTTGGATATTTATTTATTTATTGGTACCAAAATGGCAGGAATCAAGTTGCTTCTGTTGTATTTCAACCTTTTGGTTTTAGCTCAGTTTTCCAGCCTGTTGAGATTATTTTGAATCTTGTGTATCACTCCCAACTTCGTGTCATCTGCAGTTTTGACAGGCATCCTCTCTACATCCACATCTAAGTCATTTATAACAATCTTGAACAGAACAGGGCCAAGGACAGAAAAGCCTGTGGTGGCACTTCACTTAAGTCCTCCCTCTACATTAATGCAGTCACTAATGAGCATATGCTAGGGACAGTTGTTCAACCAGCAGTGAATCCACCTAGTGGTGGTATCATCCAACCCACATTTGACCATCTCGTCAACAAGGATACCGTGGGAGACTTTGTCAAATGCTTTGCTGAAATGAACGTATCACAACATTCCTGTGATCTGTGATTTGGTAGTAATTCTATCCAAAAAAGGAGATCCAGTTGCTCTGGCATGATTTATTCTTGATAAATCCATGCTGGCTCTTAGTAATCAATGAATTGTTTTCTACATGCTCACTGAATGACTGCTCAATAATCTGTTGTAGAATTTTGCCCAGTGTCGATGTTGTGCTGACAGGATCCAGTTTCCTGGTTTCACCTTTTCCCTTTTCTTGAAGATCATCCACTTCCAGTCTTCTGGCACCTCACACATTCTTGGAGAATGCTCAGTGATTGTGACAGCATCTCTAAAATAACACCTGCAACCTCATTCAGCAACCTGAGATGTAATGCATTTGTAAGACTTGAACTCATTTAAAATAGCTAGGTATCCGGAGGCAAGCAAGTAGGCCAAGATCATCAGTGCAAAGCTGAGGGGTTTGGGGCAGGGGGATGTCAGGGTCTGATCCACACAAAAGCACAGAAAAGCACTCCTTTGTTTGAACCCATATTTTTCTGCTGTAGCTGTGTAACCCATTTCACACAAACAGAAATTGAGATTAGGTTTATTTATTTTTTTAAAAGATTTTTTGTTTGTGTGTTTGTTTGTTATTGTTGAGTTGCAAATAAAAAATATTTTTAAAGAATTTTTTAAAATTATTTTTTTAATTGTGAGGGGTAGGGGACTTGCGGACTCCCCTCCCTCACAACTGCTTCCATGCCCCCAGCTGAAAAGAATTGGGTTTTAAAAATACTGAGAGGTAGGAAGCTCTCAGCCCTGCTCTCTGGCCTCCCACACAAACACTTCCCCTAGTTTCCTTTCTCCTATCAGGACTCACCCACCATACCTTTCCAAAGAGGTTCTCATCCACTCAGCTGATCAGAGTATCCATCCTTGATGACTCACACAACAACAAAAACTATCTGGCAAGGAGAGTAAGGCTCTCCATGGCTACTGGCTGCTTTGCTGAGCTATCTCCAATCCCATGGTCCCTGCTGCTGCTCTCTCTTGAGTCCCTCCCTCCAATGCACTCAAATTCATCCTCAATGGAGTTTCTATCCCTGAGCAGAGTGACTGGATGAGGCAGGAAGCAGCAAACAAGCCACAGGATTGGCTGGGCCATTGTTTGGTAAAGCCCCCATAGAAAACACACAAGTTGCCCTGTCCTGTCTCCTGGCTGTGGCTCACCCTCACCTCAGCCTCTTTGCAGTGGTCCCACGCTTCCCCAAACCGAAGCATGTAAACCAAGGCAGAGCAGTGACAAGGAACACTCTGTTTCATTCCCCCAGTTTCACTTTAGACAATCCTTTCACCTTGAGATATTATTTCTGTTCACATGTTTTTCTTCTCCCATGTTAGTTGAATGCAAGAGGTGGAAGTGGGACCATGGCAGCCAGCAATGTCCCTGGCAGATGCATGTTCGCCATTTTTGTAAAAGTGCATACAGCCCATCTCAGAATACTTTTTGTGGTGTAGCCATGACCTAGATGGCATAGCAACATTTGTAGGGCACTAATGTGTAACTGGTCCAGTCTTGTGGCCAAGGATTTGACTTTATAGTAATTTAGCATCTCCCAACTCTACAGGTATGTTCAAAATAGGTTACTTAAATAGGTTTTTGCATTTCCCACCCCAGTAAGTAGGATGTAATTGGTTGGGGTGTACGTTTGACTTCAAAATGGCTTTTTTCCCTTCTTCTTTCTATCTTGCATTTACAACATTCACACATAGAGAGATACTGTGGTGAGAGAGGCTCAAATGTGTTTGGAGTGTCATGTGTGAAAATGCCCCGAGATTCTATGATATCAATTGTAAATGAAGAATACTTCATTAGTATGGCTATCCAAACCCGCTTATTCAGTACATTCTATCAGAACAGCATTAAATGAACAGCATAACATGAATATTATGAAAGTGATTGTCTGCACATGGAAAATGCTTTAAAGAAGATGGAAAAAACATTAAAGGAACCATCTTTGGCTTTATGCTTTATCACAAACAGACAGGCACAGAAAAGCTATGCTTACAGCCCCAATCCTCAGGTGCTCCACAAACACAAATTCTATTGAAGTAAAAGGGCCTTGCCCACTGAGGTACACTTCTGAATTTGCTATTCAAAGCATCCATCTCTTTCCATTTCACAGTATAACAAGATGTTTAAGCCTGATATTTCCAAATAAATGCTCGATATCTTTAGCTTGATGTGCATTTTTCCTCTGAAAAATAGGAACATTTTTTTTAAAAAAAATGCCCTTGTTCTATGATCCTGATCAGTGATGTTCAAACTAATAGAAGCACAAACACAAACTTTGGTCTATAAAATAAGTATGTGCAATTCTGAATATAAAGAAACATTTCAGTAGAACCATTGCAGACTCCCTCTAAGGTGAATTGGGTCATCATTAATGAAGAAAGGGAATCACCCAGTCTGGCCAAGGGCTGAAAGCTTCCACATGTGTATCATTAGCTGGATGTGATGTCGTACGTATGCTGTCAACAGGTGCTGTATACTTGATTACCCTTTCTAATTCAGCAGCTGGGACTACATGCACATAATGCTTCTTCTTTTCTTTTTTTTAAAGCTTAAATCCCACAAAATAACTATTCAGGAGGGAGACCAGGATGCTGGACTCAGTCCCAATGCTCCCCACTAAACAGGTGATTCATGGGCTACTCATGCATAGCCCCAGCTGTTCTGGGCACACTCTGTTGGATTTGAGCCATGCGTTTCAGTGCTTTACTAGTTGTATTGTGTTCATGCTACTGTGTGAGGCTTTCTGGTCCGATTCAGAGAGAATGTGAAGTTTTTCAAATTTTATGGTCCCTCCCTGTCCCCATGACCATTATTTTGCTTTCAAAAACAAGTTCAGATTAGGCATGCTCAGTGGTGCAGGCAGAGGATTGGAATAGCACTCCACCGATGGGACAGCAGCATGCCCAGTAGTGCAGTGAGGGCTGGACTGTGGGGCCAAAGCTCAGGGCCCCCACAGCCCTGGGGGCAGGGAAAATGACTACCCAGAGAGAGTAGCAAATGATGGAGGCAGTGGCAAACAGTCAGCACCTGGGCTGGCAAACCCCCTATTATTCTTAAAGGTCTTATGGGAGTTCATGCTAAGCAGCCATATGTATTACTTCAGTTGTGCAGCACATAATTCTCTTTTTCCCACCCACCACCACCACGATTCCATGCTTTACAACTGTTCCACCATGCCGAATATGTTTGAACAAAATAACAACAAAAGTTTGCCAACCCTGATGAAATAAATACTCTGAGCTAGGGATGTGTGTGGAGCTGAATTGAGGGGTGGAAGTCCGGCAAACTCACCAGGCTTGACCCCACGAGGTCCTCTCAGCCTACCTGCTTCCCTGGCTTGACTTGTGTGCTCTTGCGAGCCGAGCCAGGGAAGCAACTTCCTGGTTCCCGGCACTACGTTTTTTACATAGAAAATGGTATAAGACACATTAAAAAATGGCCGTGATTTGCGCAAGCTATTTATTTATTTATTTATTATATTTTTAAATCGCCCATCTGGCCGGTCACCCAGCCACCCTGGGCGATGTACAATCATGGTAAAACACAATTAAAACACAATTAAAACAATATCAGTGTTTTAAAAAATCCTAACCCACCCCATATTCCTGCCTGAAAAGCCATATTTTTAGTGAGTTACACAAATCGCAGCCACTTTTAACATATCTTACATCATTTTCTACTCCATCATGACTCCATCAGAATAATAGGGAGTTTGCCAGCCCAGGTGCTGACTGTTTGCCACTGCCTCCATCATTTGCTGCTCTCTCTGGGTATCCATTTTCCCTGCCCCCAGGGCTGTGGGGCCCTGGGCTTTGGCTCCACAGTCCAGCCCTCACTGCACTACTGGACATGCTGCTGTCCCATCGGTGGAGTGCTATTCCAATTCTCTGCCTGCAAGAAACAAAAAACTGACTCAACGTGAATGGATGGGCTCCATGGATACCTCCTATACCAGTGTTCTCCAACCTTGGGTCCCCAGATGTTTTTGGCCTACAACTCCCAGCATTCCCCAGCCAGCCTAGCTGGCTGGGGCATGCTGGGAGTTGTAGGCCAAAAAACATCTGGGGACCCAAGGTTGGAGAACACTGTCCTATACGCACTGCAAACTTGGAAGGGCAGGCATTACACCTTCCAAGAATCCATACAAAAGGTCCACAGCACATTGAATGCAAAAGCACTCTGAGTGGAAATGAGCATAGAGTGACTTGGGTCTTCAGAGTTTTAATAGAGAGAAATGTGAAAACATTTAGAGACAACGTTTTCAAGACACATTGGGATATTTGTCACATCCTATCTCAATGCTTTGCATGTATCTATTACCTACTGGATATATTTTGAATGGGCTGTCTCCTAAGAAGCCGAGCAAGATAGAAGCTATGGAGATTATAGCATTTTATTTCCACCCTTTATTGCATTCCCCTAGCATTTACAACTTTATGGCCTATGCCATGAAAAAATGAAAACTTGAAAGAGGATTCATGTCATCAATCCACATAAATAAGTTTTTCATCTTAACTTCCAACAAATCTGCCAGTCACTGTGTCCCGTAGTCAGAAGCGAGATAATTATCTCAGCCTTCAGTGGAGCAGCACAACAAACAACTAAGCAATCCAGGAAGAGATGTGTCTTGGTATTTCCTTCCTTAAAAATAGGATAAAATTGAACTTTTTCTTATCAGTAATTATACAATACTTGTGCTTAGGCACCACTAAATGTAATTTGTACACAACAAGCAGACTGGGCACAAAAGTACAAATTCTAGTACTAGAATCCATATGCTCATAGAGAGAGTTGTTTGTAAATAGTGTACCTCAGTAAGGCCGAAGAGACTAAAGGTTTAAATCTCTAATCATGCAATCCTATGCATGTCTACTCACAAGTAAGCCCCATTGACTTCAACAGGACTTTCTCAGAGGTAAGTCTGTATATCATTACAGCATAAGGCTGAGATCCATAGTGACAAACAGAAAGTTTCTGCATGTTCAACAGCATTTTATGGCTGTGCTGAAATAGCCCTTTCCGGTTTCTCTGCCACTTTCACGACTTGTGAAGTTGGAGGGGGGGGGGATGTCATTTCAGCAGTTTTCAGTGGCGCAGGAAAAGGGATGAAGCTGGCAGAGAAGTTATTGATGGCAATATTGGTGCCTCTCAAAGTTTCAGTAGCTAGCAGTGATGCCATTTTGTTTCTTCCCAGAATTCTCTGAGTATGGGCTGACATTTTGCCCTGCCAGCCAGTCACCACAAAGGATTATGGGAGTAAAATTCCAGCCTGTCCTGCCTTTTCTTCAGATCATTAGAAAGAGTACTGCTTCTGATGGAAAAACGAAGCAAGGCCAGACTATGGTGGCCGAACTGGGGAATAATGCCATCTTAAAACATCCTCTTGAATTCAGGTGCCTCACTGATTTCTCCTTGGGATGCATAGCCAGGCTCATACAAGGTTCCCCATTCTTACAGGCAGTAAAAGGAAAGATGCCTGACCTGTTTGGATCTTCAGGCTTCATCCTTCATCTCCTAATGTTTTTAAGGAAAATGGAGGATTCTACACACAGGAGTAGCAAAGAAAGCAAGAGAAACCTCTCTCACACACTATCTTAAGGAAGGAAGGCTTTTGCAGTATGTTTTCAAAAAAGGAGACTTGGGTTAATATTAGGAAAGATGTTACGTGTGCATGTATGTTATTCCTACTGGGACTAATAGCAGTTTGGAGAGATACCTTTATTCAGAAAATAAAGGTATATTCAGAGGGTTATCCCTCTCCCCTCCTCATGCCATGGTCCCAATCAGGACCAGACCCCCTCATGGCTGCCATTTACAAAATAAATAAAT
Organism: Shinisaurus crocodilurus; assembly: GCA_021292165.1. Lineage (NCBI taxonomy): Eukaryota > Metazoa > Chordata > Lepidosauria > Squamata > Shinisauridae > Shinisaurus > Shinisaurus crocodilurus. The sequence goes on along the minus strand of CM037877.1, from coordinate 80,016,352 downwards.
AAATAAAAGAGTTTAAAGAGATGTAGATGCATTTATGCATCTTGGTCATCATCCCAAGTTTAGCCTTTGGGCTATAAGGCTGAGGTAATCCTAAAATGTATGGAAGCTCAGAAAGCATTCCTAAGCTATATCATTTTCAACAAATGTTATGGATCAAATGAGATATGCAGTACACACCTGCCTCTCAGGACTAATTCTCAAGTTATCATGAGCTTGGAAAATTGCTATTTCTTGACCTAAAAGGAGGTTAAAACACTTTCAGTGAAAATTGATTCACTTTAAAGTATTTAGCACTGTTCGTATTTTCTAGGAGTATATATGATAGGGCCGGTTTCAATTGGCACTTTATGTAGCTGTTGTGGGAAGCCCATCTTACGGCTAGAGAAGTCTGAATGAGTGTTTAACAAGATGGGCCATTTTGTTCTTTTCTCTTCTATTTTTTTTTAAATCATAGCACTTACACATTAAACTGTTGGAATTATACCACATCTATATGTGTCTACTTTGCAAACAGATGTTTGTGAAGTGATCAAAGAAGAATTTTAATTTTCTTTTGGTGTACTGTACTCTAAAGGAATATTGCACTGCACAATGGCATTTGAAGTTATACATAAGGCACAATGACCTATGTTGCATTTTCTTGTCTGAGAACTATGGGCACTCATAGTTCTCTTGTCTGAGAAAAATGGGCACTCATTTATTTTTCCAGAAGAAGCAGTAAAGGAAAGAATCCATGTGGTTAAGGAATTCACTTTGGACCAGTCATCCTTAGATGTGATCCTGGCCTCCTTCAGCAACCTTTGAACAAACCAAATGCTTTCATTTTCATCATGTATCTGATAACCTTGAGCCTGATAAACACCATCATTACTATCTGTAACCCTTGTGGCCACGTGGATAGCTCTTAGAAAGGGATTCACAACAATGCAATTGTAGCACTATAAGGTACCATAGGTTAGAAAAGTGGACACCATCTAATATCACATGGATGGAGCCCTGCTAGTGCAAAGGGACTTTCCCTTCCTTTCCTGTCCCCTACATCCTCTATGTACCCTCCATGTATCCCCCAGTCTGTGTCGAGGTTCTGTCCTCCTAAGGATTCCCTAATCTTATATAGGTTTTCTGTGTTTACATAATTGCACCTGTTCTCATTAAGTTGGACAAGATTAATATGTTTTGCACATAACTAATTGGGGAAGAATCTCAATAGATGATGGCATATACATCTTAGACACTCCCATACCAGGTACTTCTTCTAAGACACTCCCATACCAGGTACTTCTTCTAACAATACTTCTAAGTTTGCCAAGAGGCCACCTAGAGCCACTCAGTTCCCAGGTCATCTGAGCCCATCCAGTTGATGAACAACAGTTACCTAAGCCATTGAAGTCTGGCCAACTGATAACCAAGTCACCTTCTAATTACAAGCCATTGAAGTCAGGCCAACTGATAACCAAGTGCTCTTCCAGTTATTAGTTGGCATTCTTGCCAGGTTTAAGTCTGTCTTAAATATTTTAATTGGCAATCAAGTGGTAGAAAATCATCAGGGAGAGGGCAAGGCAAGCTTTCTGCGGTTCTTCTCTTCCAAGGCGTAGGGAGAAGTAAGGTAAAATCCTGGGTAAACAGTAAATGCTTTCATCAGTTTTCATGGATTCACAGGTAGAATAAATTCTATCTTTCGGAAATTGTGTGGGTATTGGAATGTGGTAGCCATTTTGTTGATTTTTTTAAGTTCAGAACTTATTTGGGTTGGGTTGGGGAAATCATGATACTATCAATCACATACCCATATACTCAAGACAGGCCTGTAGCTTATGCTGGCTCAGCTTGTCTGAGTGCGGAAAGCTAAGCAGGGTCAGGCCTGGTTATTACTTGGATGGGAGACCCCTCCTCTAGTTTCCTGCACTGAGCAGGGGGTTGGACTCGATAGCCTTGTAGGCTCCTTCCAACTCTATAATCTATGAAATCTATGAAATCTAGGGCATATAAGCTATTGTAATTTAAGCAAGGATATGGAAGAAAACATACTTTCTGCAGGTGTATCTAGCTATATGACTTGACTGCAACATGTAATGTTTAAAACAAAGCTTTGTTTAATATTTTAATTTTATCATTGCATTTTTTTTGGTGGGATTTGCCAGACTGGTTGGAAGAGAAGAGAAAAAATCCCTTCCCCCCTATTCCTTTGCTTTATCTGAGCATTTATTTATAATTTTCACCGCCTAAACTTCCTGCCACAAACCCTTCAGTAATGATTGACAGGGAGACTTTTGTTACTGTAATATCACTTAAAATTTTGCCGAACACTTAGGAATGAAGTGGTAATCATCTGTCTCTTTTATGTGCTCCTGAGAGAGCTGAGATATAATCAACAAGATAACAAAGAAAAAGTTTTCCTTAGGCTAGCAGGAGTGAGGCAAATAAGCATCTTCAAGACATGGGAATCCTTTAAAAACTTTAAAAGCCCCCTTGAAAACTGTTAGGGCGGTTGAGTGAGAGCCTCGGAAATTCAAACAACCCTTTCAAAAACTAATGGAACATTCCCTCCTAATTGTTTCAGAAAATATCATCTAGTATCTGTGGGATGTACAGATAAATAATAGGGATGGATTGAGCCACCTGGTTCTACTCCATTGAGTTTTGCCAAAGAGAAGAATAGAATAATTCTGTTCTGCCAAACTGAAGTGGATCACAAAATCAAGTATGCATTCTCACTCCACAGCCATCTTCTTGCCTGCATATGGGAGTGTCAAATGTGTGTGTTTGTGTGTGTGTGGTTAATTATGCATTAAGCATAATACAGAGCATGTTAAGCATGCTGGAGCCCCACTGAAATGAAGTGAAAGCTTTAGCTCAGAGGTGCAGAACACTGTTGATATGGGCCCCCGGATTGCCTGTCCAGGACTTCCATGGGCCAGATGACATCAGTGGAGATGGCCACACCTAATTATGTCATCGATCCACCCATTTTCACTTTCTCCATGCCTCTTCTCAGTCTCTCCTCCTGGCGCCAGCTGAATGCCCAGGTTCGTGCTCAGCTTGTCATCCCAGTGGGGATGGCAAGCAGTGCACAAGTGGACTCAGCTGGTGGTGCTCTTCCCAGTGCTGCTCAAGTCGGGTGCCTCCTCCATGTACCTCTCACCGTCCCCATTAGGAATGGTAAGAGGTGCATAAAAGAAGACTTGGCCAGTGACCACTCTTCCCAGCGGCAGCCAAGTCACCCATTGCCAGCATCCCTGCTATTATCTCTGATATGAGATTGGAGATAACAGTGGAGATTCCCTCTAGGGGGATTCCTCAAAGGGGTAGGGCTTGGAGGCCAAGCACTGTCTCCTCAAGGAACCCCAGGGGGCTCCACAGGCCAGATTGGGGAGCCTGGTGGGCCAGATTAGGGCCACAGGACCAGGGGTTCTGCACACCTGTTTTAGCTCATTCTCTGTTTTAAATTCCTGTTGTTGCAGTTAACTTGCGTTACCACAGCATAAATTCCATCTTGTCCCAAGCATGTGGGGCAGAAGTCCACTCACCTTCAAAATTACTAAAAAACATTCTTGTCACAACTTGTGACAAGAATGTAGATTGAGTGACAGTGACCAAGGGTAAACCACAAATTCAAATTGTGAGAATGTGTCTGGAATGGAATAGCGTGAACATATGGGGTGGTATCCTACATGCCCCCATGCTACTGGAATGGACTGCTAGAAGTAGCTGTTCCTGAAACAACCTAAAACAAGTGACAAGGCCTGTTTCTAGAATGGCAGGTCAGCAGACCTCACAGAAGGGACCTGTACCATTCTGCAAATGAGTGTTTCCACTCATTTCTGGGGTTATTTCAGGAACTGCTAGTTCCGGTTGTGCTAGCGACCCAGTCTTCTGGTGCAACAGAACTAGCAGAGGTGCAGCAACAGTATAGGATACTGTCCACGGTCATTTTATCTAATGGTGCGAATCCTGTTCACTTCCTTAATGTTAACTTCCTTTGGAAAAGCAAGGGAGGACCTTTGCATTATAATCCTATCCACACAGGGATCTGGTCAGGTTGGTCCCCACTTGTTGACCATTGATATTTTTTGTGTGTCTTCCAGACAGTCCACTGAAGAGCCGCTGCATCATGCTTGGAGTTTGGGCTGAGAGAGATGTTTTTTAGTTGAAATTTGCAGTTTTGAAATTGGAGACTTGAAACTTGGGGAGAGAGACTTCCAGTGGCACCCAGGAAAATAGTTATGCTTGCAGAGAGCAAATTTTATTTCCTAGTATATCTTATTAAATTGGGATGGAGGGGGGTGGGAAATCAAACGTTTTACATACTGAATATCGCACAAGATCAGTAAAATACTGAGCAACAGAAAAAATAGCAGAGCAAAAGTAATATCTGTGGCTGAATTCAAATCATACATCAACATCTTTCGGAATATCCCAGAGCTCACAAAATATTTAAAGATTATTTTCAGGCGAATTTATCCCAGAGGATGCTATTTACATATGTATTCTTGCTGCCAGATGCTGTAAACTTCTCCCCAAAGAATAGATGAATACAGCATTGTAGGAAGAGACACAATATATGAATTCTTGTATCTTTTAATATAATTGTGAGACTGGATCTCTGGATTCCATAGCAAAAAATGGAGATCAAACAGGAAGTCATCCAATGTAACCAGTCCAGAATCCAGAACTGGTGCTTAGTTTAAGATTTAGATGTATTCATCAAAATTGATTGCAATCAGGGCTAGTTTCCTCTTGGAAAGTTTGTTTTAAGGCTAGTTTATCCAGAAATCGATTGAATACAATCTCACTACATATGTTAGATGTTCAGAGAGAATTTCAGATGATAGATCACTATGTCCAAAATCACAATGACAATGAGCTAGACACTTACATGTGAAGCATCTTCATGTCTGTGCTCTTGACTGGTGAGGTCACCAGAAGCTAAGCGACCTCACTTGGAGTTTGTTATCATATAAAAGTAGCTCCAGAGCATAGTAGACAGAGTGCGAACCCAAAGTTTACAAGCAGTGATAAGAAATTTCTCCCCCATCATATGAAATACATTTTATCATAGACCTATTCTTTAAAAAAACAAAAACAATTCTCCCAGTTTCACTGGTAGCAATGAACTAATGAGCATTAGACTACACTCACTTTGTGAAATATAGGTTGATGCTCCCAGTTTTCAGAATACGTGTTTCAGGACTATGTCACATGGGGCTCCATTAAAAAAGCAATCACCACTTATTAGTGTTTATATCTGCACGTGTAAAGGGGGAAATAAAGAGTGGAGACACAAGATGTGGTGTAAAATTAGGGCCACGTTTATTGAGTCATCAAAGATCTGGGAAGGGAAGAAGTGCGGGTACGAACTAAACCAGCCATCGGCCAGTGGAGATGTTCACGGGTGAAAACATCCAAACCTGAGGGGTGGTGCTGCAACTCGCCACCCCCCAGTTTTACACCACCATGGTGCTGGGAGGCCTTCCCACTGACACCACCTCACAGGGCTGCAAAACACCGATGCAGGCGAGGTGAGTCGGCCTCATAGGTGATCCTTATCTTCCACAACTGAGCCACAAAACCCAGCAACAGGGAGCCTCGGGTGGCCGGAACGGGAAGCTGAGGCCCTGCAGAACTAGAGCTCGCCTCTATGGCATCCAGGCGAGCTACAACAGACAACCACAAATTCCACTGAGCCTGTCTCCTGGTCTGAAACCCCTGCCCCGATGGACCCTCCCCAGAAGGCCGCACAGGAGTAGGAAGGACCTTTCCCTTATCCACCACTGCTAAGCGAGTAAGGATTTAGGACACATCCACAGCCTCATTCTTGGAAGAGGAAGAGATCACAGGCTGCTGAGCATGCTTTGTCAACTGCTTGGGGGGCACGCCCCTTCCCTTTTTACCACCCTGCCCTTTCTTAGGTGGCATCGCAATTCCTAGATAATCAATAAAGACAAAAGGTTAATGAACACCAATGGAAGCCCTGTAGACCAGGAAACAAGAGAATCAGCCAAGTAAAGGCAATAAGCTTCAGATTTAATGCTACCAGCACTAGGAGCTCACATTATAGTGCAGTATGAGTTAAAGTAAAGAATAAAGAAGACTCTAAATTATAATTAAATGGGGCGCCTGGGCTGAATAGGCCCAGACACTGCAGCAAAAGCCTCACCCAATAGGGTAGAAACACAAGGCCATGAGGCCCACTTGAGCCAGCACTAGGCCATGCAGGAACCCAAAATAAAAAGGGGGGTGCCCCTATTGGCAGGCTGAGCCCCGCACCAACATGAGCCAGGCAGGCCTCGTGGACAGTGACTGGCTGTCCCCATGGGGTGTGCCACCCACAGGCGTGAACGCTGGCACACAAACACGGCTGCTACCACGCCATACCAGGCAACCCCTTAATTAAGGCATAGGCCCGCACCCGCCTGTAGGACGGACGGACGGAGAACAGGCCTCGCCTGAGGACTACGGGCAGCCGCAGGAGGCCGCTAGCCGCCTCACTACGAGCCAGCACCCAGAGGTAAGAAAAGGGGGGGCTCAAGAGAGAAAAGTGGTGGGCTAACCACCGTCCTGGGTGACCCGGCCCCACCCAAAACAGACCCATGAAATCCCCAGGAAGATTGCCCGGAAGGCAAGCTGGCACAGGGAGCAGCTGTACCGCAGAGCCCTGCTCCCAAAGGAGCTAGGCATGGGCAGGCACCCGGGAAAGGGGGTCCCCACAGCCACGGCAGAAAGCATTCCCAACACCCCCCCTTAAGGTAACCAATCAGCCGTCTTCGGAGTTCCAAATCTGATGTGTAGTTTTCCAACCGTGGGCCACGTGTCGAAAATGCACAGGCATGAGGATCCGCAGCTCTTGTTCCCTCTTTCTCCGCAGCCGCAAAAAGAAAGAGGCCGAGGGTGGGGCGACCCGGTCTAATATCGACCCTGGCGCCCTGCCCTCCTTTAGCCTCATTGGAGGGTGAGATCACCCCATAGTTGTCTCACTCTCCTTCCGCCCCCCATGTGCATAATTCTCCCTGCCCACAGCTATGCGTGGTGGTGGGGGGAGGGAAATGTAACTAGAACACAAATGTTAGATTGATTATCCTACTTAATGCTTCCTGGCTCAAGAGATGAATGGATAGTCATAGCCAGCAATAGGGGAGATTCTAAAAATAATGGATTGGATCCAGATTTAAGCTGGATCAACTGTGATGGCGAAGTGGACTTCCCTGGTTCCTTCTCCCAAACAGCATCCCCTTCAGCTCTGTGAAAATGCTACACAGAGAGCCAGGAGACCCTGCTGAATGGGGTGAGCTGTGGCTTGTGTGTGGGGGGGAAGGGGGGATCCCCCCAAATTGGGACCTTCCTCCTGTGGAAGGCAGATCCTGGATCTAACCCCAAATCATGATTCCTGGTTACTTCTTTCAGTACTAGTCATGAATGGATGCATCACTTTAATAGGTACAATATATAATGAGTTATACAGGTGGTTATAATGGTGGGGGGAAGGAAGTACCACAGAGGTGCGGGGGGGGGAACAGTCCTTACCACTTAAAAGCAACAACTGCTTTGGGATGCTCCTGAGAACAATGACAATATTTCCTGGAAACGATCTGGATAAAGCCACAGTACATCCCAGTCCCCAAGTCTATCTGTATCTGCTCTTGTATGTCTGCCAGATTTATTGTGAGTCACCTAACACAAACTGTCACCCTGATCCAGAGCAGCTGTCTAATTACAATTTTGTTATTATTAATTACACAGTAGAAAATCATTTGTAATTAGCTCAGCCTAAATCATAGTTTAAACAGCCAAAAATTACATTACAAACTAAAGTGTAATTAAAGCACTACAGTAAAGTGTTTATTTAAACCCAGTTTAGTTGCAGCAGATTTTTTCAATCAGGGCATCAGGCTCACACATAGATTTAATTAGTCTCCAGCACTGACAGCGGCGTACTGCATTTATTCATTGAGCATCAATATTGCCGAACAAATGTAAATAAAATTTAGACAGGCATTCTTTAAAGGGACAGTCACAGAAACATCTGGGAGAGATAATGAGAGGTGGGGATGATGTGAATGTTAATGAGCCATCAGAGCCTCTTCTGGCATCTGTAGCTTTTCACAGGCGCAGGGTGCAGAGTCTCCAAACTCTAGACATTTACACTTGAAATCCCACTTGTTTGCTGTGGCATGGTGCAATGGTTGAGCGTGCACACAACAGCCAATTAGACAATACCCAAGTTGGCTGAGGTACAGCGCCATTGGACGTGAAGGAGGAGGCCACTGCTGTAGAGACCTGATTCTAAAAAGGTGACATTGACCTCCCTAAGGAGATTTGGATGATTCAGGCAGAACCAAATCTGATTAGAGCCATGTGGCTGCCATGGAAAACAGCAGCTCCTTCTCTCCTTCACCCCATGAACATCTGCTGGTAAATAAACACATATGATGATGATGATGATGATGATGATGATGTGAAATCATCACATGTCACATTTCCTGTGGCATCTGGGACATCTGGTGTGGGGCAGCTGGTGGGGCATGGGGAAACTCAAAGTGTGATGACGGGTCGTCACCTCTTGAGGTTTTTGTTTTTGTTTTTACATAAGGGGTTACAGGAAAAGAAAGACAAGTACACTCCAGAGCAGCCTTCTCTAACCTGGTGGTGCCCTCTAGAGGTGTTGGACTGCAACCCCCATAAATCCCAGCCAGCATGGCCATTGCCATCATAGGGGTGATGGGAGTTGTAGTCCAGCACACCTGGAGGATACCAGGTTGGGGGAGGCTGCTTTAGACGGCTGCTTCTGTATCCTGGGATGTCTAGTTCTTCCTTTCCCTGAGGGAAGTCAAGCACATCTTTACTCCTAACCCTACTCACTTGAATTAGGAGATGGAAGTTGCGTACAGTGTTTGCTCCTTTGATTCTTGTCAGGTTGATTTGTGGTAAGCAAGTGTGGTGTCCTGGTTAGAACACAACAAGGCTGCATTTCTTCAGGTGAAAGCTGTTGGGGGGCACATGTCAGCAGTGGGCATGGCAGAGCAGTGGTGCAGGTAGGGATGGACCTCTGGGCTGAAGTCCAGTGGCCCTACAGCCTAGCACCCCCCCCAATGACCACCCAGAGAGTAGCAGGTGATGGGACACTCTGGAGCTGATGCTGCTCATGCAGCATCCTTTCTTCTTCTTCTTCTTCTTCTTCTTCTTCTTCTTCTTCTTCTTCTTCTTCTTCTTCTTCTTCTTCTTCTTCTTCTTCTTCTTCTTCTTCTTGTTTTTAAACAAATTTATTATAGTCCAGGGGTGGCTAGCTAGGCATGTACAGATGGCAGCTGGCAGATGCTCATTTTATCACTTTCACTTTAAAAACATATTCTTTATCTACAACAAAATGGGACATATTCCCAAGTATATGTGTCTAGTATCAGGGCAGCAAAAGCAAACTCCAATTTATTCCCCTAGTCTGTTTCTAGGTAAACATATTCCTTGACTAGCAGGAACCTACAGTATGGTGCAACTTAATTCTCTCCCATTCTCTTCTTATTTACCAACATATCAATATTGGACAAATTAGCGATGGGAGACACTGAAGAACTCGATCCACTTGTGCTTGTTGGAGGACTTCAGTGCACCTCGCTGACTCAAGAGCTGAAAGTAGGCTGAGTCGGCTTTTCTTTTTGTGGCTTCTGCTTTTAAAGTGTGCCGTGATTTGTGTATTATTTATTTAAAGGCAGAGAAATGTGTGCAATATAGGGCCACAATTTGTGTAATGAACAGCCACAATTTGTGCACTTTGCACGAAGTGAGGACACATTTATGCAAATTTCAGCCATATTTATGCAATTTGCACAAAATGTGGGCGTATTTATACAAATTGTGGCCACATTTTATGCAAATTGCAGCTGTATTTGCCCACGTTTCTCTGCTTTTTTAAATAAACACAAATTGTGGCCCACTTTAAAAGTGCCAGTTTTGGGTAAACGGGCTGGAATTCAGAGGGCCAGGCTGGGCCATTCCTGTGGATTTTGACCCCCACCCCCCAGTGAATTCCTCACATGTCCCTAATAAAAATGGCACATTCATTTATCCCAGCCTTCCCCAAACTGGTGCCCTCCAGATATTTTGGACTTCAACTCCCATCAGCCCCAGCCAGCATGGCCAGATAGGGATGTGTGAGGATTTTGTTCAGAGGGTGGAAATCCAGTGAACTGGCCAGGCTCGACCCCCTGAACACCATCCCACTTACCTTCTTTCCCGGCTTGACTCATGTTCTCCCAAGTTGAGCTGGGGAAGCGACTTCCGTTTTCCGGTGTCAGGATGCTGTTTATGTAGGAAAAATGCCATAAGAAATGCCAAAAGCGACCACAATTGGTGTAACTCGCGCAAATTGTGGCCGCTTTTGACATATCTTACGGCATTTTCCACATAAACAGTGACCCACCAGGAACCCAGAAGTCTGATGAGTAGTGGTGCAGCATGTGTCCGCTTTCAGCCAGCTCGGCAGGTGCAGCAGTGGCGTCTGCCAAGCTGGAGGCAGGTTGCATCGCGGAAGACTGCCCACCCCAATCAGGAATACTGAGAGTTGTAGTCAAAAAGGGCACCAGGTTGGCTTGGCAAAGGATGATTTATCCAAATAGGTAATCCCTCTCTCTCTCTCTCTCTCACACACACACACACACACACCCTGGATGTCTTGTTTCTGCTCCTATATTCAGAAAACTGAGGTTGAATTGGATTTAGGAATAATGTCGGGAAATTGCAGTCTTGTATCACTTGAGAATAAGACAACATAAATGTTGCATGTGGATTGTGTGTGTGTTTGACATTTGATGTGTGGAAGATGGAAGGCAATGACAGAACGTTTCTTGAGCTGAGGCCCAAGATCCTAAGGAAGGAGTTGGTAGCCACAAGTGAGGTTATAGCATAAATAATCTTGAAGGACTTGAGAAGTCTGAATTCCTACTTACTGAATAGATTTTAGCCTTGGGATTTTGCTTTTGCTGCTGTCTGGTTCTGATTCAGCAAAGCTAATTAGGCATGTACTCAAATCCACCATCATTCAATAAGATACTTTAAGGATGAGCTTAAATGGTTTGCTGAATTGAAGTTCTCAAGTGGAAATTAATTCTCTTATGAGCCAGCTTATGTATACTGGTTGGTCAGACACAATTTCCACAAGTGAATAGTTTCCATAGGCTATATAAGATACGGCAGAATTTGGGGGTGGTGAAAAACAGCTTTTGTTGAGGTTATCTAGATGCTCACCAGAATAAATGCTTTTACAATTTGTGACCACATACAGGGCCTAGTAAAGAGGCATATGGGTCACTCGCTATACATTCTATTGGGCTTTGAATTCAGTAAATTAAATTGGGGGCATTTATTCAAGGATCTGCTTCTTAAGGGTTAAATAAAAGCACCACTATTGACTAATAAAGGCTTACTTGATTATAAAAATCTATGTAACTTTCAGCGTTTAAATGCAAGCAGCAGAAATAGTGTTTCTCTCAACATTCATCTTACAGTGTGTCTGTTTGCTGATGCTAAAGTGAATTTGACATAATGGTAAGTAGTTCAAACAATCTATATTGCTGGAAGCTTTCTCTCACATTCTATTGATTTTCTTACCCCATCTGCAGCATGCTCAAAAGCACTTCCTATTCTGTTTACCATTGTATACAGCTGGAATGCATGGTTTCACACTGTCTAATGGAATTAAGCAGACCCAGAAAGGCGTTTTCCTGGAAAACACCATGTATTTATTTGTAGCTCAGCAGAAGGTAAGAGGAACAAATAAGTGCCTTGCTAATAATTTAACTAGGCAGCTAAGAAGTTTGAATTTGATAGCTGGAGGGAGTTGTTGACAGATTTTTTTTTTTTAACTATGTAAAAAGACCTTTCCCTGAAGGCAGGTATGTAGGTGTCAGGGTTTATCTGTTTATAGAAGTCCTATCATGTTTGTAATTGAGGAAAAGGTGTTGGTATTTCCTCAGACTCCACCTATTAAATAAGATCTGACCATCTATGCTCACTCTTACATGCACAGTTGTTTTCTAGGTGCAGCAGTCAGTGACTCTAGCAGGTAGCAGAGGGAATCCAGTGAAACAATAATTTAAAATCATATCACATCTTTCTATGAATCGTGCCCAAGATGGCTAACAACAAATAATAACTACAAAATATCAATATAGCAAACAATTAAAAATAGCAGTAAAGAATATCAAATTTAATAATAAAAACCAATAAAGAATAAAGAGTTAAAGTATAACAAAAGAACAGATAAAATAGCTATATTTCCCGAAGGGATCCAAGGGATCATTTGTGATGATCCAAATCATCAGACCAACTTAATTTTAGTTACTAAAATGCAGGGCTTTTTTTCTGGTGGAACTCACCGGAACTGAGTTCCAGCACCTTTTCTTCTATTAATTGCATTACAATTTAATCGCCATCTACTCCCGAGGAAATGTAATCCAAGAGTTCCGGTACCTTTTTCTCCAGAAAAAAAGCACTGCTAAAATGTCACAAAGTAGCAAGCAAACTTTCAAGTTCTCCAGAACTATTTTTCAGGCTGGATGTTAAGAGGAACAAAGTGGGTGCGGAGAAGAGACAAAGTTGATCATGATTTGGAATTCCACGCCCCACCCCCATTTCCTGAAGGCTGCAATTTGTAACAGAGCCAGTGTGGCGTAGTGGTTAGAGTGTTGGACTAGGACTCGGGAGATCCAGGTTCTAGTCCCCGCTCGGCCATGAAACTCACTGGGTGACTTTGGGCCAGTCACTGACTCTCAGCCTAACCTACCTCACAGGGTTGTTGTGGGATAAAATGGAGAGGAGGAGGAGGATTATGTAAGCTGCCTTGGGTTCCTTTCAGGAAAAAAGACGGGGTATAAATATAATAAATAAATAAATAAATAAAATGTGATGGACTTTGTACATACATCAAAGCTGGAATCCTGCTTTCGGGGACAGGGGTATGTGTGTTGGCAGCCACTGATGATATATTTTCAGCTTGTTTTACTAGATTCCCACCACTCAGACGGACATTTTGCAGCACAGTAAAGCACCAGCCTCAGGTCAGGTGGCAAATTTTGGACCTCATTTAGGGCCGGAAAATTTCAGGATTCAATAAGTATTAAGCCTCTCAATTCCAGCTGCTCATAAACCTTAGTGGGAGAGGACTATTGCCTTTGTGTGCTGCTCATGGGGTTCCTATGGGTATCGGCTTGGCCACTGTGGGAAATGGGATGCTGGACTAGATAGGCCTTTGGTCTGATCCAGCAGGTCTCCTCTTACATTCACATTAGGAGCTTGCACATCTCACCATGAGAGGCCAATGTGAATGTTCCATGCTGATGTGGAAAAGTTCAGGAATAGGAAGTTGTATTTCCTCCCTGCTTCTCAGAATATCTGTCAGCATCTGAAGTCATATCCTTGGGCACTTCTCAGGGCCCCAGCATCCCAGAGGGGCCCAGTGCTGATCCTTTCCCTAAACTCCTTTAAAAAAGAAAAGGAAAGAAATATATAGTCTAGTACTCTGAACTGTGCTTGGCAGCTGGGCCTAGCTGCCATTTAAATTTCCCACAATGCCCTGAAGCAATGCTATATAGGGTGCATTGTGAGAAATTAAAATGTCAGCCAGACCCAACAACCTGGCACTGTTCAGAGGACTGCTTGGAGTGCCACTGCTGACACAGTTGTTGTTGTTGTTGTTGTTGTTGCTGCTGCTGCTGCTGTTGTTCATCATCATCATCATCATCATCATCATCATCATCATCATCATCATCTTTATTTATTTCATTTCCATAGCACCCAATAGCCAAAGCTCTCTGGGCGGTTTACAACAATTATAAAATACAAAATAGAAATACAAACCATAAAAACATTGAAAAAATTTGCACTGGAAATTTTAAAAACAATTTTAAATTACTTAAATATCTAAGACAAAGTTATAAAAAGTAGACTGGTTAAAAAAGATGACATAACCACCACCCTGTGTAGTATTTGGAGCTGTTAAATGCCTTAGCATAGAGGGCAGTCTTAACCTGGTGCAGAAAGGATAGTAAAGTTGGTGCCAGGCGGGCCTCAGTGAGGAACCTATTCCACAGTTGGGGGGCTACCACAGAAAAGGCCCTCCCCCTTGTTCCCGCCTTCTGAGCCTCCCTCGGGGGTGGCAGTCAGAGGAAGGCCCCAGATGTTGAGTGTAGTGTCTGGGTAGATTGTGGTTGGGAGAGGCATTGTGTCAGGTATTGTGGTCCCAAGCAATGTAGGGCATTATAGGCTAAAACCAGCACCTTGAATTGGACTTGATAGCATATAGGCAGCCAATGCAAATGGACCAGAACTGGTGTTATATGTTCAGACCTCCTGGACCCAGTTATTAATCTGACTGCTGCATTTTGCACAAGCTGCAGCTTCTGAACAGTCTTCAAGGGCAGCCCCACATAGAGTGCATTGCAGTAGTCAAGCTTAGAGATTACCAGAGCATAGGTTACTGAAACCAGGCTATCACTGTCCAGATAGGGGTGTAGCTGGGCCACCAGCCGGAGCTTGAAGAAGGCACTCCATGCCACTGAGGCCACTTGAGCCCAAGTGCCAAAGATGGCTCATGGAGGACCCCCAAGCTACGAACCTGCTCCTTCAAGGGGAGTGCAACCCCATCCAGAACAGGTTGAACATCCTTCATCCAGTCAGAGGAACCACCCACTAACAGCATCTCAGTCTTGTCTGGATTGAGCTTCAGTATGTTAACCCTCATCCAGTCTATTGTCGCAGTCAGACACCGGTTTAGCACATCCACAGCCTCACCTGCTGAAGATGAAAAGGAGAGATAGAGCTGCGTGTCATCAGCGTATGGATGGCAATGCTCTCCAAAACTCTGGATGACCCCACTTAGCGGTTTCATGTAGATGTCGAATAGCATGGGGGATAAGACTGACCCTTGAGGAACTCCATACTGGAGAGTCCACGAGGCCGAACAATTATCTCCTAAGCACCACCTTCTGGAGCTGGCCATCCAAGTAGGAGTGGAACCACTGCAATGCAGTACCCCCCGCCCCCAACTCAGACAGCCACCCCAGAAGGATACCGTTGTTGACGGTATCGAAAGCTGCTGAAAGATCTAGGAGAATCAACAGGATCACACTCCCCCTGTCTCTCTCCCGACATAGGTCATCATACAGGGTGACCAAAGCTGTTTCCAAAACCAAGCCTAAACCCCAACTGAAATGGATCTAGAAAATCAGTCTCATCCAAGAGCGTCTGGAACTGGTTGGCCACCACCCTCTCAAGGACCTTGACCAGGAAAAGAACATTTGCTACTGACCTAAAGTTGTTTACACCTTCCAGGTCCAGGGAGGGTTTCTTCAGGAGTGGCAGTTCGCCCACCCCTACAGTCACCACCACTTCAAGCGGCATGGGACCACTCCCTCTCACAAGGCAACATTGATCACCTCCCTGGCCCAGCTGGCTGTTCCCTCCCTGCTAGATTTTATAAGCTAGGAGGGGCAAGGATTCAGTGTGGATGTAGTTGCATGAACCTGTCCAAGTACCTTGTCAACATCCTCGAGCTGTACCAAGTGAAAGTCATCCAAGAATGACCCAGCTGTACTCTGGGAACCTCACCTGATCCAACTGCCATAACATTGGAGTCCAAGTCCCGGTGGATGCAACAGTTTTTTCCTGGAAGTGCCTAGCAAACATATCCATCTGGATCCATCTGAGGCAACAGGCCTCAGATGGATCCAGGATGTCCTTGCGGCTAGCATATTATAGGCCCCGGACAACCCTAAAAAGCTTCACTGGGCAGCAACTGGAGGATTGAATAGAGGCAGTGAGATGATGTTTCTTTGCCGTCCTCACTGCCCCTAGATATACCTGATTGTAGGCACATACCAGGGTTCGATTGCATCTGCTAGGAGTTTTTCTCCATCTGCACTCAAGCCATCTCCTTTGTTGTTTCATCACTCTTAACTCCAGGGTGGAGATGTACAAGCTCTACTACAGAGCGGGCACTGAGGAACGATCGTGTCAACTGCCCAGGTCATCACTCACTATTCCAGAAATCAACCAGGGATTCAACAGGACCGCTAGCCATATCAGCTGTAAACTCCCTGAGGGCGCTCTGAAAACCATCCAGATCCATTAGCTTCTGAGGGTGGACCATCTTAATAGGTCCCCCACCCTTGCAGAGGAGAAAAGTAGCCGTTAGTTTAAATCTCAGCAGGCAGTGATCTGACCATGACAAAGGGACCAATTCAAAGTCCGCCACCTTCAGATCACTATCCCTATGCCCAGCTGAAAAAAACAGAGTTTGCCCTGCTACAGTATGTTGGGCCAATGACATGTTGGGACAGTCCCATGGTCGTCATGGAGTCCATGAAATCCTGAGCTGCCCCAGATAGTGTGCCCTCAGCACGGATGTTCACGTCTTCCAGAACCAACAGCCTGGGGGACCTCAACATCACAACCGAGACCACCTCCATCAGCTCAGCTAGGGAGTCTGTTGAGCAGTAGGGTGGGTAGTATACCAACAGAATTCCCAATCTGTCCCGCTATCCCAACACAAGATGCAAACACTCCAGACCAGTAGTCAGAGGGACAGGGAGCCTCAAGAGAGAGAGCATTCCTATAGACCATGGCAACACCCCCTCCCCGGCCCTCAAGTCTACCCTGATCCTGTACCAAGTACCCTGGTGGGCACAACTGGAAGAGACTAACTGCTCCCTGTTCGCCCACCCAGGTCTCAGTAATGCATACCAGATCGGCTGCCTCATCCACCATTGGATTATGGATGAGGGAGGTCTTATTATGCACCTATCTGGCATTTAGAAGCAGCATCTGGAGACCCGAGGGCAGGCTGATAGGGCAACCACTAAACCTCCGGGTGTGAGGAGGACCGGAACAAGGCACAGCCATTAACTGTCTGGGCCGCATTCCCCTTACCTGGCTAGCCCTCCTCCCAACACCCTATGTCCCTCTACCCGTCACTACACTGATGGGAGCCCCCACAACCCCCCCTTGGCCCAATACCTGCCCTCCAAGGCACATCCTCAAGCCCTAGTAGGAAAGGAGAGGGAAAACAAACAAACAAAAACCAATCTCCCCTACCAAGGGCTTTGAGAAACCCAAATAGACAAGAGAATATTAGGGAGTGGCCGTTCCACTTGCATCCCCCCCAGGGTGACCCCTTTTGGGGTTACCCCCTTTGGGGTCATCACCTCCGGGGCATCACTGCCCCACTGCTCGTGCTGGCAGATAAGGAGAGAGAGCACAGCTGGCTCTTGTTGTAATCAGAGACCCTGAGGAAGGTCTGGAGGAGGGTCCCTGTTCTTGCCCACAGTTTGGCCTCTCCCAGCAGCAGGGCAAGTGGTCCAGTCCAGACAACAGCCAGCAACAACCCAGGGGTGAGGTGCTCGTAAATGGTAAGAACCCAGCTCACCTTCCCTGGCGATGTCCCGGTTGCTAGACTGTGGCTTCTTAGCTGCAGATCTTGAGCTGCAGTTGCCTTCTTCCACCAAGGAAGTCCTTCACAGGCAGCCTATTGGCAGAAGGGGGAAGAGGGCCCCACCAAAGGCTCTTTGCCCAGGACCTTCTCAGATGGGAGCTGGCCCTGCATCTGAAGCCATTCTTTCCATATCTCACATACAGTGTGTTCAAAATAATGTCAGCCTCTATTTTATTTATTACATGTTTATCTAATCTTCCTTTAAAAAAAGAAGAGGCTCTGGGTGATATAGGTAGTTCCCCCACTTTTATCTTTACAACCAGCTCCACCCTGTAAGATGGGTTTGGCTGAGAAATAGTGGCTGTTCCAGGGTCACCCAGTGAGCTGTGTGACTGAGTGGAGATTTGGAGTCAGATCCCTCTAATCTAGCTCTTCAGGCTCTTCAGTTAGTAGCCATGTGACTCTTCCAGCTGCTACATAAGGCAGCAGTAACCAGCTCTTTGTCTCTCTTGGGCTCAAAGAGTTAAGGAATACACCATGTGTCTATGTGTTTTATTTCTTATGACCTGGAACAAGGGTGAGCAACCATTTTTCTGTTGAGGGTCGCATTCCTTCAGAGCTAATCTGTCAGGGGCCACATGCCCATGGTGGGTGGGGCTGAAGTTAAAAGTGGGCAGGGCCACTCCTTCTCTCCCTCTTTCTGCCGGCATCTTTTTCTTTTTCTCTCTTTCAGATCCCCTTCTCTCTCCCCCCTTCTTTTCCTCTCAACGCAGCAAGCTGCCAGGAAAGGGACCGTTCACTTTTGACTAACTAAAGGATATACACCCCATGGAAGGTTGCAGCACAAATTAAGGCTTTACTTCCTCAATATAGATTAAGTGATGATGTGCAGTGTTAGAGCTTTGGTTCATAGCAAATAAGTCAGATGACCCATTTGCCACACACAGGGAGACACACAAAGTGGGCCCTAATAAGAAAAGTGTTTTGTGGGTTAGCCCATAGACAATTGGAACTGCTGATGCTTTTATTTGTTCTTCCTTTGAGGTAAATTATGCATGAAAGGCAGAATCCATGCAATCCCAGTGCAGAAGATCATGGTTCTTATGTAATTTGTTTGTTTCAATAAGCCACATGCAGGGGAAGTTCTTGCTGGATTGTGCCCAGTGTTCTCACTGTTTCCATAATTGGCACAGCAGTATCAGTGATGATCCAAACAGTTCATTGTACTTAATATGATTTGTCATGCTGCTTGAGAATTATATCCTGATTATATCCATTATCTGCATTACAGTGTGTCTTCTACCAAAGAGTAAATTCCAGCAGTCAGATTAGCAGTAATCTGTTACCATGCTCAGATCAGTGATGGAACAAATTCCTAACACTGCAAAGAGAGGATTCTTAAATGTTAAAGTAATAATGGATTATTTTAAAGGGGGCACAAGTTAAACGGCAACTTGGTAGGTTAAGGCTGTGAAGATTTAGCAATGTATAGTTCATATTTTAATACTGTAGAAAAAAGTAAGGAAGTGAGTAGAAGGGCAAGAGGATAGATAGAACAATGCCATGAAATGATGAACATTAGCTTCAGAAACCGTGTTTCATATTACTGTTGCCCTCTCCAGTTGTCCAGGGCATTTAAGTTTTGCTTTCCTCAGAGGGAGAGAAAGCTCTGAAAACAGAGAAGGAGCCATAGATCAGTGGGGAGGGTGCATAGCTCAGTGGTAGAGCACCTGTGTTGTATGTTGAAGATCCCTGGTTTGATTCCCGGCATCTCTCGGTAGGCCTGGAAGAAACTCCTGCCTGAAAATCCTTGGAGAGCCGCTGCTAGTCAGTGCTGTTGTCAACAATGCTGGGCTAGATGGACCAATGGTCTGACTCTTTATAAGGCAGCTTCCTATTTTCCTACTTCTCTGGAAGGCTGCCATTGAAAAAAAACTTTGGGGAAACAGATAGCATGTCTATTATAGGGTGGCCACGTGACCTACTTTACAGAGGACTGCCTTCTATTTCAAGGTGTCCAATATTTGAAGGGCTGTCCAGTCCAAGTCTGGTGTAGGAGAAAGGACTATAAGCCCGGAGAGCCCAGGGGTCCTTGAACACCAACCTGGACAATCTCAGGGCCTTGCCCACCAGCAGCTGGCACCTGGACAGCAGACTGAGCCGGTCACCTGATTGCAGTCTTTGTCGTGCTCCCGGTCCTGCAATCATGCATTCTAGCACCCTGACACGGGAGACTCCAAATCAGTAACAGCAAGATCCTTTTATTACCGTGCATCCTACGGCATAAGCTTAACGGTTAGTCTTCAGAAATCATATAGCTAATGGCATTTTGCTACAGGCTCTTGAAATTGTTCCACATCAAGGTAGGAGACTGGAATGTCTCTTAAGGACCATATTCCCCAACATTCCACCCCAAGGGAAGGATCGGAGCCAATCTCTAATGCTCCTCAGACAAGGGAAGGATTGGAGCCAATTCCAGATGCTCCTGAGACAAGGGAACGGGGCTGACTTACACCCCCCCCCATAGAGAGCTGAACTAACCTTGCCACTGAGTTGGAACCTCCGGGGTGCCGTACATCTTGGCCTTAGAATCTGAGCAACTCCTAGCTGCTCCTCCAACAGGGGAAGGATGGGAGCCCTATTGCTCCTGCGACAAGAGAAGGGGGGCTAGAAGAGGACTTGAAGCAGCATGCACACCTCCAGAGAGGTCAAAACTAGTGATGTTACCTTTGCCCGCGCGGGTACGAATGAGGCCCGAACTCGGCCCGCTCATGCCCGCACATGCCCGCACGCGGCTCTCTGTGGTGAGTGCGGTTCTACCTGCCTCCTCGCCGGCTCTCCGCACGCTCTCCGTGGTGAGCCGCCCGCGCTGGTCCTGTCACGTCACTTCTGGCGCGATGGAAGTGACACGATGGGACCCTGCTCCGGTGCGCTGGACCCCCGCGCTATGTTTTTGGTGGGGAAAACCAGGTTCCCCCCACCAAAAACATAGCGCAGGGGTCCAGCGTGCGGAGCAGCTGGAAGTCAGAAGCCTGGCGCTGGCAGCTCGATCGGCGGCAGCGGCTCAAGCGGCACGGAGAACGCTCTGCGCCACTCAGAAGAATGAGATCAGGCTGCCGCCGTGGCAGAGAACTGAGCCACAGAGAACAGCGAGCCCCCCCAAGGTACGTGATACACCCATGGTCAAAACCAACCCTGCCACTTGGTTGGCCCCTCTGGGTACTGTGAGTCCAGGCCTCTTGACAATCAGGGTCCAGAACAAGATCAGACTTGAGTCCAAAGTACTTCCCCACATGCAGAGATTCCAACGTCCAAAGCTCCCAGCCTTAGAATCTCTATGCCACATGGGTTGAGGCATAGGAAAGTCCAAAACTCGGGAAATAGCCCCAAGCCAGCCGGGCTCTGGGCTCCTCGACGAAGACACATCCATAGCCACGGGAATGAACAGTCTATGAAAAGTATTACAGTCCTTTTCATGGCAGGTTCATGAAAGTAAAAGTCCAAAGAGAAGAAAGTCCAAATTAGGTAGAGTCCATGTGCAGAGTGCTCCCAATAGCACAGTCCGTGATAGATCCAAACAGAAAGATACAGACAGGGAAGACGAGAGATGTTCCTAGCAAAGGCTCTGGAGGCTAAGCACTGATTTAAAAGCGAAGGTGTGGCCATCTTAACCCTCCTTCCAAACCATTAATTGACTGAGGAACTAGCCCATCTGCAAGGCTCCTATCCCACTGGGGGGTCTCCCTTCTACCCTTCAGGGGTGAGGCTTCAACCAGAGTGACACCTCTGCAAACCACCCCTCCCCTCTCCTGAAGTTCCCAGAGAAGGCTGCCAGCTCCTATCTCTGCAAGGTTGAAGTTGCAGCTGGACGAGGGAGACAACTCGACTTCCAGCTGCTTTTCTCTGAGAAACTCTGACAGTGATAAGCTCACACTGGTCTGGACATTCCACAGACTGACTAGGCCCCAAACCCTTCCAAACTATTGCTGACTTGTTTCTGGTTATGAACTGAACCCCCACCGTCTTCCCTACAATGGTGAGATGTATTGTATTTCTATTTCAATTTATAGTGATCATTCTAAATCTATATGTATTAAAAAAAATATCACTCCTCACTTTCTCCAACATGCAGAGTGGATCAATTCACAAAATTATTTTAAGTAGGCAGGAATGATAACTGGCAATGTTTGAAGCTGACCCTTCTGAAGTATTGGCAGAAATGGTGATAAATCATGGCAATATGAAGGCACCCTGAGGTAAGCATTCACCTACCACACAGCAGACCTTGTATTCCCCCCCTCCCCAAGATTGATCACAGAATTGGTTTTGCTGATGTCATGTGAAGGGCATTTATGGCATTCCTTTACTGACGGCACTGTCAAACAAAACCTCCAGTTTCTTTCAGCATTACCACTACTGAAAAAAAATTGTCTGAAAATTAGAGATCTTGGTGATTTCAGGGAAAGTTTATTGAGTACTGCTGCTTTACATTTTAAATCACTCCTAGTCATATCTGTCAAAGGCTTTGGATGCCTGGTGCTTATCCAAATACAATATACCGACTCCAACATAGGACATTAATCAGATTACAAATATCACTCTATTGTTATAGTCAGCACTCAGGTGACAAAAATACATTTTGGCTGGGATTATTGCTTGATCAAAAATTCTATTGAATTGCTTTTATTTTCCATTTTTCTCTGCCTTTCACAGTATAATTAAGGTCTGATGGCAGATTTCACCCTGGTGCACATCAATTATTCCATTTTTAAGGAGAAAGGCCCCTGCTGAGACTATAACCTTGTAATTCACTAACTTCCTCATGGGCAGCACCTTAAAGTGTTAGTGGATAAACATTTGGATGCTGGAAAGTGCTGGGAAGAGATTTCGATGGCCCTGGGAAAAGGAAGGTGGATAATTGTACATGTTCCCACATACAGGCATTAAATTAATGTAAGTATAAAACAGTTTAAGTGCTCGCATCTATTAAATTAGGAACAGCAAATACTACACAGAGCTCTGCTTAATAAATTAAGTCTATTTTACAGAATAAGTATTTCTCCTTTTTTAAGTTCAATGAGTCAATATGAGAACATGAAAGGAGCAAGGTTAAATAAATTGCTGTCAGAAGATGCAGGATTTAGCAGCCGTAGTTACCCTAGATTTCAACAAGAATAAGCTGTTACCATAGCAACCACATCACATGATCTTCACACATACTGTGGGGCCAGATTCTGCTGTAATTTATGCCGATGATTTTTTTTTTTTAATGGTTCTTTCTGAACTCTGACACATTCCTTATGGTCTGACCCAAAATTTAATCATCTTCAGTGCTTCTTATTTCATGTCTTTTATTTCCCCAAATGAATCTAACTTATTAAAAACTACTAACCCCAAAGAGGAGGAACATATAATGAAGAATAGAACTTGATCTCATTAATAATGATGCCAATTGCACAATGGTTGTATCATTGCCTTATTAACAAACCCCAAACTGTCATGCTTCACAATTCACTCCTGGCCTGAGGCTTTCTGCCCCTGTCAGGTGAGATCATGTCAGTTATCCTTGTATGGGTAGATCTTCTCTGCTTTCCACCCTTTGCAGGGCATCACAATACTCTAAAATGTTCTAAAATTAATTGGGGCATCATCAGGCATGCCTGCTCTAACCTCCTTGGGGTACAGCCATGCTCTGTGTGCATTAATACCATGCTCCTCCCCTTATGAGGCATAAGCATGTTGGAAGCACTCAGTTTCCAACAGTGGCTAACAAAATGCTTCAGGAAGGTCACATGATCACATATAGGAGATGATGGGGATCAGCAGCAGTCTCCAGTACCTGGTAAACAGAACGATGCTGAATATGAATATGAATATGAAACTCTGAATACAAGAAACCCCAAAGGCAGCTGCGTTGGCCATGAGGAAAATCCCAAAATATTATGGCTAATGGGTCGTTGATATCTTCCACGAATTAATTTAATCCTTTAAAAAATGCAGTCCAGGGCCTATCTAGGAGAGAGGCACGCACGCACGCACACACACACTGCCTCAGAAACGGACTTGTTGGTTCAAACAGTGGGTCATCTTAGCTCGGGCTCAGACTGACATTATGTCTGACTTCAGAACCAAGGCAGAGCTTTGCCTTGCCTCATTTTTGGAAGCCTTAGAACAGGAACATCAACACGCCTATAACTTTTTTTTACTTTTTGGCAATATCAGATGACATTTGCACGCACAGTAGCCCCTTCTGAGGGGATAAAGTCTGCCAAACCTCAGATAGGTACAGGCATTTTGGTTCTAGATACCATTACAGTTTGCGGTGGCTTTTGTTTTTGTTTATAAAGAGATGCCTTGCATTTTTTGTGGTTTTATGGGCTATTCGCAAGAACAAAGTTGAGGTAGATACTTTCCTTAGATTATTTTCCTGCAATATTTCTGAAGGATAGGAGCAGGGGGGTTGTGCAGTACAGTAGGAACGTTTAAAGTTTCATTTTTTTTTAAAAAGGATACCTCCCCCCCCCATGCTTTTGTGGGCAGTTCGCTGTGTTGTTGTATACGGCGCCTTGCAGAAGTATACCCCCCTTTGACTTTTCCACATTTTGTTGTGTTACAACCTGGAATTGAAATGGATTTAATTGGCATTGTTACCACTTGATGGGCACAAGATACTCAACAATGTGAAGGTGCAAAATATTTTTATTGTGGCACAAAAGTTAAGTAAACAAAAACAAACTGGCACTTGTGGGTTGCAGAAGTATTCACCCCTCTGAGTCAATACTTGGTAGAAGCACCTTTGGCAGCAATGACAATTGCGGGTCTTCTTGGGTAAGTCTCTATCAGCTTTGTGCATCTGGATCCTGCAATGTTTGCCCATTCTTCCTGGCATAATGGCTCCAGCCCTATCTGGTTGGATGGGGACCGCTGGTGAACAGCAACTTTCAAGTCTTGCCACACATTCTTCATCGGATCGAGGTCTGGGCGGCTTTGACTGGGCCATTCTAAGACTTTCAGGTTCTTGTTTTTAAACCACTCCAGTGTTAATTTGGACGTGTGCTTAGGGTCATTGTCCTGATGGAAGGTGAACCTCTGCCCCAGTCCCAGGTCCCTTGCAGACTAAAACAGGTTTTCCTCTAGAATTGCCCTGTATTTGGTTCCATCCATTTTGCCCTCAATCCTGACCAGTTCCCCAGTCCCTGCTGCAGAAAAGCATCCCCACAACATGATGCTGCCACCACCATGCTTCACCGTGGGGATGGTGTTCTCAGGGAAATGAACACTGTTTGCTCTGCACTGCACATAGTGTTTTGCAGCAAGGCCAAAAAGTTCAATTTTGGTGTCATCAGACCAGAGAACCTTTCCCCACATGTTTGCTATCTCTCCCACATGCCTGTTTGCAAACTCCAAACAGGCTTGGATATGGGTTTGTTTCAGCAATGGCTTTCTTCTCACCACTCTTCCATAAAGTCCAGCTTTGTGGAGCATGCGGGTGATAGCTGTACCATAGTCGGTTTTTCCCATCTCAGCTGCAGATCTCTCCAGCTCCTTCAGAGTTACCATTGACCTATTGAGTTTTGGTGGACGGCCTTCTCTAGGCAGAGTCATGGTTGAGCCATATTCTTTCCATTTTGTAATAATAGACTTAATGGTGCTCTGGGGGATGTTCATAGTTTGGGATATTTTTTATAACCCAACCCTGATTGGTGCTTCTGTACAACTTTATGCTGGAGTTGTTTTGATATCTCATTGGTCTTCATGATGCTGTTTGTTTTGATAGGCTTTCCAACAAACTCTGGGGCCTTCCAGAAACAGCTGTATTTAATCTGAGATCATGTGGCACTGGAATTGCACACAGGTGGACTCCATTCAACTATTTACAGTATGTGACTTCTGCAGGCAGTGGGTCGCACTATTTAGTCATTTCACAGCACAGGGGGTGAATACTTATGCAACCAAGAAGTGCCAGTTTGTTTTTGTTTACTTAACTTTTGTGCCACAATAACAATATTTTGCACCTTCACAGTGTTGAGTCTCTTGTGTACATCAAATGGTAACAATGCCAATTAAATCCATTTCAATTCCAGGATGTAACACAACAAAATGTGGAAAAGTCAAAGGGTGTGTGTGAATACTTCTGCAAGGCAATGAGTAATTCATGTGAGTTGTATGACTGGGTTTTGCACGCACACACACACACACACACACACATGTTAGAGTAATATACTACTCTAATGTGTGTGTGTATGTAAAACGCAGTCATACTATAAACTGACGCAAACTATAAGCCCCTACCCGTTTGTAAAGCCCTTGAAGGCCAGCACCCCACTTTCTCAAGCAGAGTGGGAGTGTGGGTCTTTCTCACTCTTCCTTTCAGAACTGAGAAACCCAGTTCATCATCATGGAGCACTAAGAGTCTAAGACTTCCTCCCTGTAAAGTATCCAGAGTCTGCCACCTATTATTTCAGAGAGAGGGGGTGTGTGTATTTACTTTACAGCAATGTAAGAGGGGCAGTAGAGGCAAGAGAGGTGGCAAGCTCAGTTCTCCCTCTCTCTTGGCTATGCTACCTGATTGCCAGAAGCTGGTGACCTCCTATTATACATTACCAGAACGCACACCTTTAGCAGGAAAGTAGTACCCTCACCCTGCCATATCTGTACTGTCAGTCAGGGGAAAATGCTGGGGGAGCTTGGCCAGGTTGTGGGGACTTGGTGGAACTCTATCTGACTGGGGAGTTGTTGCCAGCCACTCCATAAACAGGCAGCAGTGGGATGCCAGTCATCTCTCAGCTACTAGTCTTGAAAACCTTGAGCACTGATGCATCTGCTGCTAGAAAAAAACACTGAAAACATTGGAACAGCTTCTGATAAGTTCCCTCTTTGTTCCTCCTAAAAGCAATGTGATTAGAAGAAACAAGGGGAGTCCTGGTAAAGTCATTCTCTGGTTGGAAGCTACAGCTGTCGGTCACAAAACATTGCCCGCTTTTCTGCATTCTCCCCCCTCTGCTGGAGTTTTACATTTATGGACAGTTTGGTGATGCTTATGGTAGGCTTAAAAATGTATCAAATTGGCCCCCAAAAGTAAAAACAAACCTTCCAAATCTCCAAGGCAGTTTTAAAGCCTCAGGACTAGCCCATTTTGCATCACACTACATCAGACCCAAGTCAGCTCATATTTAGAGGCAGCCCAAACATCTCTGAACTGGGGCTATTTGCTTCAGATCTGTGCTTCATCTGAGGCTTTTGCATGCTCCTGCTATCCATATGGCACAATTGCCTCCTTGAAGCCTACCAAGTAGCATGACTCTGCACATATTAGTTGCAACATGTAAAAACAAAACGTAAACTCAACACCTTAAATATATTTTTAAAAATTTTAATTTGTGTTTTTAACAATAACAATCCCACAAACTAACAAATAATTGTAACAATATGTTAAATACAGTTATATACACAACATTGTTCATACATAAATAGTACAATTAAAATATTATATCTATTATTAATTAGTCTGAATACTTTGCCAGATTAGAATCTACTATGCCAGAAATCCAGTTGATTAATTGGAGGTCCATCTTCGCCATTCAGTTCCGGGGAAAACATTAAGAATGGGTACCAAGTTGTTACAAAAATATCTTTCTTTATTTCTCCTCTAGCCACATGAAAGCAGCAGGTTAGTTTCTCCACCAGTGCATCCAACCATATTCTATCAAGATATCTCCAAAATGAGAGACCCTGGGCATTTTTCGAAGTTCTAGCAATCTTGGTTCTAGCAATCGCAGTTCTCGCAGCCTCTACAAGTGTCACCAACAATTCTTTATAACACAGTCTCTCATTCTCCCCAGTAAACAATGAATACAGTATAATAAGGTTTCATTAGGAGTTATCTTTTGTCGTGTTATGTTATTCAGCCAATCTATTACTTCGTGCCAGAATGGTTTAACCTTCAGACAAGATCCACATGTGTTCATGTGATCCCCTTAAACCGCAATTTCTCCAACACATATCTGATAACTCATTATTAATTTTATGTAATTTTGTGGGGCACAAATGGCATCTAGACTGTTTTTTTACAGCATAAATACCATTTTACAACATAAATACCATTTATGTAGACCTGGCTGATACAGACTTATATCACTGCCCATGACTCTTCTGATATATTCTTGACCATAACTCTTCTGATATACTAATATCTAGGTTCGTTTCCCAAGTCATCCTAGCTCCCATGTTATTACCATATTCTTCCTCAATAATAATCTTATAGATAACTGAGACTAATCCCCCCCTTTTTTACTAAGCTCTTCAATACAATAATTTTCAAACTTTGTAAGTGGTCTTATAGAGCCTGACGTATTATACAAGTAAGTTGCAATGTTTTTAATTTGCATTAATTGGAACCAACTAGGTGTTGGAACCAACCAACACCTTAAATATTGCCCTAACATGAGGGGAGGCAGTGTTTCAACACCACTGCCAATAAATATCTGGGGTTTGCATGGAAACATGAAGCATGATGGGGGAAATCCACATGGCAAGCTGTGCCACACATCACCATTGTCAGGTGACACAGTTGTCATTTGAAGGTAGTTTCATGACCTTCATTTGGCAACTGCAACAGGTAGAACAGGGGTAGGCAACCTTTTGGGGCTGTGGGCACATTTGGCAATCTGAGAAACTGCCCTGGGCACCACCACAAAATGGCTGCCATGGGAGGCATAAGGACAAGTAACCTGTCCCATTAAGTAGCCTCTACAAAGCAGAGGTGGGGACTGAGCCCCAACACACTAAACTACTCCTTTGAACCCACAGTTTTCAGCACCAACAGAAACCTATTTCACAGAAATCCCAGCTCCTGGCAAGAAAATACGTTAATTAAAAGGTGGGGGAAAGCACCTTGGTGGGCACCAAGAAAGGTGTCCAGGGGTGCACTAGTGCCTGTGAGCACCATGTTGCTTACCCCTGAGCTAAAACAATCCTTAGCTTAGAATAGGTTACATTCCAGTTAGTTTCAGTTATAAGCATGCATACTGAGCAACATGGTGTACATACAACTATTTCTGCATGTGTGTGCACGCAGATACATATACTAGCTTGTGTGTACTCATAACACTGAGATATAGATGGACCAATATAGATAAAAAATATTTTAATTGATGTTTTATTGTTTCGAACATTTGTTCTAAGCTGCTGTAAGCGGGTTTGTTTGTTTGTTTTTAATGGAAAGGTGGAGTATAAATATTTAAGCAAGCAAACCCATAAATAAATATTATTTATGTTATCCTCAGGAATCAGCAGGCTAAAGAAGTGGAGCATAAACTTTCACACAATCTGAAGGCTGCCTGAAATTTGCTGCTGATAGAGCTGGACAGGCGAGAACAAGTAAAAATGTTCTCTGCCCATTCCATAAAATGTAATCGTTTCCTTGGTAGGGGGACCACTTCCAAAGAAGAGCCTTAATAAACAATCAGTGGGTGGCTTAATAGCTGTCTTTCACAGGCCCTTTGTATTTTTTTTTAATATCAGGGGACGAGGGGTGAGATGAAAGGAGGTTGTACAACTCGCAAACACACACAATACATGCTCGTGCACACACAGTGCACACACAAATACATCAGACTAATGCTTTAATGATTAACTCTTTTGACTTTCATTTGAGGCAGATGAAAAGTACCAGTGATAACGCCACCCAGAGTCATGCAATGAACAAACCTTTTAAAGAGCCTTTATTTCTATGTCATTATCTCAAATTGCCTTGTTTATCCCCTGAATTCTGATCAGGTACCATTACCGCACTCGGTTGTCCACATCACTCTTCTGAAGGGAAAATTAATTCTGAATTACTGGCCCTATAACTGCCGACTTCTGCACATTATCTGTCAGGGACATAAGCAGACAAAAGCCGGCTAAGTGGATTTCTGTTAGCTGCCATTCAAAAGAAAAGGGACAGGTGTTGAATGGAGCTTCTCTTTTTTCCCCTCCAACCACTAGTTAACAATACATACAGGAGGAATTTAATTGCCTGCATCCACCTGCACCCTTGTCATTTCTTGGCTTTATTGATTTTAATGAAAATATTAAGTGCACTCCTGGAGCAGCAGCAAAGTGACATTTTGAGTGAAATACATTGGGAAAAATGTATAATGGAAGCGGACTATTACAGTTCTAATAGAAACCGAAAGTACGGGATAGTTCTTTTCCTATGCTATTCTTATGTATATAGAGTCTCAAGAGGAGTAGGTAAAGAGAGGATGAATAAATGTTTGGTTGTTGTTAAAGGAACCTTTCATCCCCATAACCCGCATTTCCTTTTTAGTTGTGTTGTCGCTGCTGCTGCTGTGTGAAGTGACCTAGGCTTTTGGGGGGCACCTCCTTCTATCAGGTAAACTTTGGGTTGCCACAGAGGCAATCTTTAAATTATACAGTCAAAATTTCAATGCATTATTTCTCGCAAGAATATCTGAGCATATTCTGCTCTGTTTTGTTTTAAAATGATAGGAATGGCTGTTCCTTTCCAGTTTAAGCTGCATGGGCCAGGGAGATCCTGGGGTTATCTATGGCCCCCCTCTCTGCTGTTCCTAGGAGTTTACTGGAAACAACAAAAGAAGTAAAACTAACAAATTTTCTCTTTGAGGACAATATTCACTTTAACGTGCATGCCTGGAATCCATGGATGAATCTTATATTTTTGAAGTGCATGAGATGCGTTTGGAATCTTTCAGAGGAAGCCAAGGAAATGGGGTACCTGTATATGAAGCACCTTTTATTGGCAACTGTTAATACACCAGTTGGAAACTTACCTGGATGGAGATAGCATGGCCACCATTACCCATGGTCTGGCAACCTCCTGTTTTGACTATTGCAATGCATTACATGTGGGGATGCCTTTAAAAATGGGTTTGGAAATGGCAGTTGGTCCAAAATAGGGATCCTAGATTACTAAATGGGAATGGGTGATTTGAGCATATTATGCCTGTGCTTTATTGGCTGCACTAGGTCTCAGTCTGTTCCCGGAACCAATTCAAAAAGTGCTCATTTTAACCTTCAAAGTCCTAACTGGCATGGGACCAGGTTACCCGAAAGACCGCCTTCTCTGATATGTACCTACCTGAATCTTCAGATCTTCCCCAGAGGCCCTACCCTGAATGCCCCTGCCTTATGAAATGAGGCAGGTAACTACCAGGGAGAGGGCCTGATTGGTAATGGCAGGCACTCAGTGATGTAACAGCCTTCCCAGCGAGGTGCACCTGATGCCACCCCTGTAGTGTTTTCAGGGCCAGGTGAAGACCTTTCTGTTCATCCAGGCCTTTTAAATAATTCATGTTGCCTGTGCCTCTCAATTTTGAAATCTGTGTGTTTAATATTGGAGGGATGTGAGTTTTGTTTTGTGGTCCACTTTTATGCTGCTTTTGATGGTATGGCTTTATCTTATATATAGGCTGACTGTCAGCCTAACCTACCTCACAGGGTTGTTGTGAGGATAAAATGGAGAGAAGGAGGAGGATTATGTAAGCCATCTTGGGTTCCTTGCAGGAAAAAAGGCGGGGTATAAATAATATAATAAATAAATAAATAAATATTTTACATTCACATTGATCTATTTATTTAAAGTATTTTTATCCTGCTCCTCAGGCAAAAAGAAGAAGAGGAAGAAGAAGAAAAGGCTCCCAGAGCAGCTTATAATCAATCAATAAAAACAAGACAGTCCCTGCCTGCAGGTTTACAATCTAAAAAGATATGACATACAAGGAAAATGGGATGGGGAGGGAAGAGGAAAAATTAAGCAGATTTTCAACAGGGCTGGTGGAATGACCCTATTTCCCTTCTCATCTCTCAGGGGTTGGGGCCAGTCCAATTGGAGCAGGCCCTGATGTTCCCTTTGCCTGCACTTGTCTCCCTCACTCCTTTCCCCTTCCCATATGGTAGGTGATGTCAGTTAGCCCTGTTGGGAAATTGCATGTTTCTTTATTGTAAACCATCTAGAGAACATTGTTATGGGGCAGCATAAAAATATTGTAAATAAAATAAAATAAATGAATAAATAAAATATTATCCTGAAAGGTACTTAGAATGTTATTTTCAATGTGTAGTGGCGTGGCTTTATATCAAAGTTATTGCTACTATTCCTCCAGCATATGAAGAATTGAAGACCTGAAGGCTCCCACAATTGCAGTTGTGACTAGAGATGCAGATGCTTGAGAAATGTAATCTTTGAGAATTCCTATATGAAATGTAGCAGTGGATAAATCTGTCAGTTTCGGTTTCTCCCACTTTGGGATTTTTAAAAGTTCTTTCCTTCCCATTTATGAAATTTGCAAAGTTCTTATACAAAATTGAACAAAAGAAATTATCACCTGTCTCTAATGAAATGACCTGATCTGTATCACTCAAAGTGGATTGGAACACAGCTATTCTCATGAATTGTGTATTGTTTCAGATTTTGCAGGACAGTCCACAGCCATTGAAATGTATCAAAATATACATTTAAGTAATATTTTGAGAGAAAATACACATTTAAATAAATATTAAAATACACACATCATCATCATCATCATCATCAGTATCATCATCATCATCATCATCATCATCCAATAATAATAATAATAATAATAATAATAATAATAATAATAAATGTGAGGTGTTTTTTTTATTTAAAAAATCACACATTAATGCAGAAACATAATGGAATGGAATTATTGGTAAAGCATGTGAAAAGTGACACAGACTGGAAGAAGACAGGTTTGTCCATCTATAGTTGTGTCACCATTTTCATTTCAATATTTTGAAGCAAAACAAGCTTGGGGGGAAACCAAGTGCTGGTTACATTCAGGCAAAAAAATAAAATTAAAAAATGCATGCGGATACCTGGGGCACTGGTTATTTTTTATTCAGTTCCCTCTCCCAAACTACGGACCATCTTTTAAGTTGAAGGAGTAATTAAAACACCAATCTGTGAAGGAATTTTCTCATGAAGGGCTTCAAATCATGAATTTTAGAAGGTGTAGTAAGTATATTGTTAAAAAAAACCATCCCTTTGTGTTCCTTTGGCTTTGAAGATGACATTATAAAGCAGGGATGGGGAACCTCTTTCCACCTGAGGGCTGAATTCAATTTCAGAGAAGCTCTGGGGGGCCACATTCCAGTGGTGGGCAGGGCTGAAGGCAAAGGGGGCATGGCCCCAAATACAAAAATAAATAAATGCCAGCATGTTTTAGCTTAGAGCTCTTACTGCTGGTAACTAAGCCTTAGGAGAGGCACTTCAAGCTTTTAGAATGGCGGGGGGGGGGACTGCACAAAAGCCAAGAAATCACCACATGATTGGTGGTTGGGGGAAAGGGGCACGACGAGCTTGGGAATTCCAGTGGGCCGAACTGGGTCCCCTGAGGTTCCCCACCCTTGTTTCAAACCAAACAGGAGTCATTGTGGATCATCATCATCAGGCGATCACTCGTGACCGAGTAAGATTGTCTTCCGGGATAAAAGGAGGAAATTCTAAAGAAGATTGTGTAGACTCTAGCGATGGGTCCGTAAGTGACTGTGGAGGCCAATTCTAGATCCACACAGCTTCCCACAGTGAGGACACAGGTTACCAGATAGAAGATGGTCCTGTAAAGGATTCATTTGACGTGCTTTTCGCTTAGCACGTTTCTCCCTTTCACCTTGCACTCGGGCTTCTTCAAAGTCCATGGAACCTTTGTGAAAGGCCAACCTCCATTTAGATCGTTCATGGGGGCCCAGTTTTCCCAGTTTTCGATGTTTATATTGCATTTTTTTAGATTAGCCTTATGAACATCTTTAAACCTCTTATATTGACCACCGGTATTCCGCTTTCCATCCTTGAGTTGGGAGTAAAGTAACTGCTTTGGGAGACTGGCAGTCAGGCATTCGAACAACATTCAACGGTCCACTGAAGTTGGCATTGAAGGATCATTTTTCTTAAGGTACTTCCAAATGAGCTTTCGTTGTGCCATCATCCCGGCTCCTTCATGGAATTTTTACAGAGGTTCGAGTTGATGATGCTTTCCACTCGTAACCCTCCTGTATTTTCCAACCATTGTTCCATCTTTTTTTCTTACAGCAGAAAATCATTTTAGGAAGAAAAGATGGGATATCTGGACAATGCCTTTGGATTCTTAATGCTCGGAGCCTGCTGTCTGGAAGCACCCCTAGTCAGGGAAGTTGTAGTTCTACTACTGGATAATGCACGACTTGGGAGCATTCTCAGAATAATCTCTGTATATTGGCTGCCATAGGGTGAATGCAGACAACCACTTACCAAGTTTAACTGACCATGGTGAGCATGTAAGCTGGCCAGCTGTATTGTCTTGTCAAGCATGGAGGAGAATCTTATCAGAAGGTGCAGAAATGTGGTGCAATTTTCTCCCTGTTTGGCAGGACAATACTGAAGACTGGCTTACAGAGTGGCTATATGACTGTGGTCAGTGGAGACTGGTGACTCCTACTTTGGCGGGGCTCCTAATCCATTGCAGGTTTTATTTGGAGCTTTGTAGGTGCTATCCATGGTGCTGAACTCCACCCCCAAAATAGGTTCACCACCATGGGGCAATATGGATGGCACCTATAAAGCTCCAAATAAAAGCTGCAATGGATTTGGTGCCCCACTGAAATAGGAGTCACCAGCCTCCACTGACTGTAGTAAATTTCAGCTTGGCAAATAGATGGCTGCATTTCCTCTTAGACTGGGTGACAAGACTACTGATAGCTTCATTGTAATTGGGGATTGGTATACTTGAGGTCAATCAAACTGACACAATTTCAACAGCTTTTCACAAATGCCAGACATTATGTATGCACAGGTACACATGCATACATCACCATTAACATAGTAAACAAATATGACAGGTCTAATGATAGACTGCAGTAACATCAGGTAATGGACAGTGGAAGGGAAGCAGTCAGTAGCATTGGATATCAAGCCTTCCTTGTAAACTAGTTTAGAGCTTCTGCTGCAAGACCCTAACAGATAACACCATTTCCATTATCACTTTGAGTATTCTTTTTTCTTTAAAGAATGACAGAAAGTGTTAATGTTATCTTGGTGGATAAAGGGAACATCTTTTTTATTTTAAATATTTTAAAAACTTTGATATTAAATGCATTATCTCTAGGTCATATCAAGAACCTGAGAGTTTTGTTACTCTGTGCTACAGGCAGGGATGTTGAAGAGTCCTTGGTCTCGAGTCACGAGTCGAGTCACGAGTCTTTGGACCCGAGTCTCGAGTCCGAGTCTGAGTCCTTGGTCCAAAATGGTGACTCACGAGTCACGAGTCACTCCCAAAGCTGACTCCACGAGTCCCTATTAAAATCAATGGGGTTTTTTCCCAACAAAATAAGGCTACTTCAGATGTGTGGTTTAAATAAATTCTAGGCACAAGTGTGGCTTTTTATTTCAAAACTCTGCAACTGATTTTGGCAAGAACAGACCAGGCAGAAAAACCCAAAATAATCAGGCAGGCAGAGGAGGCAGGGAACCCCAAAGCAGGCCGTGGCCTTTGTCTTGGACAATTCAACTGTTGAACTGGTCAAGAAGAGACCAGGCAGGCAGAGGAGGCTGGGAACCCCAGAGAGGCAGGCAGAGGCAGCCAAACCCAAAATGTCTGAAAGGTTGCATTTTGGAAAAATAATTTTAAAAAATAAACTTGCTATACTTCCTAAAACTTATCCATGTTGCATTTGAGGAACATGATTTTTTCTAAATGTTTGGCCCCCATTCTGGAACAGTGAGATCTCATCACAATTCCACCCTCACTGAACACCCGTTCCACTGGTGATGAACTTGCTGGAACCAGAAACACACTCAGAGCAGCCACACAGAGTAATCTCAGGTCCTTCTTCTGCCTCTCCCAAGTAGGCAACACATCAATCAAAATAAATCTTGACACACTGTTGGGGCTACACTCCTGGTAGTCGTCCATAGTGGCCGAGCAGCGGCACACCTCGCTTCCATGCGCTCTTCGCCGGCAATCACGCTCCTCTCCACTCTTTCTGGCACAGCCCAGGGATGTTGAAGAGTCCTTGGTCTCGAGTCCCGAGTCGAGTCTCGAGTCCCATTAAAAATATTGGGACTCGAGTCCGAGTCGAGTCAGAGGGGGGACTCAGTCCGACTCACGAGTCGAGTCCTCGAGTCCGAGTCCCCATCCCTGGCTACAGGCATGAAAGAAAGATGTCTTGGATCTCTTACAAATTCTAATCTTCTCAAATATATAAATTAGTAGTGAGATAAGATTCAATCTGATATCTGTTGCCTTATCTAGTGAGTTTTAATCATGGA
This sequence comes from Shinisaurus crocodilurus, assembly GCA_021292165.1. Classification (NCBI taxonomy): domain Eukaryota; kingdom Metazoa; phylum Chordata; class Lepidosauria; order Squamata; family Shinisauridae; genus Shinisaurus; species Shinisaurus crocodilurus. The sequence goes on along the minus strand of CM037877.1, from coordinate 79,980,647 downwards.
ATCATAGATTAGTATATGAAAAATGGGACATTATTTAATACTACTGATTAATAATTCCTGTATGATGGTTTTGTCAATGCAAAACATCAATAGGATAAATCAGTGGTGGGGTTTCTATTTTGTAGCAAGCTCAAGTGAATAAAACTCCTTTTTATGTAAAGAAAAATGTATAGCACTGTTCCATTAATATTTCATCAAAGTGGAGATTTGCAGAATGCACTAACATGTCTTTTTGTACACTCATAGCCAGCAGGAAGAAAAAGCACCATATTTTATCCATGCAAGTAAACATCATACATATTCAGGAGACTACATTTGAACCTGCAGTGTCCTTGAACCCTAAAAGCTCATTATCTTTAGGGCAAAGAATTTGAAAAGATGCTTTTGATATGAAACAAACTTCAGGGATGAAATCGATTCTCGTGAAATATAACATAACAATTTGTTTTATTTCTGACAATGTCCTCTATAGGGTCTCCACAATTGCAACTATACAAAGAACCACTTCTTAATTATTTATTGGATACCTTTAGAGTAGCCTTCCCCAACCTGGTGCCCTCCATATGTATTGGACTCCAACTCCCATCATCCACTGCCTATCATGGTCATATACACCTGGAGAGTGCCAGGTTGAGGAAGTGACAGTAACTGATATAACTGATATCATAACTGGATGTTGACTTCCGCTGTGCCAAGGCAGTATTATTCAAATAATTTCCTTAATTACAACTTCACAGAAATACTTTGGGGGGTGATATGTTAAGTAATGCTTTTATAACACCCTGTCCATTTAAGGCCCATGTTTATCTATTTTCAAGACTACATTTGTCTATGAAGATTAAGTCCAAAGCTAGTCCACAACAACATTTTCAGTCATCAAGTGTGCATTTTCATTCAGTGACATGTTTGAGTTTCTTCAGTTAACTCTGAATGATCGCCAGACTTTTCACACTATTCTTGTAACACACAAACAAGCTTTCTTTCAGGTCTCCCTGCCCCTCACTGTGGTGATGAACCCCTGATTCACTTCCAAAGAAATCCAGGGTTCCCCAGAAAATATCTGAAAGTCACTGGTATATCATATAATATTTGATTGTAGGTGTGCAATAGTGTTTAATATTAGATAGCATGCAATATTAATTACCATCTGATAGCATTTAGTAAATACCATTGCATTGTAATTAGGATTTGACTGTTGTTGACAAGTTATGAGATTTTATATTTAAAGCCTGCCAAATTCAAAATAATCAAGTGGTACCTACAGATCCAATGTCTTCTAATTTCAATTTTAAAAGATTCACATTCAAAAGCCAAATACAATTTCTGCCTCAAAAGTCTGCATTCAAAATTATGTAAGACAAAACTGGAAAATTCTGCAAATGTCAACTGTTTGCAAATATCCATTTTAGCTCTAGCCTCAAGGTATAAAGTCTCACATGAACAGATTTGGGTTCTTTTTAAAAGAAAAATTACTTAAGAATGATTCACACATGCATATTTATTTCATCTTGACAGCATCACTCGTCAGACACCAGATATTTTCACTCACACCACCTCAGGCACAGTCTCTTTCAATGGGGTTCATACATTCACTTCAGAGTCATCAAATGCTAGATAATAAAAAGATATACATGTATATCTAAACTGTTCCCAAGAGACACCTTTGTTACCCATGTGTCTCACTAGGATCTCAAATATTGGAACAGATCACATACTCAATACATGCATCGAATGGGCACGTGGGGAAAGATTGACTCATAACAATCCTATTCAAAGATTGACTCATAACAATCATATTCTCACCTCTTGGAGACTCACCAAAGTACAAACATGAATATATTAAGCTGTTTTTAGTGCCTGTGGCTAAAGATGGTAGCAGAGTTTGAAGAATCACTTTAACTCTGGGAAGGAGTCAAGAAGCACAATATACAATTCCCAACAAACTATGTTCTGGTTATTGCATCGCTGTACATTCACACTTGGGCTCTAAATGAACTTCATAATTACAGTTATATAAACAAGCATCTCTTACTTATTTATAACTAGCTGTTGCCCGCGGCTGCGCTCGCGTGGATTTTAGGATTTGGTACAATGGAAAAGATACAGTGTCTCTGACTGAAAGTGTAACGTTTAGGCTGGGTGCTGGCAGCAGAAAACTTTTCTGACAGAAATATCTGATCTTAAAGAAAAATCAGGTTAATCCCGAGAATCTACAGATGATGAAGAGTGACCGTGCCAAGTTTGGGGTAGGAGCCTATGCGATGTGATGGAGCCTATGCGACGATGCCCCCCACACAACAGTCATTCAGTCATTTAAAAAGTTTCCCTCCCTTTTCACCCCCTCAGAGAACATTCTAAATGGCCGAGGGGAGATTTGCATACCCAGCCCTATTGGCCCCTGCAGGAATTCATACGAACATTCTAAGTGTCCTATGGGCTATTTGCATAACTGCTCCTATTGGCTCCTGCAGCAATTATGAAGTGAGGCCGACTTGTATAACTGCTCCCCTGTTATTTTGTCCTTAGGAGATATGAGAGTGGGGCGATTTTGCCCCCTTTTTGGACTGGGAATTTCCCGAAATCCTTCCTTAGTGGGTGTCTACATCATAAAAACTATGTTCCTTCAAAATTTCACATTCCTAGATTAAATGGTTTGAGCTAGGCGTTGATGAGTCAGTCAGTCAGTCAGTCAGGACACTTTCTTTTATATATATATATATATATAGATTTGCCTACTTGCAACTTTACAGTAAGTAACTGATATGTTAATCAGATGAAGTAGTTTCTCTGGGTGAAGAGAAACACAGTGTGTGTGTGTGTGTGTGTGTCTGTCTGTCTGTCTATCTATCTTGAATAACATATTCCTAGCTTTACAACAATATATTACAATAAATAATATTTGTATTCACTAGCATGCAGTTCAGTCCAAACAAATACAGTTTGCTGCATGAAGCCCTGATTATGAAAGAAGTTTAGTTGGAAATCAATAAAAACAGGGTGGGTGTTTGTTTGTTTTTGGCCAATAGAAGAGCATTTGATTTTGAATCAATAAGCTGTATCAAATTGTGTAATGTAAAAACTCATCATTTAGGTATGTTTTATTAATGTATTTCATTTATTTGGATTTATTCAGATCCTAGCATCGTTATATTGGTATGACTGGAATAAAATGTAGATTCATCACAGCTGGATTAGCTGTAGAAAATCTCTCCATATTTAATTTCTGATGACAAGGACTAGGGACTTGGAATGATTAGCTGACCTGGGATAAAAGCCCCTGAATTCACTTCAACCTCTAATTTGTTTACATATTTTAAGGCAGCCCTAAACTTGTGCCATAACATGAGATGGCAAAAGGAATTCAAAACCTTAACAAAATTAAGAAAATATACCACTCTAATTAAAACTGTAAGATACATGGAAGTGTATTTATGCTCACTTCATACTGTTATATCTGGGAAAGTGAGAATGACATTTTCTATAGAATAATGATGATGAAGATGATCCCTACGGTTTTCTAGGTGCTGTAGAAAGAAAATGAGACAGTCTCTGCCCACACTGTGTGGCTACTGTCCAGAATGCAAACCTTAGCGTTGCTCTGTGTGATAAAACTTTTATGTGAATTGGCCAGTTATAATGGTGCCACAAATGACAAAGCCCTCCTTTCCTGAAAGTACTTGTCAGTGTAGTTAGAAGTAGAACTGTCTTGAGAAACATGGGAGTCATTCCTTTCACACCAAATGACTTACCATGTGGAGCAATGCCGCATGAATTGTGTTCTCAGTGACCACCAAACAAAGCATGATAACTTTTAAAAAGACACCCAGTTAAGGAAAGGACTAGTCAGGCAGCACTGGTGCAGCTGGGTAATTTTAGAGCCTGTATTTAACGGTCTTATGGGGGGGGGGGCTTTTAGATGGCTATCTGTGTTACTTTAGTTGTGAAGCACACAACTAACATTGCCATCACATGCTTTGAAACAGGGGTGAAGAACCTCTTTCAGCCTGAGGGCCGAATCCCATTTTGGAGAAAGGGCCACATTCCAGTGGTGGGCAGGACCAGAGGCAGAAGGGGGTGGGGTCAAAGGCAAAAGGGGTGTGGTCAAAAATAGAAGCATCTTTTAGCTTAAAGCTCTTACTGCCAGTAACTAAGCCTTAGGAGAGGCATTCCAACCTTTTAGAATGAGGGAAAACTGCACAAAAGCCAGGAAACCTCCAATCGGTGGTTGCTGGGGAAGAAAATGGGTGGGGCCCAGGGAAACAGGGCATGGCCCTCTAGAAAACCATAGTGGGCCTGACTGGGACTCCAGGAGGGACAGATTCAGCCCCCAACAACAAAACCATTTGGCAATCCTGGTTAAAGATTTTTAAAAAATGCTTTGAGCATGTGCAGTTTTGCCTTCTAAACTCACAAAAATGATAGCACCAGGAATAAAATGGAGTTTGCTTCTGCACCTGCCACTCTTTGGGTGGCCATTTGGGGGCTCCCTGGGCTCTGGGGCCTTGCACATTGGCCCCAAGGTCCAGCCAGGGATGTTGAAGAGTCCTTGGTCTCAAGTCACGAGTCGAGTCACGAGTCTTTGGACCCGAGTCTCGAGTCCGAGTCCAAGTCCTTGGTCCAAAATGGTGACTCACGAGTCACGAGTCACGAGTCACTCCCAAAGCTGACTCCACGAGTCCCTATTAAAATCAATGGGTTTTTTCCCAACAAAATAAGGCTACTTCAGATGTGTGGCTTAAATAAATTCTAGGCACAAGTGTGCCTTTTTATCTCAAAACTCTGCCACTGATTTTGACAAGAACAGACCAAGCAGATAAACCCAAAATAACCAGGCAGGCAGAGGAGGCAGGGAACCCCAAAGCAGGCAGGCAGAGGCCTTTGTCTTGGACAATTCAAACTGTGGAACTGGTTAAGAAGAGACCAGGCAGGCAGAGGAGGCAGGGAACCCCAAACAGGCAGTCAGAGGCAGCCAAACCCAAAATGTCTGAAAGGATGCATTAGGAAAATGATTTTAAAAAATAAACTTGGATTGTTACTGCAACTAGGTCCAGACAGCCCCTGCAGGTGGCATCAAGCAGGGATGTTGACAAGTCCTTGGTCTCGAGTCCCGAGTCGAGTCTCGAGTCCCATTAAAAATATTGGGACTCGAGTCTGACTCGAGTCAGAGGGGGGACTCAGTCCGACTCACGAGTCGAGTCCTCGAGTCCGAGTCCCCATCCCTGGGTCCAGCCAGGTTTGCACCACTGATTGCAGAGTTTAAGGCTGGTCACTGAGGACAGCAGTTGCTTAACTTGGCACTTCCATGTCTGGGGTGCTTTCTGTTTCTTAATTCTGTGTCCACTCACATCATTTGCCATTGGCCACAACTCACCAGCATAAAGTTAACATGGAGGGCTGCAAATATTATCATTATCAATGCTCACTGAACATCTGATGTCAGACACAAGCCTAGCATCTGCTGAAGAGAGATGCAGCCTCCCTTTTTATAGTTACATGCTGGGGGGAAAAAAGAGTTTGATTTGGTCTCCGAAGGCCTAGTTGAGACATTCTCCAAAGTTGCCAACATGCCGAGCGATAGCCGAGCTGAGATTTGGCCTTCTGCTTTGCAGCAACCTGTGCTTCAAATCTCACAGCATTTGTGGCTGGCACAGCATGCAGTCATACCCCTTTGGGGTTTCTGCCATGAAGAGTCAATTCCACTGGCTGCCTGACCTTAACCCTCTATGGGATTTTTAGGTTATATAAAGTTATTGGTCTCACTTGACAGACACTCTAGAGAAACACGAGGCCTTGAGGCTTAATTGTTTCCCAGGGATGTAATGAGCCATAGGGGAGAAAAATGACACTTGGTTTCTCCAAATGAAGAACACATATTTAACAGGAAGACACCTGAGGATCCAGGGATGGAGTCCAGGCTAAACACAAATCTCTAGAGTGGTCAGGTTGCCTTTGAGAATCCCACTGGGACTGGATTACTAAGGCATCACTGTATCAAGTAGGCGAACTCAGGGAAGGATATCTTTTTGTGTTATGCTGGAACTGATTTACAACCCCCTTTCCAAACTTTTATTTGCAGGTGTTTCAACAGCTTTCAGGTGTTACAACAGCCTTCTCAACCTGGTGTCCTCCAGATGCTTTGGACTGTAACTCCCAGTCCCAGCATACCTGACCCCCGGTCTCCTGAGCAGGTAACTGGAACAAGGAGACTGATGAGAACTGCTAACCCAACAAAGATCTGGGGGCCGGGCAAAAGATATACTGGCTGTCCCTGATTTGCGAGTTGCAGCTAGGTCTGCTTCTTTAGTGGGTACAGCTGGGTTTTCCTCCTCCTGAGCAGACCCTTCTTCCTGCGTGAACCCTTGGTGAAAAGGTCTTCTGGTGGGTAGAGCAATGATGGCTCTGTGTGTCCAATCTGACCTGTCCCTGCTGGTGCTCTGGTGAGCTGTGGGACAAGGGAGGAAATTCAGGAACCACTGCAGGGCTTGGGTTGTGGTTGAAGGTGTTCTTAGGCACCTCAGGCGAAGCATCCCTGCAGTGTGGCTGCTCTCTGTGAAGTATCTTCAGGGAGATGGAAGAGATAGACCATGTGAAAGTAACTTTTTGGGTGCGTTCATGTTGGGCCCATACCATGCCCATAATGTTTGAATCAGCCCACTTGATGGATATTAAAACATCTCCATATTTCTTTTAACATCCCCCACCACCTTTTCTTCCTTCAGTTCCTGACTAGTTACTCTTTTTTTTTTTTTTTGCTTCCCCTTTGAAATGCTTCTATTTAAAAACCTCCACTGTGTGATGTGGCTCATTGTCCAGCTGTCACTTATCAAGACTGTTGAACTCCTTTCATATCTGCTCTATGCTGAATGATGCATCTCACATTTCTTTAGAAAGAGAAAAGAAGGAGGGGAAGGGAAGCTAACCTTGAAGTTATCCACAATGACCTGAGGTTTCTGTGTGTATACTATAAATACTAGAAAGAGGGAGCAAAGGCAGCTCTCGTTATTGTGTAAAGCTGGAATAAAGTTCCTCCCAATGTGTTGAGGCAGGCTGAAAGGAACCAGAATGCATTAAGCCTGACATTACAAGAGCTAGGAGCATACTTCAAGTAGTCTAGGAACAGAATCTCTCGACTGGAGAGCTTCATTTGTATTCCACTTCCTGCTCCTTACTGTCATTTTTGTTGTTGTTGTTGATATAAGACAGTGGAACAAAAACATTATGTATTGCAGGTAAATTTATCTCCACACATATCTCCTATATGCAGGTGCATAACAGTTACTGTTACATAATTTACTGTAATCCCTATATATATTATGGAAAATTCTGGTAGCAAGTCAGATGAATAAGTAGGCCACTATTCATTTGCTGTATTTTATTTAAAATTGGTTTAATCTATATGCATGTTTGTGTGTATGTATGCATGTTTTTGTGTATTATACAGCAGCTTTTGTGTGTTATACAACATTGTTGAAGTGTTTCAAGCATTACCTCAGAATCCCTTGCCATTAGCCATGCTGGCTGAGTATGCTGGGAGCTGTAGGCCAGCAACATCTGAGGACCCAAGGTTGGAGAGCCCTGGTTTAAGAGGTTTAACTCAGTATCCTGTGTAGAGATAAGCCTGGAGGATGTGCATCTCTGGCTGGAATGGGTGAAAAGGCTGGAGCAAGCAACTATGTCATGAGGTTCTGAATTTCTGGTTACACAGTGAGGGCAAGATTCAGCAATATGCCTTATGAGCTACACTAAAATTGAATGCCTCCCAATTAGTTTAAGGCACATTGATCATGAATTAGGCACAAATACACCCCAGGCAAAGAGTCACATACCCCCAAGATGCTGCATAACTACAGAGAAGTATGGTCTGGTGGAGATCTCTACGGTTAAGTTGCCATAGGTTAGTCAAAATAAAAAGGCTTTAACTTGCTTCCTAAAACTGAGAAGGATATGTTTGGCTGGGGATTAGAAATGGGTATTTTAGTAATTTCATAGTTAATAAAATTAAGTATAAGGAGTAGATTCTTCTAAAGAGATGCAAGCACATTGAAATCAAATTTAAAACTATTTTTATTTCCCCTAACTTCAATAATCCTTTTCTCATTTTCATACTTTCACTGCCATAAGGTTGTTTCCCCTCAAAAGCATTGATTTTCAAAAATGTGCAGAACAAGATAATTGTTAAATATATAATTGTTATATCACCCATAGAGATGTAATTACTGCCATATTAGATATATCTGCCCATATTACATTATAGGTCCAGTCCAGCTGACTTAGTCATGTTTAAGGATACAGTCCTATGCAGGCTTATTTGGAAGTAAGTCCTATTAAGTTCTATTGGAATTACTTCTGAGTCAAACATGCACAGGATTGGTTTCAACTGGAATTCTTATTCTAAGGCTGCAATCCTGTACCAATTTATCCCAGGCATTGAACTAGCAAACTTCTGTCTAGACATGAATAGAATTGTACTGTTATTTTATATGGCATCATCCATGTACCTGTTTTTTTTTTTAACGAAAAAAAGAAAGAAAAGAGGTCAGGTCCAAGCTGTCCAATAACTTTAGCTGGACCAGGGCCTGTTCTCTATGTATATATTTGGGGAATTTATATACTGCCCTTCATCACAAAAGATCCCAGGGCAGTTCATACAAAAAGATCAATACAAGGCTTCCGGTGGAGTTTAAAATGTCGAACTGATGCTTCCTCGGAATCGGGGGGGGGGGATCGACACGGCGTGAAATCCAGTCAAGAGGTTATCCTGGCTGGTTAATCTCCTTGGAATAAGAGGATGATCTAAGAGTGATTCCAAGCATATCTCTAAATGCTCTCTCTGTGAGTTATTTTGCAGCAGATTGGGCGGATGCAGTTTCTCTCAGGGAGGGGTAGAGAGTGGGAGTATCCATCATCGCTCACCGCCGCATTTGGAGTTCTTTTTTCAAGAACCTGAAGATCGACAACTCCATTTCTTAAAGATTTATTGCCAATTAGCAACAAAGAGAAATTTTATCCACAATCAGGACTAAATACCTTTTTCTCTGAAGATCAACAAATGTGCTTTGAAATGAGAAAGAAAGAGGTATTGTAACTCCTTTTACTTTGGATGTTGGAAAAGTCTAAAGCAGTAGTAGCAGTCTGTTAAATTTATACTGCATCACAGACAAGATGGCTACTTATGATTTGTGGCTGAAGTTAGCCGACGAGTTGATGGTGATGTTTAAAGTATTCAAAAAAAAAAAATTGCTGGGGAGGTTGGTGAAGTCAGAAGTGCAGAATGTACAAATAAATCAAAAATTCCAGGACAATACTGAGGGTGACCAATCGTTTGTGAAGTTTGAACAGAACAGGGAGAACAACTGGAAGATTGATATACTGCGAGAGACAACAATTGAACTTTCAAAGAGAGAAAGCAAAAAGGAGGGGATTGCCATTGAATCGGACAGTGAAAATGTTTTTGAGAAGTCATTCACGGAGAACTGGGAAGGTGACTGCTGCCAGGCTATTTGGAGGAAGCCAGCTATGGGGGCTCACAAGGGAAAAAAAGTTTTTTGTGGAACATGAGCCTGAAAAAGATGTATATTGTGAACACTGTGTTTGATCGGGGAAAATGGTTTGCTGATTATTGGATGGGATAAGTGGTTTGACCCATGTTATGAAAAAATGGTTTGCTGATTATTGGATCGAATAAATGGTTTGACTTATATTATGATAACTGCTGACTATTGGTGGAAGGGGGAGGTTCTTATGAAAGAAGTAAGAGGGTTCAGTTTCCCAAATGGATTGGTGGGAGGAATCCAAATGGGAGAAATCTAAAGGGATCACTGATAGTGATCCAAAGAGAACATTCATAAATCTGAACCTAAAGGGGTGGGTGAGAGGAACCCCTTTGAGAGAAAGGAGAACTTCTCCAGTGTGAGGTGGTTTTTCTTTGTATTTTTCATTAATGTGGTGGCTTTGATCTTGAAGGGGGCATAGTTCAGAAGGATGGGATTAGAAAAAAGATTAGTTGCTGACTGCTGAGTAAAATAAGAATAAGGTTTAATATTGAATTAGAATCTGAATAGTAATTGGTTATTGTATTGAGTCTGGATGAAACTTAGCATTGAGAATGATTAATGGAAAGGAACTAACTAAATGTGGATTAAAATTTGGGATGTGAAGTAATGTGGAAATGTGAAACTATTTTAAAAAAATGAAATAAAAGCTAGGATGTTTGTTTTTATAAATAGAGGGAAAGAAGATAGATATTTTCATTAAATATAAGTAGAAATATTATAGATTTTATAGATTTTATAGATCATAAAGTTGGAAGGAGCCTACAAGGCTATCGAGTCCAACCCCCTGCTCAATGCAGGAAACTAGAGGAGGGGGGTCTCCCATCCAAGTAATAACCAGGCCTGACCCTGCTTAGCTTTCCACGCTCAGACAAGCTAAATATTGTTCAAGTAGAAGGATTATTATTTATGTTTAGGAGCATAGTGCTGTAAGATTTCGAGGCTTTGTGAATTTGTGAGGTTGATAAATAAGAGAGGGGGAATTTTTTTTTTGCTTAAGAGAAAAAAGAAAGCAATTTCTTTATCATTATTATATAGAATATTTGATATTACTTATACTTGGTTGTGGAAAAATTGGAAGTCCTTTTTAGTTTAATGTCGTTTGGTCTTTGTAGTGTATGTTTGTTTGGTTCTTGTTTTGTTCTGTTCTTTGTATTTTGTTTTTATGGATTTTAAAATTCAAATACATTTTTTTTTACCAAAACACACACAAAAAGATCAATACAAGAGTAAAATGCAAGTCTATAAACTCAAGGAGAGCAAAACACAAATTAAAATATCAGTCTGGGATCTAGAGTCGCTAATAAAAAAAAGATTTTTGCCTGACACCTAAAGGAAAACAGAGTAGGGGTCAGGCAGACCTCTCTGGTGAGAGAATTCCACAAGCAGAGTGCCACAGGCCAAAAGGGCTTTCTCCCAGGTCACCAGTCACCACCTGCCTCACCGAAGGGGGCTGAAGATTTGGATTCTCTATGGCCTGGCTGAGGAACCTGTGTGGCCCTCCAGATGTTGTTGTGATTCCAGCTTCCAACATTCCTTACCATTGCCCATGCTGGCTGGGGTTGATGGAAGTTGGAGTCCAACAACATCTGCAAGGCCAGAAGTTCCCCAGCCTTGATCTCTGTACTCTTTGAACACCATGCTCTTACCTGGGACTAAGTCCCATATAAATTAATGGGTCTCACGTCTGAATAGACATGCATAGGATTGCACTGTAAAAAATTTCTCCATGTTGAAAATGGCAGTCTCTCGCACGAAGGAATGAGGAGTATCTTCATTAGTGTGATGAGTATTACTACCTTGAAATCTCTGGAATCATTGTGCATTCACATGAGTACATAGCTAGCTGGATGGCTGCTTTATTTGTGGCTTAGAGAGCAGGTCTGGCTTCAAGGAGAGACATGGTTGGACACCTGCCAAGGCTCCACACTCCAGCAGGGCCCCACTGACAAAAGCCCCTTGGAGTTACTCCTCCTCTTCATCATCGCCACCTGCTTGTTCACCTGTCTCTCACCATGTCCCAGACAATGGTGGTGGTGAGAAGGGGGAGCAGCAGATGCCACTGCCTACAAGGAAGCAAGTGGTGACAATGACGAGAAAGAGGATGATGGGCAAGAGCTGCTGCTGGTGTCAATGGGGGTGAGAAGGTAGGGGGCCCATTGAGGAAGCCTTGCCCAGGGGCCCTCCAAAACCTGGAGCTAGCACTGCGAGAGAGCAATGTGAATTATGCTAATGTTGTACTTTGGTTCAGTTGTGGTTGGGGGGGGGGTTGGGCTGCAAATCATCCAGTGAGGAATTGATCGGTTGCATGCACAACCACAATCTGGGCCTGTAGAGGACCTTTCGGAAGTGCTTGGCCACTGAAGTCAGGGGTTGTATGAACTGCCTCTTTATCAGATAAAAGAAAGGATGGTCTGGATGCTACGTAGGCTGTGCCTGAGAAGGTGATGCTAGCTTAACTAGCTCTTCAGTTTTCTAGTAAAATGTTAACTAGGCCAGACATAAATAAAATCAATTTCCAGTTATGCTACTTTCAGACATGTTCACCCATACATCAGTTTCATCCCATTTCTGTATTAACCTGTGACTGCCCCCCCCCCCCGTTTTTAAATCTGCATGCAAATATGTGGGCACTAGAGATAGGGCTTTCTCAGTGGTGGCCCCTATCAGTGTGGTAGTGGAGCCAGGCCTCACAGGAATGCAGCACTGGCACTTTTTCTATTATCAGGAATGCTGACATCATCTCCCCTCCCCCCAGGCCTCCCTGTTCCCTCTGAGTTTAGCTGCAAATCTCACAAGTAGCTTGGGGGAAATGAATTTCCCTAGAAACAACCTACTGAAATGCAAAGTATTTTTGGGTGCCTTGGTTTTGAATGGGCAATTAAGGCCCGCCCACTAGCTTTACAAAAGACCTGCTTCTGGTGAAGATAAAACTGCTAGAACTAGTTTGTTGATATGGACTTTTGTTGGGGCTGGCTATGTGGACTGTCATGATGAGCAGCTGCACCTCAGCAGAATTTACCACTACACCAACCCCTAACCCAGTGTTCTCCAACCTTGGGTCCCCAGATGTTTTTGGCCTACAACTCCCAGCATGCCGCAGCCAGCATAGCTGGCTGGGGCATGCTGGGAGTTGTAGGCCAAAAACATCTGGGGACCCAAGGTTGGAGAACACTGCCCTAACCCTATGTCACTCCCTCCTGAGAGATATACAGCTGGCACCATCTGTGGCTTTTAAGGGGACTTTAAAAACATACTTGTTCTCTCTGGCTTTAAACTGAGGTTTGATGCTATGTGCTGCTGTTAGATGTTTGAAATGGTATTTTATTTATTTTACAATTGTTTACTCTTAAGGTTTTTAATATAATTTGATACTGAATTTTACTGTGGTTTTGTAAGATGCTTTGGGAAGACCGTGGGTCTCGAAAGGCAGCTAAGAAACACATTAATTAAAACAATATTTAACCGTGTTTTTTTAAATGTATTTTTCCCCTCTCAAAATACATATTTAATCATGTATTTTTATATGTGTTTGTGCCAAGAACTGTTGCTGGAACTTTCAGGAAGTGTGAAAGCCAGTGGATAATGGAGTTCTGATCCCCACATTAGTCTGGGAGGTTCGGACCAGGTCATTTCGTATCTGAATCTGCAGTGATCGAATCCCTCAGCATCCCTAATTACCAGGGACTCTCATTAGCTTTCAGGGATCCTCCTCATCGCCCTGGTACTTCTGTCTGCATTCTCATGGTTCATCTATATTCTGCTTCTGTCCCTCGTGAAATAAGAAAAAACCCACCATCATATTATTCAGGTGTTGCACTTTGGTCACGCATACTGGGAGGGTCAAAGGATTTTTGCCCCACCAAATTTTTGTTCTGATTTGTGCAGACTGAATAGCATGATAATAACTCTGCTTTCACATCCTCCCTTTGTTAAGAGCTGAAATGCATGTCACTCTCAGGCAATGGTTTGTGAAGATTCTTGATACTCTAAGGCATACTGTTCCATTATTTCCATGATGTCTCTGGGTAGTTTTTCGTACTGGTGAATAGCTATATCAGGCTGAATCTTGATCTGGTGTGTGTGTGTGTGTGTGTGTGTGTGAACTCTTTGTCATAAATTCCAAATGGCTGGATAAGGTTTGGAAATATATAGGCCTCCAAGGGTGCACACTAGATAGCTGAATTTTATTTAAAAAAACAAAAAACAAAACCCCACACAATGATTTAAAAATATATATACTTGCCTGTTTTGTATATTTTTCTTTGTTTGTTAGATTTGTTGTTCAATTTAAAAACATATCAAATACATCATGACTCTTTCTTGCTGTTAACTGTCTCATCTTTTCCCCTGTGAGCCCAAAGATCTTGCAAGAGAAATATTAAGCTCCATTTGTGACTATTACTATTTCAAATCTCTCTCTCCTTCCTTTCTCCCTCACTCCCTTTCCCTTCTCTCTAATCTCTAAATGTTTCTTGGTCTCTCTTGAGTCAGTGTAACATTTTGATTGAGGCTTGGTATAGGCTTCTCTATTTATGTGTGCTTTTGTATGGAATACTAAAGAAACAGCATAACTTATTTTCTTTTTGTGCTTCGTGCACCAAGGAAACAATCCACTGGGAATATCTCCTGCATAAATCCCAGTGAAACACCGGGAAGCTGTAACAGCAGACTGCATTCTCTCTGGACTGGATTAGGCCATAGGTGGATACTGCATGCCTAATAACCTATAGGCCCCTGAAGCTAAAGGTTTGATTGGTGATTTCAGATTTGTATATGAGACTGGCTATTTCAAAACTGTACATAGCCTTCTTTACTGCTGCATCTCCTGGGCATGTGCACAACTTATCTTTGGCCCACATCTCTCTCAATTTTACTTCCCCCTCAGACGATTCCCTCTACTTTCTCGTCTTCCGCTCATTCTCCCCTCTTCCAACCCTAATTGCCTCGCCCCCTTGCTTCCCTTGACCTATAGCCTTCTTGAGTCCCCACTCCCCTCTTTCCTAGACCACTGCTGCTTCAACCCCTCCTTCCCTAGGCCTCTCTGCATCTTCTGAGCCTAGCATCAGACCAACGCACCTGACAGAGTGCTGAAACCCTTCTACTGCATTGCCATTAAAACCGCTCACTAAGCTCCATCTGTGGTGGTTAGATGCTTCATCACTGATCTCTTCTTAGCACATTACAATATAGCTCAAGGGTTGGATTAGGCCTGTGGCTCACGCTGGCTCAGCTTGTCTGAGCGTGGAAAGCTAAGCAGGGTCAGGCCTGGTATATTACTTGGATGGGAGACCCCTCCTCTAGTTTCCTGCACTGAGCAGGGGGTTGGACTCGATGGCCTTGTAGGCCCCTTCCAGCTCTATGATCCTATGACTTTAGGATGGTCTATGAGATTCAGATTTAGTAGACCCAAGGCTGGGAATGATGGGAGTTGCTGTCCAACACTTCTGGAGGGTACCAGGTTGGTGAAGGCTTATCTAGAGATATGAAGGAAGTAATAGCTCACAAGGTGGAGTGTGCTGGGTTCCCAGCCAACATGACTGGGAAGTGACCGAGGGGTGCAATGTATATGCATATGTATGAAGCGATGCCATCGTCAGCATGCCCATGCAGCTCTTGGCCTCTGTTTAGTTGCATCAAGGCAGTGCTGGCAGCAGATGAACCAGTCTCCCCCTCCCAGATCAATACTTAGCAGTGGTGGCTGGAAATGAATTGGTCCTTCCCCCTCCTTAGTCACTACCTGATGTTGGCAGTTAGGAATTGTACCACACAGTTATTTACAGGCCACAGTTATCTGCAGATTGAATAGCTGCTATTCAATATTATTGATAATATAAACTTGCCTGCTTTTGCGCCTCCTAACATTGATTTTTACATTGACTAGAAAGGGAAAGGGTTGCTTTTAAAACTAACTTTCCTAATCATTTTAAATGAAGCCTCTGTAGACCTTTGGTGGTCTAAGTGTCCTTACGTAAAAAAAGGCAACAAAACCCGCTGTCTCTGCTGAAATCCTGCCACTGCTGTTCCCATGCCTACTACAGCTTCACTCGTAGTTTCTCTTTGCCAGTCCCCACCCTTCACAAGTCTTTCCAGGACATTTGTGTTCTGGTGCAAATGTCCTGGCACATTCTCAAAAACAGGGATTAGCGACTACTTGACTTCAAATGTCAAGTTGGAGGATAATGAAGCTGAGTTGATTCACAAACAATGAGAATTAGGAACATAAGACATGAGTCAAACCATTGGTCCATCTAGCCCAGTATTGTCAACACTGACTGGCAGTGGCTCTCCAGGAATGTTTTCAGTCCTACCTGTAGATGCCGGGGATTGAACCTGGAGCTCCTGCATGCAAGCCATGTGCTCTACCACTGAGCCATGGTCCCTCCCTTAATCCAGGGGGAGAAGAACATGCTGAATTACCACTCTCTCTTTCCGTCTCTGGTTCTAAATCCTCCACCTTGAAGGGGGGACAAATCCCACTTGATTAAAAAACAGCAACACTGGAGTGTCTTTTCCCAACATCAAGAAAATAGTTTTTGAAGGAACAAACAAAGGTAGAAATAAATGCTTGTGTGAAAGAAACTTGGCTCTTTTCTCAAATATTGCCAGCAAATTGCTTCTTCTACAACAAACATGCCATCAGCTACAGGCTATTGGTTGTGTCAGCTTCTTGGAACCCACTTTTTTAAAAAGTAAAGATCTCCCTAATATGAATTACTCTCATCTGGCTCATTTCTTATTCTGGCTCTGCTGTGTGCCATATTTCGATTTACTCATATGCATCCCCCCCCCCATTACTTAAATGCCTTTCTGTTATGGACAGATTTCACATCCCCAAGGATGTTCTACAACATTTATAAGTCTGTTGGCTGCTTTTTAAATTGCATACTGAATTTTCCTTAAGCTTATAAAAATTATAGTGTTAATAAAAAATGCTTTGCTTTTCAATAGCTACCTTTCCTTTGATGGTGCTTTACAAACACTAATTCACTGAGATGTGAGAGAGGCTTCTATTATTCGGAAGCCCATTTTAGTGGATGGATTGGAAATCGGCAGCTTCAGTTTTATTTGAAAATGTGTACACATGCGTCCAAAGGCAGATCACTTTGCTTGTGGAAAGGTCTACTTAAAATTGCGGCTAATGCGTACATTCACTTGGTTATTGCATGCAAATATGGGTTTCACATCTGAAATGGATATTCATCTGACAGCTGCCACACTCTCTACAACCTGAACTAATGAGCCTGGGCAAGGCCACACAAAGGCGGAGTGAGGGAATTTTCAGCAGAACATGGTTGTCATGATTTGTATGTTGGATGATGGTGACGATGATGATCATGATGATGATAATTCCAATTTATACATGTCTTACCATATTAAAAGACATCTGTTTACACATCCTACATGCCCATTCAGGCACCTAATGGACATACGAAGCTGTCTTTTACTGAGTCAGATAGTTGGTTGTTCTGGTGCAATCTTGCCTACTTTGACGTAGCTGCTCTCTTGGATTTTTCCAGAGGTGTTTCCCAGCTCAGCTACTTGAGAATTGTTAGCCAGAGATGGTGGACTTGAGCATGGGAACTTGTTAGGGATGTATGGATCAATCGTATCTGGTCAGTTTCTCATGTATCCAACCATGAAAGAAATTCCGTCCAATTAATTTTTTCACACACAACTTTTGCTAACATACACATTTTTGTACATATCTTTCCTTAATGTATGGATTTTTGAGCTGAGAACTGCATCACAAAATTCAGAGAAGAGCAGAAGCTGAAGCATAACTATGTTCTAAGCTGCATATTAGCCCGATTTAGGTCAGCTTGCTTAAAAATGCAGACCAAACAAAATTCTCCAGTATCCCTAGATCTTGTATATGCAAAGCATGTATTTCAGCACTGAACTGGGGTCTCCTCCGCAACCCCAGATAATAGTACAAAGATGGTTTCAAATAATTTGCAATCCAGTATTACAATGAAAATATTAAACATGGAGGGGAAAAACACAGTTCACTCTTTGACCTGGGCACCAGGATGACAGAGTTCTAACGTTTCTCATCTGTGCAGTATTCCACATGGCCAGCTTCACACTTAAATCAGCTGTTATTCTTGTGGTATTGGCATTCCAGTTCAGCATCTGCTGACCACAGACCTCTGGAATGATAATGCTATACCTGTAGAGGACAAGGGTTTGATCATGAAAGCTATGGCCTTTTGCCTTAATTATTAGTTTTATTGAAGTGAACACTTTGTTCTCTGTATTTTCTCTTCTTCATAATGTTGCACCTAATATCATTCTCCAGTTTTCAAAATGAGTACCTAACTATATTTTGTTTTTCTACAAAAAAAGGAGTAATTCTAGAGGTAATGGGTTGTGAGTAGGAATGGGGGAGAAATTGTTCGCATTTTAATTCAAACTGACTTATTTTCGCACTTTGGAAACAATATGCAAACCAAAACTCATTTATCCTTCAGAATTTACACTTCTTCAAATTTTGCAGTGCAGTCCTCCAAGTATGAAATACAGATCAAAAAGTACACAGAAAACGGGGAAAGTGCACACAAAAAAGTGTATATTACTGAAAATAACTTTTTAAACTGTATTATATAGGAAATTGCTTGCAAAAATATGTATGTGTATATTTGGCAAAATTGGGTACAAAAATGGATGTAGGAGAAGAGATGCACACAAAATGTGTGTGAATTTTCATGCAAACCTTTAAAAAAAATCTCAGCATTTGGGACAAACTGAACTTAAGTTTGGAAAAATGAGAAACTGAGTGAAACTGAAATTGACAGATTTGTCCATCCCTAGATGAGTGACAGGTCCACTGATTCACCCATGCATGATCAACACTGGACACAATCCTCAGGCTGACTGCTGATAATCCAAATAGGACTATCCGGATTTGCATTAATGGCATAGTTATTTGTTTTCCCCCCTAACATTTGTACCCCACCCTACTGCATTCCCACTTCTAGGACTTAAAGCAGGTAATGACATTTGTGTATGTGTGACACACACACACACACACACACACACACACACACGAAAATATAAACCCATCACTAAAAAAAGCCTGCCAGCAAGTGATGAACTGCAGTGTAAGGATGATCTTTTGAGGTTTGTCACTTCCAAAATTACTCTCCAGAATGTTTCTTTGCATCAGTTTAACACAGCATCTTCTAAAAATATGACACATTTTGTATGAGCCATAGAGAGAACTGGATAGAGGGAAATTGTTTGGCTTTCTTTACTCACTAAGACCATGAAAAAGGCAATCTGCAGGGGTTACACTTTAAAAGTCTCTTCCATTTTGAAATACTCTCTTGGTTATAAAGATGTTCTCTGTACTTAAACTAAGGGATACCACTGAGACTCATAATAACTTCCAAGTCGAAGGAACGATTTAAGTAAGTCCTCTGTATACACAGAGAGAACAAGCAGAACCCTCCCGCCCCAAAGTGTGATGCTGGAGAAGATCACAAGGGGCATGCAGTGAAATTGTTTTGCTTCCCCTGCCCCCTACACTCATTTTGGGATTTTTAGGTTCATTTTAGTTAATTCTAAAACCCAATCCTATTTGAACAGCATTTCATCACCCATACCGTCATACAATCAGGCATTTCATTAATGTTGCAGCGTCCTTTGTGTAAATAGCATCCATGTGTCAGTTCAACTAGTGGAAAGAGAAAAGTACATTGCAGGTCATTTTTCGGTAGAGGCATTTCACGCAAAGCCATTGAGCATTTCTTGTTCAAGTGAGTGACTTAAACCAGGCTTAAAGCATGGAAATGTGAAGCATCTTAAGGCGCAATCCTATGCATGCATGTTGAGACAGAAAAAAATCCTACCACTCCCAGCACACCATGAGTTGTATGCTGGGAGTTGTGGGGCTTTTATCTGTCTAAACATGCATAGGATTGCACTCTTAATGTTTTTGGTTTGGATTTACATTCTGGAATATGATATAAATTAAGTATCACTCTGGTTTACTTGGTCTGTTTGGACCATGAATTGGTTGGAGACTTGAAAGTTGGGTGTGTGTGTGATATTTGTATTTGGAGTTTTAAAAGGGGGTTATTTTGTTATATGTGTTTCTGGAAAAGGCAAATTATTCTTCATATGCAGGCACAGATCTTGGTTAGCCTGAGACATTTAGGTACCTGAGCTGGAAATGGCATCCCATAGTTAAAATAAAGAAATAACTGTCAAACCACTGCCCTTTAATGGCACCAAAAATCCATTGCATGAGATGGCCACCTCATTTCGCCTCATGCTAAAACCAGCTCTTAGGTCCAAACATATAATTTACTTTGTGGCTAGGAAAGAAGTGGATGACCCTCTTTATGATGAGATATCTTTACTAAGACATGGGCCTTCTTAAGAGGTTGGTAGAGCTAAAGAACAATCAGTAAAAGGACCAAGCTAGGGAGAATAATCTCTTTGCCCTTCAGCCTCAGATAAAGACACAAAACACACGGATTGAATTAGACTGGTTCACAATTTTATTAAATGGCTGATCTACAAGATAAATCCCCACTTATCCCCAATGTAGATGATGATGATGATGATGATGATGATGATGATGATGATGACTTTCATTTCTATACTGCCTGACAGCCGAAGCTCTCTGGGTGGTTCACAACAATTTATATAATAAAATCTACATAAAAACCAACAATAGAAACATACAATATAGTTAAAAAGATTAAAACCAAATTTAAAAGCACAGTTTAAAATGACAATACAAAAAGTTAATAAAACTAAGCCTACAGGTGACCATCCTGCCCCCACCCCTCATGTGCTATTTGAGCTCTTAACTATTGAATGCCTTGGCATAGAGGGAGGTCTTAACCTGGTACCGAAAAGATAGTAAGGTTGGTGCCAGGCGGGCCTCAGTGGGGAGCTTATTCCATAACTGGGAGGCTGCCACTGAGAAGGCCCTCCTCCTTGTTGCTACCAACCGAGCCTCCCTTGGAGATGGCAGTCGGAGGAGGGCCCCAGATGTTGAGCGTAGTGTCCGGGTAGATTGCAGTTGGGAGAGACGCTCCGTCAGGTATTGTGGCCCTAAACCGTGTAAGGTTTTATAGGTTAGAACCAGCACCTTGAATTCAGCTCAGAAGCGTATTGGCAGCCAGTGCAAATGGGCCAGAACTGGTGTAATGTGCTCAGACCTTCTGGTTCCCGTAATAAGTCTGGCTGCTGCATTTTGCACAAGCTGCAGCTTCTGAACAGTCTTCAAAGGCAGCCCCACGCAGAGTGCATTGCAATAGTCCAGTTTAGAGATTACCAGAGCGTAGATTACTGAGACCAGGCTATCCCTGTCCAGATAGGGGCATAGCTGGGCCACCAGCCGGAGCTGGTAGAAGGCATTCCTTGCCACTGAGGCAACCTGAGCCTCAAGCGACAGAGATGGCTCCAGGAGCACCCCCAAACTACAAACCTTCTCCTTCAAGGGGAGTGCAACCCCATCCAGAACAGGTTGAACACCTTCCATCCGGTCAAAGGAACCACCCACTAACAGCATCTCAGTCTTGTCTGGATTGAGCCTCAGTTTGTTAGCCCTCATCCAGTCCATTGTCGCAGCCAGGCACCGGTTCAGCACATCCACAGCCTCACCTGCTGAAGATGTAAAGGAGAAATAGATGAACTAATGCTTAGTGAAGCACTGGACATTTTCTGTTTCCTGTTGTCTCCCTTGTTCAAGTGACCCTATCCTGGCCCTGCAGTGTGTCTCAGTTCCTTCTCTACACATTTAAGGCATGCCAAGAAAGATCAGGCAACATCTCCTCCTCTAGCAAATAAGCTCTGATTATCAAGCCACAGAACTGAAGACACCCTCATCCCAGCTCCTGTCTTGCTACTGAGCCTTGACAGGCTGGTTTGCATAATCCTTAGGTGCCTTGGAGTGCCCACCTGGATACTCTATGCTTTTCCACCTCACCTAAACGTTGCCTGCTACAATGACTTCTTAGGCTTCACCAGCCAATTAAAATGACCAAGTGGTATTAATCATGCCTTCTCCAAACATGCAGTGCAGAGTGGGCCAGTTGTGGAATAAGTGATGCCTCCCAAAATTTCTGATTGGCCGCAAAGGCAGCCTGATACCACTGCACTGAAGCAAGAAGAGGAAGGGAAGGTGGATGCCAGGCAGAGAGAAGTGGAGCCACCTTAAATAGTCACCCCAATGGCTTCTCCGGCTGGGCTGCACCTGCATGAGGCTCCAGTGTCCTCCAGCCCCACCCCACAAAGCATGTAGGAGAGTGCTGATCTGTTAGATCAGAGATGGGGAACCTCCAGCCCGTGGGAAAGATGTGGCCCTGGGGCTTCCCCATTCAGCTGGCATGCTTCTTCTGCTTTTATCTCCTATCTGTGTTGGAAGATAAGAGGGTATTTAAAGGCAATTAAACATTAGCTACCAAGCATAAAGTCAAGCGGTTGCAGGTGTGAGAGCTTTTGCATAGAATTGTGCTGTTGATTTGTAGACCCACGAGTGGTTGCACTGGGGCTTACTCCTGAGCAGACACGTATATAATTGAGCCATTTTGTATGCTTGGTGGCAAAATGTCCAAATGGGTAAGGATTACATCAGTCCTTGTCCCCAGCCCCATGCCCTTAGCCCTGCCCACTGCTGCACTGTGCCCCCCCCAAGACCCTTCCCAAATTGTAATTTGGACCCAGGGCCAAAAAAGGTGCCTGTGCCCCAACCACTGTTAGATGAAAGCGAAGCTGGCCACTCTGCACATTTTTTTCCTGATCCTGAAAGAACCTGCAGCTTTTGATCATTTGGACGCAAGTTGGGAGTTACTGGCCAAATGAGGTGCCTGGCATTAAATAGACACATTGTGAAAAAGAATTTTGTGTTTATTAGAATCTGGAGAGTCTTTTTAGGAAGAAAGAACATGAAATATAAGACACTATCTTTGCCCAAACCAAAGACCAGCAGTCTGCTTGTAGAGGATATTAAAAATATTTACCGTAAGCACTGAGCAAGGGAAAAGCAAGCAGCCGGTAGGCTATTAATCTTAGAGTAACAGCAGTCCAAGTTGAATTACTTGTTGTGCTTTGCAACTGGAAATAGACAGTGTTGATTGCATAAGCTAATTTCTATAGCTCATTTCATAGCTTGGAAAACTGGTGTAGCTAAATGTTTGGGGCAGCTTCACTAAGTAACCGGGATTCTTTTGTGCACATGGATTGACTTTCCATGTGAATCAGGCATCTATCCTATGCTTAGCTTGGCCTGATGTCTGAGTGTTACCTGTAACTAGGCTGTTGTTTTGACTCTTCATTAAGTAGCAATTACTGTTTTTTTTTTTTTTATGAGAAGGAAATCTATGATTTTGGTAAAGCAGAACGTTTCTGTGAAATTGTGGACCTAATTACATGACCCACACTGCTTCTATATTCTCTCACTGCTACAGTTCTGCAAGTATGATGCCTATTTTGAATATTATAAAGCTCCTATATGTTCTGCACATGCACATCCCACTCACAGTCTCACTGCACCATTGGATCTGTAATTTACAGTAGACTGCAAACCCCAAGATGCAGTGTCACTGTGAATGGTGTCCATATCTGCGTTGACATAAGAGGCCATTGTTTGGGTACTAGTTGTTTTCACAGATATATACTTTGCTGATGCTTCATAATGGGTTTTGCAATCTACTGTATAATGCAGAGCCCATGATACAGCATAATGTCTGCTGGAGTACTTATGCATGGGAAGATCCAGCTCCTGTGTAAGACAAATGGTAGTATAGAAAGGAGCATATGAATATTAATTGGTTAAACTGATTGATTCATGGCAGTCCATGACCCTAGACAAGACAAATGGATTTAATGGGGAAATTCTTGCTCAGGGTTCCACACATCCCTAATCCAGGTGAGATCTTCTTAGTTTCTCTAAGAGACCAGTGATAGGATGGTCCTGTTGGTTTGCCCTGGCACAGCAGCTACCTGGTATAATGGATGGTTATACCATCCATTATACCAGGTAGCTGCTGTGCCAGGGCAAACCAACAGCAAAGTCAGAAGCACAATAACAGCTGCAGGAACTAATGCCAATCTAGCAACATCAACAGACACACAATGGCCCAGTTCGCACAATCACTGTGGCTCAAACAAGCCAAGGTGGCTTGTTTAAGCTGCGGTATACCAGCGCATATTAGGCACCATTTACTTAATTACCTACCTTGGCATGGCTTGTTGTGTCATCCAAACCCAGGCAACATGGCTTGTTTGTGGGGGAAACAACCCCCAAATAACCCATGGCCTGTTATTAGCTTATTTGAGGTTTGTTTCCCGCTCAAAGAAGCCATGCCGCCTGGGTTCAGATGATATGACAAGCTGTGCCTGGGTGGGTAATTAGGCAAACAGTGCCCAGAACACACCACAGCTTAAACAAGCCACTGTGGCTTGTTTAACCCATGGTGACTGTGCAAATTGGGTCAACATCTCTGGTAACTCCCTGGCATAGCATTGTGCTCTGTTGGCATAAGGGTGTTGGGAAGTGATTCTGTTCTGCCCAGTGTGTGTAA
This sequence comes from Shinisaurus crocodilurus, assembly GCA_021292165.1. Lineage (NCBI taxonomy): Eukaryota > Metazoa > Chordata > Lepidosauria > Squamata > Shinisauridae > Shinisaurus > Shinisaurus crocodilurus. The sequence goes on along the minus strand of CM037877.1, from coordinate 79,956,553 downwards.
TGTGGATCACTCCACAAACCTTTTGTTTGATCTATCCCTTGTTCACTGCTGCTGGATACTTTTTTTTTTAGTAGATTAATCTGGCAGGGCACTTCTTGCATCTTGCAAGTGTGGGATTTCCTTGAATAATCCCCCCCCCCACCTTCTGCCTTTGGATCACCACTGTGCTGGTAAAAGGAAAAAGTGTTTTAGACCTTTAAATATAAAGGAATGCAATTTTAACATATTGTAACATTAAGAAGTTTAGGAGCTTTTAGACATAATCTGAAGGTAGTGAAAAATTAGATGCAATGTTACATTAGACATGTTTTTAGTATTTTCTCCTTTTTGTAAAAGCTGTAATTTTCAGAGTTTAGAACCAATTTAATGTCCCTGGAGTTACAGCTTTTTTTGTATCCGTTGCCCATTAGGTGAATTACTAAGCCAAGAATGAAATCCATTTATAATGTATAAAATACTGTAAGATGTCTTAAAAACAGTCTAGAAAGGGGGGTGGGGGAGGAAAGCATCAGGAGTCCATTAGATTTTGAAGACAGTGAGTTCTGAGGTTCTTCATATAATCATATAATGGGTTTTTTGTGCTTTGATAAGATGCATTAGATATTGGAAGATTTATTTAAAAGTTTGAATTCAATAAAAATGTATATAGAACTAATATAAAATGCATGCTGTTTGACATTTCAGACAGCTTTCAAAACAGTATTTTGCCAAAAAGAAGAAGCCCAGTTGCATTGCACTATATAATATTTATTATATTTTAATAAGATTAATAAACACAATACAAATGATAGTGCCAAAGCTGCAGACATTTAATAGATATCTCAATGTCAGTTATAAACTCCTGTTTATGTGTGATTATGCTTTGCTTACTGAACTGTGATCTGTTGGGAAGGCTAAAGAGGAAGGTTATGACCCAGGAGAACTTTTTTTTTTTTTTTATCAGTAAGAACATGGCCCATTGGTGACATAGCAGGATAATGTAAAAGAGCATTTTATGACTCATCGTCATATTAGGAGTTTTCTATACCTTCAAGTAATTTCTGTGAATGGCAGCCATTAATCCAGTTTCAATGGGACCTGAGATGGAGAAAAAAACATTGGTGGAATTTGCCCTTTATTTATAGGGTTTCCCTTTGTTACAAAAATAATTTGTTCGACAGAACTAGTATGTTTAAATAGTATTTAAATAGTATTTAAAAAATAGTATTCACTAAAAATATGGCTATTCAGGCGGGAATATGGAGTGGGTTAAGATTTTAAAATTTTATACTGTTTTAACTGTATTTTATATTTTATCATGTTGTACATCGCCCAGAGTGGCCAGTTTGCCGGCCAGATGGGCGATTCATAAATGCAACAAACAAACAAACAAACAAATATTTTTTCCTCTTCAGCCTTGCTGTGTATTTAAATGCCAGTTCCAAAGCTTTCTTCTCCCTCCCTCCCTCCCTTTCTTTCTAGGAAATGGTTAAACTGCTTCCATTTTCCCATTAAGCTATATGCCAGGACATGCATTCCAATAAAAGTCTATTTAGTCCAGAGGCATAAACTTGTGGAAATTGACCTGTGGAATACAGATTGAGCAAAACAAATGACATTATGTATTTTTCTTGGTACATATGAAATAATAAAAGGTCATGAAAAGCAAATATCAAGCTTGATATGGTTAGAGATCTATACTTAATCTTTTGCTGGATATTACATCTCCATATTCTTTCATAGCCACTAGTTTCTTCTTCTACATTTTGCTGCTTTCTTGATTTATTTTATTTAAGCAATACTTTGTTAATAGGTATTCCATTTAATAGCTGCCTTGAGCACCAATTTTTTTTGGCAGAAAGGCAAGATATTAAATAAATATATAACCAAACTTGTGGAAGAGGAATGTTATTTTACCTATTTGGGCAGGAATAATATCTTACCTGTTTTGATAGATTTGTTAATCTTCGTTTCAGATTTAATTGAAATAAAGCAAATTTGATAAGGGTTTTTGTTGTTGTTTTAGGGATGCAATCAATGTTCCATCAGGTAATCAGTTAGAATTTGCATTTTGATTATCTAAAAAAGTTAAATAACTGGAAAGCAGATTTTAATTTGTTTATTTTTAATGCATCATCTTTCTCTCCTGTGTGTGTGACTGGGCCTGCTGCAACACATGTATTCATAATCTAAAACAGAGGTAGGGAACTATTTGGGGTCTAGGGGCCAGATTGCCACCATGGAGCCCTCCCCTCATGGGCCAGATAACATCAGGGGCAGCCTCCCACCCCTGATGTTATTGGGTCCCTTGTCAAAGTGCTGGCTAGAGAAATCCTAGGCGAAGACCACCAAGGTACTGACCTTGTTCCTCCTTTGCATTCCCTGTCGGGAGTGCGGGAGAGGAGAGAATCTGAGCTAGTTCCGCCTTTGCTCCATCACCTTCCAACAAAGGAACAAAGGGGACTGAGCAGGCTTCATTCCTCCTTTGTGATGGGGGGCAAAGGTGACTGAGCCATGGCTCAGTCTCTCTTCCATCCCCTCTCCCTTCCCATGCAAATTTATATATTAATCAATGGTCAATTAAGCCATCAACTAAAAATTTCCATGATTAAGATCCAGTGGAGGGCAGGATCTGGCTAATTCTGCAGCCAGCACACTGCCAGGTATATACAGGAACCAACCAGAGAAAGCTGATATCTGATCAGCTAGCATGCATGGGCCTACCACTGGGAATTTGATGATGCATCCATCATCAATGAGCACTGCGCATGAAGAACAAATTGGGAAGAATGTATTGTTCACACTTGTCTTCTCAGAACCCTTGTGGGTGAGGGATCAGTGGAATTAGTTCCATTGAGATTTTTTTATGGATTTACTCAGTTCACAGCTTCTGAGCCTTTAAGTGAGCTGAGATAGAAATGCATATTGAAATCTGCATTTTTGCAAGCTTTCCAATGCAGCTTGTATTCCAATACAGATTGTTTGGTTCCCTCCTTACCTCCCTCCCCTATTTTTTTGGGCATCTTTTTAAATTTCCCATGGAATTAACCTTACAACGGACTTGACACCTACCATATGGAAGCCTCCCTCAAGAGTGCAAATGCTCCAAAATACACTTTTAAAAATCTGCTTCCTCCATCTTCCCCACATTGCCGTGAAAGTCTACATGGCTGCCATCTTTCAAGTCATCTGCACTGTGAGTTCTAAGCTTTAGAATCTAAAGCAATGCTTCCATTTCCTCATCCTAGGATAATCTACAGTGTCACCCTCTAAAACGAAAAGAGACTTTCGATAAAAGTGATTTGCTAAAGATGTATTCCCCATGTAATTACCCTGGATTTGGCCAATTTCTTAATTGCAAGCAATAATATTGGTGTGTCCTTTTCTCCTTTCCTCCCTCCTCTCCTCTGCTCTCCTGCTATCTCCCCGCCCCACCCATCATCGAAATGGCACCTAAAGAACAAATTGCCTCCTTTGTCTGAAGCCTGTTCGTTCACAGTGGGGCTCTTGATCTGAACAAACCTGAAGATGTCAGGCTGTATAAACACTCAGGGAAAGATATGTTTCATAAAGGCTCCTGCTCTGGAAAATTATATGCTACTTTCAGAATGCTTTGCCACATTTAAAAGTGTAATTATACCCTTCTCCTTAATGAGTGACACAGCATATGTTTACACATGTTTTAGCTGACTTATGACAGTACATAGAGAAGCATATTGTACGTTTGGTGGCAACATCTAAACCATAGCAGGAACAGCATCTGTTAACCCTGCCAAAGTATTTTAGAATGCACAATGCAGGCAGGGAGTTTCAGAAGGCCATGTTTCCCCTTGTTCCACAATAAATTATACTATTCTTCTGTCAGGTTGATTCTTCTGTCCTTCATGCTGTCTCTGCCCTACTTCAATTTGTATGGCTTGTTATGTGACTGATGCACATGACTGTCTTATGGCCTATTTTCCTGTACATTATGTCTTTATTTTTATTATTATTTTTTGTCAGGCTGGACTGTGTTGGCACATAATAATAAGCCATGGTTTATGTTAACATGGTTTGTTGCTTTAGCCATGAATTATTTTGCAGATGAGCAAGCAAACCACGGTTATTTTCCCTATTTGTGATTTGTTTCTCTCCCACCTATGAGGTTTCATTTTCAGATTGCTCTTGTTGGGCATGTCTGTTTCAGGGTGGACAGCAGTGCAAACAAGCCAGGGATAAGCTACAGGTCTGGGTTCAGACATCACAACAAGCCATGGTTTAAACAAGCCAGACTTGGTAGCCCATAACAAACCATGGCTTCCATTTGTGGTTTATGGCTGGTTAACAAACCATAGTTTGTTTGCAGGGATGGATTCAGACACAATGACAAGCCAGATTTCAATAAACCACACCACAGCTTAGCATTATGTGTGAACCAGGCCAACATGAATGTGGAAAAGCAGTTTGTAGAGTGTTCTGCCGCAGCCACTAATTTTGCAAGCAAATTTTTTTTGACACTTTTATGGTAGCATGATAAATCAGATGATCGCATGGGGAATTTCTCAGATGATTATGTAAACAGCTCAACATGCTTTTCAGGTTGACAAAGCGTACTGGATAGAGTGTTAGCCTTGGATTGGGGAGATCTGTGTTCAGCTATGAAACTTACTAAGTGGCCTTGGGCAGTCTGCTCTCTCTCTCTCTCTCTCTCAATGACCTTACAGAGTTGTTGTAAAGTTTACTGAGATAATATATATGAAGTACTTCAAACACTCTGAAGTGTTATATGAATGCTAAATGTTAGCCTCTCTGAATGTGGATATGGCACCATCCACATGGAGGAGGGAGGTATCAGCCACCATCCAAAAAAAAAAAAAAAAAAAAGACAGAAAGAAAAGAAAAGAAAAAAAGATAAAATAAAGAAAGAAAAAAGGGGGAGGGGAATAGAACCCTTCAAACAGTCCAATGAAGACTGAACATGTTCAGTGGCCATGGAATGCCGGCTGACTGCTGGGGAGGAATGCCAAACTGGGAGGGGTTATGGAATGGATTAAAGTCTGACTGTCTAAAACAGGGCTCTCCAACCTTGGGTCCCCAGATGTTGCTGGACTACAGCTCCCAGAATCCCTCGCCATTAGCCATGCTGGCTGGCTAATGGCGAGGGATTCTGTAGGCCAGCAACATCTGGGAACCCAAGGTTGGAGAGCCCTGGTCTAAAATATGCTTTTAGGCTGCCTTTAAGGGTCGAACCCTCCCAAGATGACATATATGATAAAAGAAAGCTGCAGAAAAATACAACTGGAAACCGTCCCCCCCACCCCCTGATTATAAATGAAGCAAGCAGATCCAAAATTAAGAAAGGCCAGTGATAGTTACTATTTTAATATCAATAAAATGAAAATAGGGCAGGTTCTCGATGCTTGAATGCCTTGGCGAGCAGACTTTGTACCTTACTGTTTCCAGTTCTAAACCTCTCAGCACAACACACCCCTTCTCTGCATTAGTGGTTGAGGCTTCTATTACTGAACACTAAACCAGTCCTGGGGAAGGCCATGTTCATGGAATGTGCAGCTGAAGCTGAAGCTTATTCATGGCGGTGACCAGGTTGGTAACTCCTATTTTGGTGGGGCTCCTTTTCCATCACAGGTTTTACTGGTTGTATTTAGAGCTTCATAGAAGCTATCCATGGTGCTGAACTCCACCCGCAAAATAGGTTCACCACCATGGAGTACCATGGATATCTCCTATGAAGCTCCAAATAAAACCTGAAAAACCTATAATGGAAAAGGAGCCCCACCAAAATAGGAGTCACCAGCCTCCCCTGGCAGTGACATCAGGCCTAGGATCAGGCACCCATAGTCTCCTGCAATTCCATTTATTATTTAAGAAATGGGGCTCCAGTTGCATAAGCTAGGGGTTTATCACTAGCCATAGTTGGATTTAGCGAGTAATATTTTAATGACACACAGAATGTTGGTATAAGTGTATTTTACCAACATGGATGACTTGCTGAACAGGACATTTAGTTGAGCATGAGAGACATGGCTTTGTATTATGAAAGAAACCTCAGCTGGTGAATATGAAGCATAAGTCCATTTCAATCCAGCTTTAGGCCCAGTTTTGGGATCAAAACTGCCTTGGTCGCCCTGTGGGATGAACTTTGCCAAGAGAGAGACAGGGGGAATACAACCCTGTTAATTCTCTTGGGCTTCTCAGTGGCTTTTGATGATACCATCAACCATGGTATCCTTCTGGAGTGGCTGTCTGGGTTGGGAGCTGGGGGCACTGTTTTAAGTTACAGTGGTTCTATTCCTACTTGGATGGTCACTTCCAGAAAGTGATGCTGGGAGATTATTGCTCTGTTCCATGGCAATTACATCACAGGGTCCCACAGGGCTCAATTCTATCCCCATGCTATTTAACATCTACATGAAACCACAGGGGGAGGTTATTGTGGATGTGGATAGAGGTATTATCAATATGCCAATGACACCCAGCTCTACCTGTCTTTTTCATCTAACCCAGATGAATGTGGGATGTCCTGTGAATGTCCTGAATCAGTGCCTGAGCAGGGTAATGAACCGGATGAAGGCCAACAAACTGAAACTCAATCCACAAAAGACAGTGGTACTGTTAGCAGGTGGTTCACCCAGTTGAGTGGTGTTCAATCTGTCCTGGAGAGAGTTGCAGTACCCCTGAAAGATCAGGAGCGCAGTTTGAGGATGCTTTGACACTTGAGGCCCAGGTGGCCTCAGTGGCCAGGAGTGCTTTTTACCAGCCTAGGCTGATTTTATTTATTTATTTATTGTACTTCTAGATCACCCAACTAGCCGGAACCCGGCTACTCTGGGCGAGTTTAGCCTATACCAGCTTAGGCTGATATATCAGCTGTGACCCTATCTGGACAGAGATAACCTGGCAACAGTTATGCATGCCCATCCAACTTTTAAATACTTGGCCAAATGACATGTGACCAAAACTGTGCAGTTCTTTCCTTGAGGGCAGTCCCCCCCCGCAATCGCCAGCACTGCCCCTCCCAGTCCAGATGAGGACCCTAATGTGAGGGTAGGGGGACTTGAACTGTTTGACCCCTGTAGTCCTGATCCAAATGGGGGACATGCTGGCAATGTGTGTGTGGATGCAGGGCGTGGGACCCCTGCATTCAAGGGAAGAACTGCCTACTTAAGGCCACATATAGTTTGGCCTTGAGTCAGCTGCTGGTCCAAGCAGTGTAACATCTGACAACCTTAGAAAGCCCAGTTGCCTGTATCTGCCCCACCAGGCAGATTAAAATGGCAAGATGGCAAAAATAGCCGCAGGCAGTGTAGGTACATAAAAGGCTAGCAGCGGCACCTGAACTGAGCTCTGGTCTAGTCCTTCCACCTCAAACAGATGATCGGTGCTGGTACAGGGCAGCTCTTTGCGGTGATGCTCTGACAACATTGATCTTTGCCTAACATTGCTCTGAGGCCTAATTCTCTCTGTGTCTGGACCATTCCACTTCATTCATTCCACTGCAGCTGGAGACCCACCTAGTGGAATGCTCTTTCATGAAAAACCGCCTTGCACACAGAAGAGTAGCATGTTAGCAAAAAGGCTAGGCTAGAGCTGACATATCATTTTGTGTTTGCAAGGAATTTTGCGTGTGGAGGTGCATCCAGGAATGGGAGACCAGACCAGAGCTGCATAGCCCAGGCATACATTTATTGCCTCATTGTGAACTGGGCAAGGTGCTCCATAGTCCATACCCCTCCCTCCCTCTCAAAGTTGAAGATCAGCCTAGGAGCAGCACAGTGGCAGTGCTGACTTGATAGAGAGTGAAAAGCTGATATTTGTGTTTGTTTGTTTTGCGTCATTATTTGTCTGAAGGCCCCTCTTAGGGCCAAAGGTGCAGGATGTAAATTGTTATGCAAATAAAATTAATTATATAAATATAAGTGCTTTCTCTCCTGTAACAGATTCAAAGCAGTGTGACAACAAAGCCCCTAGGAGCACTGATCATGTTTTGAGGAGGGGGTTGTTGTTGTATATATGGCCACTGACAAATCTGTTTTGATCTATTCCTATGAAAAGGCTAAAATAGATAAGACTGACTCTACAGACCAATTGGTGAAAACCCGAATTAAATGTGTGTGTTCCTGTAGTAGAGCTGTAACATAAAAATGAGCTGGGTGCATAAAGCAGAGACAGATGGAGAGAGAAGCCCACCCCATTTATTCACCTGTCACTTTGAAGAATGGTCCCTGTGCTGAGACGCAGATGGTCATAAGTATGGTGTGATCTGTACTCACTGCTAAAGCCACATCCCGAAAATACTTTTCTGGTGTGACTTTTTCACAAGACCATTTCACTATGAGAGAAATGAAGCGCAAAGAATCTGGTCCCACTGTAACGTATAATGTATCAGGGTGACAGCTTTTGCTTTAAAAGAATCTAGAAGAATTTTTAACCTCAGTCGTGAAAAAATCTGAATGGATTAACCCTTACGATGCTATCTCAACCCATGATCTGGCTTATAAGAATGCCTCCTAGAAACCTGCTATGCTGATCTTGCAATGTACCCGACTCTAACATCCTTACACTCCTTTAACATCTACATGAAGCTGCTGTGGCTGTGGGAGGTTGTCCAGAGATCTGGTTTGTGCTGTCATCACTTCAGCATGCTGGTGATATCTAGCTCCAGCTCTCTTTTTTCATAGATCCCAGGTAGCCAGCAGTGGAGACTATGAATCCGCGCCTGCGATGATGGAATGGATGAGGTTAAAGAAATGGAAACTTCATCCAGATATGATGGAAGTATTGTTGGCTGAAGAGAAAGCTGACTAGGTTATAGCCTGTTCTGGATGTGATTGCATTCCCTCTGAAGATCACGTTTGCAGTTTGGGCGGGGGTACTTCTTCATCTGGTGCTGGGTATCCCAGGTGGTGGCAGTGGCCCAAGTACCTTTTACCAACTCAGGTTGGTGTGCTATCTGTGCACTTACCTGGAGAAGATAGGCTTAGGCTGCAATCCTATGCACACTTATTTGGGAGTAAACACCACTGAATGCGGTAGAACTTCTGAGCAAACATGTATAGGATTGCACGGTTGCTCATACTATGGTAATACATCCAGATTGCACTACTATGTGGGGCTGAAGTCCACACCGTGTTTTCCTAGGAGTTCTACCATACTAGAACCTGGAGCAGTTCTGATCTAGGTTTTTATTTGGATCAAGTATGGACAGTGGATCAAGTATGGACAGTGCATATAAGAGGAAGTTTCCATGTAATTGCTGCGATTACTTCTGCTCCAGAAACAGTCCTGTAACTTCTAATTCACAGTTCATACACACACTAAGCTGTTTGCTCAGAATCAAAGACCCAAATAATTGCCTAAACTGGCAAAACTGACAGTGCACATCAGAGAATAAATGAGACAAAACATTATTCAGGCGGAGAGGATCAATACATTTTCTCTCTTGTGAATACTAGCTTCACACCATTCTTTCTAAACAATACTTATAGTCTTACTGTACCTTATCTTCCCAAGCCCAACTATACAGATGTTTCCTCAGAATCACCGCTCAAATGAGGCATTATTTCTGATTTCACAGAGGTAAAAATTTAAAGCTGTGATGCCATTTGTGAATTTCAGAGAAGGCAAGTACTGATAACAAAAATTAATAATCTGACAATGTTGTGGAGGCTCCCCTCCCACTGAAAATAAATATTGCTTAGTGCTACTTTTCTCTTTCACTGATGCAATTGTCAAGGACTATTCAAGACAGAAAGCCAAAAGGATAATGGATGCTGGGTTTGCTCCTGTGGGTGGGAATGTCCCCGAACTTCTGCCCATGGGATGCTCTCACTAGCGGAAGTGGGGGGATGACTTTTACCAATTTCCTTCTCCAACTGCACCCCCTTGTGTCCTCTGAAAATCTACTCTGGAGAGTTGGGGGGTCCTGTGGAGCACTGTGGAGCACTGTGGAGCACTGTGGGAAAAATGGGAATTGGCAATAATTGCCCTCTTCTGCTCGCAATATCTATAACTGGATCTTGGTCCCATCCATGAATGGAAGGAGCCCTCCTGTTTACAGAAGCTTAGTTAGGATCCAAGCCATTTGGTAGCAACATATACAATGTGTTATTACTCCAGTGTCATAAATGTCCCCAGCTCCATTAAAATCAGTAGGAAATTATACTTTTGGAGATAAACAATGAAAGCAAAATTGCATTTTGTTACTGTGGGTGTTTTAATCTCTCTGAGCAACACAGTGCTGCGCAAAACTGCATCCCATTGTGTCTTCCGAGATAGAAATGGATAAAATTACTCCTTGTAACTGAGAGGTTCTGAATGTTTGTTACATTGATTCTGATTAATAAATCAAGAATAATAATGAGTTTGATCCAGATGAGTTTCCTCTGATGGAGGAACTCATTTGCGTTCAACCCAACATTCATACTTGCCTAGGCTAGAGTTGGGAGAAATGAGATCAAATTCTACTAGTAGTTCCTAAATGATTTGCAGTAGGTTGACAAAGGCTTCTGCCCCCCAACTGTTTAACAGCAACACTCCCGCTCCCCCATTAGGCTGTTAGATTTCCTGATCTGTAGTAACTTCAGTCAAACTATGTGTTAAATGCATTTGTGATGTGTACTACCTCCTGATAACTTAGGAGGCTCTCCAGTATAAATAAATAACTAATTATACCTAAGGATTAAAATGCAGACTGAATGATTTTCTTCCCCATTCCTACTTGAAAGGCCTCTAGCTTGTCATCTGCTTCTGAGACTGTCATATAAGCCTGGAGGTGCTGTTCCCAACTCTTCCAGTTTTCTGCAAGATTTCCCATGAGACACAAGGCTGGGGGTAGGTTACTGGCCCTCCATTTACTTGGGTTTCACTTTATTTTGTTTATTCCTTTATTATATTTATATCCTGCCTTTTTTCCTTCAGGAAACCCAAGGCAGCTTACATAATCCTCTTCCTCCTCCTCTCCATTTTACCTTCACAACAACCCTGTGAGGTAGGTTAGGCTGAGATTCAGTGACTGGCCTGGCCCAAAGTCACCCAGTGAGCTTCCTGGCTGAGTGGGGACTAGCACCTGGATCTCCTGAGTCCCAGTCCAACACTCTAACCACTATGCCACCCTGGTCACTTTGGATACCATGTAATATTACCTTTAGGTCAGGAAACAGCAGTTGAGGCAGGATATTTGGCAATTATTTATTAACTGAGATATAGCAACTGGTTAACTCATACTAACAACTGACCCCTGCCAGCTTAGATGGCAGTGAACTCTCTCTCCCAGCCTCTTGCCATGTGATTAGTTTCCTCCTGCTAGAGATTGGAAGTTGGTCTTAAAGTAACATTAACATATACTGTATGTATCAAGTTTTTCCTTACCTCCCCACAGGCATGTGGGGATAGGGTGATCGTTACGGTGTCGGCACAGCTAGAATGCTTAGCTTGGGAACACATTTTTCCTAGATTCTAGGCATGTGAGAGGCAAGATTTTGGCTCTGTTCATGCTGCTGATAGAAGAGATAAGCCTCCCCTTCCTGTGTGGTACGGATCACTCTCCTTGCACACACTTGAAATTAGGTAAGGGAAAAAATGGTTACTGCAGTTAATCTAAGGTGGAAGTGGAAGCTTTCGAATGTCTACTTGTGGCCATGCTGGAGGAGGACGGGGGCATACACTCAGGGCTCTCTGCAGCTCATTCTCTCTTTATTTATTTTTTTTAATTTTCAGACAATATGTATAATAGAAATAAAAAGAACATACATAAAAGAAAATTAAAAAATAATACAGTGCACCCAACACGTTGGGACCAAAGTTTGGTTTCTATCTCAGTAATCCATTATTATTCAATATTCCAAAAATACATCATATCTTAACATGGCATGCTCCCTTTTCCCTTTACTAATATATAATCTAAAAATACTTCCCAAATATCCTTGAATTTATTTTTCTTTAATTGTCCCTTAATACACGTTAATTTATCGTTTAAAGCAATATCCCACACCTCCTTATACCGATCTATAACTAAAAATTTATGTTGGACTGTCCATTTCTTCGCAATCATTAATCTGCCTGCCGCTAACAAGTTGACAATTAGTTCCTTTATATCTTGAGAACAAACCAGTTTCTCCATAATTGATAACAGTGCTAGTTTTGGGCAGACCTCTAGATTGATACCAATAATTTCTGATATTTCTTCAGCAGCTCATTCTCATCACACTAAACTATGGTTTAGCATGACAGCTGAATGCAGCAATTGTCTCCAACATTACAAGCAATCTCATATGAAATCAGTACTGTGAGAAAGGCTCTTACCGACTGTGCGATCTGGGAAAATGCCTCCAGTTTTTGTTCTCATAGCTCAGGCAGTGCTTCTGCCTCAGTTGAATAACATACTGTTGTTGCCTTCATTAATCATATGAGAACTAATCGATAATATGTGTACTAGATCTTATGGGGCCCACATTCCCCCTCAGGCATGGACCCTCAGAATGGGAAGATTGGTTCGGGGGTCATGTCTCCAACAGGGGAACACTAAGAAACTAGCCCTTGAAAATATGAATAGCCCTACTGATTTCCAGCTCTGACACTCACTTCTAAGACAACTGGAAAAATCTGTCTTCCTACCTGTAAACAACTAGGGTGGCCATGTGTCCTACTTTACAAAGGACAGTCCTATATTGGAAGTGCTGTCAGAGGACAGTCTTCTGTTTGAAGGCATCCTCTGTTTGAAGGGCTGTCCAGTCCAGTACAAAGATAAATAACCACAAGAAGGGAGATTAGGGGCCTTGAAGTTAGCCATCAATACTTAGCATCATGGCAGCAAACTGAGCAGGCATACAGGTCACCTGGTCACAATCTCTCACACTGTGCTGAAGTGTATGGTATTTCTATTTCCATTATAGTAATGATTTCTAAATTTGCATCTGTACATATAAATTAGCATATGCAAATTCTGTGCAAATCTGTGTGCTCCTCTGTCCTCTTCTTTGATGATACCTTTCCTCTCATTTGGTGATGGGAAAATGGCCATTCTAAAAACAACTTGGCCCAGAGATGTACTGGTTTTTTCCTAGCAACTGCCCATATTTCATTAGGAGAGACTGCCATGGGCTTGAGAACTGTTGCCTTACACCAATGAAAGAATGAAATGACCATTTCTGCCTAAAAGAGCCAAGAAATCCAGCTCCATAACTATGCTCAGGATCTCCCTTTCTGTTGAACTCTTCTCCATTGAATAGCATAGGATGAATATAAATGGCTGACTTGGGGGCAAGTGTGTCTAAATCGTGCTTCAGCTGAATTATTATTTCATTCATTTCAGTGAAATTACATGTAAAGTTCAATCTGTTCCTTCATTTGTGTGAAACAAGGACTTGTATAACATTGGAGTAGAGAATGTATCTCCCTGCTCAGAGACATCACTTACCCCCTTTAAATTGTCCATTATAACTACTTTTCCCCTTCAGCAATTGTACATCAGCAGATGCAGCACAAAATGGCCAAAGCCTTTCTACCGATAAGTTTGGACTCAGTGTGAATGTAATAGAAATCATTTTATTGTATTGTGGACCTTGGTTTGTAGGGAAAAAAGTGTAATTCCTAAGAAAAGCACTTTATTGTGCAAGTCCTTCCATTGTAGAAGAGATTGTAGTTTTATCTAGCATCTTTTGTATTGTTGCTGATGTATCCTGAGCCACTTTTCAACATGCAGGGTTAAGTAATAGTGCAGTTCATGTGTAGGCAAATAGGACAGCCATTAGGGACTCAACTGTAACTCACAGATAGTCCAGAATAATAGAATCACTCAGAGAATGGAAGAGGTTTGGCTTGTAGGATTTACCATTCTTCCTAAAATACTATTAAATCATAAAGTATTGGGCTAGGGCACAGGGAGTGGGACAGAACGACTCTTCAAAAGCAGCTCAAGCAGCCTTGTAAATAAGCTCACAAAAGTTACTAGCCTGCAAAAATTCCTACTAGTTTGTTGGGGGACCGGTAAAGGAAAGACAGAGGGCTGCATTTCAATGCTGGGTGTGGAGGAAGGGGCTTCCCTTCTCTAGCAGCCTACTTGGCTTTTATGCTGCATTCCACCTCCATCACATCATCCCTCCACTGTCAGCCCACCCACTCACCTGCATGCAATTCATGGATGCCTACAGCTACCAGGCTCATGTTTAAATATAAGGGTAGGCAGAGGCTAGGCATGACTATAGTATGGTACAACAGACCTGTGAAGATGGGGACTTCCCTAGGCTATTCCAACAATGAATGTATGCCTATGAACACTTCAGTAAATCCCTGCTGTTGCTTGCTTTGTTGTTGGTCTAGTTCCTTTTGCTCTCTGTAATTAATTGTATTTTATTATTGTATTTTTTTTAGTGTGTATTGTCTTCTTTAAATGGTTTAAAACCACCTTGGGGGGACTTCTTATTGAAAAGTAGGTGTATACATTTTAAAAAATCAATCAATCAGCAACACCCTTTCTTGTTCCCCTGTTGCATTGTCATATCCCACTATAAAAGACCTACCCTATTATATGATCGCTGGAATTCACTTCTGTTGCTACCAATTTACATTAATTGGACATCAGTAGTATGCCACATGTGCTGTACTGAACAGAGATTTTGGCTTGGACCCCAAGATGCCAGGCAGTTCTGGTCCTGGAACCTTTTCCTTCTATCTACAGTCTTCTATACCCTCCTCCCACAGTCACTTCTGAGGGTTGTGGGATCCCTTGGAACATCTTATGTGATGCTGGGGTGCTGCAGCTATGGAGGGAGATTAGCAAGAAAGACATCCTGTCCTTGCATTAATAGAAGTACCTTCCCCTTGTGAATCCAAACCAGAGTCTCATTTTAGAATGCAGAATAAAATCATTTCTTTAGGCATTATTTTTCTAGGTGAACACCTAGGATTTTGCAAGCGGTGGTTTAGAAGTGGACAGATTCTCTTGCATAGATACTCAGCGGCAAACCCAGGGTGAAACAACCCTAAGACTACTGTGTCAGCTCTTATGGCTGGAAATTTTTAGGGATGTACTGACACTGACACTGGGAAATCTGGCTCATTTGAGCTCGACGGACTTCCTGCCCGCTTCTGATCTGATGATCGGAAGTGGGCCAAGTTGGGTTATCCACAGACTTCCATCTCTAATACAGGCCACGGTTTGTGCATTTTTTTAAAACACTAAGGAAATTTGTGCAAATTGTGCTATTTGTGCAAATTTATGCAATTTGCACAAATAGCGTGATTTGCGCTATTTGCACAAAGTGGAAGTCAGAAACTGCCTCGTTCTAGCACGATTTTTGCAAATTGTGCTAAAGCTGCATAGTCGGCTTCCAATTTGTACAAATAGCATGATTTGTGCAAATTTCCATAATGTTTTTTTTAAAATGCGGAAACCATCAGTAGAGATGGAAGTGTGCAAGCTGGCTCAACTCACACAACAGTGAGTCAGCACCAGTACCAGGGCAGGGCTAAAGGAACCAGAATCTGGGAGGCCAAATCATGAAAATCCCCCTATCAGATTCCTCACATATTGCTAGCTGGAATTGCTCACTTTTCCATTTCCTTGCCATTTGGTATTTAAACTGTCCTGATCTAATGACTTAACTCTGCAGTTAACTAAATGTTTGGGGGTTGGCACTGAATATTGAATTGAGGATAGGCATTATTTTGAACAAACCATTCCCTGAGATATGGTTCCACTTCATGAAGAGAGAGTGTTTACCAGCTGGAGTTTCAGCACAGTGTACTTAAAAATACCTTCCACTCTTCATAATTGGAATCTGGTGGTCCCTGATGTGTCACTTAGCACCTTTATCTTTGGTCTGCACACTAAGCCCACCTTGAACCTTATTCCATCTTGTACTTCAGTTTAATTCCAGCTATTTACTTCACCACTGAAGTAGATAGCTCCTTTGTCTCTGAAATGTATTGTGTCATCCATTCTCTAATACCCCATATCATGACCATGGCATTACCAGACACATCATGTTCAGTAACTAATACTGATGGTTTTCAATATTGCCTAAGGACAGAAGACTCTACTCAGCCTCTATATTATATGTGCTGTTTCTTTTGTTCCTATAGTTGTAGCAAAATGTTCTTTCATTTCCTGCCTATCATGCAATTTACTTTCCACCCTACCCCTACAGATTCCCCCCTTGTCTGTCTGTCTGTCTGTCTGTCTGTCTCTCTCTCTCTCTCCCCCTCCCTCCCCTCCCCTCCCCTCCCCTTTGCAAGGCTGGTCCTACCATTAGGCAGAATGTAGAGTGAGATGGCTGCCTCAGGCAACAGATGTTGGGTAGCATCATTTTCAGCACCCCCAGCCATTTCTCCCTGGCCATTCTCATCCTCCTGAACTGGTGCTCCAGGGGCAGTGGTGCCTGCTTGTTCTTGGTCTAGGTGGTCTGTCTTGCCCAGCTGCCTTCTCCCAACATGTGGCAGACAGCACCATTGGGAAAAAACACCTGACCAAGTGACCAGGCAGAGGCAGCCAGCTGCGACTATGCACTCCATTAGGCATTGTTTGTGCACATGCACTGGTCTGCTCATGTAATGCATGTTGGTACTGCCACAGCACATCCCCCCCTGGCTTACAAAAGCCAGCCGAGGGGGTTTAGCTGGGCATGTCCTGGGAGTGGGAAACACTTCTCTACATGAAGGGGTGGTTCCTGCTGTCCTTAAGGAGGCAGTAGTGTGACCACTTCTGGAAAAAAAACCCACTTTGGACCCAACAGTATTTGATAACTACCGCCCAGTTGCAAATACCGCTTTCTTAGGGAAGGTTCTTGAGAAGGTCATGGCGAAGCAACTGCAGGCACTCTTGGAGGATGCTGATTATCTAGACCCATTCCAGTCTGGGTTTCAACCTGGTTATGGGACTGAATCAGCCTTGGTCACGCTAATTAATCACCTTTATCAGGTGAAAGATAGTGGGAGTGCAACTCTTTTAATTCTACTCAATCTCTCAGTGGCTTTCAATACCATCAACCATGGTATCCTCTTGGATCGACTTCGCGGGTTGGGCATTGGAGGCACTGTGTTACAGTGGTTCTGGTCCTACCTGTGGGGTTGATTTTAGAGAGTAAGATTGGGTGACTATTCCTTGGACCCTTGGCAACTGGACTATGGGGTTCCGCAGGGTACCATCTTGTCCCCAATGTTGTTTAACATCTATATGAAGCCGCTAGGAGCGGTCATTAGGGGATTTGGAGCCAAGGGCCATCAGTACACTGATGACACACAGCTCTATATCCCCGTGACAACTGAATCAGGAGAGGCTGTGCAAATCCTGGATCAGTGCCTGAACTCAGTGATGGACTGAATGAGGGCCAATAAACTGAGGCTGAATCCTGGCAAGGCAGAAGTCCTGTGGGTGAGTGGTTCCCAAGTCAGAGATAGGCTCATTGCCTGTTCTGGATGGGGTTGCACTCCCTTTGAAAGATCAGGTTTGTAGTCTGAGGGTACTCCTAGATCCATCATTGTTGCTGCAGTCCCAAGTGACTGTGGCAGCTTGGAGTGCCTTTTACCATCTTTGATTGGTTTGCCAGCTACGGCCTATCCTGGGCAGGAGGGATAGTTTGGCCACAGTGACACAGGCACAAGTAACCTCAAGACTAGATTACTACAATGCGCTCTATGTGGGGCTGCCCTTAAGGCTGCTCCAGAAGCTGGAGCGAGTGCAGAATGCAGCAGCTCGGCTGTTGTCAGGAGCTGCCCGTTTTCAGCATACAACTCCTTTGCTGAAGGAACTGCACTGGCTACTGATTCGCTACCAGGTCAGGTTTAAGGTTCTGGTACTTGTGTACAAAGCCCTCAACAACTTGGGACCAGGTTACCCGAGGGAGCGCCTCCTCCCATACCAACCTACCCGGTCACTGAGGTTATCAGATGTCATGCTCCTGGTGGTTCCTAATGGACCTTTGGCATGGTTGGAGTCCACCAGGAGAAGAACCTTCAGTGTGGCGGCTCCATTTCTGTGGAACTCCCTGCTTCTGGATGTCAGACAGGATCCAACATTGTGCTGCTTTCGGCCCCTGCTGAAGATCTCCTTGTTCTGGGAAGCCTTCTCTCTGCTCTCCAACCACCCTGTAAGTGTTACTTTGTTTTCAATCTATTGTTTTTGTTTCTTTTATCTGTTTTTATCTTTTTATTCACCACTCTGGAATCTACTTAGATATGGAGCAGTATACAAATACTGTAAATAAATAATAATAATAATAATATTATATATTATTATTATTATTCAGAACAAGCTTTGAGGTGGAATTCAGAGAACCCCAGAGAGCTCAGGTTTTGCTGATTTGCACACCCCTACAATGGCCTTTCACTTTAGGCAGAACTATATAATGTCAATACTGCCTTTCAGCATAGCTTATTCACAGATTCATAGATTCATAGATCATAGAGTTGGAAGGAGCCTACAAGGCTATCGAGTCCAACCCCCTGCTCAATGCAGGAAACTAGAGGAGGGGGTCTCCCATCCAAGTAACAACCAGGCTTGACCCTGCTTAGCTTCCAGGACTTTTACAAAAACAAATAAAATACAAATAAAATGAAACAACATATTTTTTATTTCTTAATGCATTAAAATACATTCTTTAAAGAAGCTTTGCCCAGCGCCAAAAAGGGCCTCCCTGGAATTACCTTAGCCTAGCCTTATTCCTTAATTTGCTCTTATTTAAATGTATATTCTCACTGCCATCCAATATGTTTCTGGGATGGTGGCACACAGACATGTATTCTTTATCAAAGCATTGTAGCGTTCCCCAGTACATTTAAGTAGGGAGTTGTATGAGAATTTCGAAAGTGCTGTTCAGCAAGCGAGAATATGCTTTGTTCATCTGTTCGCAATTGTTCGCAATAGTCCTCCCTTTGTCCAGTTGTTCATCTCAAGGTTTGCGAATGAGATTCGACTATCATAAACAGTTCATCAGGCTCCAGCCAAAAAGAGCTCAGAGAGAGATGCCTTTACTTTGCAGTCCTTTACTGTGTGTGACGTAATTTCAAATTGATAAGAGGAATCACATTTGATCAACTAAAAAGGCACCTCTTGAGTCCTATATTTATGTCATATTTCTTAAATTTCTCCCCTGTGTGAGCGGTTCACGAACAATAACGAACAAAAACGAACAACACTTGTTTGCTACACTTGCAAACAAGTGTGTGGGGGAAGGTGACGCTCGTGTGAGCCGTCTGTGAACGCAACCCCCCCAGAAAGTTAGATCAGCCAGCCAGTCACAGGAGATCTGTGACTGGATATACCTCTCCTCCCCCTGTAATGACTGGTGGAGTCTGGGAGGGACTTGGATTTTGGTCAGAGTAGCAGCACTGAAGAAGCATGAGTTTTTTCCCTGTGCAGTTATCCTGACTGAAATTCCTTCCCCCACCTGCTATTTAACCCTCTTGGGAAAAATACAGGTGCATGTATCCTTCCTTGGCCCCTAACCCCCAGTTAGGCTAATAGCAGCTTGGGAGGTGATTTAAATTGGGGAAACAGTATGATGTGAAAGGATTGAACAGCCCCCACCCCATATTAATGCTCTGATCAAAACTGGAGCCCCCCCCCGACTGCTTTAAAGTAAAAACAAAACACCAAGCACATCAGGAAAGATCTGGGCATGGATCATGGATATTTGGGCATATTTTGGTGCAAAAACAATAGAGTTCTTTTGGTCATGCCTACCTGCCTACCTATATTCAACAATGTATGGACAGGAACATGGCAAGGAGAAACTTTTATCGATCTACTTTCCATAGGAAAATGACACCAATTTATGCAAGCCCTGAATTTCATCCGTAAATTGCAGAATTCATCACAGTAGCTCCCCCTCCCCCCACAAGTCTTGTAATCTTGTAAGAGGCATCTCTGAAGTATATCACTGTATATGTGTGGCTTCATATTCAGAATCCTGATGGTTTGGGCAGAATTCCAGATAATGCTTTTTTTACAGGTGATTTTAGGAAGGCCCTATGTTCGTACTAAGGTGGCCAACTTACATCTGTCAAATTCAGTGTGAAAATTTAAGCCCGCCAAACCAGTAGGGCCAAGCAGGAATAGTTGTCGGTGTCTCCGAAAAATGCTCCACCTATTCCCCACCCACCTGACCCACATACATCACCCACTCATGTCTTCCCCACCTGACCCACATGGAAGTTTTCCTGTAGAGAGAGAGTGAGATATAGATCTTTTATTCTTGAATTCCACAAAATTCATCACATGCACTCAAAACAAGCCACCTGTATGAACAGAGAAAGTATGTACGAAATACCTGCCTAAAGGGCAGGCATTTCTTTGACCTTATCACTTGAACCAAAATGAGTGCATGGCTTTTTCAGTACCTGTTATGCCCATTTGCATGTGTCAGTCAGTGAAACATGGGCACTGTGATGTATTTATCTAGAAAGGAATCCAAGAAGAGGCTGGAGCTGAATCAAAAAGAACAGAGAAGGTTAAATTGCAACTAAACGCATCTGTCGGCTCATCCAAACACACCCACATACGAATTTCCAGTCACTTGAGTCTCCAGGGTGTTTGAAAATGTCTGAAGTCTTTCTTTAAAAACCAGATTAGCATGTATCTTAAAAGTTCGACTGTAATACTGTTTAACTGCTCTATTTTTCCATTATAGGCCTGTCAGCAGGAATATGTTGCCCTATAGCACATGACAAGTGAAAATGCTGGTAACATTGTTTTTCATAGACAGGGGGAAAAAATACCAAAGAAGCAATTTCTTAGCTAAAATGTCACCTGTTAGATGTATGGGACTCACTATATTTGTTGCCCTGGTAACAAATGGTGTAAAATGACTCCTTTGCACAGCTCCATCAGAATGATTGCATCCTGGTTTCCCCATCATTTTACAAGAGGCTGTTTTCATTCTCCCTTCCTGACCATATTAAGTGTAAAGAGATTGAATTACGGTGCTGTACCTTCTCTATCCTATGTGGATTTAAGAGTTGATATTGATGTACTGAGAACTGTGTTCTTCTTCAAGAAAAAAAAGCTACAAATTATAATGAATTTGACTTTTATGTATCGACCGTTCAAGTAGCAAAGCAGTGTTTCTGCACCCAGGGGATAGAGATGGCATAATCAGCATTTTTCACTCGAACGAATCCAATTGATAAAGCAATATACTCGGTGTCACTTTGCCTGATCCCTAGGTTTAACAATAGTCATGCTAAAAGTAGATACATTACTCCATAAATTTCACCCATAAAAAAATCTGCTAGCCATTGCTTTATACAGCTGCACTCTTTCCAACTTTTCACTGAGCAGGGCAGAAAAAGGCACATGCAAGAATTTTACTGAGTACATGCCAAGTATAGACAAAAGAACACACACACAGAGCATCAATCCAGAAGTATTCAAAATTTGGAGGAACACAGACAATATTAGCACCTGTAGATTACAAGTTACGGTGGTTGATAAACTCCAAATAGTTTCATATATTTTACGTCCTGATCAAAATGGGTGTACATTTGAAATCCAAGGTACCATGGCACAGTTCATTTAAAAATATAAAAGTGTACAGAGAATACACCCATTGTTGGTATGCTCATAGTGGCAAGAGGTTTTTTAAATTAAAAATTCATTTAAAACATGATTATTATTTTTTGTACAAATTTCCCCCCTTAATTCCAGAATTTATATATGGAAATTAGGAAATGTTCCTAAAACAAACAAACAAACAGTAATATTTAAAGATTATTCAATTTTTGATTAAAAAGTAAAGTTTGTTTAATCTTATTTTTATGTATTTAAAAAAGTAAAGATTATTTAATTTTTGATTAAAATAGCATGTCAAATGTATTTATATTAGTAGGATACATTTTTAAAAAACATAGAGTTTGCCTTTAATACTGGAAAGTATAATCTGTAAGTAGATCCTTTACCTAAAAGTCCATCACTGATATTATTAAAGGAATGTAAAATGTCACTTTTCTTTTGAGTCCGTCTCTGAGTAGAGGTCTTTAGGGTTGCAGGAATCTTAGGCAGCTGGTGGACAAAGATAGCAGAGGGATATGGCAAAAACTGTTGGGTGAAGATGTTCTCAATCCACTGTCAAGCAAGATACATTTTAAAGCTGTAGGCTCCAAATGTTAAAGCTGCTGTTATTACAGGAGATCACTAGAATCACTAGAAGTGGCCCAGATTATCCAGTCAATTTCATGACTGATCAGGTTAGGTATTTGAACTTAGATTGTCCGATTCTTAGTCTGATAGTCTAAGCCAGCCTTCCTTATCACTCCCATCCTAGCTGATGGGAATGATGGGACTTGCAATCCAAAACATCTGGCTGGGGAAGGCTGCTCTAAACATTATAATTTAGACTGGATGATAAACATGTAGTTTTTAGAGGTTTCTGAAGTACTGAAATGCATATTAATGGATTTATTGAAACTGTTGTGCCAGGTACACACTCCAACAAATATTACATGAGGGTATGAGGGATCTATTTAGTGAAGATAGTCCCGTAAACACAGTGCTACTCTATCCCATGGAGCTTGGATTGTCCAAGTGGAGAACCAATGGTCTGTACTAGTATTGAACTGAAATGTTCTGCTTGTTTTGTTTTGTTCCGTTTTTCAAGAAGTAGAAAAATTGTGAGAAATCAAGCCCCCGCATCGCCAAAACCAGGTATTTTTCATGGACAAAGAGAAATTCTTAAAATTTTCAGCTTACCTTAAGTTGTAGAGGGGCTCGTGTGTCCGTTCTTTTTGTAACAAATTGTCCACTACAGCTTACAATAACAGAACTCCTGAATGGTGTCTCTGGGGTCACCGTGAGTCATATTCAGTTGTGTCTGTGCACTCACAGGACCCACCACTTGCATAACAGGGTTTTTGTGGTTCTAAAAATGACCCAAAACAAAGGGAAACATTTGTTTCTAGAATGGGGCCGGTCAGTGGACCTACCAGAAAGGAGCTCCACTGACCTGTCCCAATCCAGAAATAAGCATTTCTACTATTTTCTGGGGTTATTTTCAGAAGCACAAAAACCCTGTTGTGTAAGCTGTGGGTCCTGCAAGTGCAATGTAAACAGTGGAGGCAGAGTGGCCCTGTTGGATACTGCCCAATGTCCCCTCTCAATGGATAGTAAATGACAGTTTCTCAAGATGCAGCACCATGGATGCAAAAAAAGAAAAGGAAGAAAAGTGGCCCTCATAACAGAAGATGGCAGCTCCCATGGGCCCAAGAAGGTGCTGATTTGGATCTTTTTCAGCACAGTTTGTTATAGAAAGAATGCACATGCAAGTTGCTCTACCACTTGTTAAAGTAAGACCAAATTTCTTTTGGCCCCCAGAGAACTTCATCAAAAATGCCCCCTCAGTTTTGTGGCCTCAGAATGCCTGTGAAATTGAGGCA
This sequence comes from Shinisaurus crocodilurus, assembly GCA_021292165.1. Lineage (NCBI taxonomy): Eukaryota > Metazoa > Chordata > Lepidosauria > Squamata > Shinisauridae > Shinisaurus > Shinisaurus crocodilurus. Next base: position 79,933,210 of record CM037877.1, on the reverse strand, counting down.
GCATTTTTGGTACACTTTTAGTTTGTTGACTTTAAAAGTTGTAGTTGCTGGGATCACACATTCTTTTTAATTACTGGAAGATTTTCATCTGTGCTTTAGAATGCATTTGTGTAATATAATGTTCTTCTAAGGCAAATGGAGGAAGCTGAGGTTGAACATCAGAACTGAAGCATTCTTGCTTCCATGATGCTAAGTAGGTATGTGTGGTGGAAGAAAGGATCAGTTATGGCTATGGACCAAACTACACATTATGTTGGAGCTCTGTGTCTGAAACTTCCAAAGTAATTTGGATCATAGTATATAACCCTTTCTCCCCCATCCTGTGGTCTCAAACTAGACTGCACCCCTGGTGGCCAAACATGACCACTTCATGGAAATCTGGTTTCCCTTCACTGCATTTGTCAACAAAGGGAAAGTGGCCTATATAAGCCCCCAACACCCCAAACATCATTTTGGAGGGATCTCATTAAATGAAGGGTGCTCTAAGAACATTCTACTGTTAATGTAACTCAGACAGAAATGGGAACACAGTTTCTTTTTTCTTTTTATTTGAATAGTTGACTTCTGCTGCATTTGTTGACTATGATCTCATTGTACTATGCACAATAATTAAATTGTTTAATTTAATTATTTAAAAAACAAAGTTTAAAAAACACACAACTAGATTGCACCCCTGGAGCTGCTAAAAATTTAAGTCTGTAAGTTTTTCCCTCCATGTGTAATAGCAGCATTGAAGGAGAGGAAAAATCTGGATCAGGGCCATGGTGTGTGAGGAAAATGTTAGATCCCCCCCCCACCGCATGCTGTGGTGGCCACTATCTAAGTTGGGAGGGCCCCAAGGCTGCATTTACAAAAAAGAAAATAATGTTGGGCACTACAACATAATATCTAGTTTGGCTCTAAGAGTAAAACCAAATTTAAATTGTTTCCAAACTTGTATGTCTGTTATGGCTCCTACCCAAAGAACTTTTGAGGGCCTTTACTCTTCGCTGCTGATTTTTATCTTGGTTTTATTATGTGCTGTTTTTATTCACCGTTTTATTTTTTATTTTGTGTTTTTAGTGTATTGTGTACTGCCCAGAGAACTTGTTTTATGGGGCAGTTTAAAAGTACAGTAAATAATAAACAAACAAACCTTGAGCCAGAATTTCTAACAAAGAATGGTCAGCACCCTCACAAAACTACACATTTCAGAGATCTTTGTGATGTCATTTGACTTCATTTGATTCAAATGATGTCATTTGAAACGGGTTTCAATTGGCACTGTAGGTGGGACTTCTATCACTTAATTAGGACTAATAGGGATGGTTAAGTTTGAATAGGAAACACACACACCCTGGCTAGCCTTTTTAAAGTTGGCATTTTGCAATGGACGAAGCTACAAAATATTACATCAGAAGTGCTCCTTACTTCAACTTCAAACAACTTGAAATTGCACACCTGCTTCCTTGAAAAAAGACGGCTGAAATTTTACATTTAGCAGCCTCGGAGAAAAATGTCTATTTCCCCATTCTCCTCCCCCTGCATCTAGTTGGCAAGAGATATCGTAATTGGACCGCCTGCTTACAATCATCCTTGACCTTTGGATAAATAGAGGCCTCCACTTTGCAGTGCTCTCACAGTCTTTCAGCCCTCATGAGCATAAATGGTATTTCATTTTAAAAAGAGATATCCAATTGTCAAGCTAATCCAACAGTGGCTAGCTAGAAATCGTAGCATCACAAAACTCCTCATTGCAAAAGGACCTTTGACCCCCTGCTCATGAGTATGTGCACACCCATATGCATGCATCATACAGACACTTTGGACAAATGTATGCTTTCTTCTCCTCTGATCCTTGCAGTCTTTCCCAGTAAGGCCTTGGCAATTGGTTTAAGGAAACCTCTGTCTGTTTTCCCCATGACACCGATGGCCATTCTCAAATCTCCATTGACAGTTCTAGATGATTTTATTATAAATCACCTAACACAGGCGTGCATGAGACCTAATCAGGATCTTGCTGGTAAATATAGTCCTGCTGATTTTATGTAACTGGATAGAATTTTATGATACTCGGAGACTATAAATTTGTCTGTTAGCTTTCACAAGCTGGTAAATCCAGAGAGCTACTATATCTTAGTCAAGTAATTTCTTCTGAAATCTTTAAAAGCAAAGTTTCTTCTTCAAAGACTACATTAAAGGTGTGTGCGTGTGTGTGTTGTGCCTCCATTTGGAAAAACATGGGGCAGCTGTGCCAGGGGGTGGGGCCAGGCACGTGTCATCTGCAGCCTGACCCAGCTGTGCTGCCTTGCCAATCAGTGCCTGTTTGAAAGACAGGCCCCAAACACACTTCGGATGCTGGAAGCAATTGTCATTGCAACTCGATCATAGCCAGATACTCCTGCCAGCCCCCGGACCGAGACCTGTGCTTTCTTGACTTTGGAACACCCCTGACCATGCTTTAGCCTGCTCATACACTGCTTCGTCTAGCTAGGGCTGATTTCCCCCCCCCCCTCGGCTCATCCTCATTGCTCATCAAAGGATTACGTACTTTAAATTTTTATGCATTGAATGAAAGCCAAGATAAAGCCATTTCTTCCACTAGGCCAGGGGTGGAGAACCTCAGACTTGGGGGCTAAATCCTGCCCCCCCAGGGTCCCAGTCTGGCACTCCCGTGTTCCTCAGACAGCCATGCCCCTTTCTCCTGGTCCCGCTCCTTTCTCCTAACCACCTGCTTTTCTGGCTTTGGTGCAGAAAAGTTCCCTCTCCCCCATTCTGAAATGAAATGCCTTTCCTAAGGCTTAGTTACTGGCAGGAAGACCTTCAGAGTACAATAGGCTGGTATGTTTTGTATGTTTGGTCCTACCTTTTTTGCCTTTGGCCCACCCCCTTTGGCCTCCAGTCATGCCCACCACTGGAATGCAGCCCTGGAGAGCTTCTCTGAAATTGAATTCCGTCCTCAGGTTGAAAGAGATTCCTCACCCCTGCACTAGGCAATGGGGCAACTCTAGACTAGAGCTGCATGTAGCCACTGGGTTCTGCTGAAGACTTAATACAGGAAAAACAGATTTTGTATGCAAATTTCCAACGAACTATGGATTGCACTCTGGAATCTATCTCAGTTCCATGACTCACTTGCAGTGCCAGAACTTATTGGAATTCACACTGAAGTCCACATTCCAAATTGCAATTTCAGTAACTATAGGTATGCTTTATGGGGAGAAAGAATAACATTTTCCGAGTGGCAAAGTATTTCATATGGAGTTTTCAGGGTATGTGATAGCCCAAAGGCAGAATTACTAATGTTAGGGAAGATTTCTGGATACCATAGAACACGTGAGCAAGTATTTATACATTTGATCCTTTAAAAAGATCTGGAGAGACATTTACTTGCCCAAGACTAAAAACTGAGTCCATGCTAGAGGTGAGATTTGAACCCAAGACTCCCAGATCCACTCAGCATACTATTTTCATAGATTTCATAGATCATAGAATTGGAAGGAGCCTACAAGGCCATCGAGTCCAACCCCCTGCTCAATGCAGGAAACTGGAGGAGGGGTCTCCCATCCAAGTAATAACCAGGCCTGACCCTGCTTAGCCTTCCACACTCAGACAAGCTGAGCCAGCGTAAGCCACAGGCCTGTTTGTATTTTCATGTTTAAAACTCTGAGATGTCTCCCTGATCCTGCTGTTTGCAGTCAGAGCTGAAAAGAAAGAGGCGAGATACAAAGTGTTGGATAGAACAAGGACCAAGGACTTTGTTAAGTTTATTTAAACTTAACAAAGGATCTGCAGAGGAAATGTATATGGAGGAATAACTAACCTGGGGTCCTGTAGTAGAGGACTAGCATGAGATCTATTCATGCAAGCCCTACCCAGCCAAGCCTGAGGGTGGGAATTTAGTCCATCCCTGACTTTTAGGCCTCTCAGACCACATACAAGCAGATGCAGAGAGTGGCTTTGCAGAGTCATTCCATCCCAGTGCCACACAACTCAGGGTAGACTGGATAGGTTAACCCCAAGGGCCCTGCCCAGCCCTTGGGTCCCCCAGCCCCAGCAGTATGGCTCTGGGATAGCAAATCATCATAACGGTGCCTCAGGGTGCTCATCTAATTAAATCCCTTCCTGACAAAACTCGCACATCCATGCCTAATGTGACTGAATAGACCTACTTATGTAAACTCCAACTAAAATGAATACCCAGAAACTTATATATGTCTGTGCAGAGTAGGTGAAAAAGACCCCATCAATTAGGCCAACCAATTGCTGGTGAGCAAGAAATTCCAATTGCTGGTGAGCAAGAAATTCCAAAGGGCAACTGACTAACCCTGCACTTAAATTCAGGATGGGTGGGGAGCCACAAGAAGGAAAAGAGGCCAGCTTTGGGGTAGTGATGCCTTAAATAGGCTAAGCTTCGTCCCCTAAAGTCAACATGATGTACATCTGCATGGTGTCACGACACTGCCCTCCCTCCCTCCCTCCCGGCCTGTCTGCAGAGACAACCCTACCCAGCTGGAGCACAATGGGCCAGGCAAGAGAACAGTCTTCTTCTAACCTAGACAATCACCACGGGAGGAGCAATCACCCTTCTCCTCAGTTTAAGAAGAATCCTTGTCAGTTTTGCTTTCCCCTACATTTGATTATATATATATATATATATATATATATATATGTCTTGCCATCCTGTTTACAAAGAAATTTGCCAATTTTGGTAAGTCCTTATCAAACAACAGACTGAACAAAATTCGCACCCAGCTGCACCGGCTATTCCCAGCATGGAGAAGAGGACCATGGTCCCTGTACCTGCCTGCCATGCAGTTGTTAAAGATGAGGAGCCTCTCAGAAAAAAAGAGGTGGCAACCCCAATTCAGCACCACAAACATGGCTGAAGGCACAGGGACTCAAATCCAGACTTTTAAGAGGTAAGCGCATACAGCCTTCTACCTGGATGGATGAGTCTGTCCATTCCGCTTTCTCCCACATCCAGTTTCTTTTTAAATCTCAAGTTATTTCCATCCCATTTATGGAGACATTTTAAAATGTTGGTAAGTTCATATCAAAACCCAACCCAAATGAAATTCTCACCCATCCCTGCTCTGGAGTGCTATTTTAGTATTATATACCCTTCACAGGTGTTCAGAACTTCCTCTCTGCTTTCGTAAAGCTCTTCTTCTTGTATCTTGTCATTCCTACAGCCCATTCACAAAGCCTCCCTTTCCTAGTCGCAGTAGCACATGACTCTGAGAAACCTGGGAACCGGCAGGCGCAGCACTGCACAGAGATTGGATTCGAGACACACATGACAAATATCTGGGCCAATCAAAGATGGTGACTGGAGGCAGGAATAATAAGAGAGGGGAAAAGAAATAGCTAAGAAAGCCTGATGTTGTGGAGGAGGAGGAGAAAGAGAGGGCTGAGGTATGTATCATATGATCCATTCCATCTATGATAACTTGGAGCTATTCCATCTATGATGACTTGGAGCTATGTTACAACTATTCAAATTGCATATGATTTTATCCAGTTTCAGTATAACTTGTATAACTTGGTGTTTTTGACATATAGGAGTGATCCTAACTTGATGTTTTCAGACAGGAGTGATTCATTGATTGCAGTCTTGGGTCTTCTCAAACGGGCTAACCCCCAAAGTTGAAGAAATAACACACACACACACACACACACACACACACACGTACCCTATTTTGTAACAATTAGCATTCATTTCATGTGGACTGCTATGCTATTCATGCTGAACCCTGCAGTTCCCTCCTCTGCCGCAGGAATCAGTATAATTTTATTGTATAATTGTTGGCTCAATCAATAAGTGCCTTTAGCCCTGACCAACACCCCCCAAAAACAACAACAGCAACAAATCTCATGTGAACATGTCCTTAGTCTATTATATAAATTGAACTGAATTTTGCAGAGAAACTAGGATCAGGACCAGTATGGGGCTGCTCTTTCGGCACAGGTCGCCTCCATGGCATAGAGTGCCTTTTACCAGCTTAGGCTGGTGTGCCAGTTGGGACATTACCTGGAAAGAGAGAGATTGGCCTCAGTGAGAGCTATGCCCTGGTAACCTCCAGCTAGGACTACTGTTATGTATTATACATGGGGCTGCCTTTGAAGACAGTTTGGAAACTGCAATTTGTCCAAAATGCAGCTTCTGTTAACTGGAACTGGAAGTTATAACTACATTATACCTGTGTTTTACCAACTGCACTGGCTCCCAGTTCATTTCCAGACTCAATTCAAAGTGATAGGTTTTTGTTTTGTTTTGACCTTTAAAGCCCTTTATAGCTAGGAACTAGGATACCTGAAGGGTCATTTTGTCTCCATGTGTGCTTGCCTGTACATTAAGATCTTCAACAGATACCCTTTTTCAGATACCTCTTCCACCTGAGGTGTGGTGGGTGGAAGGGGCTACTCGGTGCTGGCACCATCCACTGTGGAATGCTCTCCCCAGGAAGGCTCACCTGGCCTTGATGTCATTTCGGTGCCAGGCAAAGACTTTTTAAACATTTCCCCAGACTTTTTAATCCTCTATATGTTGGCCTTTATGCTGCTTTGTATTTGCTGTTAATTCTTCTGACTGCCTTTATACCATTCTTTTACATTATGGTGTTTTAATTTTATTTCATTTCTTTCTTTCTTTATTAATGTTATATACTGTCCAGCTGGCAGATGCCCTCAGAGTGGTTCACAATCATATACTACAAATTATTGCAACCTGGGAACCTGTTAAAGGGCAGGGCGTCAGTCAGTCAGTCAGTCAGTCAGTCAGTCAATCAATCAATCAATCAATCAAACAAACAAAATAGAATATGTGTTACCTGATCTGTGTGGTTGCTATGGTTGCTTCCAGACTGATGACCTCTTAGGAAGCAATCTTGTGAATCCAACACCTGCCATGATTACTTCCTGTACCTACAGGTGTGGCAACATGGAAGTGTGAAGTAAGCACTTCAGTCACTCCAAATGACCACAGTTGTTCTTGCTTATCCTATACATCTCTACTCGGAAGTAAGCCCCATTGACTTCAATCCGACATACTCCCAGGTAAGTGTGAATAAGATTGCACTGTACCACTGTGTTGGGAAACAGCCATGTGAAAGTGTCAGTCACACTACTCAGGTGACAGATGAATCACCCCCTCAGAGGGTGCACTGATGGCCAGCTAATGGCCAGGCTTTAGCTAGCATGATGGTAAGCTGTTGGTAGCTTGTATGCAAAACCTAGACACAATTTGCACCATGAGCAGCTGTACTGTTCTCTAATTTGTCTTTGATAAAGGAGAGGGTTTTTTTGTAAAGCGGGGGTGCCGAGTTTTTGAGAGCAGACACATCTGAAACCTGGGTAAAATGCCACTTTAAAGGCTGTTAAGGTAAATTAGCACAGCAGCAATTTCTCTTTACTATAATCATGATTATATTTGAATATTGTGCCTGGTATGCACTTGTGATTCAATTTAGGGTGTAATACCCTGGCATTTGGCAGCAGGACAAGTAGAATGATCAAATCGAAATGGAGTGCAGAATAAGTATAGGTAAAAAGTTGGTTTTATTTCCCTGATGTATCTACTTACCCACCATCTTTATTCACTTATCCTGATTTTTTTTAAATTTTTAAATATGCAGATAATTATTGAGGAGGTGTGGCATCATGATCTTGAGATGGAGAGTGAAATCAGGGAGGCATCCAAATGAAGAAGTGTTGTAGTAATGTGTGATTTCAATTACCCTCACATTGACTGGACAAATGCATGTTCCAGTCATGACAAAGAAGTTACATTTTTCGATACCCTAAATGATTGGGCCCTAGAACAGTTGGTCATGGAACCGACCACAGGGGAGGCAAGCTTGGACTTAATCAAAAGTGGAGCCACCCAGGACTTAGTAAAAGATGTGAGTGTGGTTGAACCAGTTGGAAACAATGACCACAGTGCTATCAAATTAATTTATATTCAAGTGGAAAATTGCTAATGAAGTCCAACACAGCCACAACTGACTTCAAAAGAGGAAACTGCTCTAAAATGAAGGAACTGGTAAAAAGGAAATTGAAATGGGGAGACAAGAAGGTTAAATATCTTGAAAATACTTGGAGGTTACTCAAAACCACAATAATAGAAACTCAGATAGAATGTATACCAGAGGTCAGGAAAGGTAGCACCAGGTCGAGGCAGTCACCATAATAGATAACAAGCAATGCCAAGGAAGCTATTAGAAAAAAGAAGGCTTCCTTCAGAAACTGGAAGTCTTGCCCAAAGGAAATGCAAGCAGACAATAAGCAGATAAGAAGAAGATGCAAAAAAGGATTTTATGGAACATATTAATAACATCAAGGCAAATAATAAAAAATTCTTCAAATACATTGGAAGAAGGAAACAAACTAGGGAGGCAGTTGGACCATTGGATAATAATGGAGTTAAAAGAGGATAAGGAGATTGCAGAGAAGCTGAATGCATTCTTTTCATCTCTCTTCATTGCAGAAGATGTAGGGCAGATACCTGTGCTTGAATTAATATTTTCAGGAAGGGAGTCTGAAGAACTGAAACCTAACAAATCTTGAGGTCCAGATTTTTTTTTAAAGAAATCAAATGTGCAGTTACTGATCTTCTAACAAATATATGTACATATCCCTAATATCACCAGTCTCTGCACCAAAGGACTGGAGAGTGATCTATAGACACCAATTTTAAAAAGGGATCCAGGAAGATCCAGGACATTACAGGGTGGTTAGCTTAATGTTTGTTCTGGGAAGCTTAATGTTTGGTGGGAAGTATTATTAAAGAGAGACTTATCATGCATATAGAAATACTCACTGAAAAAGAATCCACATGGCTTCTGCAAATGGTCCTGCCTCATTAACCTTTTGGACTTCTTTGAGAGTGTCAATAAACATGTGGATGGTGGTGAACCAGTAGACATTGTTTACTTGGACTTCCAAAAGACTTTTACACAGTCCCTCAGCAGAGAATCCTGAGCAAACTTAGCAGTCATGGAATAAGAGGAGAGGTCCTTTTATGGATCTCTAACTGGTTAAAGGACAGAAAGCAGAGAGGAGAAATAATTTTTTTCCAATGAAAAATTTGGAGCAGGAGGAATAAATTTTTGCAATGAAAGGATGTAATCTTTGGGGTCCCACAAAGATCTGTATTGGAGCTGGTGTTTTTTTTTTTATAAAAAAAATGTTCATAAATGATCTGGAATTAGGAGTGAATAGTGAGCTGGCCAAGTTTGCTGGTGACACCAAATTATTTAGGGTGCTTAAAACAAAAAGGGATTGTGAAGAGCTCTAAAAAGGATCTCTCCACCGGAGAGAATGGGCATTAATACAGCAAATGGAGTTCAGTGTAAGCAAGTGTAAAGTGATGCACACTGGGGCGAAAATGTCCCAAATTTCAATGTTTTTCTCCCTTTCTCATAATACTAGAACCTGGGGGTAGTCCCCCCATGAAGCTGAGCAGTGTGAGATTCAGGACAAATAGAAGGAAGTACTTCTTCACACAGCATATAGTTAAACTATGGAATTCACTACTGCAAGATGTAGTGATGGCCATCAGTTTGGCCTTTAAAAGGGGATTGGACAAATCCATGGAAGATAAGGATGTCAATGGCTACTAGTCCTGATGGCTATGTGCTACCTCCAGTATCAGAGGCAGTATGCCTATGTACACCAGTTGCACTCATGTCCTACTTGTGGGCTTCCCACAGGCAGCTGGTTGGCCACTGGGTGAACAAAATGCTGGACTAGATAGGCCTTTGGTCTGATTCAGCATGGCTCTTCCTATGTTCTTATGAAACTAACAGTTTTAGAGGGTAACTGCTGTAGGCTCCTCTTAGCTCGTGTCCACCTGAAATGCATTCTGAACAGTTTTGGGGGCTGGTCTTTCAAAACCTAATGGGCCTTCACAAATCACACTGATCCTACTAAAGATCAGTGACAGTGTTATCTCTGTTTTCCACCTGAACTTGATTAGTTGCCCTTTATGAATGGTGGTCTAGTTCCCTATAAAGAGATGACTTCTACAAAGGTATGTCCTGCCTCATTAACCATTTGGGTTTCTTTGGGAGTGCCAATAAACATGTGGATGGTGGTGAACCAGTAGACGTTGTTTACTTGCAGAAGGGAATCGGCAGGGCGTAAGGGGATCAATGGGGGGGTGTAAGCAGCCTGTTGGATTCTTCCCCATGTGAGCCACCTTGAGTTCCTTGCAAGAGGAAATAAAGGTAGGATATAAATGTAACAAAAATAAATAAAGATCCCCCATGTCCCATGCCACATTTATTTTTGTTTGGTGCAAGGGGAATAGGAGATTAACAGTACAATCATATGTATGTCTAATTATGCTGAAAAATCAGCAAAAATAGTTCTTCAGTTTTGTTTCTAAATTTGTGTTGTTGCAGGTGAAGATTCTTCCTTGCTGCTGGTTCTTATCCTGGCTCTTATTCTATTTTAAACTTCTAAGGGTTTTATATTACATTTTATCATGTTGTAGCTTAGGGTATTAATTTTTCTGAACCACCCTGAGAACTTTGGCTATTGGGTGTTATTGAAATGTAAGAAATAAATAAGGGTGCAATCCTATGCAAGGTTAGACAGAAAAAATGGCCTGCAACTCCCAGCATGCTGGAAGTTGTAGGCCTTTTTTCTGTCTAAACTTGCATAGGATTGCACCTTAAATCGGCAAAACAAAGTTGGAGGGGAGCCATTTCACAAAAATGTGTCCTGAAATTACTGGGTAAATTTCAGGATTTTTTTTTATTGAACCACTGTTTCTCACCAGCTCTGTTTCTCCTCCAATGGATAGCCCTGATGGCAAAGTCAGTAGGGAATCAGTGCCTGATTTGTAAGGCTCATGGTTTGAAACCTGTGGCACCTGATACTTCTCCTTCACTAGGGGTGATTAACATGTGGCTCTCCAGATGTTGGTAGACTGCAACTACCATTAGCCCTAGCCAACATGGCCAATGGTGAGGGATGATGGGAACTGCAGTCTAATATCATCTGGATATTAGACATTCCCTTTCCCTGAATTACACTGTGCAGAAATAAGAAGCAGAATCCATCGATATACCAAGCCAGAGAGGAAGTAAGTATTTGGGTTTCCAGCTCAACATTAGTGCTTATTGGCTATGGTCCCGGAACAGCTGGGACCAGGTTATCTGGCAGATTGCCTTCCCCAGTACAGACCTGTGCGATCATTAAGATCATTGGAGGAGGTCTTGTTGATTGTACCATGACGTACAGATTGCCATCTCACAGCCATCAGGAATCGGGCCTTCTCTGTGGTGGCACCCAGTTTATGGAATGTCCTCCCAGCAGGTATTTGGGAGGTGCCAAATATGACATGTTCTAGGCACCAGTTAAAGACCCATTTCTTTACTGAGGCCTTCCTTGAGTGAGTGTGCTGGCCAGTCAGTTCGTTTGTAATTATGTGTTGTAGTGGTTTTAAATTGGTTTTAATGTTTTAATTAATGTTTTAGTATTATGTATTTTAATTGTATTTAATGCATATCATGATGTACTCTAATTTTTTTAATCTTCTTGTAAACCACTTAGATATATTTTAAAATATAGACAGCATTATATAAATCTATTAAACAAACAAACAAACAAACAAACAATAGTTGTGCAAGGTATAATGGCTTGAATAAATGGACATATGTTTCTTTGTAATTCAAGAACTGTGTCCTCAAGTGATAACGTATATGTATGAAATGGCAACCAGGACATCAAAAACATGACTGATCTTTATTAATACTACTTCATATCACCCCAAATACAATATGCCCAAGTGCCAAGGTCATCATGAGCGCTGTCACATTAAGTAACGAGCAGCAGATTGACACTGTAGTGAGACCATTTAAAATCTTCCCTGCCCCCATGCAATTCCAGTTGCATAAAACATTTGCATCTTCCCCCTTTACTGAACAGTGTTCTAGCTGTTGCCCTGCACTGCAGAGATGACAGCATTTCAGCCTCTGTCAGCCAGACATTTCTATTTCAATCTTTTGTGGTAATCATTAGGCAAAATCTATTCTCCTGATCCCTTGCTATACAGATGAAGGATGCTACATGACCATCACATAATACAAAGGGCATTTCTCACACTGGAGCCATGAGGCATCTAGGATAAGTAGCCCTTTAAAGAGGTCAGCCTCTTTCTCAGTTAATTAGTGAGTGTCTTCTGGACAAAACCTTAAGATTTGATTATTAGCGCATGGTGTCTTCAGCAGAGGCGCGACTCACTTTCAGCCAATGGCCCTGTTTCTCACAGCCAAAGGAGGTTTTTAAGGGTAACATATGATAAAAAGCTGAAATTGGATTTCACAAGAGTGAGGCACGCCATGAGTAATCATATTGCTCCAGGCGTGATGGATGCTGCTTTGTGCAACATTATTTCCCCCAGCTCCACGGTTCATATACAGGCTCACAACATAATCTATAATTGCACTAAATGGTGTGAAAGGGAAACTTGTTCTAGGGGTGATATGCTAATGACACATAGTTGGCAGCGGTGGGGGGGGGATCTGGTGTCTGGAGGAGGTGCATATTCAGCTATTTGATGGCTATTCAAGACAGGTAAATAGAATCCTTCATAAATATAGTATGAATTTAATTAATGTTGGTGTGTGTATGTGTGTGCTAATCCCCCCCGCACACACACACACACCAATGCTTTGGTCAGCCATCCATCAGCCACATCCCAGTTTGCAATGCTGGTACTTTGATGTTGAACTGGGCTGGCTGAACACTTCCCATAACAGCAGAGGGCAGTGCAGAGCTAAAGCTGATGCTAAAACCACTTTGAAAGCCTGCTTAAAACTATAGAGCTCCTTTAGTAATTGAGAAACATAAACTGCTAATTACAATGTGTGTAAACAACTGAATGTCGTCTAATTTGTTGCACAAGATTTCAAAAGCATCCAGTGCAGTTTCTTTGATTTAAAGCATAGATGGCAATTCATCCACTAGTAGATTCTGCGCTCTCTCTCTCTCTCTCTCTCTCTCTCTCTCTCTCTCTGTTTGAGAGAGAAGGACAATCAGACAGACAGATCAGGCCTAACCAATTGGGGTGCTTCCAGATGAGACTTTCATTGGGCAATCACACTGCCTCATTCATGAGGCACCCTTCTGTGTTTTCCCACCACTTCTTCCATCTTTTTTCTTACCAGAAAATATATATGTTAAGGAAGAAAAGATGGAATCGCCACACAATGCCTTTTGCTTGTTAGCATTAGGAGCCTTCCATATAGAAACACCCTTGGTGACCCAGTCCAACATCGTACTCAAGGCAGAACTTTCTACTCACTTAACGCCATAGAAACAATCTTATGTAAAAGAGACCATCATAGAGTTCCAACCTGAAGTGAAATTGCAAAATGAATTTGAGAGCTAGTATATTGTAGTGGCTAAGAGCTGAGAGCCAGAAGACCCAAATTGTAACTTTTGCCATGAGCTCACTAGGTGGCCTTAGAAAACCATGATCTCTCACCCTCAGCAATACAGCGATATTAGTGGCAAACCGTTATAGGGTCATTAATGAGTATTGAAATAATGTATGTGAAGTGCTTGTATTTCATGAACCAGACCCGAGGTCACCAGCATGGCTAAAATGAGCAAGGTCAAGGAAGTTATTAGAGAAAAGAAGGCTTCCTTCAGAAAATGGAAGTTTACCTAAATGAAGTAAACAAGAGGGAGCACAAACTTGCACAAAGGAGATTCAAGCAGACAATAAGAGATGCAAAAAAAGCATTTTGAGGAACATATTGCTAACATCATCAAGGCCAACAATAAATCATTCTTTAAATATATCAAAAGCAGGAAAGCAGCTAGGGAGACAGTTGGACCATTGGATGACAATGGAGTTAAAGGAGTACTAAAGGAGGATAAGGAGATTGCAGAGAAGCTGAATGAATTCTTTTCATCTATCTTCATGCAGAAGCTACAGGACAGATACCTGTGCCTGAACTGATGTTGTCAGGAAGGGAGTCTAAGGAACTGAGGCAAATAGTGGTGACAAAAAATGAAGTTCTCAACCTAATTGACAAATTGAAAGTTAATAAATCACCAGTCCCAGATGGAATCCATCCTAGAGTTCTTAAAGAATTCAAATATGAAATGGCTGATCTTCGAACAAAAATAGGTAGCGATGTAAACTTACCTGCTCCCAGGGCTGCTCCAGAGCACCCCCGCCTGCTCTCGCCGCTCGCAGTGCCAGGGAACCGGAAGTGATGCGGCGGGGAACTGAAGCTCCTTTCCCCGGCATGGATCGAATGGTGGGAAGGTAAGTTGTGAGAGTCTCGGGGGGGGGGGCGAGCAGGCCTCTTTGGCCTGCTTTCAGCCCCCCCGACTCTCGGATACATCCCTAAAAATAGGTAACATGTCCCTAAGAGATGTACCAGAGGACTGGAGAATGTAACACCGGTTTTTAAAAAGGGATATGGGAATCCAGGAAATTACAGGCCAATTAGCTTAATCTGTTCTGGGTAAATTGGTTGAAAGCATTATTAAAGATAAAAATAGTAGGCGTATAGGACAAGCCCTGCTGAGAAAGAAACATAGCTTTCACAAAGGTAAGTCCTGTCTCACCAACCTTTTATTGTCAATAAACATGTGGACAGGGGTGATCCAACAGACACTGTTTACTTGGACTTCCAAAAGACTTTTGACGAAGTCCCTCACCAAAGACTCGGTCCTGAGCAAACCTAGCAGTCATGGAATAAGAGGAGAGGTCCTCTTATGGATCAGTAACTGGTTAAAGAACAGAAAGCAGAGAAGAGGAGTAAATGGTTAATTCTCCCAATAGAGGGATGTAAACAGTGGGGTCCCACAGGGATCTGCATTGGGACCAATGCTTTTTAACTTATTCATAAATGATCTGGAATTAGGAGTGAGCAGTGAAATAGCCAAGTGTGATGACAAAACCAAATTATCTAGGGAGATTAAAACTAAAAGGGATTGTGAGGAACTCCCAAAGGCCCTCTCTAAACTGGGAGAATGGGCACCAAAATGGCAAATGCGGTTCAATGTAAGCAAGTGTGAGGTGGTGCACGTTGGGGCAAAAAATCCCAACTTCCAGCATAATCTGATGGGATCTGAGCCAGCAGTGACTGACCAATAAAGAGATATTGAGGTTGTGGTGGACAGCTCAATGAAAATGTCAACCCAGTGTACAGCTGCTGTGAAAAAAGCAAACTCCATAGGCATAATTAGGAAGGAATTGAAAATAAAACTGCCAATATCATAGTCTCCTTATACAAACCTATGGTGCGACCTCACTTAGAATGCTGTGTACAGTTCTGGTCACTGCAACTAAAAAAGGATATTGTAGAGTTGGAAAAAGTGCAGAAAAGGCCAGCTAAAATGATCAAGGGGCTGGAGCAACTCCCCTATGAGGAAAGGTTACATCATTTGGGATTGTTTAGCTTAGAAAACAGTCGAGTAAGGGGAGACATGACAGAGATGTACAAAATTATGCATGGTGTGGAGAAAGTGGATAGGGAGACATTTTTCTCCCTCTCTCATAATACTAGAACCCAATGGGGTCATCCCACGAAGCTGATTGATGGGAGATTCAGGACAGATAAAAGGAAGTCCTTCTTCACACAGGGTATAGTTAAACTATGGATTTCCATAAGATGTAGTGATGTCCACCAATTTGGATGGCTCTAAAAGGGGATTGGAGAAATTCAGGGAGGAGAAGGCTATTAATGGCTACGAGTCCTGATGGCTATATGCTTCCTCAAAGTATCAGATGCATTATGCCTGTGTACACCAGTTGCTGGGGCAGGAGGGTGCCACTGCACTCATGTCCTGTTTGTGGGCTTCCCATGGGCAGCTGGTTGGCTGCTGTGTGAACAGAATGCTGGAATAGATGGACCCTAGGTCTGATCCAGCGTGGCTCTTCTTATGTTCTTATGAGGAGGGTTGAAGCCCCTGCCACAGGTGGCAGAGCAGGTGGAGTGGTGAATTGCATACTCCCGCTTGCCCCTGCCAGGAGTGGCTGCCGCTGCGTCCAGCAGGTGCTCCAGAGATCCCCACCAGCTGCTCTCCTGCCATGCCATTTGCTGCAGCGGCAGAGTGGGACTGGCAGGGCTCTGTGGAGAAGCTGCCCACTTGGCAATGCGAGCCAATGCTCTGGAGAGCCCCATCAGTCCTCCCACTCTCCTGTTGTGGCAAAAGTCTCCGTGAGAGAGCGGCTGGCGGGACAGTAGCCCACCCTTTGTTTCACACTGAGAGGATCCTCTCTGTGAGAGCTGGACAGTGGATGGGCAGGCTCTCATGAGAGCCACACAGCTGGAAAAAGAGCCAACGTGGCGGTGGAGGAGAGTGCATGATGAGGGAAGGGGGAGGGGTGGGGGAGGGGTGGGAGGCTGCGTTGGGATGAAGGGGCGTGGCAGCATGTGCTCTCTCCCGCTTCAGGTGGCAAGAGACCTTGCGCCAAGGCTGTCACGAATGCCAAATCTGAAGGACCATCTTCTTCCATGTGAACTTCTCAGTGAATTAAAAACTTCTTCAAAGCCCCTTCTCCAGGTGCCCCTGCCCTTAAAAGTTAGGTGTTGGCTACTGAAGAGACAGCCTTTTCTGTGGTGGAATCCAAATTATGGAATCCCCTCTGTAGACATGCTCACTTGCACCTTCTTTGCTGTTTTTTTTTTTAGGACCAAGTCTGTCTTGTTTACTTGGTCCTTTATTAGCAGTTTATGGCAATTGATCCTTTTTTAATTGACCAATTTGCTGGTTTACTTGGATGTTTAATCACTGACCCATTGTCTTTTTTAAAAATCTGCTGTTTATTGTTGCTGCATTCTTTTTGGCGAGTTTGATATTTTATTGTATTTTGACTTGGAGGTTTTGAAAGCCACCTTGAGGCTAGCATGAAAGACAGAGTACAACTAGTACAAACAAATTAATAGATACAATTTGTTTTGTGGTTCCTGTATGGGTAGAACATCAAAGTAATTTCAAGGGAAGTAAAAAGAGTTTCAGTGGGACTAGGGAATTTTCACAGAGAGTTCTACATATCCCTAAAAGATGAACCCTGTTCAGCTGTTAAATCCTCATGTGATTACCCTTGTGTGGGGAGCAGCAGGATTGTGTTTGCTGGCTCCACCCATTCTGCCCCATCTCTCTCACTTGGCCCCATGGCCTTCTATGCATTGGAGGCTGAAGTCGTGAAGTGGGGAACCTGCTGTATTCTGTAGGAGGGAGCCTACTGTATGCATGTATAGCTCCCTGCATGATTTAGAACAGTGTTCTCCAACTTTGGGTCCCCAGATGTTTTTGGCCTACAACTCCCAGCATGCCATGCTGGGAGTTGTAGGCCAAAAACATCTGGGGACCCAAGGTTGGAGAACACTGATTTAGAACCCTGATCAGGCGAGTTTCTGGGGGGTCAAACAGTTTGACTCAAACTACGCATTTTAAAGATGTAGCTAGCAACTACATCTTCCCCGCCCCCATACTCAAGTTTGTTTAACAGTATGCCCTCTTTAATGTACAGAGGAACAGCAGTATGTCCTTCCCTGTTCTTTGTTGTGAATTTAGATCCAAAGATGCATGTATCTCTATCATGTTCTCCTATATACTCATGGACTATTTCTACCCCATCCCCATTTGGACAATCAAAAATGTTTTCAACGTCATCCCTTAGGGACGATTCACCCTGAAAGGGATGCTTCCCAGCTCCTCTTGACTTTTCCCCAGGGTTCAGTTTAAAAGCTGCTCTGCCTCTGCCACATTTCTTATGTTAAGGACCTTTTGAACAGGCCCGGCTTTGTCCCAAAATGTCTCCCAGTGGCTAACACATCTAAACCCCTCCTCCCCATACGACCATTTCATCTATGCACTAAGACCCCTCATCTTTTCCTGTCTTCCTGGCCCTGCATAGGGACCAGGTAGCATTTCAGACATGCTGAATAATATGTCTTGGGTAACCTGAGAGCAGAGTGCAACTGAGTGAGGTCAGCACTCTATATATAGTACCATTGAAAATGTAATTTCCTCTTTTGAATTAGCCATGTGTTCCCAGAGTAGAGATTATTCTGATGGTTAAATTTAGCACCTGGGATTTTTATATAAGGCACAATGTGATGATGATGCCATATTTTCACTTTAAAACATGGTGTGCAGGGGGCATGTGCCTTGTTTTAATGCAAATTAATGTGCTTCCTCAGAGATTCTGGGAGTGCAATTATGCATCAAAACAAGGTGTGCGCTCCCCATGTGCCTTGCTTTCAAGTGAAATGTGGCTTCTTCTTCTTTTTGCCACCACTGAATTTCAGCAGCAATTCAGTGGTGGCTATTTTGACAGTAGGGTGGGTGGGTTCCAGGGGACAGAAATTGTTCCCCTGACACTCTGAAGCTGCCCACCATTGATAAAGATGGATTAAAACACAACAGGGCAAGCATTACCCCAGAAACCAAAATGTCTCTCACACTCACACTCACATTCACACTCACACACACACACACACACACACACTCACTCACAGAATTCAAAATAGGTACTAAACTTTCTCTGATCCCAGCAATGGCAGCCAATGATATGGTGCGGGAAGCAAGGAAAAGCTCAACATGATGACAATGTGAGTAAATGGTCCCAATATGAAGGGGCATGAGGAAAGAACAGAAAAACACAGGACTGCCACTTTTGCCTAGTTGTGCCCTCAGTTGATGGTACTACATCTCATACAACTACTGTTGCCATACCTGTAGTGGCATCATCTCACTTGTAATGATTATTTAGCACAGCAATAGTCACAGTGTGGGCAGCCTGGGGGATGGACTCTGGAAAAGTAACCAATCCTGGGACATTTCAACCTCCAAAGAGCTACTTACATCTGCATATTCTTGTGGCCTGTCTGATTCCTCAACATCTTTCCCTTGATATGTTTGCTTCTCAAAGTCTCTGCGGAAAAAGGATCTTTTTTAGTCAATACTTGGGTTGTGCTGAATGTTCAAGGTTTTTTTCTATTGATATATGCATTTGTGATGGGGTTGAATTTTTACTGCATTGTAGCTCAGTGGTAGAGCACATGCTTTGCATGCAGAAGGTCCCAGGTTCTATCCCTGGCTCCTCCAAGCTGGGCAGGAAAAAACTCCTGCCTGAAACCCTGGCGAGCCGCTATCAGTCAGTGTCAACAATGTTGGATTAGATGAACTAATGGTCTAACTCAGTACAAGGCAGCTACCTACATTCCTATCAAATCTCTCCCCCGCAACCCCAATCAAGTCACACTATTTTTTTGCTCCTACTTCTGTTAACATCTTCAGCAATGACCTCCAAATAGCAATTTTGAGTCAGAGGTCCAGGGCCCCACTCAGCAGAATGAGTCAGAGGGGGCCCAAACACAGAAGGGCTGGTGCAGGTATGCACATCAATGTGAGAGCTTTGGCTATAGGACAACTCACAAGCTGAATGAATGTTACCTCGGATCCAACAATGATCTCCTTTGATGTACTTTAATATGAATTCAGTCACCTGGTTCGATAGAGTGTCCCGCAGTGCTGGCTGGTGGTGCTAAGTCACCTCTACCTGAGAATGAAAAGTCTTCACACACCTCATTAGGGCCTTGCAATAATTCTGCATTGGGTGTCTTATTAATATCTCAGGAGGGGTCAAGTCCTGTTACTCGATTTCATGTGAATCTCATACTCATGAGTGCTATGGGAAGTGCATCTGGCCATTTTAGTCCTGTCTCTGCGCATATTTTGGCGAGTTTGCTTCTCATTCTATTATTCTAGAATTTTGCAATGTGGTTCTCAGCTCAAAAACACACAATGAAAGTCAGATAAAGTGGATGATATTATGTCTTTCTATAGCTCCTGCAGATTGTGGTTAATACAGGCAACGGAAATGTTGCTGGACTTGTAATGCCTTGCATACTTCTTTTACCATCTGTCCAGTGGAGAGGAGGAGGAGGATTATGTAAGCTGCCTTGGGTTTCTTGCAGGAAAGAAGGCGGCCGGATATAAATTTAAATAAATAAATAACATAATATAATCATCATCATCAGGCGATCACTCGTGACCGAGTAAGATTGTCTTCCGGGATAAAAGGAGGAAATTCTAAAGAAGATTGTGTAGACTCTAGCGATGGGTCCGTAAGTGACTGTGGAGGCCAATTCTAGATCCACACAGCTTCCCACAGTGAGGACACAGGTTACCAGATAGAAGATGGTCCTGTAAAGGATTCATTTGACGTGCTTTTCGCTTAGCACGTTTCTCCCTTTCTCCTTGCACTCGAGCTTCTTCAAAGTCCATGGAACCTTTGTGAAAGGCCAACCTCCATTTAGATCGTTCATGGGCCAGAGCTTCCCAGTTTTCGATGTTTATATTGCATTTTTTTAGATTAGCCTTATGAACATCTTTAAACCTCTTATATTGACCACCGATATTCCGCTTTCCATCCTTGAGTTGGGAGTAAAGTAACTGCTTTGGGAGACGGCAGTCAGGCATTCGAACAACATGACCGGTCCACTGAAGTTGGCGTTGAAGGATCATTTTTTCAATGCTAGTAGTCTTTGCTTCTTCCAGTACACTGACATTTGTTCGTCTATCTTCCCAAGTAATTCGCAGGATTTTCCGGAGGCAACGTTGATGAAACCTTTCAAGGAGGTGGAAGTGACGTTTATAGATAGTCCATGTTTCGCAGGCATACAATAAAGTTGGTAATACAATGGCTTCATAAACCAGTGTTTTGGTCTTCTTACAAATATCCCGATCCTCGAAAACTCTATGTTTCATTCGAGAAAATGCGGCACTTGCGGAGCTCAAACGATGCTGGATTTCACTGTCGATGTTAGCTGTAACAGAAAGATAGCTGCCAAGATAGAGAAAATGATCGACATTTTCCAGTATTGTCCCGCCAAGCTGGATAGATGGCATCACCAAAGGGTTAGCTTGCACTTGCTGATGAAGCACTTTGGTCTTTTTGATGTTAAGTGAGAGACCAAGTTTTTCGTATGCTTCTGCAAAAGCATTTAGGATAGTTTGGAGATCATCTTCTGAATGTGTGGAGACCACATTATCATCAGCATACTGAAGTTCCACAACGGAGGTTGTAATTACCTTACTTTTTGCTTTCAGCCTGCTGAGATTAAAAAGCTTTCCATCTGTTCGATATATAATTCCCACACCAGTGGGAAGTTTCCCCTTGACAAGATGTAAAACCATGGCGATGAAAATGGCAAATAATGTTGGGGCGATAACACATCCCTGTTTAACACCTGATCCCACTTTAAATGGAGCACCATGAGAGCCGTTGTTGTCCAAAACCGTTGCCGTCATGTTGTCATGGAGAAGTCGCAAGATATTCACAAATTTATTGGGGCATCCAATTTTCATAAGGATAGTCCAGAGAGCTGTACGGTCTACAGTATCAAAGGCCTTAGCCAAATCGATAAATGCCATATAAAGGGGTTGATTTTGCTCCCGGCATTTTTCTTGGAGCTGACGTGCAGTAAAAATCATGTCTACTGTCCCTCTAGAGGGGCGGAAACCATATTGAGTTTCAGGGAGGATCTCTTCTGAAATAGATAGAAGACGGTTTGCGAGAATCCTAGCAAATATTTTACCTGCAGTTGCTAAGAGAGAAATGCCCCGATAGTTTCCACAGTCTGTTCTATCACCCTTCTTAAAGAGGGTGATAATTATGGCATCCCTGAAGTCTTCTGGGATCTCTTCTCTTATCCAGATTTTTTCAATGAGTTTATGAAGATGTTGTACAAGTTCGGGGGGCCCTTCTTTAAAGATTTCAGCAGGAATCCCATCTGGTCCACTAGCTTTGTTGTTCTTCATTTGATTAATGGCTTTTTTTACTTCATCCAAAGTGGGGAGTATTGCAAGTTCCTCTTTAATTTGTTTTTGTGGGATTTGCGAAAAAATCTCATTATCCACCTTAGATTTACGATTTAAAAGGTCATAATAATGCTCTTTCCAACGCAGTGCAATAGACTCTTTGTCTTTTAAGAGTTTGGTGCCATCTTTTGATTGTAAAGGGTTTGTACCATAGGTTTTTGGTCCATAAATGGCCCTTGTGGCCTTAAAAAAGCCCCGTGCATCATGAGATTCTGCAAGTTGTTGAATTTCCTCAGCTTTCTTTTTCCACCAAGCGTTCTTAAGTTCTCTTGTTCTTCTTTGGACCTCAGCCTTTGCGCTAGCGTAGGTTTTTTTCTTGGCAGCGCAGTTAATATCATTTTGCCATATTTGGAAGGCTTTCCTTTTTTGGTCAATTATATATTTAATCTCATTATCATTTTCATCAAACCAATCCTGATGTTTCTTAGTTTCATATCCAATAGTTTGTTCACAAGCTGCATAATATAATATAACATAACATAATATAGCATAGTGCCACATTTTGATGGAAGTCAAGTAATACACATTAACCTCTAAAGAGGGGCCTCCTATATGACCATTACATCTAAAGTCTAAAATTACTGCAAACAGGAACAATGGACTCTTCAGATGTGTAGGCCATACTTATGCTGTGGGGCACTGGGCAACTTGTCAATTGCTCCTTTTTGCCTAGTAAGGCTTATCAGTCTTTGGGCCTGTCTTCTGAGGGCAGCAGCAAGGAGGAGCTCCCTTTGTTGGTTCTAGCCTACCCAAGCCATATTTGCATCCCTTTGCCACCCGGTTCAACAGAAGAACCAAGCAAATATACACTGCCACTTGACCATTCAACATTGGGAAGTCCCAGGACAATCAGGCTGGTGATAGCAACAGAATTGCGGTGTCTGTATGTGACTTTTTTTTTTTTTTTAATGAACCATTGCTTTGGATTGGGTTCAAGATAGGCCCAGCCCTAGTGAAGCCTGCATCTGTAGCACACCACACATGTACCTTTTTAAAACCTATCTATCACAATTGTATCCATGTCTACTCAGAAGTAAGTCTCATTGAGTTTAATGGGACTTACTCACAGGTAAGTGTGTTTAAGGTTACAGCCTTAAATAACTGTATTTGCTGGTCACACCTTCTCCTGTTTGCTCAGTACAAATAGTTATACAGAACAAACACTCCACATGATAATGACTGTTGGATGAACTGCTTTTTAGATTAAAAAAAAGGTCAATTAACAACTGTCCAGCAGAGATGAGATGATGATGAGAAAGGAGTGAGCTCTGTCTTAATTCGGAAAGTTCTGTACATCTCATATATATATATATATATTCTCCAGTTTATTCTTCTAGGCTTTTAAAAAGGGTTTTCTTGCAAAGATAATGATGATCCATTTTACTTATCCAGCGAGAGCTTTGAACTGAAGGCTTTTTTTTCTTCTTCCTTGAGTGTATAGTTAGAGCATTAAGGGCAGTATGGGTAGAACAGCCAATCAGAGTAATGAGTCTCCACTGCTTGGGAAAGCGAGATTAATCTAAATCAAATACTTTCCACTATGGCAATTTTAACTAATTCCCTCATGAAAGTACAAGAGATATGTGAAACCCCTACAGTCAGCATAAACCTCCTGGTAGGGCTAGACAGGTAATACCTTTTAAGCTTGTTAATGTCTTATCCTGCTGGTTTCTACAAATGATTCAAAGAATAGCTGAGTACTTTTCAACCTGTCATTACAGAGAAATGCAACTTTCAGCTTGGAGATGGGAGGTGCAGTGTTGTGTGATTATATATATACATATATACACACACACACACACACATATATATATATATATATATACATACATTCAGGAAGATTGTTTCTGTTGTCTATACTGATTTAATTAATGCCCATATTAGCACTGCCCTACTCGCCCTGAGATATTTACACATCTCAGAAGTCTATAATACAGAAAGCTATTGTGAAATAGTAGCACATTGTCATCCAGGCTGTTATAATAAGAATCAGATATGCTTGAGATAAAAAAAGCATCTTGATAGAGGAGGATACTGACAGACAACAGAGCAAGTACTAAGGCACCTGCCAGGAATTCAAGGTGAATATTCCCCCTTGCCAGATTGGGCTTAGAAGTAGGAATGGATGGATTGGTCTATTTCCGGTCTTTGTCAGTTTTGTACCTGCCCATTCATAAGTTGGTTCCATCCTTTTTCTCCCCACTGATCTGCAATTAAAAAAAAACCCATCTGCATGAAAATTTGCATGTAAATATATATTCAAATTTTTGAATGTATTTCTCACAGCATATGCATTTCTGATTGCATTTGCTCTCAAAGTCTGCACTTCTAAATTCATTTTATCATAGAGCATCCACTTTATCTGCCTTTCATTGTGTGTTTTTGAGCTGAGAACCACATTGCAAAATTCTGAAAAATACAAAGGATAACTGCATTCTTCCGATGTGCACATTGGTCTGGGAAGTGCAGATAAGTTCTGTTCGCTTCCAAAGGTGGACTTAGTGAAATCTTTGTGCATGTCTATCCGGAAAACTAAGCAATAAAAAGGAACGGAAGAGGGAGCTGAAGGAAGAGGCATGTGAAGCAAGCAAGATCTGAGGTAGGTCTTGAATTCACTGTTCAGATGAGAGAGCTGAAGAGGAGCCGGAACTGGAGCAGGTGGTTGTGTGTATTCCCTTTCCAGCATTTAACAGGATGGGAATTGCTGCGACGTGGCTCATTCCCGCACTGCGCAGTAATGTCAGAAGTGAAGGATCTCCACTTGTGCCATGGCCAGAGATGTCAGAGAAATCTGCAGTGGAAATGAGTTTGGATTTCTGTGAATCTGACCTGTGGATTGTTGATGTTGAAAGAGTTTGTAATCCGTGTGCTAGCCTTGCCAGGCTGTCCACACACAGCAGCAGAGTTCTCTCTCACACAGCAGTGGCCCAGCCGCTCAGCCGCTCCAGTTGCAGATTAATCCAGGACTCAGGAAGCACTCTGTAAACAACAACAGGTCTATTCTATCCGTTTATTTACTTATTCAAAGTAAGCACTACAGAGTATACATTCCATAGAAACGGTCCATGTGCAGAGTATAAATGCATAGCAAGCATAAGTCCAGTGGAGAGAAGGAGAACTTCACGCCACCAACTCAAAGAGTTACATTGTAGTAGATGCAAGAAGAAAAAGAGCCAAAGCTAAAGCTCTAGCCTCTTCCCCTTAAAATGGCTTCTGTCTGGAGCAGTACACGTCAGAGAAAAGACACGTGATAGCCTGGTTCCCAGAGAGCCTTTCCCACGCTGTGGCCAAGAATAGGATAACACAACATCCAGATGGCTCAGACGTAAACACTGCTTGAGACAGCCAGTTCCAAAACATTAGAGAAATCTCCCAGCTTGAAGTTGATATCTCAACATGGATTCCACAGCAAACCACCTTTTTCTGAGCCACTCAGATTCATTCTGCAGATTTATGAACCAGGTGTGGGGTTTTTTTGCATTTGGAGGGGATTTGCGCTAAATCGTATTGGTGCTAATGCACACTTTCACTAATGTGCTGATGCGCATTCGAACTAATGTGAATTAGTGCAAGTTGAATGAGATTCTGGTTAAAAAAAACCCAAATCTAATTCTGTCAATGAGCAGATAACAGAATGAAAGGTGCCTGACAATCCATGAAACACAGACGGAATGGATTTAACAAAATCCATGCATTCCTAGCTATGGCTCTTCCCATGCCATTGTTGTTCCAGTTCCCAGGTAGAGTCACACTGATAAGGAGAGAGGAGCCATAGTGTGAATGTTCCTTGTCTTGTTTTTCTTTTTGAAGCCATTTTATCACTCCAAACAAAGATTTCAATATAATCACACTAATAAAATTTTCACCTGCAAGACAGATAAATACTTTTTTAGATACATTTACTTAAATATTTTCATAAAACGCATATCATTTTACAAGATAAAAAAAAGCATACAGATTAATTGGAAATTGCATTAAAATGTAGGGGCGGGGGGAAATGCCATTTTTACATGCTCATTTACCAAGCAAAATCAAATTATGTGAATTTAACAAAAACATTTTTTAAATTCTCTAGTCAAGCTGCAAGTTTTTAGCACCCCTAATTTTTCAATTTTAAAAGTCAGAAAATTTGACATGCCCTAGGTGTGGCTTCCCCAACATTACTGACACTATCCTCCACACTGCAGGAGTTGCCACACTATTAAAGCTAAAATTGGAAGAGTCCCATCGGGATCTAGGGGTCACTTCATCATTTAATCTACAGCTACAGCTCTTGATTTTATTATTTCTTTACTAATTTTCCGCCTTTTCAACTGTTGTCCCCAAAGCTGCTTATAACATAATTAAATCACTATATAAAGGACCATGTAAACAACAACAAAAACGTACAGTATAAAAACACAACATCATCATAAATCATTGATAGCTCCTAGCTGTATCGGTTCCATCCATCTTCCGAATTGGCTACTCAGTTCCATCACCCAAACTGGCTACTCAACTGGCTACTCATTCTACTCAATGGAAAGAACAGAATTTATTAGAGCCACTTGACTATAGCAACCATAATTTAAGATCTGCAGTCCCTCTCAGCAATGAGGTATAATCTGTATACCGACTATATATATATATATATATATATATATATTTCTGAGCTTGCAAAATCCAGTCACTTCATGACTTTTACCACCTCAGCTTCACATGAGGTGTCATTTGTCTGGAATCTTACCTCTATATGAAAATGTCTGCTTGCCATGTTAAAGAGAAGGCTCAAAACGAAAGCTTCTGGTTCTCATCTGTGAATTTACAAATGAATTTTAACTCCAAACACACAAAAAATCATCTTATGAAGTGACTTTGGTTTGGCTGGACAGAGGCACCCATTTTTGTTCTCCGGGCATAAACATTTGATTTTTACATTCATCAAGGTGGGGAGGAACAGATATGATTATCTGAAATGGTCCAGCATAAAATAGATTCTGTGGCCATTACATTTTGGACAAGCTAAAAACATCTAGCCATAGTGGCAGTAAAGTCCATCATAAAATGGGCCCCTTCCAAAAGGGTAGTTTTGTTGGATTCAATCAATGACTGTCAAGGAATTAATGATTGAAAAACATTAGCTTCCTCCACATGTTCCTTGTGTGAAGGGGCAAAGCATGTTCAAAGGAGCGGTGGGAGTCATACCTTTAGCCACGCCCCTGATGCTGCATG
Organism: Shinisaurus crocodilurus; assembly: GCA_021292165.1. NCBI lineage: Eukaryota > Metazoa > Chordata > Lepidosauria > Squamata > Shinisauridae > Shinisaurus > Shinisaurus crocodilurus. The sequence goes on along the minus strand of CM037877.1, from coordinate 79,906,153 downwards.
GCTCCTCCTGTCCCTGTGTCCAATATCCACACATTTGCATAGATGTCTGAGGTGGGGAAGCCTTCACATGTAGAGCTATACACACAGAGGCTGGCCCACCTCAGAAAACTATGCTAATGCAAGGGAAGTGTTGGTGGGTCCTGGAGGAGCCACCCAGCATCAGGGTAGTGGCCTGATGCTATGACCTCACTGCTCCTTTGAACATGGTTTTCCCCTTCGCTTGAGTGACATGTGAAGGGGCTATTGCATTGCATAAATTTACCCTTTATTTTTCTTTAAACACTTGTTTTGATGTAATTTTCTATTTCCTGAGTTTCAGTGAAGCCCCCCCTCCCTTTTTAACCTATCTAAGCTTCTTCAGGATTTCTAAATTATGCAGATGTGTGTCATCCATAATTTTATTTGTCTAACCCCATACTGAAAAGGATATAATATAGTATCTCACATATAGTGTTGGCTGAGAAATGAAATATTTGACATGTGTTGCACAGAACTGTCAGAATAATACTCCAGTTATACATCTATGGTAGAAAAATAATTGGATATGAAAATGTTGGGTTTTTTGTACAGTTGTATTTCTGAGAGATACTTGTGTTCCAAACCAAACGGAAGTCCAAATACTGTGATGATGATGATGATAATAATAATAATAATGATGATGATACAGTGTTCTTTTGTCTTGAAAGAAAAGGTATTATTAAGAACCTAGTAATTTATCATACTAAACTCTCAACTACTGGTTACAGTAGCCATATTTTACTGGAAAAAGAAGTATTGGAACAGAATAAATCAAAGAGGTCCTTACTTTTATAGTGCATATAATCGTTATCAATGTGGAAAAGGTTTCTCTTTTTCCCCCAGACCAAGTTATATGGCATCTATTTGACTTATGCAACCATTTCTATATGTTGAGAGATGAGGTAAATGTGAATGTTGATGATTTCACTGTTTTCTTCTCATGATAGAGATAAAAGTATTAGTTTGGATCCTAACTTTCCTTCCATGAATGGAATAGAGTAAAAAATAAATGTTCACAGAACAGAACTTTTACACATCCACTTTCACTCTGCAGTCCCCTGTACACCCCCCAAATTCTGCTCCTGGGGACTGGGAGAAAATTGGGAATGGTGTGGGGTAATAGTACAGCCAGTCTGACATCAATCCCTGGGAAAATTCTGGATCAGATTATAAAGAAGTCAGTCTGCAAGCACCTTGAAAACAACGCAGTGATTACTAGAAGCCAACATGGATTTGTCAAGAACAAATCCTGCCAGACCAATCTGATCTCATTTTTTGATTGGGTAACCTCCCTTGTGGACTGTGGGAATGCTGTGGACATAATATATCTTGACTTCAGCAAAGCTTTCGACAAAGTGCCTCATCATATCCTGATTACCAAGCTAGCTAAAAGTGGGCTAGATGGAACAACTATCAGGTGCAGCCACAGTTGGCTAAAGAATCGGACTCAAAGAGTGCTTATCAATGGTACCTTCTTAAACTGGGGAGAGGTAACGAGTGGGGTACTGCAAGGCTCGGTCCTGGGCCCAGTGCTCTTCAACATTTTTATTAATGACTTGGATGAGGAGGTGCAGGAAATGCTTATCAAATTTGCATATGACACATAATTGGGTGGAACAGCTAATACTTTGGAAGACAGAAACAAAATTCAAAGTGATCTCGATAGGCTAGAGTGCTGGGCTGAAAACAACAGAATGAAATTTAATAGGGATAAATGCCAAGTGCATTCTAGACCATTCTTAGAATGCTATTGCAAAGTTTTTTTTTATCTGCCTCTTAGTTGTCAAACTTGTGGTGGGTAGCCATCAAACCATTCCATAAAGCAGGCAAATATAACAACCCTCCATTAGAAAATGTTACTTCCTTATTAAGGAAAGAAGTCCTTTGATGCTGAATGACATCACAAATTAATGAAGGGATAAGGAGCTATTTCCACTATTTGTTTGAAATCAGAATTAACAGTTGGCAGTTTATGGAGTGTGTTTAGCTGAGGGCCTAACCTAGATGTGATGCTAAACATGCCACTTGAAGTGCTGCTTCTCTTTTTGCAACAATGAATACCTACCACATTTTTGTGAAATCCAATTTTTGGTGGGGGTTTGGTGCATAAGGTTTAACCCTTTCTTCCCTCAACATGTCCCAACAAAATTACTCATGCCCGCCCTTGCTAAAGCTGCTATTATTCCAAGATGGAAGTCTCCATTGGTCCCAGTGGAGGTTTTTCTCCCTGTGGTGGGAAAGTAAAGGGTTAACCCCCAGTGTCCCAGGGCCAAAAAAAGTCATCACTTTAAATCCCAATCTAGAGCAGGCACATGACCCCCGACCTGGATTGGGCCCATTGTGGGGGGAAAGGGTGAAAACCTTCTACCCACCACCACTAGGATTTTGATCCTGATGTGCCTATTCTAGAGTAGCAATGAAGAACACATCCCTTCAGTTTGCATTTTAATGCAAACTTACCTAATTTTGCACTTTGAACCAATAGGTGGACTGAAACTCAGCTATGCCTTGAAATTTGCACTTTTCCAAATTTTCAAATGGAGTTTTCAATTGTTTTTTTTTAAAAAGCACACATTAGGAGAAAGTGCACACACATTACATATATTAGTGAAACTAATGTTAAAAAATGCACTGTATTAGGAAAATTGGTTGCAAAAATGTATATATTAGGCTAAATTGTGTGCAAAAATGCATATATTAGGATAAATGCATGTATAGCTGCTAGATACGGATTTAAAGTACGTATATACTCAAGTACAGGTCGGCCCTAATATAAGTCGTGGCCCCTAATTTCACCCCCCAAAACTGGGAAAACTTATTGCCCCCAGTATAAGTCTAGGGTGGGAAATGTATGAGGGGAGACTCCCACCGCCACCCCCAGACACCCCCCGCCACCGTACCTGCACCCGCCGCCGCCGAAGCCCCACCCCCGTACCTGCACCCGCTGCCGCCGAAGCCCCGCCACTGCCAAAGCCCCCCCAGGACCCCCGCCACCACCCCCACCCTCCCCACCCCCGTACCTGCACCCGTACGCATCACTTCTGGGGCCGGATGTGACGAGGACGCCGCCGGCAGCGCGGCAAGCCGCCGCTGACAAAGAGAAAAGTAGGGAATGGCGGAGCAGCTCCACGTGGGTCCCGGGAACGAAGCAGCATGGCAGCGCGCGAGGCGCCAGCAGAGCGAGCGGCTGCTGGTAAAGGTATGGGGGGGAGGAAAATAATTTTAAAGAGCGAGCGGAGAGGAACAGCGGAGTGGCTCCACATGTCTCCCTGCCAGGGAGACGCAGCCCAGCCACTCGCTCTACGGGCGCCTCGCGCTGCTGTGCCGCTTCCCTGCCTAGGAGCCGGCATGGCAGCGCGCAAGGCGCCAGCAGAGCGAGCCGCCGCTGACAAAGGTAGGGAAAAGCGGAGTGGCTCCGGGCAGGGAGGCGGTGCAGCAGCGCGAGGCGCCCGTAGAGCGAGTGGCTGGGCTGCGTCTCCCTGGCAGGGAGACATGTGGAGCCACTCCGCTATTCCTCCGCTCGCTCTTTAAAATTATTTTCCTCCCCCCCCCATACCTTTACCAGCAGCCGCTCGCTCTGCGGTCGCCTCGCGCGCTGCCATGCTGCTTCGTTCCCGGGAGCCGGAAGTGATGCCCGTCGCGGCCCCGGAAGTGATGCCCGTCGCGGCCCGGAAGCGAAAGGGCGGCGCCGGCAGCGCCGCGAGCCTCCGCTTACAAACACAAAGGTAGGGGAATGGCGGAGCAGCTCCACGTGGGTCCCGGGAACGAAGCAGCATGGCAGCGCGCAAGGCGCCAGCAGAGCGAGCGGCTGCTGGTAAAGGTATGGGGGGGAGGAAAATAATTTTAAAGAGCGAGCGGAGAGGAACAGCGGAGTGGCTCCACATGTCTCCCTGCCAGGGAGACGCAGCCCAGCCACTCGCTCTACGGGCGCCTCGCGCTGCTGTGCCGCTTCCCTGCCTAGGAGCCGGCATGGCAGCGCACAAGGTGCCAGCAGAGCGAGCCGCCGCTGACAAAGGTATGGGGGGGAGGAAAATAATTTTAAAGAGCGAGCGGAGAGGAACAGCGTGGCGTGGGGGTGTCTGGGGGTGGCGGCAGGGGTCCTGGGGGTGGAGGGGGGTGCCTGGCGGTGCCTGGCGGTGGCAGCGGGGGTCCTGGGGGAGCGCTGGCCCACTTATAAGTCGAGGGGGCATTTTTCAGCACAAAAAATGTGCTGAAAAACTAGACTTATATTTGAGTATATACGTGTAATGTCTGTTTTGGCCCCAGTGGAAAAATCAGAAGGGAAACCATATACGTAATATAGCATGCTTCCTACCTTTGGGCCCTCTAGATGTGTTGTGCTACAACTCCCATTGTCCCCAGCTAATGTGGCCAATGGGCATGCTTTCTGAGGATGATGGGAGTTGTAGTGCATCAGATCTTGAAGGAGACCAGGGTGGGGAAAGTTGTAACAGAATTTAAAAGGAACTATATAAAATTCAGGGAGAGTGGAAAGCATAGCCTGGATGCTTAACCTTTGATCTTAGGCAAGTTTTGAGTATCTAAAAGACTAAACATGAATGTATAAAGAACATACTCTTAAGCAGAGGCTGGACAGCCTTCTGTCAAGTAGGGATGTTGGAGAAATCCGCAAGGGAATAAATGAGTTCAGATTTCTATGAATCCAACCTGTGGATTCTGTAGCAGACAGGCTTTTCCTGAGTCACCCAGATTCTGTGGACTTGCAGACCAGTTTTTTTACTTTCCGGAATTTTATGCAAATTTAGTCATAAATAATTTTTAAAAACACTGACTGAAAATGTGCATTTCCATGCTAAAGCATGAAAATGCACATTTTGGGGGGGATACGCACATTTTGTCAGGATTTGCACATTTTCAGAAGAGCAAATTTGCGCACATGAATGCACGTTTGGGAAATTGAAAAAAAATCCTATTCTGTCAATGAGAGGACAATGGAACGAAAGGCACCCGTGAGTCTGCAAAACACAGACCGAATGGATTGAACACAATTCATGCATCACTATCTGTCAGTGATGCTGTAGCTGTATCCTGTGTTGAGCATGTGGTTGGACTAGTTGACCTCCAAGGTCCCTTCCAACTGTATGACTCTATGATACACATACATTTTCTGTCACATGCACTGAAACCACCATGGAAAGCATTAAATGGGGGCATTTGAAGAATAATTGTGTCAGTTGAATAATATTTTCAGCCACATATGGTACTATTTTGGTGATGTTCAGGTACATGAAAATCAAATGCTAGTATCCTACCAGACCAATTACTGTTCCGTTATTGCCACACACAGAACTGTACAGCAATTGACAGATAACCTATCAAACAAATTATGATTTGGTCTTGATTTCAACAGGGAGAAAAGGAGAAGAGGTAACTCAATATTGCTACTTGTCATCTCCACTCATCCGTGAGACAAGAAGGTTGCAAATTCTGACAGATACTTACACGCCCATCATATTTTGCTATCCAATATCTGTTCTTTTCATCTCCTTGGCTAGAGGTGCAAATTGTCATGGATGCCTGTATGTCAAAATCAATGTTCCTCTTTCGGTATGTTCTTGTAATATGGACTAGGGAGTAGCAAACATCCCCCACTGATTTTATAATTATTTACAACTTTTATTTTATTTTTAATCTGCCCAGTAACACAAGCATCCTCTGGGCGAATTACAAACAGTTAAATACTTGTAATTTGCAAAATGCTCTTCAGTGTTTGTCAATAGCCCTGTGAAGTAGGCCACTATTATTACTGCTTCACTAGGCATGAACCTGCTCAAGATTGTCCATTCAGCTATGGCTGAGGTGGGATTTTAGTCTAATTTTCCCTAGCCAAGTGCAACTTACTGTCCCTCTCAGACTGTATTGTTGTCATCCCCTAAGAGTGGCAGAAGCCTTATAAAAACATCAGGTTTTTGCTTCCTTTTAATCAGCTTCAGGATCAGGATAAAAAATTCTGAAATATACCTTTACACCTTGTCAGACAGTTCTCTTTTAATCTGAAATTTGCCAATCCGCACCTACTCTCATCCTGGCTGGATTTCATTTAAATGAGAGGCAGTGACAGCAGGTGAGAGGTAGCAAAAAGTCTGGGAGGGGAAGAAAAAAAAAACAGCCCACAGGCACAATTTGATGTTGCTGGTCAAGTGAAGAAAGAAATGTGTGGAATGCAAACTCTGGCAGGATTATGAGGCAGCTAGAAAATGCTAGCCTATTGTCCCAGGATTTTAAAGGGTAAAAGATGTGTTAGAATACATCAGACTACCCCCTCCCAAAGCATAAATGATGTGGGAAAAGTTGAGACAGTTAAATGTTTCAAGGTTCGAAGGGCTATAAGAAATTAGTACTGCTGCTCCAGGTATACTGCAGCATATAATGAGTCAGTGAAATGGGAAATGGGCCGGGATGTTTTGCTAATATCAAGCAACAGAAAAATGTTTTGCACAGCTACCGCCGCCGCCGCCACAGCTGTGGTGCTATCATATGGCTTTGTCACCAAGTCAGTTTCAAGCCTCATTCACAAGTGTTCCTCAATATTTACTGTCTGGTTCTATTTCCTCTGTTGCTCGTTCCCACATTTTCTTGATCTTTTTGGACATAATATTTCCATTGGCAGTGCACTCATGGTATGTGATGTTTCTTCTTCAGAATTTCATTTCGCATCTTTGTGCTTAAATAAAATATAGCCAAGGCTTGGGTGACCCCAAGCATACATATGTGGAAGTCTGTTCAGTTGAAATCAGGGGGACCTAGTTTTAGTTGCATGGGCTTAGGATGAGGGTGTGAGCCACTGTGATACATTCCCTTCAACTGTTAACACTATACTTAATTGGACACAGAGGGTTGGACTGAGAATCCTGCATGTGGAAGGGCTCCTTCCTTCCACAGAAAGCTTCTGATCCAGTGGAATATTTCTGCTGTCGGAATGGGGGAGGAAGCAATTTCCGCCAATTCCCCTTCCTCCTGCAGCCCCTTGTGTCCCCTAAAAATTTGCTCTGGAGGGTGGGTGACCCTCCAGTACAGTATAGGAGGGGGCACTAGGGCCTTCAAAGGGAGGGGGAAATCGGCAAAAATTGCCTCCCCCAGTTTCTGTCGGGGAGAGGCATTTTGAACAGAGTTCCACTCAGGGGATGCTACCGTTGGTGGAAGGAAACGCTGGATCCCACCACCGAGAGACTTTGGATTCCTCCATTTGTTCATCTCTGAATTCTAGTTTTCTTTATAGCATCACGATCTTTCAGAGTAGGTTGGTTGTAAATATCAATGCAGTCACCCCATTTTTGTTGTCCAAGATTCTCTATCATATCAACCAGGAACATATCATGGGGTGTTTTGTTTTGTTTTTTAAATATCTAGATTGAACATGTTTGATTTAGTAGATTTAGAAGTTATTAGACTTACAGTCCAATCCTAGCCATGTTTACTTAAAAGTAATTTTCACCGACTTCCTATAGGTGTTAGGATTATAGCCTGCAGATGTAAATATATTTAACTTGTATGAAAATTTCTTTCTAGTGGATTCATTGTATGTAATTATCCAAATTCTTTTTTGCATATGTTTGTTAGAGGATCTACCCCCCTGGTACTCATTGCCATGATACTCAGTCATTTCACTATTACTGATTTATTTGTGAACTGCCCATAGAGCTTGTGAACCATCCAGAGAGCTTCAGCTATTGGGTGTACAGAAATGTAATAAATAAATAAATAAATAAATGTTCTCACTACCCCCTTAGTGATGCAGAATCACAAAGACCTGGAGCCAGTAGTGGCCTTATTAACTTTTGCTTCACAAGCAAAATGTGAAATGACAACTACCTCAGCTAGAGCTGCACCAAATAGTTCCCTATGGTGATTTTCAGGGTGGTATTGCAGCAGCCATTAGGAGAAATACCTCTCCCATGGGCCACCAGAAGAGGAAGCAGCAGGGTGAGGAAGAGGAGGGTGTGGTGCATATCCTCCTGCCTCAGGTGGTTTGCAAAAATCTTAGTTTGCACAGGTTGGCATCTAAAGCATGCATCATACGTGAGCTAGTTTGAAGAATTGGAAACATTATGTCTGAAACAATTCAATGAGTAGTTTCAGTTTATCCTTAATCCCTAATCATTTCACACACACACACACACACACACAGACGTTGGTTATAGACAGGGGAAAATGGCACACACTATGGAATCTGCCGCCTGAAGCAAATGTTTCAAGCAACTTCACCATTTGTTTGCCAAGTCTGGCCTTGTCCAAAAAATAACTGAGGAAGTTTGGGCTGTAGATTCTTCTACAGCATGTAGATTCAAGTTAGAAGGAATACCTTTATATATCCCTAAAGCATAGTCTTTATGCCTCATCCACCATAACTTTTGCAAAAAACAACTGCAAAGCAATTGTTGAACAGATTCCTTCAGTTGGTTCAAGAAAACAAAAAGCAACAATGCTACACATTTGCATGGGGTAATGACAACCCCTACTTTGTTTTCTGGTTGAAGAAACATGCACACTGCCTTTCCCTGTAAATAGGTTTATCAGACATGGCTGATTGCATAATAGCAGGGTTTCTTTTTAATATCCTAAACAATAAATAGAAGATAGAGTACAGCATTTCTTGTACCTAATGAAGATGGCTTGAAATCAATAATTTTTCCTCTGATGAAAATTTTAGACAACTTAAGCAGACAAATAGCCCATAATGTTTTTTTTAGTAACATTAATGTATTCAAGGACTTACTCTTCCATGTGAAGAGAGCCCCTATCCTTTAGTGGCCAATCATCTCCATCATCCTGGTTCAGGAATATTATGAACTGTCTTCTACTGAGTCTGAAAAAAACTCTCTTTAGCTCATGACTGTCTACACAGTAACTGGTGTGCAAAGTTTGGACACTTCTATTTGGCTAAAGTCTCTTCTCTATATAAATGATTATTTATTCAGTCAGTTGGTTATTTAAGCCTGTACTCTGGAAAACAGCCTTATTTGCAGGGCCAGCAGCAAGGGTAAGCATAGTTGGGTACCTGCCAAGGGCTCATACCCCAGTAGGGGCCAACTGACAAAAGCCCCCTAGACTTGCACCTCCTCTTCATTCTTGCTTGCAACCTGCTTGTTCTTTTGCTTCTTGCTCTGGCTCAGGCAACGGTGGTGGTGAGAAGGGGGAGCAGTAGATGCCCCTGCCTACTTGCTCTCTGGCTCTCTGACTGTCAAGCAAGCAGGTGGTGGCAGTGATGAGAAAGAGGAGGAGTTGGTGACAATGGTGGTGGTGACAAGGTAGACTTGCTGCAGTCTCCAGTTGCCACGAAAATGCCGGGACACATCACAAAATCCCTTAAGCCATCACGGCTTCTCACTTTGTCATGCAGAGTCCCAAATTCCCAGCTACTTTAAGCTGCTCTTAAAGGGGCCATGGGCAAAATTTGCAGTTTTAGCTTCACTGCAATTCAGTTTTGGTCATGGCCCATTAAAGAATAGAAACTTAAAAGTCAAGAATTTGTATATATAAAAAATAACCATAAAATATAGTAAAATAGATTAAATTTTATAATGTAATATAAAAATTTCCAGAAATGTTTTTTAAAAAATTATATATATAAAACATGTATAAGACAACAACAATTACGTAGACCTGTAAAATACAACGTCTTAAGGGCTGAAGATGATACAAATGTCCTTTCAGACTTGAGGACCTCTCTCTCTAGATGAAGTAATATTAGTGCCAAAAATTTTTTGTTTGGTTCTTCCAGAGAATGTCCTCACAGCATGTAAGCTTTCTTAACTTGTGTGTAGAAGCCAAACGCGTTTCGGCCCAAAGGCCTTCTTCAGTGGCTTAGGAAAAATACAAAACTTACAATGAATCAAACTACAGTCTGCTAGTTTTTCATAAGAAATTGGTAGTAATATAGAACATAATTAAATGATATCATGCTCACCCCTGTAGTTTTCACTAAGGTCAATATACAAGCTAATGCTCTGTATCACTCCAATTCTATATAAAATATACATTTGTTTTATTAGTACATACATTGATAAGAAATTTTTTAATATATTTATAAAGATAGAAAAAATAAAAATATAAGAGAACCCTTTCAGAAGGATGTAACTTACCAAGGTTGGTTACATCTACCAAGCTCCTGAGGCAATGCTCCAGAGTTTGGCAGATGGAATAATTTATCTGGTGTGATACTCTTACACACACCTGGTAGTCATCTTCATTTAGAGGTTGCCTGATAGTGTGGCTATACATCTAGTATTCTGAACGAACTTACACTGAAGTTGGTCTTTATACATAATTTATTTCAACAAAACCATGGCAAAAATTAGTATACTACAAACCAGTTGATAACCAATCTATGTTCTCATTTAATCCAAATGGAGCCACTGTATTTAGATTAAATATCCATCTGGACTCTTGGTTTTTAAGTTTTGCTATTAGTTGTTTTCCTGTACCTCGCACTCTTTCTAAGCACCAAAACCTGACAGAGTTTTCATCATGCTCCTGTTCCATATAATGTTTGACCATTGGTGCATGAATCTTTTTGGTTCTAATGCAACTTTTGTGTTCAGCTATTCTTAATTTTATTTTTCTAGTTGTCATGCCTATGTATAGTAAAAAAAGAGATAGCCTACTTAATAGATGAAGCCTTCTTACTAGGATATATTTCAAAATCTACTTTTGAGTTTTTTACTGATACGGATGAAAGGATTCCACAATTCTATCTATTACCAAAAATCCATAAAGGGATTTTCCCTGTACCAGGAAGACCCATAGTCTCTGGCTGTGGATCTATCCTAGAGCCCCTAGCTGTGTATGTAAACCATTATTTAAAACCATTTATGGAACAAATTAATTCATATATAAAGGATACAACTCACTTTTTGAATTTAATACACAAGCTACAGCTAGAATCAACTGATTCATGGCTAGTCACCTTGGATGTTAATGCCCTCTATACAAACATCCCACAAGAAGAAGCTATACTAGTTATTGAAGAGACACTAAATAAAAGAAAGGTGTTAAATCCACCGACCAACTTTATTATGGCCCTGGCTCAACTAGTCTTAAAGAAAATTTTTTTCCAGTTTGAAAATAATTTTTTTTGGCAAATATCAGGCACAGCCATGGGATGTAGATTTGCCCCGGAATTGGCTAACCTATACATGCAAACTTTTGAAGAACAGCGTATTTTGAATAGGGATAACCCATTCAGACACCATATAACATTCTACAAACGATATCTGGATGATATTTTTGTGGTCTGGCAGGGTTCTGAAGACACGCTTCGAGATTTTGAACATTTCATTAATAATCAACATACCACTATCAAATTTGACATGAAATATGACAAGTGCCAAATTCATTTTTTGGATATATACCTAACTGTGCATGAGGGATCTCTACAAACATCTACTTATAAGAAACCAACAGATGTGAACTCCTATTTGAACTATGAAAGTCATCATACTGTCTCTTTAAAGAGAAATTTACCTTATTCACAATTCTTAAGGATTAGAAGAAACTGTAGTCAAAGCAGTGAATTCCATCTACAAGCTGGTCAATTAATGCGACAATTAGAAAACAGAGGCTACCCCCGTAGAATACTAAAACAGGCTCTCTACAAAGCCAAAACAGTAAAAAGGACAGAATTGCTAAAACCCAAAAATAGATTAACACAAAACAATAGAATGATTATCCCCATAACATTTGATGGCTCAACTGTGTATATTAAAAACATTATCCTAAAACATTGGCACCTTTTGAAAGACATCCCTAAGTGTGCACAACCACCCATGTTTGCCTACAAACGCACTGCCAGTTTAAAAGACATTTTGGTCCATTCAAGACTAGGGCACAACACGAATCAGACAACTATCTCTGGAAAAATACCTGTGGGACATTACAAATGTGGGAATTGTAGTGTTTGTGACAATTGCTTGACCCTAAAGTCTTTTAGAAACCCTACTAACAATAAAGAGTATACCCTAAAAGAATTTTCCAATTGCAACACACCAGGTGTTGTATATGCTATCCAGTGTCCCTGCCCTTTACTATACATAGGCATGACAACTAGAAAAATAAAATTAAGAATAGCTGAACACAAAAGTTGCATTAGAACCAAAAAGATTCATGCACCAATGGTCAAACATTATATGGAACAGGAGCATGATGAAAACTCTGTCAGGTTTTGGTGCTTAGAAAGAGTGCGAGGTACAGGAAAACAACTAATAGCAAAACTTAAAAACCAAAAGTCCAGATGGATATTTAATCTAAATACAGTGGCTCCATTTGGATTAAATGAGAACATAGATTGGTTATCAACTGGTTTGTAGTATACTAATTTTTGCCATGGTTTTGTTGAAATAAATTATGTATAAAGACCAACTTCAGTGTAAGTTCGTTCAGAATACTAGATGTATAGCCACACTATCAGGCAACCTCTAAATGAAGATGACTACCAGGTGTGTGTAAGAGTATCACACCAGATAAATTACTCCATCTGCCAAACTCTGGAGCATTGCCTCAGGAGCTTGGTAGATGTAACCAACCTTGGTAAGTCAATATACTCCTTCTGAAAGGGTTCTCTTATATTTTTATTTTTTCTATCTTTATAAATATATAAAAAAATTTCTTATCAATGTATGTACTAATAAAACAAATGTATATTTTATATAGAATTGGAGTGATACAGAGCATTAGCTTGTATATTGACCTTAGTGAAAACTACAGGGGTGAGCATGATATCATTTAATTATGTTCTATATTACTACCAATTTCTTATGAAAAACTAGCAGACTGTAGTTTGATTCATTGTAAGTTTTGTATTTTTCCTAAGCCACTGAAGAAGGCCTTTGGGCCGAAACGCGTTTGGCTTCTACACACAAGTTAAGAAAGCTTACATGCTGTGAGGACATTCTCTGGAAGAACCAAACAAAAATTTTTTGGCACTAATATTACTTCATCTAGAGAGAGAGGTCCTCAAGTCTGAAAGGACATTTGTATCATCTTCAGCCCTTAAGACGTTGTATTTTACAGGTCTACGTAATTGTTGTTGTCTTATACATGTTTTATATATATAATTTTTTAAAAAACATTTCTGGAAATTTTTATATTACACTATAAAATTTAATCTATTTTACTATATTTTATGGTTATTTTTTATATATACAAATTCTTGACTTTTAAGTTTCTATGCTTTGTGTTTGTCAGGATTTTAAACATAGTCCCTTGTTGTATGGTTCCATTAAAGAATAGCTCTGCGTAGGCTCAAACAGCCACAGGGTCTCCACGGAGGGACAGACACTGCTAAGCTTGGAGGGCCAGGTGAGCATGTGTGTTTGTGTGTGTGCACGCAAATGCTCTACCTGTTGCCTCTGCTGCACATTGCTGTGGAGAAAGGGATTAGCTGGGTGAAAAGAAAAGGAGACGGAGGCTGCACCCGCTGCTGCTGGCCTGGAGTCTGGACCAAGGGAGAGATGAATGAGGGAATTTATCACATGATTCCTATCTTTATATTGCCAAAGATTTTATTTCCTAACAGAGATGACGCTGTGCCTCTAACAGGTGAGATACAGTGTCAGAAGGAAATGCAAGAAACTTCCCCTTCTCTCTGAAGCTCTATGTTTGGGGGTGTGGGGTGGGTGGATAAGCTTCACCTGTTGAATTTGTGCCGATCCTGACAATTTTAAAACAAAAAAGAAAGAGATTGCCCTGCAAGCACTGACACCCACCCCCATGAAAAACACCAGATATCAACAATTAAGGGTTTAAGTAAGGTAAAAAAATATATTACAAAAGCCACTTCTAAAATATTATAAAATAATATATAATATAATAATGTAATAATTATAATATATAAGATATTATATAATATAATTCTGGAAAAGTCATCCTAGCACTGGCGCTGTTACTGCTACCGCTTCTTCCAGCAAGAAGCAGCATTTCACAATTATCCCTCCATTACATGATACTTCTTCACACAATGCATAATCAATGTGCTGCCACAAGATGTGATGTAGATTGCTTTAAAACATGGATCTTCAGTGTTTACTACTGGATATATGTGCTCAAATGCAAGATATATTAATTGTGGGAAGGAAAAATATTTATTAACCTCTAACCATGAATTTAAAAAAAAGAATAAAGGTTGAAATATTTTGTCCCATAATACATTTACATTTAAGGCATACCCTTTCTCAATAATAATAATAATAATAATAATAATAGTCTTTTCTGAGTCTTTTAACAAAGTATAGTCAATACCGGTGACCCTCCTTGATGACTTATTACTGAATTTACCTAAATCTAATAGTGTGATTCAATTGTACACTTACTTGGGAGTAAGCCCTACTGAATTCCATGGGACATACTTTTGAGTGTTCATGCCTAGGATTGTGCTATATGGCAGCAGTATTCTGGCCACTTCCTTGAGAGCAATTAAAGCCCCATTGAAAGAAGTGGGAGTAGCTTTTGAATGAACATTTATAGCATCAGGCTGTAAAACTAGTCTTTGCTCCTTCCTTTCAGAACTCCAGGAATAGCCCTTGATGGTCAAAGACTTATAATGGGCAGCTTCTCATGATTTTTTTCTGAAGACTGACACAATTTGTGCCCTTAAAAGGCCTGTGCTCTGAACTTGGCTGTCAAAAATTAACCTCCAGATTGCCTTATTCAACCCATAAGTCTAACAGACAAAAGGAAGGACATCTTCATGCAAACTAAGTCCCCGCATACACTTAAGCAACCTGGGTTTGTATATAGGGACTGGGCTTGCATCTTCTTGTAAGAGGCTTGTTCATGCCTTCTTCTCTGTGCTAGGTTAAGACCATAAGACCATAAAAAGAGCCCTACTGGAAAGGCCAATGTGGTCCAGCATCCTGTTTCCCACAGTGACCAACCAGATGCTCTGGAAAGCTCTCAAGCAGGACATGAGGGTAACAGTATGTTCCCCAACAACTGATATTCAGAGGCATGGTGTCTCCAATCCTGGAAGTGCTATGTAGACATCATGAATAATCCATTGATAGCCTTATCAGTAATAGATACTCACCTCCATGAATTTGTCTACTCCAAGTTGGCAGCCATCGCTACATCTTGTGCCAGTGAATTCCACAGCTTAACTACGCACTATGCAAAGAAATACTTCATTTTGTTTGTCCCAAATGTGCCATCATTTAGCTTTAGTGGATAACCCCAGGTTCTAGGTGAGAGGGAGAAAATACTGCAGTTTTGTGTGTTTCCTCTAATAACTTTTGTACCTGACCATGCCCTTTGGTCGCCTGGCCATACCCTTGGCCATGCCCTCATGTTGCCTGGCCACACCCTCTTGATCACACCTTCATGTTGCTTAACCATACCTCTTATGAATTCACATGTGTGTCCCTATTTTCATCTGTGAAATGTTGGAGGGTATGCTCACTGAGGGAGGGGGTCTATTGAGGGTGTCTTGCCAAGGGCCTTAAAACCCTGGAGCCAGCACTGCTTCTTTGGGCACTGTCTGCTACCTGATCTTTTGTGGAGGACAAGAGGGCCATGCCTACTGGCCCTGGCCTCACTATTATGTCCCATGCCAGCTCTGTCTCTCCACTGCCCACTTGTTCAGATAATGTCTGAAGAGGTTCTAAATCATGGGAGGAGCCTCTGTGTGCAGAGCAGGCTTCCCTCTTGACACCCTCTCCCACCCAACACATGGACAAAGGGCAGCAGAGCCAGTGGGCAATGCCTCACTCTCTTCCTTCACATAGTTAACATTGCATGGAAGCTAATGACCGAATAGGGCTAGTGTGTGAACACATTATTTTCTAGGCCTCTGAATCAACACAAGGAAGGATTGAACAGCCCACATGACTTCCCAAAATGCACTGTTTGGGAACTGGTGAGTCAGAGAATCTGCTAGTAAGTATTTCTAATTTACACATTCAGCAAAATTAAGTGGTAAAACTGTTCCTGGATGGGTACAACTTCAGGCTGCAGATGGAAGGAAATCTCATTTATAAATGCTTCCATGTGAAAAAAAGCTCCCTATGCATAGAAGAATTGCTCCCAGTAAAATAGGGGAATGCTCTCTGCACATAGGCAGAATGCTAGTATGATCTAGAGATGGGTGAGGAATTCAGTCTTTGAGAACTAACCTGAACTGCACCTCCCCAGCTAATGTGCAGATCTGACTGAAAGTTGTGCACAAGCTATTGCACTTCCAAAGTGTCCTGACATGGTTCTTGGCTCAACAAATGTATCAAAATAGGTTTAAGAATATGAATTTTGACAGGAAATACATTTAGAAAGTCGTATTTTGAGAGGAAATACATTTGAAAGTGAGCATTTAAATGCAAATTTTTGTGTAGATTTTAAAAAATCCAACAACAATCTCAGAATAATGCAGAAATGGAATGGATCTGACTGATGTGTGAAGTTCTCAAGTGACACAGACCAGAAATAGACTGATGTGCTCAGCCCTGGTCTGATCCCTGATCCCCTTTCTATGTTCATGGAATGTTCCTTCCTTCTCTTTTAAGCAGGGGGAGGGGCTTCAAACATGAAATCCCCTACTTCTGGGTTCCAGTGGTACCATCCAGGAATAGCTTTTCTGCTTGAATTTATAAACTGGCCCTCTATTTTTTGAATGGAATAGAGTAGAATAAATATGGAAAACACACTTTTATGGACTCCATCAGTAGAAAGATATATTGCTGGAAGCCAGTGTGATGTAGTGGTTAGAGTGTTGGAATGGGACTTAGGATACATGGGTCCTAGTCCCCACTCAGCCATGAAGCTCACTGGGTGACTTTGGGCCAGTCACTGACTCTCAACCTAAACTACCTCATAGGGTTGTTGTGAGGATAAAATGTGGGTGGGAGGATAATGTATTCCACCTTGGGCTTCTTGGAATAAAAGGCAGGATATAAATGAAATTAATAAATATATAAATATTAAGTTTTTGCACAGGAAATGGGGTGTTTAAATTTTGAACCAGGCACTGGGTTGTTTTAACCAATGAGATTAGCTGAATACTATCTCAGATTTTGTGTTTTGCTGTACTGTTCTGTGTGAATCAATATAGCAGAACAGAAGGAAGGAAGGAAGGAAGGAAAAATTAAGGTGTTTATTTACCTGATATACTGCATCATACATGTGTTTTAAAATTAGCACAAAGGGGAAAGGTATAGCAAATTAGAAGAAGTTTATTCATTCCACTATTACTTCAAGGAAAAAGATTCAATCCAGAGTTAGTTCCTCAATCAGAATTAATTGCTGTGATGAAGCTCAATAAAAGTTTTACACTTACATATATTTAGCCAAATGGTTATAAGACCTTTTGCTTTGGAAATTATTAGGTAAAAAGGACTTTAGGGACCTGGCAATCTTGTTAGCTCAGTTGAATGACAGCATAGCAAAGTAGGCCTTTTCCATAAGGAGATTGGTTCACGCTTATATCAGACAGCAAGGAGTATGAAATCAACACAAAGGATTCATGGCTTTAGCCATTGGAGGGAAATGACTTATTTCTGCCATATTGGTTGTAACGACCTCATCCGCATCAGTAGAGTTAATTACAACCCATAACAAATCTGCCATTGAGAAACAGGCATTTGGAGAATTAAGACTTTGGTTATCATTAACTCTTTTCTGAGAGTTGAGAAATAAGTGAAATTTCTCACCTTTTCTAGCTTATGAACCAAACAGAGTAAATTGTTTTTATGACCAAATTGAATGTTTGAAATATTTGAGATTCAACAATCAATAGACACCCTAATAAAGATCTTAAAAGTAATAAAACACAAACTTATTGATTCCAGTAACCTGTGCTTCAAGATGAGTTGCCTTGTTTTTGATTTTTTAAATAATATACTATATTTCAGAATACCAGAGCCATCCATCAGTGAACTGTATATGAAGCATTTGCACATGCCGCTGCCTCCAAGCAGGTCTTCTCTCCATAAACTGACTGAATATGCTCTTTGGCCCTGTCTCAACCTTCCATTTATTCAATGGAAGGTCTAAACAGGCTTCTGTGTGCACTCCAGAGCACATGGAAGTGTGTTCTGCATGGAAGAGCTTATGGGCATGTAACAAAGATCTGTTTAGACTTGCTGAACATGCAGAGATTAGGGGCAAGGCCAGTGGATGTACAAACATTATGGCTGGGGTCAGTGGGCCCCTCCCTTCTACCAACAAGACTGTGCCAATTCAGTGTAATAGAATTCAGTTTTTCAGTCATGTACCCTTAGAAGCATTTGGGTTTGGTAATCCTATTTTCGCTACAAATGTTTGCCTGAACTTTACAACCACCATCCAGAGAACTGTATAGTTAACTCCTCATGCCCAGCAAGGTTTTTACTCCTTAATTAATAGCAGAAACCCCACTGTCTGCAATGTATGACCAGCTAAATTTTAACCACACAAGATGATACAGAAACAAACTGAGCTATTCTGGATCATGCTGGTGCACAAGGAAAGAGAGTCAAATGTTCATCTGGCCATTTCATTTGCAAGTTGGTGTAAAAGTGCTCTCTGAATTGAAGCCCATAGGTCTCATTCTACTAGGGATGGCAGAGAAATTTATTTGGTTTGCATTTTAATGCAAATTTACCTAATTTTTAATTTTTGAACCAATACACAAAGCGAAACTCGGCCTCTGAAATTCACACTTCTCCAAATTCTGTAATGGAGTAATCCAAGCAAAAAAAAAAATGCATACAAAAATGTGTATGTCAGGGAAATGTGCACATAACGATGTGTACATTCATGAAAATAAGGTTAAAATAAGGTTATTTGAATAATTGCTTGCAATAAAGTGTATATTAGGCAAAATTGCATTCAATAATCCATGTATCTGGATAAATATTCACCAAAAAGTGTACAGATTTTCATGCAATTAAAAATAAATAAATCAAAGTTTGGGGTGAATCAAATTTAAGATTGGAAAAATGAGGAATGGGTTCTGCAGTCCTATGAGGGTGCCTGAAACTCTCCGAACCAGTACCAGGAGCCATTGTATCCCCTGATCACCACTAGTCACCACTGATTTCCTTAATGACTGGGTGACCTTGAGCCAGTCACCATTTCTCAGCCTGACCTACCTCACAGGGTTATTGAGAAGATAAATGGGAAGGGGAGAAATAACCATGCATGCCACCTTGAGGAAAGGTGGGCTATAAATAAAATAAACTGAATATTTATTTATTTATTTATTATATTTATTATATTTATATTTATACCCCACCTTTTTTCCTGCAAGGAACCCAAGGCGGCTTACATAATCCTCCTCTTCCTCTCAATTTTATCCTCACAACAACCCTGTGAGGTAGGTTAGGCTGAGAGTCAGTGACTGGCCCAAAGTCACCCAGTGAGTTTCATGGTCAAGCGGGGACTAGAACCCAGATCTCCCGAGTCCCAGTCCAACACTCTAACCACTACTCCAGATGTGACCCAGCACATCTCTGGGAGTTATGTTTGGGTGCACAGCAAAGGGTCTTTAGCTATATGAGATTTGCTTGCCACAATGTGGCATGGATCTGATGTAGGCAGGAGAACAGGAACATTTATGGGAGTAAGATGTCATCACTTTTCATACTGATGCATACTTCACTAATATTATAGAAACAGCATCAAGTTACAGTCCCTTCTTTGGAACCATTGGATAGTATTCAATACTGCCAATCTTGCCCTGCTAAATACATTGCGCTAGTGGGCAAACTAGCACTTGCGATCGTAACCCAGGGAACTATGGAAGAAGTCAGTGGAGCTTCCTTATGTTAGCTCCGCTCACTCGTCCCATTCTGGAAGTGCTAGTTTCTAGTTGCACTAGCAGCACTAGCTTCCTGTTGCACTGGTGGTCATTCCTGCTATTGCTGCGGCATCATGGGAAAGTGCACCTTAAACTGGTGAATTTATTCTGTAGTTTTTCCTGGGATTAATTCATCACAGTGAATTTCTCATACCATACTTCAGCTCAAATAGTATTCTGAATTTTCTGTTTACTTCATTCAAAAAATGTCTTGTCGTATAATCCTCCAATCCTTATGTATAATCCTGTGCTCATCTAAAATGTTTCTTGGTTGTATTGGATGTTATCACATCCTATTGACTGTCTATGTTTGCTTCTATCTCCAGGGGGTGTTCATCCTTTTGTAATTAACGTGTTATTTGATTCAGTGGCAGTAGAGGTCATGAAGTTCTATTTATTTATTTTGTTCTGGATGGATTTTTCTATCCTGTTAGGTATGTTGATTTTAACCGACTATCAATATTAGTTTGTATATTTTTCATGTTCCCTTGAATTTTGGAATAATTCTTCATTTATAGTCTGTTGCTGAGGTTTTTTTTTTAACCTCCCTTAATCTTGGATAGCTTCAATTGTTTCTCTCTCCTACAGTTCTTTCTCACTAACAGAGTTACAACCTCTATATGAAAATAGTTGAAATTCCTGGCTGTGTTTCTGATGACCTCAAAAAACAATTCTATTTTGCAGTTCGTGTCTCTTATCAAAGCCATCATGGGTGAAATATTGTTCCCATCTCTGTCAGTGAGAGAGTTGAAGGGACAAATGAGATCAAACTTCCTTTCGGTGTTGATTTTGAACACTCTGTACAGAGAAAGACAACTCACAGGACAATCCTCTACATGTCTACTCTGAACTAAGTCCCACTGAATTCAGTGAGACTTACTCCCAGGTTAAGTGTAAGATTGCTGCTTAAGTTTTCTTTTAAAACAAGATGGTGATCTCTTTATGTCAGTGTTCTCCAACCTTGGGTCCCCAGATGTTTTTGACCTACAACTCCCAGCATGCCCCAGCCAGCTATGCTGGCTGCGGCATGCTGGGAGTTGTAGCCCAAAAACATCTGGGGACCCAAGGTTGGAGAACACTGCTTTATGTGGTGTGATGGTCAGCTGGAGTTCTGCCTCTCCCTCCCTGAGAATCCAGAGCCAATCACAGCACTCGGAATGTTGGCAAGGGACAGAGAGCTGTGACAGGCAGGTTAACGTTCATTCTGGGTTGGGTATGGGAAGGGGAAACATTTAGAGGCAGACTCAGAATCAGTAGCAGAGGCTGGAAGGGAACTCTGTGTGGAAAAGTTACCTCAGCCAGTACAGTAATACCTTGGATTGCAAGTAACTTGGTTTGAGAGCGTTTTGCAAGACAAGCAAATTTTTAAATATTTATTTAATTTTTTTTAAACTTGATATACAAGCGACGTCTTGCAATACAAGTACTGTAGTACAGCTTAAATTAAAAATCTCTGTACAATTTTTTTGGGGGGAATTTCATTTTGATATATTTCTTATATTTATTAATTTATTTCTTATATTTATTAATCGCCCATCTGGCCGGTCACCCAGCCGGATAAGAGTGTTTTGGATTACAAGCACGTTTCCAGAACGAATTATGCTCTCAATCCAAGGCATGACTGTAGTTGAAATATAGTAACTCTTATAAGATAAGCAAACACTTTTGTTTCTATCTGTAGAAATAAACTAATTTCATTTTACTGTTAACCCTTGCTGTGTGAGTGGGTGACTAAGGGGAGGAACACACACATCTTTGGGAGCAATCTCGGGAGAAAGAAGAAAGGGGGCAGCGAGGGACATAATGGGATTTCAGGTCATTACCCTGGTTAGCTGAAGTTGTTGGGGCCAAAGGCTTGTGGAAAGAGGGGGGTGTCCTGGGCAACTGCTGGTGTGTCTCTGACGGATTGGGAAGGGGACCCTGAGTGTAAGAGGCCGAGCGTCTTCCATGAATCCTGGATGAGGGGAAAGCAGGATACCTGAGGGGAATATACTGACCTGGGTGTGGGGCCTGAGCATAAAGGCCCATAGCTTGAGTGAGGGAGCTGTACAAACAAAAGAGTAAAGTGCCTAAAACACCCAACAAACATGCTACTGATGTCTTCCACAAGTGTGGGGGCAAAATAGGGTATGTCACAGATAAGTGGTGGCAGTGGTTGGTGTCATACATGGCCTTCTATTCTGCTTTCTCCACTTGCTAATGATAAACTCATGGTGACATGGAAAGAAAAAGTCACCGCCATTGGATTTATGTTCCATGAACTACGTTGTCTCATGTTGGCTGAAAACCTCACCCTGAAGTCCCAACACCCGCCCATATCTGCTCCTGAAGATTGGAGGGCCTTCCAAGGCAGATTTGAGGTGTGTGTTTGAGGGGGCTCTGGGAGGTGGAAATCAAGGAGACGCACCATTGCATGAGTGGATGTCCGCTAGTACAGCATTGGATTGAACCCTATATCCAGGGGAGGCCGGTGACTCCTATTTCGGTGGGGCTCCTTTTCCATTGCAGGTTTTGCGGGTCTTATTTGGAGCGTCATAGGAGCTATCCGTGGTGCTGAACTCCACCCCTGAAATAGGTCCACCACTGTGGAGAACCATGGACAGCTCCTGAGAAGCTCCAAATAAAAGCTGCAAAACCTGTAATGGAAAAGGAGCCCCACCGAAATAGGAGTCACCAGCCTTCCCTGCCTATATTTCTTCCATACCAATTCCTATATAATACTACCATTTATTTGCACAGCTTTGAGGCTAATCATATATAAGGCTGTGATAGCGTGTTAACTTTTCTCTTTGTATTCTCATCAGAGTTGAAGATAAGGGCATTGCAAATGTTTCCTGCTTTAAAGGGAGACTCACTAATTCACAATACATCCTTAGGTATTAATTTCCACCATCCTAAAATGAAAAGGCAAAGCTCCTTACTGATGGGAGAGAAACAGCAGTTATAACATTTCAAAGTATAAGTTTAGCAGCCTTTGTTGGTAAATTTATGAAGAGAGGAATAAAAGAAGGAACAAAACCTTCATAAGACACTAATGAAGGGATCGAGGGGGAGTATTTACTGAAATATGTGCCGGCATTGAAGTTCTCACCTATAATGGAGAATGCAGAGCAATTAGCAAGCTGCAGATTGGTGCTATGGGTTCACCCTTTTCAGCACTCACTGCCATGCTCTTCATGACTAATTTAAAATACTGTTCACAAAGAATCTGAATGATATTTTCATTAGTGCTAAGGCACAGGATATATAAAAAAGGTCTGTCTCTGACACACTGCATGGGTGCTTGCCAAGAATCATTAAGCTTATTGCAATGCAAGGATATGAAAGAGCAGCTTAAATGAACAAAGCCAACAACATGACAGAACATAGCAAACAGCTGCACAAAGTTAGCATTGTTAAAGGAGGTGTGTGTGTTTTTTTTAAACCCACAGAAAATTGAAGTCTTTATTACATAATTCTTGAAAGGGTATCATTTTCCTTAACATGGAGGTAACATGAAAGCGCAGACTTATCATGACATAGTCCTTCTCCTATAAGTAGAGAAACTGTTGGCTACCAGAACCCTGATGTGTCATTTCAGTTGTGCTTACTTTGGAGATTGTACCAAGATGTATGCTATACATACTCATGGGTGCGTCTCACTCACTTTTTTCCAAGAGTGTCAAAATTGTTAAGACACTTTGAGAAGGCTGTAATTTGATGCACAGTGTAGGATTACCAGTTGCTAGTTGGGTGAGGTAATAAAGTTTTTGGTTCCCATTTCTAAATTGGGAGTGTTTTCACCAATTATGTACTGTGGCATTGGTTGTGTTTGCTAATTGGTTTTGTTTGGTCTAAGGCTTTCCCAATTTAAATAGGGCAAAACTGGCAGGCTCAGTGTTGGTTCAAAGCTTGGGGAGACATAGGGTTCTATCCAATGGTGGCTGTCCACCAGTGGAATAGAAACTGCTGGCAGAATGGATTTGCCCTCCCTACATGCCCCATGCACACACACCCAAATATGCCCTGGAGGGTTGGGGGGGCACTCAGAACAGATGTGGGGCGTGCATAGGGAGCCTGCTGGGAGAGGAAAGCAAGGAAAGGTCCTGTTGAACAAGTGGATTTCTACTCACCTGACCTTGGGTTTAACCTGTAGTAGACACTGATAAGCATTCTGAGGCATTGGAATGAGGAAGGGAAAATTACCCAGACCAACCTATCAAGTCTTACTGATTCAACGGGGGACTGGGAATGGGGTGTCCATGTCTTGGGCCCTGATCGCCTCTTTGAGGCCCACCAACTCAGGGGCTGATGATGGTGACATCAAGTTCTTCCTTGGCTCATTTTTCAGGTATGTGGACAGGAAAGAGCAATGAAGACCAGTTATAAACCTGCTCCAATGTTTGGAGCCAGGTGATGGCGTGTGAGTGACAGCAGATCCCCGTGTGTGCGAGATGGGAGATTAAAAAATCCTGTTCCCGTGTGTAGATGCCCATAAATCCACACACAGAAGTTCAGATCTTTCTCTCCCTCTCTGTGCAGCGTGCAGCATTTCGGTTGCAAACAGCCAGCCAGCTCCTGTAATCTGATTCCAGCTGCCAGCTCCCCCGGTTTGTAGATTCCATGTAGCAAGGAAATAACTCTGTAACTCCACAGGTCTATTCTACCTGTTTATTTACTTTAGCAAGTAATATTCTACAGATATACATTCCTAGTTACAGTCCATGTGCAGAGTACAATGCATAGCAAGCATTTATTCCAGTGGAGCAAGGTTAGCTTTACTCCACCTCAGCAAAGACGTTACATGATTGCATAAGTCCAGCAAGCAAAAGTCAGAAGAAAAGAGTGAAGAGAGAGAACAGTCCTGCTCCTCTCTAAAATGGCTCCAGACAGAAAAACAAGTCAGTACATCACCAGAAAGCATAAACCATGTGACAGGCTCATACTGTTTCCCATACACTCTAGGAACCCCTGCGAGAGCACGAGATTCTAGAAAGACATAACAAACTTGTTTACCGCCATTCTGTTGCTTCCATGTTGTCAACAATGTGCTCCAGCTTGTGAATGTGATACATATGTGATACATATCACAACTCAGAACAGATGTGCGGGGTGCATAGGGAGCCTGCTGGGAGAGGAAAGCAAGGAAAGGTCCTGTTGAACAAGTGGATTTCTACTCACCTGACCTTGGGTTTAACCTGTAGTAGACACTGATAAGTTTTCTGAGGCATTGGAATGAGGAAGGGAAAATTACCCAGACCAACCTATCAAGTCTTACTGATTCAACGGGGGACTGGGAATGGGGTGTCCATGTCTTGGGCCCTGATGGCCTCTTTGAGGCCCACCAACTCAGGGGATGATGATGATGACATCAAGTTCTTCCTTGGCTCATTTTTCAGGTATGTGGACAAGAAAGAGCAATGAAGACCAGTTATAAACCTGCTCCAATGTTTGGAGCCAGGTGGGGTTGGAAGAAGGAGATACCTTATTCTAGTTCTCTCCTTGGTCTCATACTGAGCCCAGGATGGTTTTCTTAAACAAGTTAACGAAGTTGCAGATCAGACATTCAAATGAATAAAGTTGCAGCCCATTGTTCAACAGTTTGCTATCCCATATCTTCATTCCAGCTGTATGAGGGCAAACTCTGCTTGCTACATCAGTATGCCCATCCTTTCCTCTGAGAGGAATCCTTTTCAAACATTTAGAAGTTGGTGCTATCAGGAATGGGAGAGCATTTGCTTGCTTGGCTCCTCAGTCATTTATTTATTTAGGGTATTTTTATGCTGGTCCTCAGCCAAAAAGGCTCCCAGAGAGGCTTACAAATAATCAATAAAAGAAGACAGCCCCTGCCTGCAGGCTTACAATCTAAAAAGACATGACACACAAGGAAAAAGAAATAGGGAGGGAAGAGGAGGGGGAAATTAATTAAGTCTTTCAGCAGGGCTGGAATGGCTCTGCTTCCCCTGTCATCCCCCTCAATATAGGCTGCTGAAGTAGTATTCATGGATTTTTACATGATTGATTGTTTAGAATTTAAAATTATTCTCTATGCTAATGATCTTTTATTGTTTATTTCGAAATGCCAGTCATCAGTTCCTGCTTTGATGAAGGTGATTAAGAACTGTGGTGATTTATCTGGCTATTTAATTAATTGGTCAAAGTCAGAATTGATACCGATTGGAGATAATATATCTCAAAGTGTATTAACTCAGTGGCAATTTCGATGGTGCCCAAATTTTTATTATTTACTTGGGAATACTTATTCCTAGAGACATATCACAAATGATTAAACTTGAGTAAGTAGATTAATGAGATCTCATGGGATATAGACAGATGGGCATCTCTTAAGTTGAATTTGTTCAGTAAGGTTAATACACTTAAGATGAATATTATACCTAGGACTGTATATGTTTTATGTGGGATTCCTCTATTTATACTTGGCAATTATTTTCAAAAACTTAATGCTTTGCTTCGCAAATTTTTCTGGGGTTCCTCGCCTCCACGAATCTCTTTGAAAAGGATGCAACTTGCAACTAAAGAAGGTGGTTTTGGTTTTCCAGATCTTGCCTTATATCATAGGGCTTATTTGTTGACTAGTTCTAAATTCTGGTCTTTTCCACTTAGATTAGATTATCCACCTTGGTCCGTTTTGGAATCCCTATGTCTGGATCCTCTCTCCAAATGGATGGCATTAGGGCCTCGCTACACTAAAATTGATAGGGTGCCTCCTACAATCACATCAGTTAGAGAGGTGTGGCGTATTATATCTCGTCAATTACAGTTTGGCCCATTTTCTCATGCTAAACTGACTTTATGGGGTAATCCGGATTTAAAAATTGGTAAGAAAATGTTCCTGTGGTGGACTTGGGCAGACATGTTGATTTTTACTTTGGATCAATTGGTAAGTGTAGATGATGAGTTTTTTGTCATTTTCGGCTTTGCATACTAAATATAACTTGCCTGCCTCAGCTGAATGGCAATACTTGTAATTGCAACATTTGTTAGAATCTAGTAGGAAACTGAGCGGGGAGCTTACTTGCTCAGGGTGTGTGTGCTCCGGAGCACCCCCTGCCTGCTCTCACCGCATGCAGCACCAGGGAACCAGAAGTGATGTGACGGGTTCTGGTTCCCTGGCACTGCGTTCTTACCGTAAAAACCAGGGCAACCCAGCTTAAAAGGGCCACGAATATTTTTATTTATTTATTTATTTATTATATTTATACCCCGCCTTTTTTCCTGTAAGGAACCCAAGGCGGCTTACATAATCCTCCTCCTCCTCTCCATTTTATCCTCACAACAACCCTGTGAGGTAGGTTAGGCTGAGAGTCAGTGACTGGCCCAAAGTCACCCAGTGAGTTTCATGGCTGAGCGGGGACTAGAACCCGGATCTCCCGACTCCCAGTCCAACACTCTCACCACTATGCCACACTGGCTTATAGCAAATCGTGCCCGTTTCAAGCTGAGTTGCCCTGGTTTTTATGCTAAAAACGCAGTGCCAAGGGAACCAGAACTGACACGCTGTGGAAATGAAATGAAGCTCCTTTCCCCAGCGCGGCATGGATCGAAGTGGATCGAGCGGCGGGAAGGTAAGTCGCGAGAGTCTCGGGGGAGGGGGGGAAGCAGGCCGCTTTTGGCCTGCTTTCAGCTCCCCCCCCCGAGACTCACGGTTACATCCCTAGAATCTAGGTTTGGTCTGTTTGGGTGTCACACGAACCTGTCCGGCGCTCGCGGTTCTCTGCGGCTCGCCTCTCTGCCGTGGCGGCCACCCGAATTCATTCTTCTGAGTGGCGTGGAGCGTTCTCCGCACCGGTTGAGCTGCCGGCGCTGGTTGAGCCGCGGTCCTCCGGCGCATCACTTCCGGCTGCTCCGGCGCGCTGGACCCCCGTGCTATGTTTTTGGTGGGGGGAACCAGGGCAACAGGGCTTAAACAGCCCTGTTGCCCTAGTTTCCCCCACCAAAAACATAGCACGGGGGTCCAGCGCGCCGGAGCAGGGTCCCATCGAGTCACTTCCGCCATGCCGGAAGTGACGCAACGGGACCAGCGCAGCCGGCACGGCCGGCTCGCTGCGGAGAGCCGAGCCGAGGAGCCGCCGGACGCCCACAGGTAGGCCCGCACGAGCCCCATGCGGTCCCGCTCATCCCACGCGAGGCGAGCGGTTACATCCCTATAAAAATGGTCTCGCTGCTTTTACAGCTGCAGAGCCTCCTTTGCTATTGGATGCATTGATTGAGGCTGAGCAGTTATATCAACCTATGACTCATGTTTATAAATACATATTATTGGTAAATAAGGATGATACACAGAGTCTAAAAGATGAATGGAATAGAGAATTAGATGGTTTTATGTTGCCTAATCAATGGAACATTGTTTTTGCGTCTGTGTCAGAAGGGTCTATGGATCTTAGGTTACATCAGCAAAAACTTTTGTTTTGTGTTTGTTGGACACCACAGCGTCTTTTTAATAAGGGTTTGTCTAAGTCAGCTAACTGTTGGAGGTGTAATACTGAGAATGTTTCAATTACATATGTTTTGGCAATGCCCAGTGGTTGCTTCTTTTTGGGTAGAGGTCATAGTATGGATAAATCTGGTATTAGATTGCTCCTTAATATTTACTGATGCACACGTTCTTTTAAATTATATACCTGCTGTGTGGAATTTATCACAAGGACAACGCATGTGGATTTTCTGTGCCCTCTTGACAGCCAAAAAACTGCTATTACAACACTGGAAAGATAAACGCTCACCTCCTATAACAGAATGGATTGAGGACCTAATAGCGCTTTCAACATTTAAGCGGGTGATATTTAGACACCACCTGCGGATATTTGGTCTGCTTTTTCTGAAGTTTATGCATAACTATTTTTATGGATAATTGTATTACTACATACTTTTTGATACTTAAGGATATATATTTCATACATATTTACTCTAAGTGAGCCATTTAAAATACTGTAAGAAAAATGTATTTTGTTGTTGTTCATTTTTCTTCTTTTTTATGGTTTTTGTTTTGTTTTGGTGTAATTCACATTTTAAAAATTGATAATTAAAAAAATAGGCTGCTGAAGTTTGTTTGTTTGATTGATTGATTGATTGATTGATTGGATTTGTACCCTGCCTTCTACCAAGAAACATGGCACAAGGCAGCTGTGTGGAGGAGGAACTTTCATTGAGATGGTTTTCAGGACTGGTGGACTAATCTTGCTTCCCCCTGTCATCACCACAAGATGTAGTGATGGCCACCAGTTTGGATGGCTTTAAAAGGGGATTGGACAAATTCATGGAATATAAGGCTGTCAATGGCTACTAGTCTTGATGGCTATATGCTACCTCCAGTATCAGAGGCAGTATGTACACCAGTTGCTGGGGAACATGGATGAGAGGGTGCTGTTTCACTCATGTCCTGCCTGTGCACTCCCCATGGGCAGCTAGTTGGCCACTGTGTGAAAATTATGCTGGACTAGATGGACCCTTGGTCTGATCCAGCATGGCTCTTCTGATGTTCTCCCTCAATACAACCTGCTGTAATGGCTGGTGACAGTTCAGGGAAGAGGACCCTTCACGGGGGAGGTCTTCAGCAGGGCTGATGGAACAGCTTTGTTTCCCCCTTTCATTCCCTCAGTGCAGTCTGCTAGAATGGAACGTTACCCTCAACTTTTCAACATGAACAGTCAAGCAGTCCAATTCCCACAGTGCTCCCACTGCTCTCCCACCTACCCACCTTCTCTGCCAGCCCCCACCCTCCAAAGGGAACAAGATCTGGAATGCTGAGAAGGGCTAGAGGAAACCATCAAGTACAGAAGTTGTGCTGTATTTTCCGCTGCCTTGGAACCATCTGCATATGCTACACTGAGTCCCAATTTCTGATTTGCAAGCTGGCAAGCTGAATTTACAAACTTACTTTTCTTTCATAGCATGAAACAATTTGGTCAAGTGTTATAAAATTTTATGGAGAGAAAAAAAACACTTTACATTCATTTCAAGGTTGCTGAATTTAAATACAATGTTTCCTCTTGCAATTACTATTGGGAATGGCAATTGGAACAGTCTGGGGAGTTTCCAGTTCTCAATTACCTCATGCTAACTATGATGCCTCAATATTTTTCTGCTCCGTTTGAAACACAAATCTAAATTATATTATGGAATTTGACTAGCAACTGAGGAGTTCACAGAGTAGAAATAACTGTGTGTTCAATGCCAGCAAATGTGACAAATATATAGCAAATGTATAGCTATTTTAGCATCTGAGCTAACACATCCTAATCAAAACATCCACACTCTATTTTGAAAAAGCATTTTTTTTTTTTAAAGTCTAAAGAACTTTAAGTTTAAGCTGGCAGCATTGAAACCCATATGGTTTGTGATATCCTGATTAGTGTTGGATATACTTTCTTTCTTTTAAAAACAATTCTGGTTCTTTCTTATTCCTCTTTACTGTCTTACAGAATACATGTATTAATATGGCATCTATCTATCTATCTATCTATCTATCTATCTCCAGTGCGGTGTAGTGGTTGGAGCACTGGACTAGGATGTGAGAGATCCACGCTCTATTCTCCACTCGGCCATGAAGCTCACTGGGTGACTTTGGGCTAGTCACTGACTCTCAGCCTAACCTACCTCACAGGGTTGTTGTGAGGATAAAATGGAGAGGACCATGTAAGCCATCTTGGGTTCCTTGCACAAGGAAAAAAGGCAGGATCTAAATGAAATAAATAAATAAACAATCCAGCCTTGTATAGCAAATGTATATAAGCACATGCCTGGTAGCCATAGGTGACAAAGAATTATATGCAAGAAGCAAGCGAAAGGGCTGAAGAGAGAGGAAGTGCTCCATCCCTCCTCTGAACCCAGCAGTAAAACCAGGTGGACTGCCAGAAGGGAATTCTCCACCAGGACTTTCTTTCTTTCTTTCTTTCTTTCTTTCTTTCTCTTTCTTTGAAGCTAGTAACATTTCTGAGCTCATTTACAACTTACAAGGCTGATCTGATCTGTCTGTCTGATTATAGTTGGACTTATATGCTACCTTGTCCCATATGAGCCTGCCTGGGTTTTACAATCTTTGAGGGAGGTCCTTCTCTTGATCCCACCATCACTGATGGTGGCATGTTTGGTGGCCTTCTCAGTGATCACTTCTAAGATCTGGAACTCCCTGCTGGGGGAGGCTAGGTTGGCTTACTCTCTGTTGTCCTTCTGCTGGCCAGGAAATACATTTTTATTCAGGCAGGCCTTTGGCATGTAGGCTGGTCTGCTGTTGAAGGGGGTTTAACTAGTTGGGTGCTGGCTATGTCTTTTATTGTTGTGTTTTTAATTGATTTGATTTTGTGTTATATTATGTTTTGACCCTGGCAGAAAGCCTGGGAATAAATGTAATAAATAAACAAATAAACCAACTCCTCTTCCTTCTGAAATATCATTTTCTATCTGTCTCTAGAAGACCTAGGGATAGCAATAACAGCCTCAGCACTTCAAGTAAGCTGCTAACCACCAGCTGCACCATATGGCTTATTTTGGTGTTGGATTTAATCTGCTCCTGTCTTTCTCCCTTTGGGAATAATGTGCCATGACTTATGGCTGTTGGAGGGCTCTACAAGAAATTATTGGGGAGCCAATGCAATAACTGGCAAGGTATTTCCCATCATCCATTTGCAGTTAGCAACCTACTAGCTAGCTATATGTTGAACTAACTGAGGTTTCCAAACAGTCTTCACACAGAAGACATTGTAATAGTCAAGAAGACATAGAAGACATTGCACTAGTCTAACATGGAGATTAGCAGAGCATTGGTAACAGTGGAAAGATTGTGCATTAGGATTTGTAGCGCTACCCTCTTCATTTGTGCCTTTGTTACCCACCCCTTGGACAGGATAAGGAGACTTTCCCCGTTGTCATACTTTCCATCTGAAGATGCTCATGATGTTGCCAGTCAGTCATAAGTGTTTCCTCTCCTTCAATCCATCTCCATCCTTGTTGATTTTTTTTAAAAAAACACACCTGAAAATGTTGCTCTTTTCTGCTGCTTTTTTCATAGATCATAGAGTTGGAAGGAGCCTACAAGGCTATCGAGTCCAACCCCCTGCTGAATGCAGGAAACTAGAGGGTCTCCCATCCAAGTAATAACCAGGCTTGACCCTGCTTAGCTTTCCACGCTCAGACAAGCTTAATTTGACTTAATGCCCTAGTTGCATTTGGATTTATTTTTGCTTGTTCTATCTGTTGATATCTATATATAGAGATATAAAGATTTTATCCTATATACTAATAGTACGTTCATTTGCTGTGTATGAATACCTACTTAGCCAAAATGGCATAATCCACACAAAGGAGAGGTATAGGTAGGCTTGGAGGAACTCCACGTTTTGTGGAAATACAAAAAAAAAAAAAAAAACCTTTAGCGGAGAAAAACCCTAAAGCCCAAAACAGCCCAATGAGGACTGAACATATTCAGTAGACACAGAATGCTGACTGACTATTGGGAGGTGTATGTAGGAAACTGGGGGTGGAGGAAAGGGGAAAGGAATGAAGTATCTTGGAAATAGGCATGGCTGGCTGGCTTAAACCCTGAACAGGAGCACATCACACTGCAATATTTTGTTGCAGGTCCCACTTGTATTTTATACTTGTTTGCTGCCTCATTAATCCCTGTGTTTAAGAGCCAGAGTATAAATACTGTTATATAAAGAATTAATAAGGACTCCATCTCTTTAGATCAGCACGGAGCTACTGCCTTTCACTAATTTTCATAGGTCTGCAAAAAGGTTGGTGCCCTTGCTACTCTCATCCTTGCAATCAGCAAATGACCTGAACCACCTTAACCAATCACTCACATTGAATCAGGTGTGTCTTAAAAAGGCGATAAACCAGTAAGTTTTAATAATGTTCAGGAAGTCTCTCTCCAGTCTCTGGAAAACTTATTGAGAAGATCATATACTGATAGCTTTATCCTCTTTTGCTATTAAAATAGAGTTAACTTTGGGAACATGGGACTCCATAATCATATTACTTTCAAAATTTCAAGGCAGATCACTTAACATTATTCTCAAAGGACTTGCTTCTCTAAGGAAGAATACATTGTTGGGATCTATTTGGAAAGGCACTTCATAAACAGCTAAAATGTTATACTAGAATATATTTTTTTTAAAGAAGAGAATCCCCAGAGGTACTGGAGGTGTTATGCAGAAGAAAATTGCAGCACAAGTAATGGGAAAATTTAGCTATCACATATTTCTTTGTATTAACTGAAATAACTCAGAGTTGGAACGGGGGGGGGGGATAACCCTGAATGACAGGCTGAATAAATGAGATGCAAGAAGAAATACTGACACTATTGAAAACGGCTGCAGATTCACATTAACATGCTCCAAGAGAGAAATAACAATCTGTCCTCTTTTAAATCAGACAAAAGCACAAGAAAAGGGTTTTAAAAACACACTTCCATGTACCACATATTAAAAGAACAACAGGTAGTCCTGGGAGGCAGCTTCTGTCTGATTTTACAGAGGATTCATAGCAAGATTCATTCTCTTGCTAGGCCAGTTAAATTACTTGAAATACAAATGATAGTGATTTATACAAGGGTAGAGAGGAGAGCAAAAAAACTAATTTAGACCTATGTTTCCAGCATCAATTTATAGTTACTAGTTAAACTGTAGGATAAACAGAAAAAGAAGAATTCAGGTCTGTACGGCCATAATACATAATTTACCCAGCGGCACTGGATCTGAGATGATTTACCCCCAACTTTAGGACCATCACTGTTGAGACAAGAATATTTTTAT
The DNA here is from genome assembly GCA_021292165.1 of Shinisaurus crocodilurus. Taxonomy (NCBI): domain Eukaryota; kingdom Metazoa; phylum Chordata; class Lepidosauria; order Squamata; family Shinisauridae; genus Shinisaurus; species Shinisaurus crocodilurus. The sequence continues at coordinate 79,872,601 of CM037877.1, read as the reverse complement.
CTGATAAGCAGGATCCTTGGATTTTCCCTCCCCATTGCAGCTCTCAACATGCCCCCCCCAATCTGCTCTGGAGGATTGGGGGATCTTCTGGAGCAGATTTGGTGGGGGAGGGGCTGTAGGGGGAGGAGAGGATGGGGAAACCCTGTTGCATGAGTGGTCTCCAAGCCAATGTCCTCACTCCTACTTTAGGGCTCCCATTGTAGGGATGTCCGAGAAATCTGCAATGGACTCAAATGAGTTTGGATTTCTACTATGAATCTGACCCATGGATTCTGCAGCAGACTGGCTGTTCCCAAGTCACATGGATTCCATGGACTTGTGGACCATCATTTTTACTTTCCATAATTTTATGCAAATTTAGTCATAGAAAAATACAAAGAATTAAAAAAACAATAACACACTGACTGAAAATGCACATTTCCCCTCATAGACTAAAGCATGAAAATGTGCATTGGGGGGGGGGATTTGAATATTGGGGGGGATCTGCATATTTGGGGGAATTTGTGCATTTTCAGAAGTGCGAATTTGCACAAATGCATACAAACACATTGGCGCAAAATCTGATTATGTCAATGAGCCGACCATGGAATGAAAGGTGCCTGAAAATCCACAAAACACAGATGGAACAGATTTGACAAAGTCCGTACATCCTACCCATTAGACATAGGGACTGATGCAAATCTGTCTCTGCCATGTTTAATTGTATTGATGAGACTGGGCATAGTCAAATCCGTGGTCTCTCTGTACTATTGTTTTCATCTGGGCTAGATTAGTATATAAATAAAATCTGAGTCTTTGAACCTAGCTGATTTACGGACGGAATGGTAAGTTGGTAAACCACATGAACTGGCAAAGGTTAGTTGAAATCAATGGGAGTATATCTTAAGTGGTTTGTAGACCACCTTATAAAGTAACAAAATCCTTTCCTTTATGATGTGAGTATATTAGCATTGGCCTGTATGTTTCAGGGAGCCTGTGGTGAAGCATAATGCACTGTGCACATTGTACCCCCACAGAGTGACTCTCAGTAGAGAGTGGGTCGCTTTTGTACACTAGTCAGGTGGGAATTAAGCCTGCCACTTGATCCTGTTATCCGCAGTGTCTGGGTCTGGAGGTAAGTTTTGACCCTCCTCAGCTGTGACCCCAACTGCCGTTACTTTACTTTATCCCATAGATCACAATGGGACTCACTTGAGAACTGTTCTCTGCATAGCCCATCCTCTTAGTATTGCATAGTATCAAGTCTATTAATCATTGAGAGTTAAACTGCCAATTCACTCATATGTGATTTTTTCCCCTCTTGGTATCTTAATTTTGCAAACATGAAGCTTAAATAATTGCATGCAGTGTTACAGTGATATCACTTTTGTTAAAGGTCTAATGGTCTATGCTACCTGACATACCACCAAAGAGAAATCACATTTGATGTTACACACACACACACACACACACACACAATTATACACTATTTTATATATCTGTGAAGAATGATATTTTCTTCTCTGTGTATTTAGGATCAGGACTGGATTAAGTATTATGATAAATAAGCTATGGAGTAAAATACCAGCCATACATGGAGCCATTCAGTGGCATAATTATCTGGGAATGCCAAATTTGTGCCTCAACAACCCCTGTAACTGTAAGGCAGAGGAAGGGATAAGAGTAATTAAGAATAGTTTTACCAGCATTGTAAATCTATGCATTAGCAGTATTAAATTAATAGCTATTTTAACAGGTTGGACCATTCTATCATTATCTTGGGCTTTTGTGTCATCATTCCCTCATTAAACATTCTTGAAGAGGATTTCGCTTGAGTTAGATTCCTTAAATTACAGTGCAATAAATCTATTCTTTTAATGAGTTTATTCCCATTTTTAAAGTTATTAATTAAAATTGGCTGGGGAAGAGATAGATACAGTAAATGGATAAAGCAGTGGCCAGGCAAAAAGGTTAAGGATTTGCTGTCCTTATGGAAGCTCACCTTGGAAGCACCTCATTAACAGGAAAAACTTCCTGTCTTACATGCACCAACAAAAAGTTCATTAACTAGTGGACCTCTGCTTATCTGGGATTACTATTTCCCTTTTCTGAAAAGATGCCTTTATCCTCTGATAACTGAGGTGTACATGGTTCAGGATATGAGCCTGGCTTAATACCTGAAATAGTCACGGATTGTGTTATTGCAGCTGTGATTCCCCCTTCCTTCTTACTGGACAGAGAGAGCATGTAGAATGAAAGGACACTGACAACGGCTATAAAACAGAACTTTCAAAGTGAGGGGGGGGGAGGGACGACCCCAAGCAAATTTAATTCACAGACTGGGAATGGAAATGTCATTGCCTCACTCAGAGGGTTAATCACTTTCTAATTTAAACTGGCAAATTTTATAATGACACTGTGAAATTAGCAGCATTTTATTGTGTTAATTATCTACAGGACACTACATCATTGCTTCTAATAAATGTAAATGAGATTGTCTCTCCTAGGACAATATAGAAGCAAGGTGAATTTTTACTGGCTAAAAACCTATTTACTTGATTCCAGGCAAATCTTGCCTTTCTCTCCTTCATCCCCAACCCATAAAATACATTAACTGATTTACTGTGCCACACTGTCTTTGAATTTGATTCCCATAAAGTATAGACATTTTGTAGAAGGTCATTACAGTCCTTTGCTCATTTGAGCCAATTTCCACCACACAAGGGAAAGCTTAAATTCATTAAATTGCACCTACAGGGCTAAAATGTTAGGATTTTACAATCTAAGTATATCAATAATTAAAGGTGCAATCCTATGCATGTTTGGACAGGAGGGGGGGGAACCTCCTACAACTCTCAGCATTCCCCAGACAGCCATGCTGGAAGTTGTAGGACTTTTTCTGTTTAAACATGCAAAGGATTGCACCCTAAATATTTAGGACTGGGTGATGCGATTGTTGTTCTTGCTGTTGTTGTTGTTGTTGTTGTTGTTGTTAACACACTAAGGCTGCAATCCAGAAATAAGTAAGTCCCACTGAACTCAGTCGCTTATCTATGGTAGTGGACTCATCCATTCCCTGGACTGCCATCTATGAGCAGCCATTCTACCTGGTTGCAGTGGACTGAGAAATGGGATGGCACAGCCCATTCCACTGGCCTAGCTAGGGAGAACTGCTGTTTGGATCCTCCCTTCACAGAACAGTCTTCATGAGCAGCCAGTCCACTTCATCATTCGCCCCCTTCATGCATTTCTCGCACGAAGGCAGCTCTACATATTGTCAAAGGCAGCGGGGGTCATGCCACTGGCTTATCCCCATGTTCACGTGTTGAGCATGGACATCAGCAAAAGGGAAGCCAATGGGTACAGAACTCTGCATGCATAGGCTTCCATGGGATTGGAAAGCCTGCCCAGTTGGGTTTCTGATCATGTGGAAACTTATACACATAGCGTTCTATGCACGTAAGCTGCCTTTTTGGTGATGAAAACACTGCGTGATGTTGGGGTGGGGCCCATAGCACAGCTCCGCTACTCCTACAATGTATGGAGCCCCCTTTGCATGAGTAATGTATAACGGGGGCTAATATATAACTCAGAAGTATCCATACCTGACTTTGCTTTTTTCCCCCCTCTCCCCATCCCATATCTTTTTCCTTTTGTGTTGTGGCTTTTTGATTGTAAACCTGAATGCAGGGCCGGTGTCATTTTTAAATCTTTGTTCATAGACTAGAAAGGGGTAGGTGATAACTAATTAACTAACTAAAAATTTTTTTAAATGTGATTTTCTTTTCCAGAGTACTGAAGAAAGTGTTTGTTTTGCTATTGGCCTTTTGAATGGTGGGTAAGCATCATAAATGTCAGGAGATATTTCTTGACGGAATATGTAGGGGAGGCTAAAGTCAACATTTGGCTGAGTTGGCTTGGATGTTATTTGGTCTCATAGCTCATTAACTCTAGACTTCTTTTCAGTGTGAACAAGTGTATCTGGATCGTGTGTTTAGGTGGGTTCTTCTAACAAGCTGTTAACAGCCTACTCCTGTGGTGACAATCATTTTTTATGGGAGCTATCTTTCCACTGACAGCTGCTATTCTTATGAAATTAAAATAGTAGCTCCGTTCACATGTTACAATCAACAGAGGTGGTAGTAAGCTGATGCTCGCTACTCCCCACTCCTGACCTTGACACGTTTATTGTGACTTGTGACAAGCGCTATTGTCTTGCAGTGAGTCACTCCATGAGATAAAATGTGGTAATTAGAGGGGGATGTTGAGGGGACTGGAAACAAAGTGCTGTGACAGGGCTCTCCAACACAGTGCCTGTGGGCACCATGGAACCCATGGGCACCTCCAATGGCATCCACAAATGGATCCCCAATGCGGTGCTCACAATCACCCAATTTTTTTTTAAAAAAATTTTAATTCCCAATTTTTTAAATATACGTACATGGATTTGTATGAAATGCACACAACTTTTAGCAATTATACATAGGCTTCAACAAAAGTGGACCAAATATCCAAATAAGTATCCATTTGAAGGTGACGTCTATATGTCATGTGTTCATATACTGAAATTGTTGTAAGTTTCTCAACCCATTGTATTATGAGTGAGTGTTTATCCTTCCAATGTTGTAATATCAGTCTTTTAGCTGTCAAAAGGATGCAGAGAATCCATTTCCCCTTCCATTTGTTAATTTCCATGCAGCAGAGCTTGTACATCAGTGAATATTAAAGGCTGTTCCAATACAAAATTTATCTGTGTAATAATTTCCCCCACCCTGAAAGAGGCAATTACCGGACAATGCCAAAACGTATGTTTAAAAGAAGCATTAGCTCTATTGCACCACCAGCAAGTAGCTGAATTAGACAATCCCTTCTGAAAGAGATGTTCCATGTCCAATAGACACGAAACAAGAGTTTTTTGCTGAATAAGAGATGCAGCAGCCTATTTTTATTTATTTATTTATTATATTTATACCCCGCCTTTTTTCCTACAAGGAACTCTTTAACAGCAAGAGCTGGTCAACAGTGGAACGTACTGCCTTGCAAGGTGGTGGACTCACCTTTGCTGGAGGTATTTAAGCAGCGGCTGGACGGCCATCTGTCAGGGATGCTGTAGTTGCAAGGATCCTGCACCGAGCAGGGGATTGGTCTAGATGACCTCCAAGGTACCATCCAAGTCTAAAATTACATAATCCTCCTCCTCCTCTCCATTTTATCCTAACAACAACCCTGTGAGGTAGGTTAGGCTGAGAGTCGGTGACTGGCCCAAAGTCACCCAGTGAGTTTCATGGCCAAGCGGGGAATCTCCTGGGTCCCAGTCCAACACTTTCACCATAGACATGACAGGTAGATGCCAAAGCGGTGATCCACTGATTAGGCATTTTGTGGTGGTGTCCACAGCAGTTTCTCAAATTCCCAAATGTGCCCATGGCTCCAAAAAGATTGGGGACCCCTGTCCTATGAGGTTGAAAGTATTGGGAATCTTTAGTCTGAAGAAGAGAAGATAAAGGGGAGGCATGATAGCTATCTTCAAGTAGATGAGGTGCTGCCAAGTAGAAAATGGAGCAGATTTGTTTTGTGTTCCAGAGGGCAAGGCTAGAACTAATGGCTAGAAATAACAAGGGAGCAAATTTTCGCTAAACATTTAGAAAAACTCTTTAACAGCAAGAGCTGGTCAACAGTGGAACGTACTGCCTTGCAAGGTGGTGGACTCACCTTTGCTGGAGGTATTTAAGCAGCGGCTGGACGGCCATCTGTCAGGGATGCTGTAGTTGCAAGGATCCTGCACCGAGCAGGGGATTGGTCTAGATGACCTCCAAGGTACCATCCAAGTCTAAAATTCCATTATTCTATGAATTCTAATGATCATGTGTACAGTCTTGTTGCCTGGGTTCACCCTGAACAGCATTCCTTCATGCTTAGAAATTACCCTCCAGTCCTCTTGTGTGTGGTTATTGAACATCATGCCTTAAATGACTGACTCTAGAATCTTGAAGTGGATTTTGTAGAAGATTAGGAAGTGAAGGTACAGGACTTTTTCTTCAGCAGTCTGCAAGCATGGAGGTACAATCTGGCACATAGATTGAAGGCAGGGAATCTCAGAATATTCTGAGTAGGTATGGGCTAAAATCTAATGGCCTTTTCAAAATGGTTACTATTACTAACACTATCATTAATACTTAAGGGGGATGGTTTAAATATTTAGCTATCAAGTACTGTGAAGAGTGAGACCTAAAAGGACTCATTTGTTCTTTTGTTGAAAGGGCTACAGTAAGGCCAGTGCTGTTGTCAAAGGTAGGCATGGTCAGGCACCTGCCAAGGGCCCACATTCCTACATGGGCCCATTGATAAGAGCTCCCCTGGAGTTGTTCCTCCTGTTCATCGTTGCAACCTGCTTGTTCAACTGTCTCTCACTCTGACCCAGAATATGGTGGTGGCAAGAAGGAGGAGCAGTAGATCCCCTGGCCTAGTCACGCACTGGCTCTCTGCTTGTCCAGCAAGCAAGTGGTAGCAAAGATAAGAAAGAGGATGAGAAGCAATGGCAGTTGGTGACAATGGCTGTGTGAGAAGGTAGATTCACTGAGGAAGGGTGCCCATTGAGGGCGTCTTGCCCAACAGTCCTCCAAAACCTGGAGCCTTTATTGAGTGAGGCACAGCCCAACCCAAACTTTTCAACCTGACATCCCTTCAGTATATATGTTGGCGGGACATTTCAGATGTACATCTTTTGGATCCAGATCCAAGCTTTCCTAGTGATATTACTTAAAGGAAAAGAAGGACTTGAAGTTAATATTACCTCATTTCATTTATTGCCATGGTATGCCTGCTTCTGCTTTGAATATAAAAATGAAAACCAAATCTGCTCACCCTTTATAACATGCATTCTATCTTTTTGGCTGTGTACCACAGAACATTTTGGCTACACCTGTACAATCTGATGTTCATTTTCTCAAGGCAGGGCCTTGATGTCTGTGTAGTGACTAGTTTTCCTTAAAGTTTCCATCTGGTCCTAACAGTGTAATGCCCCAAGCCTTTAACCAGACTAAGCCATACTGTTGCATTTAATGTCTTCTGAAAAGCATCCAGTTTGGCCCCATTCTATATGCCCCAGAAGACACTTTTCCTGCATTTGCTCTAAGATATTTTGCTTTGTTAAACCTCTGGGTCACCTTCCTAATTGCTCTGGGTAGTCAGCAACCTCTATTATTTAGAAAACAAATTAAGCACTTCCCAAATTCTCTCTCTACACAGACTAAACTGAGATCCCTTGATTTTTTTTTTTCCTGATTGCATGCATCTGGAGTGGTCCCAAACCTACTCCAGGACTGTGCAATGGCACACTGCTGAGACACTACACCAGATGTTAGCTCTTTCGTTCACTAACACATTAATTCCGCAGAGCACTTAGCCGCGTTTGGAACTTTAATCACCTGAATTGTTCCAGTGAAGCAACTCAGGTGATTGTTTTCCATCTCTTACTGTTTCTTTGGAATGAAGGGTGACGTTATGATCAGCACAGTCCCAAGCTTCTGCCTTCTCTGTTTTCTTTCAAAGACCAGTCATTATCAATGCTAATGATGAATGATCCCGTTTGCTTTGAAGGGCCAAGACAATCGTCCTGTAGATGTAATTTCAGTTTAAAAGGTATTAATCTATCCACCAAAGGTGTGCCCAGATCAGCATTCCTCTTCATTTCATTTCGCTTTTGTCCATTTTGTCCCAGGATTGGCCTTTAAATGGCTCTTTTTTTCATATGTGCTTCCTCCTCCCACAATCACAGCATTAGGTGCTTTATTCATTTTCTAAAAATAATTCTGATAGTTTTGCAATTGTATGTGAGCAGAAAGATTAGCAAGATTTCTATTTATATGTGCATGAGTACAACCTGCAAGTTCAAAAATAACACAAGAAACACAACTACACAGTTCCAATAATGAAGGACGTATGGGCTGATGTGTATACAATTATGCATGGTATGGAGAAAGTGGATAGAAATGCATTATTTCTATGTGGGGCTACCCTTGAAGATGGTCCAGAAACTTCAGTTAGTACAAAATATGGAGCTAGGGTACTGATGATACCTGGACATCATACCTATAGCTCCAGTATTGTACCATCTTCATTGGCCTCCAGTTGGTTTCCAGGTGCAATCCAAGGTGTTGGTGTTAACCTGTGAAGCCTTTCACAGCTTGGGGCCACAGTACCTGAAGGACGATTCTTCCCATATGTTCTTGTCCATTCTCTGAGATCATCATCTGAGATCCTGCTCTGAGTGTCTCCACATATCAGCATTCAGTGGGTGGCTACTCATGAGTGGGCCTTTTCTGTGGTGGCCTCCAAATGTGGAATCCCTCTCTAGAAAGTTCTGCCCTGGAGCCTACTTGTTGATTCCCGATGAAGATTCTTTTCTTCTCTCAGGCCTATTTTTTTCTTTCTTTCTCTGTGTATATCAATAATCCTAGAATTCAGTTCATCATACGAAACTGATTGGCATCCGATTCCGATCAGATAAGGGAAAGTATTTCTTCATGCAACACCTAATTCATTTTACAGAATTCACTGCCACAAGATGTAGATGCCTTAGTGGATGGTTAGAAAAAATTATGGTGGATGTCTATCAAATGGCTACTCGTCATGATGGTATATGGAGCCTTCAACTTCAGAGTGTAGTATGTCACTGAATACAAGTTGCTGGGGAACAGCCTCAGTCTTGATTGGTTTTTTCCAGATGAACATAGGAAAACAGGAAGCTGCCTTACACGGGTCAGTCATTGATACATCTAGCCCAGTATTGTCAACACTGACTGGCAGCACCTCTCCAGAGTTTCAGGCTGGAGTTGTTCCTGCCCTACTTGGAATGCAGGCAATAGAACCTGGGACCTTCTGCATGCAAAGCATGTACTCTACCACTGCCCATCCCCTAACTATGGCCCCCACTCAGGCTGAGAGGCATGTGGTTGACCATAAGAGTAATGCTGGACTAGATGAACCTTGCGTCTGATCCATGAAACTCACATTTATGTTCTTATCTGGCTTGCTGAATTTGGAAACAGATTGCTGGACTATACGGACCAAGCAAGACAACTGCACAATTCAAATGCACAAATAATATTTTAATTGCCTAGGGAGATATTATCTTGAGCATCTTAATCTATAACATCTGTAAGATAATTCTCCCAATTATTTCTATCCTTTCTTTGTTCTTCCCTTCTGGCTGCTCTACTCTAGCTCTTGACAGCTTTCCTGTCACAAGAAAACAATGGGAAGCCAAATGTTGTTTTGGAAAATTCAATTAAAAAATTCAAAAAAAAAAGAAAAAAGAAAACAATGGGTTATGTAAACTGCATTCTATGAGGTCAGTGATGACTAGTACACTTCCAAATATCATCTGGATTTTACCTCCAGTGTTTTGAGGGAGGCACAATTTTAAAAATCCCTGACTCTATTTGTTCTGTTGAACAGAATTAGTATTTTGCTGACATCGTGCAGCACCTGTAGTGGAGCTTGTTCAAGGGGTATATTTTATAACCTAATCTCTGTAGTTAAATGAGATTGAATACACATTATCTGAATTCTCCCTAAAACACTGCCAGCTAGGACAAAGACCTGAGCCACTGTTATTTCTGAAAGATTTAAGAATCTATGAGTGCAAATTAAATAACAAACAACCACAAACAATAGCTGAAAACGTCTGAATTTGTGCTCGTATTGACATTGCTAGAATTTCTAACAACTTGAAGTGTGTCTTTGAAGTTGAACATTGTATATTTATTTATTTTATATAATAATTTTTACCCCCACTCTTCTAGTGCTTGCGCTTCACTCAGGATGGCTGACAATAATTAAATACAGTTATAAATACAATAATCCATAAAAAAATAGGAATATAATAAAATAGGGACAGGTTTAGCAGACAAAACAAGAGCATCAGATAGAAAATTATCTATCCAATTAAACAAATGTCTTCACCATTTGGTGAAATACAGCAAGAGAGGGGGCAGAACATCACAAAATTTGGGTGAGAAAAGGACCTTTCTTTTGTCAGGAGCAACTGATCTTCCACCATAGTTGGTAACTGGAGGAGGGTTGGTCCACCAGATCTTATGGTGTGGGCACGTTGGTTCTGAGAGGAGGGAGTCCCTGAGGTATCGTGTAAAAAGCCAGTTAGGGTGCATCCTATGGCCCTCCAACCTTGTCTGGGGTGGGGTGGGGATAGGATGGGGCATAGTTGCTGCTGTGACCTCGGAAATCCCTTACAAGGTTGGAGCACTGTGGAGTGCCAGCCCCCCTACCTCGTAGCCGGCACAGTTCTTTCCACGCTGGCTGGGAACTGAACATAGAAGACCATCTTTGGTTCCTCCCCTGTGGAGGGGCATTCCCAGGAGTGGGGAGGGGAGGAGCAAGGCACCACATCTTCCATGGAATCCGGGCAGTGCCTCAGCCTCTCCTCCTCATGAGGAGGTATAAAACATCTAGATGGCAGAAACTGGCCATCTAGATCTTTTTGAGGATGAGGGGAGTGCGCTGGCAATCCTATCTGCCACCACTCCTCCTGCACTCAGTTGGATTCCATAATCCTCTGGGTTCAAAGGGTTACGGGCACCCCCATAGGATGGGGCTGCCCGTGCTTTAAAGCAACCCTTTGAATTTTTCCTGCTAAGAAATTGGTAACAGTGCAACCCTTGCAGGACAGGTGTAATACTGTGTCATACCATCAGCATTCTCACTGCTGCATTCTGGACCAATGGCAGCTTCTAAACACTCTTCATAGCCTAGGTATCCCCATGTAGAGCATATTGCAGTAATCCAATCTAGATCTAGATGTCTGACCTCACCAAGAACAGATGCAGTTGGCACACCAGCCTATGCTGGGCAAAGAAAATTTTGGCTACAGCTGCCCACCTGAGCATCCAGTGCAAAGCTGAGAGCAGAAGCATTCCCATACTGGAAATCTGATTCTCTTCTACCCCATCCAAAACAGGGCTTGAATTCCTGTTCCAGAGTCCATTTCTCTCCTAACTAGGATAGAGATGGGTGGATTATTAAATACTAACCTGGTTGAATACACAGGGATTCAAACTCCAGCTCTTTAAGAGCTGAACACTCACGGCCCTGGGCCTGGTAACCCTGGTGAAGACAAAGTTTAGGTACTGTAAAATATTTTAGGACCTATCTATAGCTTGCAATGATGGAATGACGTGCCAGTTTTCTACAGAAAAGAAATGACAATGTTGTGCTGGCTGATAAGATATAAGAACTTTGGAACTAGAAGGTAGGACACAGCTGTACAGAATTGAATACCAGCTGAGAGGGGGAAAGTAAATAGTCACCAGTACAGGCAGAAGAGCAAAATTTTGGCAAGCTGTGATAGCAAAACCTCAAGCAAGAAGGAAATTTGTTAAGAGAAAAACAAATGCAGGGAACCCCAGAAAGCAAGACAGTGGTATAGGGGAAATTATAATCTCATAGAAATGTTCTCAAACCAAGTTCAATCAATCAGGCATAGACAAATCTATCAATTTTGATTTCTCATTTTTCCAGCCATAAGTTTAGTTTCCACATCACTTTGAGGATTACCAAAACAAAAAAAGTTGGCATGAAAATTTGAACCCTTTTTTGTGCACATTTATAAAATTGTTCACAATTTTTAAACTTTTTTTTATTATAAATTTCATCAAAAAAGAGAAAGGAAAAAAGAGGAAAAGTGGCTACATAGATTTGAATATACAGTAGCAATATCAATGCATACATATGGAATGTGTGTGTGTGTGGTGTGTGTGTGTGTGCGTATGAAAATACGAGTTTCTAACAACTGTAGATAAACTTCAACAAATACCCAAATAAGTATCTATTCACAGGTGGCATCTATACACTATCCATTCAAATGTTGAAAATGTTGTAAGGTCTTTAATCCATTGCATTATAGGAGGTGAGCATTTATCCTTCCAGTGTTATAATATCAGTCTTTTAGCTGTCAGAAGGGTGTGGAGAATCCATTTGCTGACCATGCGTTAACTTCTAGGAAGCAGGTAGGTAATTTAAAAGAGCATGTACATCACTGAATATTAAAGAGTGTTCCAGTACAAAATTTATCCATATAATGACCTCCTCCCCAATAGGGGCAACTACTGGGCATTGCCAAAACATACGCTTAAAAGAAGCATTAGCTGTGTTACACCTCCAGCCATTAGCTAACTTAGACAAACCCTTATTAAAGAGATGCTGCAGCGTCCAATAGACATTTCGCAAGTTAACCTAATATATACATTCTTTGCAAGCAATTTTCCTGAATATGTCTGTACGTTATTTCCCCTGATACACATTTTTGTGAGTAGCTTCCCATAATATACACATTTTTGTATGCCCCCCCTTTTTTAATTGGACAGCTATATTGCAAAATTCAGAGAAGTACAAATGTTGAAGGCTAATTGCATTTTAGTTTGCATATTGGCTCAAAAGTACAAAATTAGGAAAGTTTGCATTCAAATGTGAATCAAATTAATTTCTCTCCCATCCCTACACCAGTGTGGAGGTGGGAGCAAGGTTATACCCACTGTCCTCATGCCTGACCTTCACATATTGATTGGGCCATCTGCATAGAGCAATGTTCTCCAACCTTGGGTCCCCAGATGTTTTTGGCCTACAACTCCCAGCATGCCCCAGCCAGCTATGCTGGCTGGGGCATGCTGGGAGTTGTAGGCCAAAAACATCTGGGGACCCAAGGTTGGAGAACACTGGCATAGAGCATATTAGTTAAGTACTATGCACATTGTTGTATCATGTACTTCCAAAGGTTACAGACTGAGCAGAGAGAGCTTATATATACATAAAGCCTGTATTTGTATAGGCTATATCCAGAAAATCTGATCAATGTGGAGGCTGAATGCTGAACTAGCAGGTGAAATTCTTCCCTCCTCTGTGTAATGAGTGTGCCCAGTTTTGGGTTGTCGTTGTTTTTAGAAATTCTGAACAGTGCTTATGCAGAGCCAGCGTGGCGTAGTGGTGAGAGTGTTGGACTGGGACTCAGGAGATCCGAGTTCTAGTCCCCGCTCAGCCATGAAACCCACTGGGTGACTTTGGGCCAGTCACTGACTCTCCGCCTAACCTACCACACAGGGTTGTTGTGAGGATAAAATGGAGGAGGAGGGGATTATGTAAGACGCCTTGGATTCCTTGAAGGAAAAAAGGCGGGGTACAAATATAATAAATAAGTAAGTAAGTAAGTATGCATTGCCTATATCAAGATTCAGTTACATGTCTAAAGAAAACAGGGGAGAATGAAGACACAAATGTAAACATGGGGAGAAAAATTGTACCATGTCTGAAATATTTCACAATGTCACATCACTTCACGGTGAGGGATGGGGGAGAAATCGGTTCAGTTAATATGAACTTATCTAATTCCTCACTTTTGAACTACTATGTGAACCAAAACTCAGTTACTCAAAATTCGCACTTCTCCAATTTTTGCAATGGAATCCTCCAATTAGAAAGTATGTTAACAATGATATTAGGGGAAATAGCATTTAAAATTCATTATATTAGGAAAATTGCATTAAAAATTCATTATATTAGGAAAATTGCTTCTAAAATGTCTGCATTAAGCAAAAATGCATACAAACATGCACGTACTAGAAAACTGTACACAAAAAATGCTTATGAGCTTGCATGCAAACTTAAAAAAAACATAAACCTCAAAGTTTGGGATGAAGCTAACATAAGACTGCAGAATTTCTCAAAGGTCGAGAAGCACTAAACTTAAGATTGTAGAAATGAGAAAGTGAGAGAACTGAAACTGATATGCTCATCCATTTCTACCTTGCATCACCCCTTAAAACAACAACAAAAAGGCCAGTAGGAAAGTTGCTTGGAAGACAAGGTTGCTTGGAAGTGGCATTGTCTATCCTGGATGTCCTGTCTGTTTATCCCAGATCTAAAAGGGCAGAATATGGTGAAGGAAAATGAATGCTTCACATGCCTAGAGACATTCTCCCTTTGTTTTATTCCACAAGTCTCTGAGCAGAGTCTTGGATTCAAATACTAGTTCTGGGGTGGAGCTTGGGGTGAACCTTTGTAAAAAGGAAGACCTGAATGTTTATTTTAAACATGTAGGACTCAATCCTATGGAGATGAGCAGGAGCCGCTGAACTCGGAGGCTCACGCTCATCCAATGCAGAGCAGGAGGAGCAGCAGAGGCGATCTTTGCCTCCCCGCTCCTCCCACTCTGCATTTTCTCTAGACAGATGTTTCCGGCCATCTTGCGCTGGCATCTCAGAGAGGGGGGGGAAGGAGGCTGGAGCAGCTTCAGGACCTCTCTTCCACTCCCTGTGAAGCTCCTTTCCAGGATGTATTCTATGCCATCAGAATTCCACAACCAGTTCTAGGATAATAAAAATAAAACTGGCTTTAATAAATAATGAGCTAGTTAAATTCCCCTGTAAAACTGAAACATGTTGGCATAGCATTAGTTAACAGGAGCAGAAACCAAGGGGGGGGATGTAAAATATAATAGGTGAACTTTCTGGCATAAATTAAACTGTGACAATCTAAGGGCACAATCCTATGCATGTTTAGACAGAAAAAAGTCCTAAAACTCTCAGCATTCCCCATGCTGGCTGGGGAACACTGGGAGTTGTAGGACTTTTTCCTGTCTAAATGTGCATAGGATTGCTCCCTAATTGGATGATATAAAACGATTTCATGGAGCAGACATCTGATCCTTTTGATAATAAGACTGTTTCCAAACACTTTTTTCCTCTTCAGTAATATATTTCAGATTTGCAAGGCCACTGTAAGAGTTAAGTTTCCTCATTATTATTTTCACTTTTAAAAGCATCATTTTTGAAGAAATGTTTTAGGAACAAATGCTGATTTTATTGCTTTCTAAAAAGTAAACATTTATAATTTACGTTTTGCTTTTAGCAATGATATAGATTTAAAGAAGACTATTTCTTGTAATTTTAATCCATTGGTTTGGGTTTGGGAATGACAGAGAACAAATTTGTGCCATCATCTATATGACTGACAGCCCTTCAGATATTTGAATATGGCTATCATGTAACCTTTTAGTAATCTTTTCCAGGATAAACATACCCAGTTCCTTCAACCTTTCCTCATAGGACTTGACCTCTAACCATCTGTGTTCTCCTGCTCTGCACACATTCTAGTTTCCTGATATACTTCTTAAACTGTGATGCCCAAAATTCAACACAGTCCTCCAGGTGAGGTCTGACTAAAGCAGAATAGAGTGGTATTCTATTAACTGATCACTATTAAAAAACTTGCATATTACCTAAACCACAATATAGGATTTTTTTAAAAAATAAATAAATACAGTCAGATAATTTACAATTTAATCAAACAAAATTGATTGAACCAGTGACTGTTTAAAGGTAAGCTTTTTTTTACATTTCATTTTTCATTCCCTGTTACAGTAGCACGACTGAACCAAAACAGGCTTGAAAAGAAACATGTGTGTGACCTTAACTTGGAGTTTTGATGATTAAAATTGGTGCCCGGTGTCGTGATTCATCACCTAACATTTTAGTTGATTAATCTATCAATTAAAGTGATTATACCTTGCAGCCTTAAAAATTTATATCTTTGTATCAAAAGATTTTTAAACAATTTCCTCAGTTTTATACATGGGATAGTGATGCAGAGGGATTCAATGCTTTGTCTCCATTACTATGTTTAAACGAGGACTTGCCAGATTTAACAGCATAATTACCAAGCGCAGAGTCATAAAGAGATAAATGCTCCCCAGATGTAACATGAGTAGGTCTCTCAAGATACTTACATTATCAGGGGCTTTACTTCAGAACCAGGCCATCCCTAACATTGGGCAGAGTGGGGCAGCCTCTGCAAGCTGTGGATGCTGAGAGCATTGAGGAGGGGCGGCAGCAGACCCTGCTCATTCCTCTAGGCCCACATTTCTGTTGGAGGGCAAAGCTGTGTATGCCACACAACCTGCTCTGCACCGCTAGACTAGATGCTGCCCTCAGGTGGATGCAGGAGGGTGTCCCATTGGCAGTGTTGAAGTAAGATTCAACTTTCAGTCCAGTCAGCTTCTGTACGTAGAACAGGAGAAGGGGGAATATAATCTTGTCCTTTGCCTAAGGGCCTGCACATACATTTCAAACTCCGCAAAAAAGCATTCTTTTTGGATTAATGATAAAAACTGATGAAGTGCAATTTTAGAAACACCTCAGAAATTTGGGCATGCTAATGTTTTCTGACTGAGAAATTCCTTCCTCTAAATATTGCTGTGTGATAATCCACTTTTTCCCTTCAAAATGTGGTGAGGTGGGTCTTTTTATTTTATTTTGAAAAGGATTTAAAAAAAAATCTGATAAGAAGGAGAGTATGAGGGCATACCATGAAGTATTTGACTTAATTAAACACAAATCCACATGAATTCATGCACCATGGTCATGCTAACATAACTAAAAGAACTGTTTGAGTAAGTATCTGGAAGGCTTGAGTGAAGAAAAGCTGGGGACATATTTTACCTGGATTTTAGAAAATGCTTTTTGATACAGTGTCTTATAGGAGGCTAATCCATAAATGATAGTTAAATACACTAGGAAGGTGAGCCACTTGACTAGAAAAGCAGTGGCTTGTCAGCTGAATAGGTAGAGGGTAAACGTGTACAGTGCTTTAAAAATCCTCACTACGTAGCATTTGGGGTGATAACTGTCATGTTCTCTGTCTTTGGTCCTCCCTCCCGGCTCAGAGGAGGTCTCAGAGATAGAGGAGGCATCATCCAGTTAGCCATCATCTGTAATCCTGGGACCTTTCAGGCCAGAGGATGGATTTACTTGACTCCTTGGATTCAGTGGGCACCCACCTCCTGATGCAGTCCTCACCACCCCCATGCTGGAGGAGCCAGCAGCTGCAGAATCACACCATGGCCCTTTAAGAGACAGACAGCTTCACGGGGGGGGGGGGTTAACAGCAGTATCACATCACCCATAAAACTTCAGAAGACCTTTGCACATTGCTGAGACAACAGCTCTTCCTGAGTGAGCTCCAGTCAGCATAGATCTGTCCAGGGTCCTGTTGATCTCACCTTGCCATCCTGCTTCATTGGACCTTTTGCTTCTATTAAATGCAACTGCTTAGAATCAGCTCCCCTGAGACCTTGAGCCAAGCTAGACAAGATAGAACAATACCTCTACACAAAGGCAGAAATTGGATTACATAGGATGACTTAGGGAGGTGGGCTGGGCTGGATGTTCCAATTGTCCCAAATGAAGACGCAAGGCAATATATCAATAGAACTTAACTGCAATGTGAATAAAAGCTCCTTGCAGGTAGCTGCTGCTTAAGATGGTGACTGGGATGGAGACCCCACCCTGTCTCCAAGCTTGAGATCAAGAAATGATCATCACTCCTCAGAGCCAACCCACTGAGGAATTAAGGTAGCTAATTCCTTAATTAGGAATTAAGCAGCATTAAGAACATAGAAATATAAGAACTATGCTGGATCAGACCAAGGGTCTATCTAGTCCAGTATGTTCACACAGTGGCTAAGCAACTGCCTGTGGGAAACCCACAAGTAGGACATGAGTGCAATAGCATCCTCCCACTTGTCTTCCCCAGCAACTGGTGTACATAGCCATACTGCCTATGATACTGGAGGTATCATATAGCCATCAGCCATTGGTAGCCTTACCCTTCATGAATTTGTATAATCCCCTTTTAAAGCCCTCCAAATTGGTGACCATCACTACATCTTGTGGTAGTAAATTCCATAGTTTAACTATGAGCAATGAGCCTTTTATCAATCAGTTTCATGGGTTTTTGTATAATGAGAAAGAGAGAAAAATCTCTCCCTGTCCACTTTTTCCACACCATGGACAATTGTGTACACCTCTGCCACATCTCCCCTTATTGCTTTTCCCTCAAGCTAAACAGGAGGTCATTTTAGTTGCCCTTTTCTGCACTTTACCAACTCTACATTATCCCTTTTAGGTGCAGCCACCAGAAGCATACACAGTGTTCTAAGTGTGGTCATGCAATACGTACATTTGTATAAGGGCTGTATGATATTGGCAGTTTTATTTTCAGTGCCTTTCCTAATTATGCCTAACATGGAATTTGCCTTTTC
This sequence comes from Shinisaurus crocodilurus, assembly GCA_021292165.1. Lineage (NCBI taxonomy): Eukaryota > Metazoa > Chordata > Lepidosauria > Squamata > Shinisauridae > Shinisaurus > Shinisaurus crocodilurus. Next base: position 79,854,513 of record CM037877.1, on the reverse strand, counting down.
ACAGCAGCCACCTGCTGGATTGACATTTTCATCTTGGTCAGTCACTGCTAGCTCAGATCCCATCAGCATATATATGAAGCTGGGATTTTTTTGCCCCAACGTGCATCACTTATACTTGCTTACATAGGGCAGTATCCAAGGGCCATTGTGCAAGCGGCCCTCCTGCCGATTCCACTGCAGAAGCGGTACCCACCGCGTATGCAACAGAGATATAATGCTTCCTATAAGAAGCCCCAAAGCAAGCGGAAATGTTCATTTCTAGATTGGGACAAGTTGGTGGAGTTCCCTTATGCGAGCTATGCTGAGCAGCACCGGAAGCTCTAAATCTGTGTTGTGCAAGCAGGGGGGTCTCACTTGCACAACAGAATTGTTGGGGGTGCAACGGAATCAGTGGGGGCACAGCCAGCACATTGGGTACTGCCGATTGAACTGCATTTGCCATTTTGATGCCCATTTCCTCAGCTCTGAGAGATCGTTCCTCGCAGTCCCTTTTTGTTTTAATCACCCTAAATAATTTGGTGACATAGGAAAACCTGGCTACTTCACTGCTCACTCCTAATTCCAGATCATTTATGGAAAGCTCCATTCTCTCCATTGCCAGATGAAAGAACAGGCGGCAGATAAAAGGACAGCTTCCCATGCTCTAGGGAGGACCCCATCCGTATTCCCTCATGATGGGGGTTGATCTGGGGTATCCATCCATTAACCACAGTGGTGCGCGCACTGAGGCAGGCTTAGGTAGCAGGGCCGGTGCTACCATTAGGCCAACTAGACAGCTGCCTAGGGCGCAGGGCTAAAGGGGGCGCCAGAAACGCCTTGGGAAAAAAAATACAGCACTCAAGTGGGAAGGGGGGGCGCTAAATATCTGATTTTGCCTAGGGCACCAAACTGCCTTGCACCGGTCCTGTTAGGTAGGGAAGAACAGCCATTTGGCCCTTCTTTCCTCCTCTCCTCCTCAATAGTCAGCATAACACAACACAATACACCAATACGGCAACAAAAAATAGCTTAGTGCTATTCCGCACATCTATGCTTGTGATTTCTGCATTAAATGTCCTGTTGGAAGGCTGAAGCCGGTGTAGCAACTAGCCACGTTGAGAATATAATGAGAGAAGTTGATAAGAAAGGGGATTAGAAGTTGCACTGAATTTTATCTAAACAAAGTTTGAAGTGTTTTTGAACATTCCTAATCTGGAGAAACATCTGAGGAATTTCAAGTGATTTGGAATTACCAGTAGTTTGGTATTTACGAGCTCTCTCAGTGAGCATTTTGAAAAAGTTCATCTGTTCCTGAGAGTTGTTTTCTGGCTCATAAACTTGCCAAGCGTATACTGATGGTGCCATGCACATGTGCATTACTGAATTGCCCTCTCCATGGTAGAGAATCCCAAAAGAAACACATCCAATAATAAGAGATGTTTTAGATCTGGGCTGGAGAGGAACAACAACCATGTATGTAACCTGTCTGGAAGAAAAAACTGAGAATTGACCCACATAGAGAGAAGATGCTCATGAAGCGAAGGCTGTTTAGTTACATGATCTGGTCACATCATTTGTTACAATCAGTATGATCTTCACGGAGGGTAAGAAATTCTTGTAAAATAATTTATGACAGTGTGGCTACAACGCATATGGCTTTGTAGTTCATATAGTTTCAGAGCAAGCAGCAAGAGTTTAATTTAGAATTTCATTCAGAGTGTGCGTTTGCTTACAAAACACCTGGTAAGTCTGAACATTCAGTACATGTGCAGAATCTCATTTTACATTCCAGGTCATAAAAGCATCACAGAAACATAGAATGTTAAAGTTGGAAGGGAGCTTGGGTTTCATCTAGTCCAGTCCTCTGCTCAATGCAGGAAATTCTGAGGCAAATGACACTCAATCCATAATGCAGCTGAGAAATACAGAGTGGATAATTTGTATTGTAAAACAGGTAATTATTAATTTCAGTGACATCTCTAGTTTCAAGGAAAGGAAAAAGATTTTATACATGGTTAGCAACATTTCTCAGGGAGGGGAGGAGTGATTCTGCACATCCCATCTAAATGTCGCCCTGCCACAAGTGTTTGCCTTTACAGAAAAAATGTGAGGTTTAAAATCCTTTAAATTCAGATACCACCTACTCATGCTAGATGGAATGGATCTAAGCCATAAGACACTTTCACTATTAATCCAAACAGTGTAAAGAAAGCTGTTAGAGAAAAAAGGCTTCCTTCAGAATATTGAAGTTTGACCAAATGAGAACAAATTATTAGCTGGTATTGGTATAGGAACACAATGGGTGGGTTCACATAATTGGGGAAGGAAAATAAGCCACTGTAGCTTATTTTCCCACCCGTGTGCTGGTCATGTAGCGCCAAATTACCACAATTATCCTCACTGGGTGCAGTTTGTCGTATTGTCTGAATCCAGCGAGGGTGGGAGGCAGGGGTGGTTTACAAACTCACCTGCCTAGAACAAGCCATGGGTTCTGGGGTGGTTTGTAAATCCACCTTCCCCCCCCCTTTTGCTGGGTTCAGACAACATTATAATCTGCACTGGTGATGGTAACTATGGTAATTCAGCAGTGTGTAACTGGCATGTGTGGGTTAGGAAAGTAAGATACAGTGGCTTATTTTCGTTCCCCAATCGTGCAAACCCAGTCAAACTTTCACAAAAGAACTACAAGCAGAAAATAAGAGGTGCAAAAAGGAATTTTGAGGAGCATACCACTGTCTCATATCAAGGAAAGGCATGTTTTCCAATCTAAAGACCACGAAGGAGAAAAACCTGCAATTATTCTTGACTTTCCACTCTGCAACTCGTGGAAGCATGTTCCAAATCACACGGAAGCCTACGTGCATATACAGCTGTACATTCCTTCCTGGCCATGCCATCTTTCATCACACCATATGCCCAGCACAAAATGCTCCTTTTACAGCTTCTGTAGAAACATTCCAAATCCAGTGTCATGCATGCAACTGCAACACATTATGTGCTTCAACCAGTTAGATAGATAAGATAAAATTAGTAACCATATATAAGAATCTTGCTGAAGAAGAATCAACATGGCTTTTGCGAAGGTACATCCTGTCGCACTAACCTTTTAGAATTCTTTGAGAGTGTCAGTAAGCACGTGGATAGTGATGGTCCAGACTTTCAAAAGGCTTATGACTAAAGTCCCTTACCAAAGACTCCTGAGCATGCTTAGCAGTCATGGAATAAGAGGAGAGGTCCTCTTATGGATCAATAGCTGATTAAAGAACAGAAAGCAGGGAGTAGGAATAAATGGATGGGGGTGACCCTAAGGACCCACTTAGAAACAGCTGCTTTTTAATTTGTTCATAAATTATCTGGAGTTATGGGTGAGCAGTAAAGTGGCCAAATTTGCTGATGACACCGAATTATTCAGGGTAGAAACAAAACAGGCTTGCAAAGTGCTCCAAAAGTGATATTTCCAACTGGAGGAATGGGCTTTAACATGGCTAATGTGGTTTAATGTAAGCAAACATAAGATAACGCACACTGGGAGAACCCATCCCCCCCCCAACTTCACATATAATCTAATACTGACAGTGACTGAGCAGGAAAGGGATGCTAGGGGTTGTGCTGGGGTTGTGCTCAATGACAATGTCTACCCCAATGTGCGGCTGTGATGGGGAGGGAAAAATCCATGTGTGGAATCAAAGGAATCAGAAAGAAAATTGCCAGTGTAGTCGCCCTATTCAGGTATTATAAAAAGTGGTGAAACTCACCACTCACCATGGAAGCAGGAAAGGAATGGGCCCGTGCCAAGTAGCCCAAGCTTTCATGCAATTTGGTTCCCCAATCGCACAGGGTTCCCAAATTGCGTGGAAGCCTATGTGTGGAAAGCGCGCATGTGAAGGCCTCCCCGCTGCAGGCATTTGTGCTGTATCCACGGATGCGACTGGGTTGGGGCTATTATCTGATGTGCTGTTGGGAGGCAGGGCTACTCGGTGCGGCCCCATTCCTGCTTGCATGATGAGTTTCCACCAGTTTTTATAACGTCCGAATAGGGCTAATGTCTTTATATGAATCTATGGTGCAAACACACGTGGAAATGCTGTGTGCAGTTCTGGTCACCACACCTCAAAAAGGATATTGTAGAGCTGGAAAAGGTGCAGAACAGGGGCAAACTCTCCTCTGTGTATGGGGCTTTTTAGCTTAGAAAAAAGGCAGGTGAACATGATAAAGGTGTATAAATGTATGCACGATGTGGAGAAAGTGGATAAAGAGAATAATAAAATAGTAGAGTTGGAAGGGGCCTATAAGGCCATCGAGTCCAACCCCCTGCTCAATACAGGAGAACAGATATGGGCAGCCGAGGCAGTCACTCATCCAAGCACTGACCCGGCTCATACCTGCTTAGCTTCAGCATTTGGCCTGCATTATGTGCTCTCGATGCCACCTCTCTTTTCTCCCTCTCTCATAATACCAGCCACATCAAATAAAGCTAAATGGTGGGAGATTGAGGACAGTTAAAGGAAGTTTCTTAAGCAGTGTATAGTTAAATTATGGAATTTGCTTCCATAAAATGTAGTGATGGCTTCCAACTTGGATAGCGTTAAAAGGGGATTAGAGATATTCATGAAGAATAAGTCTATCAATGGCTACTAGTCATTATGGCTATATATTACCTCCAGTATCAAAGGCAGTATGCCCATGTACACCAGGCACTGGGGAACACAAGCAGCACTCCTGTCCTGCTTGTAGGCTTCCCGTAGGCATTGGATTAGCCACTGAGGGAATAGAATGCTGGACTAAATGGGCTTTTGGTCTGATCCAGCAGGGTCTTTATTATGTTGTTACCGGTAATTAATTATTCCTTAATTATGCACCCTTCTGGAATAATAAAAATGGTTCCATGTGAAATGAATAATTCTTTAAATTATCAGCAATTTATGTCCTTTGTTTTGACAATATGAAAGCCCTGCACCAATAAGGACTATGGTCAGTTTAATAATCACTTTCTCCATTGAATAGACAATACCAGCTAATAATTAATTTTTTCTTTGGAAAATATAATATAAATCTAATAGAGTTAAAAGACTGAAATCAAATAAAAGAACCCCCATCCACATAAAATAATGTGCTACCACGTAAAGATTACTGTTTATTTATTTATTTTAATTGTACCCCACCTTTCTACCAAGATCAATGGCACTCAAGGTGGCTTACAATCATAAATAAAACTTGATTCAAACAATAATAAAGAATGCATTAAAATACAATAAAAACACAAGTTCAACCCACAAGTCTTATATGTATATATGCATTTTAATAGTGTGTTTTGAATGTTCTTTTTAATGGTCACTTTTAAACTATGTGTGTAGTCTGTTTTATCTATGTGTGCAACAGCCTGGTCGCTAATGCAGAAATAAACTTGACTTGATATCAGAGTGTAAGTTTTTATGGTTTCAAATAACCTGTTAGTTTTCAGACTGTGATTTAGGCACAGGAATGTCTGATGTAGCCAGGATAATTTCTTGTCCAGATAACTATAGGAATGATCCAACCAAAATTAAGTTCATTTAAGTCCCAGGGATTTCAGCACACACTTAAGTAACCCACTGAAATCAGCTGGTATAAAAAGGGCTTAGCTTTGATTAGATAGCACCCTATGATTTTATTCAATAAATGGATATTTTAAAAAAGAGAGAAACTGCCAATAATTGATTGATGAACTTTCCCGTATACCTCATTAATCAGTTGAAGCACATAATGCATTGCAATTGCATACATGGCAATTAATTTGGAATGTTTCTACAGAAGCTGTAAGAGGAGTATTTTGGGGGCGGGGCATGTGCCATGATGCAAGGTGGC